>OY728129.1:1100176370-1101426370 GCA_963277665.1 Viscum album | reverse complement strand
TTTGAGATGGGTTATATGCATCATATTTTATAAAAACAATGAAATCATTCACCCGATTATCATACTCTTTTTTGGTACAGTAAGAAACCATAAATTTTCAATTCTTATTCATCATATTTGATTTTGTAATAATAATATTTAACAAAATAAATAAATACACAAAATTTATGATCTCAAAACCCTAAAAGGAAATTCATAATAAATCATTTACTCAATTTAAATCCATTGTTATAAGAAAATAACTATAAAATGATACATATTAATATTATTTTTGTGGTGTAAATCATTAATGGAAGGGAACATGTAATATCTATAGAAATATAACGATTCTTATAAAAAATGATCTCTTGAAAACCATGTAGGTTAAAGATGTTTTTTTTCTTTTCTAGGTTGGAGTACAAGAAGTGGGAGAATTTAATTATTATTAATTTCTTCACATGGTCGGTGGTGGTCCAATTGGATTCTCACTAAAAATATTCTTAGGATCCAAAGATGGTGATCTTTTTCTAGATGCTAAAAATGTAGATATGTCCAGATTAATTTGTCTTGAGGACAAAAAATTTGAAGAAACTCTTGAATTTAGAATCCAATAAACATGTAGTCTTTCCATGGTCATATAAATCTATTAGAAAAAAAAGAATAAAAATATAATTCGTGTCTGAATAATGAAAAAAAATTATAGATAATTCAAATGTCTAGGTTAGTCCATTAGAGAAAAAAAAATAAAAAAATTGTAGGGGTGGGATGGAAAAATAAATTTTCAAACAAGATGAAGAAGATTTATACTGTTATCATTGGAAATCATATTCACAAACTAATGACTATATTATAAGATAAAATACCTTGTATTTAATGAAAACAAAACTCATACTCTATTGTAAATATAAAGAGAATAAACTATGGTGAATGTTTAGAGTGGAATCTGGGAGTGAGGTTTGAAAAGAACTGAATCAGATATGGTTATTTTGAATTCTAGTCATGTTTCTAATTTAAGGAGTTGAAATAAGTCTAAGTGGTGATTTAAAGAGATTTCTAGGAGTCCCTATAACTAGGTCAATGTTTTAAAAAAACATCACTCCATATCTTTTGGATGAACATATAAAGTAAACTAGAAAAAAATAAATTGATTAATTAAAGAAATCCAATAGTGGACTGAATGAATGAAAGATGAGTCAAGAGAAAGAACACACTGAAATGAACGACCAACTTACTAATTTGAGGTATGGTTGGAATGAAAGTGGCAGGAAACCCCATTTGGACCAGTAGGGTAAGTAACTACTATGAGTGAACATTTATAGAACTAGGTCACATCAAATGAGATGTAGTTGAATTCAGAAAAATCAAAATTTTCATGCTATCAGTTCTGTAGATGATGTCGATCGAAATGAATTCCATCTCACGTCTTAGTGGTGACACCAAACCGGATTACCTTTCTAGAAGGGACATATGAATGATTCATGTTTTTGAGGATGTTCATCTAATGACAGGGATTGGAAGAATCACTCTTCATAATATGGAAATGAATTTATGTGATTATAATCCTATTATCGGTATGCTTACTAAATATCAAGAATCATTTGAAGACATTCATTTTAGAGGAAAACATAATTATTTCTGATGTTTAATTGACGTTGTAAGATCAACTAAAGATTCCATGATATAATCACATACATTATGTCTTCATAGCATCGATTAATCCGAGAAGATTGAGGGGGAGCGGTGATAGAGGTCAAGTTTTATGAGATCCAATATGACATGAAGAAGTGACTTCAATTAGATTTGAATTTATATGATTAGGATAGTTTCTATGAGCATTAATTGAACAAGAACTCATAAAACCTGTCTTTATTGGGGAAATAAGTTTTGGTCTAATAAAGATTCATTTCATTAGTGCTTATTATTTTAGCATCTAAAAAACATGAATTTATCCGTTGTTTTTTAAGTGATGATAAAAACTCTTTCGAATAAAAAATTAATAATTTATTATATTTTAAAATTGAATAAATTTTAAAAAAAATAAAAGAATTATTAACATTATTAATTTATATTTAGTGTTGTGTGGTTGAATTATATAATTGAGTGGAATTGAATATCTAAAAATGAGTAATCATCAAAAATATTAAAAAATGTATAAGTTTTATAAATTTTATAAATTACAACAAAAATAAAAATGAATATATAATAAAATGAAAATGTACACATGTTAAATATTTTAATACATATTAAATAGATATTACCAAATCATTAAATTCCAAAAAATATAAAAATTAATAAAAATTAAAAATTAATAAATAATATTTACTAAAAATATAATAAAAATGAGTAATTATAATTTATAAAATACAATAAATAGTTAAAAATGGATTTATATGATCAATTAATTGAATTATATACATCAACAAAAATGAAGAAATTTTTTAAAAATGTGTCATGACCTAACCTACCAGGGTCTGACACGTGACTGCCCCAATCCTGCCTCCAATAGGCTTGCATATGGCGACCAGATCTGAGTAGGATTATCCCTTAAATTAGATGAATTATCCTAAATCACATAGAATCAAACCCACAAACATCTCCCATCCCACACAAGGCTTAAATATAAAACATTGGAAGAATGCATGAATACATTAATGATCCCAATAAAGTGTTTGATAATGAATGTTTTGAAAATAGAAAAGTGGGAAAATAATAACAACCCAAACCAGTAAGGATGCCAACCTACTCCAAGGGTGAGGAGTATATCAAAAGCACACTCCCTGTAGACACCTCAGTCTATCAACTTCCAGTTATGCTCCACCAACTCTCCATCATCATAGGACACCGTCAAAAAAGTCATCATCTGTAAAAGACAGGACACATGTGGGAAAAGACCGTGTAGGGGTCAGTATATAAATACTTAGAAAGATACCCTAGAAACACTAAACTTGATGCATCAATTATAGTATGTTCAATAAAATATATAACATGCTATGTGTAACATGAACATAAAAACCTAGATAAACTAAATAAAGTAACCATTCTATAAGTCGGCCATAACTATATATTAGTATTAAGATTCTACTCATAAAAATTCTTGTTCATGGAGAAATCACTCCATGAGACCTACTTCAATCAGAGACACTCGAAAAGTGGTCTAGGTCATTGGTACCCACCAAAGGAAGCTCATTGTTCTATGAGGACCATGATACATAGATAGGGGGTAACTCCCAAAACATTAGGGAGACACAATAAAACCAATATGGATCAACCCACTACATAGGGGAAAATATTTAAGTAATTCCACATACACTACTTATGTGGCCTTCTTCATAGAGGATCAAATCCCAACTAAGGGAGTTCATGATGATTCTATAAACTCCAACTATAGATGATAGAGGATCCTACTCAATTCTAATGGAGGGACAACACAACTCTATTTGAAAATATTCCTCTAGAGGGAATCACAATCCAATGACGTGGATGTAATTTTTCATTATACCCTCATGGGAAATGTCTATGAAATTCACTCAATGGATACATGTCCAAAATAAAAAAATAAAGATCCTCAAGTACTTTTGAGGGACTACACAGTTTGTCCAAAGGGGTATACAGCGTGCCTAGCTATCCCAATTCCACCCCATGTGGAAGATCCTCACTTGGCATGTAATCCCCATATACAAGGCATGTACAATGAGTACAGGTTGTTTTGAGACACATGTTATCTGGCCCATGTCACCTGGTCATGTCTGCATACTGAAACTGTGTTTGTGTACCAGTTATTGTATTCCAAGACATTTCTAAGTAGAAAAACACATCATGTCCATACTCGTTTATTACAACCTATTTTTGTTATACATAATAGTACACTACTATTCATTTGGGAAGGGTCACATGCCTTGTGATAGGGTTCACATGTCATGTGATCATAATCTTCATCCTGCAACCCTAGCCTCCAATAAAGGGGATCCGGATGTCGTGTAATCCTGGATAAATTTTCTTATGTTATGGTATTTTTAATAACCCTAGATCCACAGTAATCCATATCCTCTTCCACTCCGACCATCCATTTCTGGCCTTGCCTTGCTAGAAAACTCAAGATTAGATGTCTTTTTTCACTCCATCACTAAATCAACACTTTTCATCAGTAGATCTACTTGCGAAAAGGATCGAAACCAACATTATTCATTCAATGTAGAAGAATTCAAAATAACAAAAAATAGTGGATCATTCATCATCTGATTCACTTTTGCAACCACTGCCACACTTATGTCACATCAGGCCCATTCTTTAACTACGATATTCGATTGTTGGTCCAATAAACATGTGTTCAATGATCGATAGATCAGTAATAGTGGAACCACGTTCCACGAGAATAACACTCAAGGTAAAACATGGAATTTGTGAAAAAAATAACAATTAAACAAGAGAAACAATCCTCAATAGATGTTCATGTTGGTCTTGGTTTATTTCCATTAGAATGGAAATCGAATCCATCAACAATTTAAGGAAATCAATTTCCATATTAATCCTTATAATAATAGTCCCATCCAAAATTGTGATCGATCAAATAATCAATTTGTTCCTCGATTGATTTAATTTTATTGTAGAAAAAAATAATGGGGAATAATACAAATTAAAAAAAATCCTACCTGAAGTTTGATTGATCATCAATTAAGAATGAGATTGTATCTATCATCGACGAGGTCCATGGATTCTGTTAGTGCAACGACCCATGATTTGATCTTGATATTTCATTATTCGCCTGAGATTGTTCTCCAGAGTTCTCTCTAATAGTACATTTGTGTCACTAGGGTTGTGCAGATAACACTGGGTTTCAAAAAAACATCTATTTAAAGATAAAATAGTATATGGGTCAACGAAATGAATGAAAATAATTTTACTTCATTTAAAGCTCGTACATCCTTTTCACAAACAACACACACTGACTAATGATACGTCATGCCTACAATAAAACCACCCTCCAGAACCAATTTTATCCCTCATATTTATAATCCATGAAACATTTTAGAATATATTCTACTTTTACGAAAACCCACGTATGTGTGCAATTTAATTTACTTAATACAATTCTTCCATTTATTTCAAGCACAGAAGGACTTGGAATCAAAACAAGTCCCTGTACCTAGTCTTGAAAATAATAGATATAATATTTAAGAATAATACATGTAAAATATGATACATTACATTCTCCATACCATGGAGATTTCTGTTACCAAAAATCCAAAACAAGGGATACTCAAAATGATGTGGCTACTGAGAACCAATATGAGCCTCTTGCCCCTATGTACTATCCTGGAGTTTATCATGATGTTATTGGATATGAACTAAGAGAATTTTTTTCCCATGAAGGATCCTCTATTTTTAATTATTGATCCTTAATGGGAACTTGTAAATTTCATACCATCCTCAATGTTCAGTTTTCCGCAGTTAATAACATGTGATGAGCCATACACATATATATTTAATGAAGAGACATGGAAGACATTATATACCCAGTCCAACTATGGTGGTAGGGATAAGATGTATTCCACCTTACCAACTCTACACAATTTTTAAAAAGAACCAATGAATCTCAATGATAACATTCCTCCATGAACAAATATTCACAATCCACATCGATGTGAAACCCATAAGAACAAATGTCCTCCTTCCTTGAACTCCAAAGTCCTTCTTCACATATCAAAATAAGACATCGCAGGGCTCTGTGTAGTCATCATCCACTCTTAGATGATCTACTATTTTTTTATATTATCTTACAAAAACTCTAGACCCATTAGTGCCAACTCTCCTACATCAGTATACAAAATTGTTGACTTGTAGTGTTTCTTGTACAAATCCTTGAATAGTGCTATATAAATGGTTAAATGGTAGCTATTTCTATATTCAAACTCCAAAAGTGCAGGTGGTACTCCCAACTATGTCCAATGTCTAACATGAAATATCATACTATGTCCTACAAAACAGGAATGGTCCACTCAGTCTAGCCATAAATTTCTCGGTAAAACATTGTGACCAAGAGTAACTAGTTCCCAAACGCCTCCTACAACCCCTTCTAGAGTCAAAATGTAAATTGATTGTCATGGTCTAAAAAATCATAAATTTAACACCATGGAGTTGAACTATCTTCTGTATATAGAGGGATCCAAATATATCTAATGAACTTTTTTTCACATAGCTAGGAAGTGGGTCGACTTGGTGAGATGGCCTACAGTCTCTCATATTTATTTGTGTCCCCTAGATGTATTTGGTAAGCCCATCACAATGTCCATAGATATCCCATACCTATTCTACTTGGTAACATCAACGGGTCGAGTCAAACCCATGGGAACATGGTTCTCATCCTTCAGTTTCTGACAAGAAAGGCATCTATAACCAAACTCTTCAACTCATTTCTTCATCATTGGTCAGCAAAACTGATGTTGGAGGTCATGGTACATCTTTTCCACACCTACATGTGCTGCGAAATTATATTTATGATAGACTCCTAGAACATCTTAATGCAACATCATTGGTACCATTGTGCATCCTTTGGAAAGAACAACATGCTCTCCGATTTTTGAAAAACCGTCAGAATCATTACCTATGGATATCTTAGCACGTAGGGTCTGGTAGTCGGTATCCCCAAGATGTGCCTCCATAACTCACTATAAGAGTGGAGGGGTGAAAACCATCAACTGGAGGTAATATACTCCATCTCCTTCCAAAAATTATTAGTACAAGAAGGATAACTTCTCTAATACCTCATTCAGGAATTGTGAACTAGATATCATGCTGAGAGAATATTCCACCATGTTCCTCTTCCCAAGAGTATAGAAAATCTCAACATCGTAGTCCTAGAGAGACCCTATCTATTTCCTATATCTCCAATCAAGATCCTTTTATGAGAATATATAAATGAAACCCTCATGGTCAAATTACATGATCAATCAGTCACCCATCGGGTAGTGTCGCTACATATTCTTTGTGAAAAATATTGTTTCTATGTCATTGTCATAGGTAATGTAGTTCCTCTAATGTGGTCCCATCTGGAGTGAAAAAAAAATTATCTTCTTTCATGTGAATTATAACACAACCAAGTCCAATCCATGATGCATCGTATAATATTATATACTTGACACCCTCCTCTACTAACTTCAATATGAGACTGCTTTTCAACTTCCAACTTAGCTCCTGGAATCACTGCTAGAACTTTTCTATCCACACAAATGGATTCCCTTTCCTAGTCATGGATTTCAATGGTGTGTCCACACTGTATAAGTTAGGTAAAAGCCTTTGATAGTACCCATCCAATCCAATTTATCTTCTCTCTTCACTGACACTCTTGGGTGGCTCCCAAGAAAGCATTACATCAAACTTCCCTATATACACAACAACTCTAGCCTCTGAGATGATGTGTGCCCAAAATGGAACTCTCTAATCCATGACTAACACATCGAGAGCTTCCCATAAAGCTGGTGATCTCCGAGTGAATCCAGGACCATCCTTATGTGTCTTGTGTTATCTAACACAAACATTGAGTACTCTAGGTTGTCCTCAAAGTACACTACCGTGAACCTATATGAGAAATAATGATATATATGATTCATGAGTCCCAATAATACTTATGGGGTGTTCATTAAATCAAAATAAATCACCATGTACTCTTAGTGAACCTAATAAATTTGAATAATGCCTTCAGTATATGCTTGTCCCATACTCACAGTCGGTGATAACCTATTATGGGGTTAATCTTTGAGAAATATCACACACCCTTCAACGGGTAGAAGTGTTAATCAATTATTTGTAGTGGATATATGTTCTTCACAGTCACATAGTTCAAGTGTCAGTATTCCACACACAGCCTCAAGTTCCCATCTTTATTCTTAATAAACATAACTAGGGATAACCCTGGTGAAACACTAGGTCTCAAAAATTCATTCTTATTTAAAAAGTCCATATATATCCTCATCTCTTGACTATCTATGATATCCAACTGAAATACTATTTCCCATTGAGACAAAATTCTACATCCCAGTGGGGATTTAAACCTCATATATCCTTTGGAAAGACGTCCTCCAACTTCGCCACCACTAAAGGAGACTCAAAACTCACAACATCCACTACAACAAGGGTTTGGATATCAAACTGATGAGTAATAGGATACACCATTCTAGGGATGATTCCATAATATGCTTAATCAGGTTAATTTTCTAAAAAAATGGCTACCTGGTTTCATCACGGTGGACACATAGCATCCTCTACCAATAATAGTCAATTTGGGAAACAACATTATATTTCCTGTTCATACCTAATATGAAGTCGTAAGGCCTCATTGTTGCAATAATAGGATCCCATAAAAACTCAAACCTCCATGAATAAACTCTCTCTATCGGTATAGCTATAAAATAACTAAGTCACTTCCCATCAGAGTCTCCGACAGCAAGGGTCTAGTAAAAAGATCTACTTGAATCATTATGTTTTGAAAAATAGAAGTTTTAAGGAAGGAATGTCTAGAACTAGTATCATTAAATACAATAGATAAATTAGAAAAGACCGAGATCATACATCATATCATTGTTTGAGCCTTGGGGTTATAGGCCTCCATAGCCTTCAGTTGGCCATGTCCCTACCCAACAGCTCCCTGATCGTGGCATGGATTGCCTGGGGGTGGTGATGGTAATAGGTTGAACCTCTAACCACCAACTTCTTTCCTACCATCCCCTCATTCCTATCCTCCTCCCTATGTAAAACCCTTATCATGTATGTGTGTTGATCGCAACATGCCTGGATAGAACTCCTCTCTGAAGAGACACTCGAATTCAATCAATGAGAGAGTTCTATCATCGTGTCACTAAGTCTCCAAGATCCACCATAGCCTAAAAAACCTATGATAATGACTCACATCAAGGAAATCCTTCTGATCGATAGGATTATCTATATTTATTAAAACCTGAGTGATTGCCTCTAGGTAGTCCTCGGCCACTAGGGGGTATGGCTCACACAGAAACCTAGGAGATCACTACCTAAGAAACTTGTGAAATGAAATCATCTTACATGTATCCTCGGCTAGTAGTTCTAGGGAAAGCTGTTACTCAACGGGTCATGGTATTGCTGTTAAACCACTAATATGTGCACTATCTGGTTCAAACCCTTGTACAGATGCATCATCACAAGGCAGTTTATCCTTGTGATCACGCAGTAGAATCCTAGAAGGTTTTCTATGTAGAGACATCCTAATATAAAACAAGATATGCCATGGTCAAAAGAGTATGTATTTGGAGCATACTAAATAAGGGCATGAAAAACACTAACATTCCTATATGATGTATGTACCATTTTTTTTCCCTACAAACAATGTTCTTATGTACTGGGTTAAAAGGATGATGATTAGAGTCCTGATGTAGGGATACACCAGTCGCCACACCAACACCGGAATACATATCTAGAATGCTAAATTAGAAATAGTGAAAAATATTACCCCAAACCAATATCAGAGACTCCCAGTCCAAATGTTTAACTAACCTCCTCTAATATCACTCTATCAAAACCCATTCAACTGAGGTCCGACCTGTGACTACCCCAATCCCATCTCCAATAGAGTTGGGGCTAGCGACTAGCATCGAGTAGGAATATCCCACAAATTGGAGGAATTAACCTAAAGTACACATACATAAGAACACATCTCCAATCCCACACACTTATTAAATATAACACAAGTGAAGAATACATGCATACATATAATATCTCACAATATTGTATGATATTGAAAGTTCTTAAAACCAAATGGGGTTAAGAATAAGACCATCCCAAAACTGTAAATAGTCCATCCTACTCCAGGGTTGAGGACTAAGACAGAAGCATAGTCCCTATAACCACCTCGATCAATCAATCATTAGAAAAGCTCCACCAAATCCCCATCCTCGTAGGACACCATCAAAGAAGTCATCATCAATAAAATACATGAAATGTGTAGCAAAATCCATTACAGGGGTGATTTTAAAAATTCTCAGCAGGATACCTCAAAAACACTAAACCTGAAGCTCCAAGTATAGTCATCTCAATAAAAGATATATGAAACTATGTATAACTTGATAAAAATAACCCATATCTAATTAGTAATGACACCATGTCTTAAGGCGATCATAACCAATTATCAGCCCTAGGATTCTGCTCAAAGAAATGCACATTTAGTGAGAACTCACACCAAGCTCCATGAAACCATCGGAGAAACTTGACGAAGAGTTATTTGTCATTGGACCCCACCCAAGGAATCTCACTTGTCTAAAGGTACCATGATACACAGGCATAGGGTCACGCCCAAAACTGCTATGGGACACCCCAAACCGAGTCTACATCCACAGGCTATACAGGGGGTCATATGTCAACAATTCACTAAACCATACTAATATGTCCTATATGATGGGGGACCAACACCCTTCTCGGGGAGGATATGCAGATTCCACAAACTCCTCCAATGGATGATATAGAATCACAATTTAGTCTCATGGAGGGTACCCAAAAATCTGTCCAAGAATCTGCCTCTAGAATGGATCAAAATCTAGTGATTTTTAGTAATTCCTCATTGTACCCTCAAGGTAATGGACCAATATATTAAAAAACACACACGATTTCAAAATATGAAAAAAGAGCCTCATGCATTCATGAATGGACTACACTGTGTGTCCCAAGGGTTACATAGTGTGTCTATCTATCCCATGTAATGCCCTTGTGGAAGTTCCTCACACGACATGTAGTCTTAATATACACAGCTTCTAGAATGGGTACACAGCATGTAGAGACACATTGAATCCTACCGGTGTCATCTTCCTGGTCAAAGTACTGAAGTTGTGCCCATGTACCAGTCTGTTTGTGGAAAAGTCAGGTCTGTGTGGTGGTACACAACATGTCCATGCCAGTGTACTCCAACCCATGTTCGTGTACTCTCTGGAGTAATCTCTAAGTCATCTAAGATGGGTCACATGCCATTTGATAGGGTCCACACACCATGTTATCATCATCTTTATCCTAAAAACCTAGACACCACTAAAAGGGAACCACACACTTTGAAATCCCGGATTGCACATTTCATGTTACAAGCTTTTCTAGAATCCCAGATTTGTGGTCGCTTATCTCCAATACTACTCTGGGATTTGATTTATGGAATCTTCCTGTCATAAAACATAGTATCTGAAGTCATTTTTCCATGCCATCATGAAATGGACACATTTCGATAATAGATCTTCTCATGAAACTGATCAATACCGACATTCTTCATTTTATGCCAAAGAATTCAAACGAACACAAAATTGGTGATCATCTATCGTATGATTCACTATTGCAACCACCATCAAACCTCCTTCGCAGAGTACTAATTCCCAATCTTCGATATTAGACTGTTGGACTAAGAAATGAGTGTGTAATGACCAATTGATTGGGAATAGTCAAACCCCAAGCTAAATGAATAACACCCACAGTGAAATGTGGAATTGGAGGAAAAATCAGTATCAAAAAAGAGGAATGAATCTCGATTGATGTTCATGACTTTCTTGGTTTGTTTCTATTATAACAACAATTGAATCCATCAGAAATTTAATCAAAAGAAATTATCCCTATATGTCGCTGAAAACTTTTCCCACCCCGCAAGGTGATTGTTCCGCAAATCAATCTGTTCATCGATTGATTTTTTGTTTGTCGTAGAAATGAATAACGGTGAAGAATACACATAAAAACATCATACCTTGAGTTGGATTGATTATCCCTGAAGAATGATAGTGTTTTCCTCATTGACGAAGTCCACAGATTCTATTGGTGCAATGATATGTGATCCGATCATGATCCATAATCGTTCACCTAAGTGAATTCGGTAGTGTTCTATCTAGAGGTCCTCCAATGTCTCTATGGTTATATAGCCAACATTAGGATTTGTGGTTAAACATTGAATTTAATATAATTTTTTTTATCTCAACAAAATAGAAAAAAATAATTGTTTTCATTGTTTTTAACACCCACCATAAATATTTCATAAATTTCCCGTGTAAACAAAAGTTAAGTCACGCTTAAGGTAAAAACCTCCATTCTAAACTCAATAGTGCCCCCAAATTTCTGAACTGTGTAACCGTTTAGAAGATGTTAAACTTTTTCAGGAAAACTGTGCATGCATGATATTTAATGTACTTAATATATTTCAAACTTTTATTCTTGGCACACCTGGTCTCAGAATCACACATTGTCTCATCACCTGGTCTCAAAAATAATCCACATAATATTTAAAAATAAGAAACATAAAATTTCAGACATTGCAAAATGTATATAAATAAAATAATTATATTGATTTCAAATATTTTAAAAATATTACAACTTAATAAATAAAATTGAAAAAAATACTAATTATGTAAATTTTAAATATATTAGGAATACCAAACCATGGTAATTAATTATGTATAATCCCTAGTATTAATTACATGAATTTTAAACACGTATAAATGAAGAAAATATTAAAAAATGAATTTAAATTAATTAATTGCATAAATTTAAAACATTTGTAAAATATTATATCTTATAAAATAAATTGAATAAATGTTAATCATATAAATTAAAAACATATTAATAATATTAAAACACTGTAATAATAATGTATAAATAAAATTTAAAATTTGAATATGTTCCGAAAATATTTAATGTTAATAAATTTTACTAATGAATAAATAATATTAAATGAAATAATATTAAAATGAATAAGAAAAATTAAATAAATTGAAAAAATATATATTAAAAATAGTGAATTTGTAAAATTAATCACTTGAATTGAAGAGAAATTAAAAATGAATACGTAGATGAAATTAATTATTTAAATAATAACGTTACTAAAAAAGAATTTTATTCTCTCTAAAATTATTATAAAAATTAAAATAAATTAAATACATACATATATTCAGAATGAATAAATAATATAAATATGATTACAAGATTTCATTAATTAAATAAAACATGTAAAAAATAGTTAAATAATATTTAATTTTCATATATTAAAAAAGAATTTAAGTTAATATCATGATTCCCAATATAAACACAAAAATGGTGTAGGGTATGGCATACATTAGACTTTAATTTCATGCCAAAATGGCGTTTTCATGCAAAAATGGAGTTTTACCCAAAAGAGCGTGGGTTGGATAAGGTCATGTAGAAATCCATTATATAAATTTCAATCATATAAACAATATTAAAACAAAATAAATAAATATCAAAAAATAATAATCATATTAATTACAAACATGTGTAAAATATTAAAACATATAAATTAAATATGTATAAATTATTAAATATAAATAAATTCCAAAATTATTTAAAAGTAAAAAATATCACGAATGAAGAAAATAGTATATAGTGAAATAATATTAAAAATGAAAAAATAAAATTATTTAAATTACAAAAAAATTACAAATTTCATTTAGTAACATTAATTACATGACTTGAAAACACATAAAAATGAATAAATTATTAATAATAATATTGTTAATTATTGGCGTACGCACTGTATTGATTGTATATAAAAAATAATTAAATATTAGCCTTTATAAATTTTAATGTTAATTAAAAATATTAATATTTAATTAAAAATATAAATGTTTTAAAATGTATAATTTACGATCAAAATTGAATTATTTATGAAAAATATTAAATGAATACATATATATGAAAAATGAATGAATATTAAAAATGAATAATTTAAAGAAAATACAAAATATAAAAAAATATTAAAAATGAATTAATGTATTTAAATAAATAAATAGACATACACATACACACATACATATGCATAGACATGAATATACATAGACATAAATGTGCATATAAACATATCCACACACACACACATATACACGTAAACATACACATACACATACACATACACATACACGAATATATACATACATAAACATATGAGCATACACATACACATGCACATACACAAACACACAAATATATATGCATATACATACAGATACACATATGTATACACATACAAATACATATGATTACATACATGTTCGTTCAAAAACATAAACATACATATGCATACATACACATACTACGTAAACAAACATATACATACATATACACCCATATATATGCATAGAAATTCATATACACACATTTAGATACATAAATACATATTTAAAAATACATGCACATCCATGTACACCTATGTACGTAAACATACACATACCAGTACACATGAACATACACATGCATATGCATACACATAGACATACACGTATGCATTCACATATACATGCATACAATTACAAACATATTCATGCACAAACATACATACATATATATACATATGCATATGTACATACAAATACCGCATAAACATACATGTACATATGAACATACACATGAATATGAATACACATAGACATACATGAATGTACTAACATACACATGCATACAATTACTTACACGTGGATGGACAAACATACATATATATATACATATTAATATATACATACATAGAAAAAACACATATAAATACTCATAGACATACACATGCACATACACATACACATACACTTACACATACATGTATGAATACACATACACATACATATACACATACACACACATACATACACGTAGATATACACATCCACATACACATTCAAATACACATACATGTACACACATACATACTCATTCACATACATATGTACACATATAAGCACATACTTATAAAAATGTATATACTTGAATATACACATACACATACATACACATACATAAACATAAACATAAAAATACACATAACTATACACATGCATACAAATATACACAAACACATACACAAACACACATGTATACATAAAAATATAAATAAAAATATATACACATAGATGAATTTACACATACACACATCCATAAAATTTACTTACACTTAAATACTCACACACAAATAAAACAACACATGCATAAATGTACAACACATACATACAAACACACATATATATATACACATGAATCCACATTTATAAACGTTAATATATATTCATGTAGATATATTTACGCTTATTACTATGTAATATGAATATAAATGTAAAAAAATTTTATATGAATCACATATTTAAATAAAAATATTCCTTTATATATTTATATAACTATTTAAAAAATTAATATATCATATTTATAGTTTAATTATTAACATAACTAATAAATAATGTATATTAATACACTATTAATCATTTTTGTTGGAAAATATGAATTTGATAATTTTTAGTATATAAAATTAGGAAAATAAGAATGAAAGTAATTTTTATATTAAAAGTAATATAAATCATATTTAATTATTATATTTATGTATATAATTATTTTAATGTAAATATTAATTAAAAACTATATAAATATTTATATAAAAATTAAATTACCCACTATGACCTTTAACAGCTCTTTTTTCACACTTTTAGAGGTGAATATTTTATCATTGCTAAAAAAGCAGTGATAACGTAGACCCATTATAAGTGCTAAAAAACTGATAAAAGGTACCCTTTTATTTGAACTTTTTATCACTAATAAAAGTTAACTTTTTCAGTTATTTTTTATAGTAATGATAAAAGTATGCCCTTTATTAGTGCTTTTCATTTAGCAAGAGTAAATTCCATCACTGAATACTTCATGATCTGTAGTAGTGTCACCTTCAACTGAGTATTGAACAATCTCTCTTGAATAACGGTATGGTTTTAAATTCCTTTTAGGAATCAGGGTGAAATTTAGTATCAGTTCATAGATTTAATTGTATTTTTTAATATGTTTTTTATTGGTTGATTCTTTTTTTGTGTTTTGATCATAATAAAAGGTGTGTGTATAATGGTCTTCCTTCAATGCATGTTGGATCATAAAGGATATAAAGCACATTAAATCCTACATTCATTATCTTTATTTCAGTTTTCTTTTTTGTTATTACACTTTTTTTATTGTTCACATCTTGATTCTCCAAAATCACATTTTATTTTCATTTCATATCTTTTTTCCATTCATACCAATTTTTTTACAAATATTAACTGAAAACTACTTTTTTATTCACTAATCCTCATTTGTACTTATATACATATTCAGTAGATTGTCCCAAAAAATGGCATCTGAGCCAGGGAATAACAAAGGCGACTTTCTCTAAATTTGAGATAGAAAATATTGATGGTGACAATGACTTCAACATTTAGATAATCAAGATGAAAACCCATCTTGTTCAGTAGGGACTCATCGATTCATTACATGGACCAAGAAAAGCTATATGTTATCATTATAATTATGTAAACACAATAAATTCTTATTATTATGTCCCTATTGACAATTATAAATGAAATATATCTAAATTCTTATATTCGTAGGTGATAGAGTTCTTTTAAGAGTCAATTTTTAAACATATTCATCGAGTATATGGTTGAATACTGAATAAATATATATGAATTATTAACTTCTGGTCCATTTTTAAATAAAATCATATGTTGTTTAAATTCATAATTAACAGAGGCACTTCAATCTAGTCACACCATGATGAATGTAATAAGATTCTATTAGACCTTCTTAATATTAATTTTCAAATTGATACTGGTGATTAATCCACTATCTTGTTAATTTATCATAATAGTTCCTATATCACAATAGTAAAAACCATGATGTATGGTCGAGAGTCTTTTGAATTGGAATAATTTAAATAAATCCTATTTTCTAAAGAATTACATGTCGATCCTAAAGAGATGTCTAACGAATAAAAAATATTCACTAGGTTTATACCAAAGATTAAGAGTACGGATAAATAAAATAATATCTGAAATGGGAAGTACACTAAGAAATTTAAACATAGATGAAAAACTAGGGTTCGTATGGTTACCTTTTATAGTTTTGTCAAACCTAGAAACATTTCTATTCAGTGTTGCAAGACTCTACAGATAAAAAATCCCAAACCTTGTGAAACTAGTAATCAATCGTTTTTTGTTAAAACTTGTTATCATACTACTGAAGTGCTTAATGTGTTTATGTATAATTTTTCTATAAATTGGTTTATGATTCAAGCTTTTTTTTCATATGTGTCCTGATTAAGACTCATTTCATGAATTTACCAAGGGAGTAGATAGATATGTTTTATAATACAAAAATAGTTGGTGTGTTGTTAAGGGTGGAGTCTCAAAATTGTTAAAGCTCTACTAACACTGATTTGTCACCTTTCATGATGTAAGGTGTTCCTTGACTAATATTGAAATCCAATCTCCCTCTGTGTATTTAGAAAAAAGGGATTTTATTTTATTTCTGATTAATATTGTATATGGATCTCAAAAGGCTCTAGGATAGTCATCAAGGGATATCGAGTAAATGGGGTTTCTATTTTAGATAGAAAAACTCACTATAGATTGATTTCAATTTAATTTTAACCAACATTAATTAAACTATTTTTTGGCATTGATTTTTGTGTCTTATTACATTAAAGGGTTTATTAGATCTGAGTAAAAATGGGTTAATGATTAAATCACACCAAGAACCATCCCATTCTACGAGGACTGTGTTTTATGGAATTCAAAAAGACTCATACTTTTAATCTAATCTCTATCAAGAGTGTTTCCATTATGATTTATATAGACCATGTAGGATTACATCCCATGGTGGAGGCTCTTATTATGTAACAATTAATGATGATTTCTATAAATAAGTGTGTATTTACATTATTCGAAACAAATATTCCTTTTTTGAAACATTCATAACATGAATATAACTTACTAAGAATTAAAGTGGCTGAATGATTAAGGACTTATAATTTGAAAATGGTTAAATCATTTTTCATATAACTTCATAATTTTTATTCATTTTAATGGTTTTGTCAGGAATATATATGATATGAAGACTCTTGAACAAAATTTCTTGATAGAGAAATGGACCACACTATTTTATAGATGGTATATTGTATTCTTTAAAACATAGGACTACATAAATCTATATTGGGAATAGGTCACTACTACTAACATGTGTCTTATTAATTGATTTCTCTCAATTTCAAATTACTTTAAAATGCTTGAATAATTATGGTGTAGACAACATCCTTCCATTGGTTATTTTAGAGACTTCGATTGTACATATTATTTATATATTAAAACTGATAAGATAGAACTAAAATACATTATATATAATTTCAGAGGATGCATTAAAATGTTTAAATGCTATAACTGTTTTGTTGATAAAACTAGATAAAAATTGTGTAATAAGAAGTGACATTATATTACATGAGTCTGTTTCACCAAAAAAATAGATCTATCACTAATGAAAATTAACATGAGGCTCAATATGAGAATGATCATGTGGACAATCAACGCTAGTTTGTGGCTCCCAATGAGAATTCTCTACTATAACTCATCTTGTAGATTAGTCACAATTTTTCCCACATGATGGTTTTTATATTGATCCCTTAGATCCTCTCACAAACTAGAAGCTTACCTGAGACTGATCCATGTGGTTCATCTGGCCTCCATATCATTTTAACTAACAAGACATTACTTACATTTAATTCCATATTTCATATGACCTTCGGTCCGAAGATACCTATACATATTGGAAATACATAAACTACATAGACTCTGAACATTGGTTCTTCTCTATGGATGATGAAGAGAAATTTTTTAAAAGAAAACAAAATTTTTTTTATTACATATTATGTCTAAGGTTGGGGTTATAAAGTAAAGAAATCTATAGATGTCGTGGTGTGAGACCAAGACCTCCTTAACTCACTGTCATGGATAAAACAGGTGAGTAACCACTAAATTATGCTCCATGGGGAAAAAACACGTTATTTATTTTTACTAGACCATATAATGACAAATTTATTGGATGTTCATGGAAATTTAAAAGAAAATAATTTGAAAAAAGTGAAAATAAAATCAAATTTAAGGATAATATTGTATTTAATGGTTTCCTCCGGATTGAGGGACATAACAATTCTGAAATATTTTTTTCTTATGAATAAAAAGTCATCAATAAATTTTTTTAGTTTCTCTTGCTACTTATTATGATTATAACATTGAGTATCCTGAAGAAAATACATCCTTCTAGTATGGGGACATAAATGAGACAATTTAAATGTAACCATCTAATGATTATTCATAAAAACTAATTCCAATCATGTATATCTATTGAATAAATTCATAAATAGATTATAGAAATAATCTAGGAAGTGGTATTTGATATTTGATACATTCCTTCTTAGAAAATATTTTAATTGAAGTAAACATGGTGCTTTTGTATTTTTTAAAAATATGAAAGAAATTATTCGTTATTTACCTATATATGTCATTGTATTTCTATTTGTTTTTAAGGATATGAAACATTTCATTTTTCTAAATTATATATTAAGGGAGTTATTTGAAATTAATGATGTATGAAATCATAATTAAATTTTCGGTATAGAAATTATTAAGAATATGGTTAAATGTTTTCTCTACATACTACAATGTCGTTAAATTATGAAAATTCTAAGAGATATATGTTATGAAGTTTGAAACGTACTAATGTGTAAATATCAAAAAAAAATTAATCTCTAATTATATCAATATCCAAATACTAAATATGTTGTCTATTTTATTTTTAAGATACAATATGCTAATATAGTAGGCCGCATCATGTATTCCTTGATTTTCAGTTGACCTCATATCAAGATTATTTTTTCACTCTTAGTAGATTTATGAGTAATCATATAAGTCACATTGACCCGAATTAAAATGATCTATTAAATATATTTATTAATCAATATCATATTTTTTATATTATGGAAATAAGGCTGATGTTACTTATCCTATTGCTGGACATGTAGACTATGACTATGTATGTAATATAGATACTTGCAAGTCACTCATATGATTTATATTTACATCATGTGGAGGATCGTTATCATGAAAATATAATGTGTTGTACATGGTGGCCATCTCAACCACATAATCTAAGTATATTTATTTGAATAAGGCTATCAAAGATTATTTTTGGCTCACCGGTTTTTTTCAACATATTCATATTAATTCTATAATTATAGTATACTCTGATAATTAATCACCCATAAACTTGTCTAAAAATTTATTATGTCATAGTAAGTCAAATAATATTTTCATTATGTTATATTTAATTACATAATTCAGTGAATTAGGAACCATGAATGTCAATAAGATACACACTGATTGAAATATGAATGATAGATTGACTATGTTCAAGTAGTTAAAAAATTAAAGAATTTATTATATTTAGTGAATTTGGTTCTAATTCAATGAATGTGTGTGAAAAGAAAAACACCAATATCATATAAAGAGGGTGGATATCTATAGTTTTAATTACCAATTGAAATTAGTTTTTTTTGTTCCATTACATATTATATTCATAAAAATTTAAAAACAATTATGAAGAATATGAATTAAGGTTTAGATTTTATCTTAGGCCTTGATTTTTGGGCATTCGCATTCATGACCCTTCGTTTCTTTATCCTTATCTCCATTTACCAAGCCACCTTAGTGATCTTTTATGGGTTTTATCCTCACTAATTATTAAGGGACCCATTATTTTCTCCATTTTCATCCACTTATTTCTCTTATTATGATAGTTTAGTTTGGAATTTCCCAAAATCCTTCTTGGTCCACTTCGGTCATTTCATTACCTATTTCTTTCATGGGGATTAATAAAAAGTTTGTGAAATACCTTTAGTTCATTGGATTTATTCAGATCTCTGAAACATTTACTCTCCTCTAATGGAGGGAAACCCTATCTCCCTCTATAATCATCTTTAGATAAACTCATGGATATAGTCTATTGGTCATCCCTATAAGTCCCTTAAATTTTAAGAGGTTCACCTCATCTATCTCAAATGTATTTCAGGTGGATTGTTGGTATAGGGTGAACCCTGGTTCATGATTTCATATTTTGAAGAATAATATCACCTTTATCAAAATATCAATGAAGCTCTATTGGATAGTGGTATGGTTTTCAAGGCCCTATAAGTCTCCTATTATACTTTATATTTGATTATTATTTTTTTTCATCTATTTCATTTAATAAATAATTTATGGTTTGACAATTATTTTGATTTTTTAGTTTAGAGATTAATAAAATGCATTTGTGGAGAGGTGTTCTCTTCATTCACATAGGATACTAATGGATTAGAAGAATGCTAAATTTTTTACCACTTGTATATATTTCTATTTTCTAAGTTATGATTCCAATGTTTTGGATTTTTTTCATCATGAGCTTCCAATGTCACATTATCATTACATTTTTTCGTATCCTTTAAAGGCTATATTTTCACACATATTATGTGAGAACATATCAACTTTTTATTGAACCATGTGTGTATCCATTATATTGTCGCTAATAGTGTAAACTAGAATTAGAAGATTCCTAAGAGTTAGTGGTATGACCACAACTCACAAGTGTGAATCCAATGTAATGTTAGTGGAGGGCTTTTCTTAGTATTTTTGGGAAGAAAAATGATAGATAGTGGGGGGTTTATAGTGTTAATATTTTCACCGCCACATTTTTCCTCTATTTGAATTTAATATTAAAATACGGAATGAAGGAATAATAATTACATGGAGGGATCAAAAAACTATACTTCGTACCTCAACTCACATAGGTAAATATATAGCAAAACACATTATCTTTTCCATAATCACATACTGATATCACAATAATTACTTTATTTCTTGAGATATATTTTGAATTATTATATATAAACTACATAAAATACCTACCATTTTCACCACTTTATATATCATTTTCTTAACTTTTAGTTGAGGATACATGATAATTATATGTATTTAATTTAATGGTTTTAATTTAAACTTATTGTTGTTTTAAGAAATATTTTAAAATAATTATTATTATATATATGTCAATAAATATTCATTGATATTTTTTTCTTAATCACTAGGAAGAATCCAAAAAAAGGGCTAATAAAAAATATTTATAAATAAATGTGTTTATTTGCAATTTGAAAATCACAAATAAAATGATTCCCACTATCACGGTGTTTTTATGTGTTAATAAAAACAAATATTACAATCATTCTTTTGTATAACTGATAATCGATTATAGGAATAAATTTATTTATATATGCATATTTATATTTTTTTCCCATGTTATATATATATATATAAATAAGTTTATAGATTTATTCAATGCTTGGATAACCCATTTATATTGAATAAATCCATGGAAAAGAGTTTAAGTCATCTTCAGTAAGTTCTATAGATTTATATAGGTTCCTTATCAATGTGTTCTCCCTATGGGATCAAATATGAGAACCATGTTCCTCTTTGAGAATCACCAACACATGAGTTAAAAAAAGAGTTGTATCAGGATGTTTTCTCGAACTCTGAATTGTCAAGGAGAAATAATTTCATGTTTTCCCTCTACTCTATACTCTCTCGATCGAACCAAATGAGTGCTCTGATATAATGATCACTTGATTGAACTCCATAGGTGATAACTAAATCTCCTCAAACATAAAACCGAGGAGGATCCTTAAGGGTGAATCTATGAATCTAAAGAGGGGAACATGCCTAGGAACCCTATATAAATCAAGGTAAATAAGGTAGGACCGAATCCATAAGGACATTTTTATTGATCATAATCCATGGAAGAATGTGCAATGTCACCTCAAAACATGATAAGATATGATGAAATTATAAATTTGAATTTAAAGTATGAAAGAGACATGGATAAAAGGTGTAAATAAATACAAGAGGGGATATATCTACCACAGTGTCACTTTATTCAATAAATTAGAGATAATATACTATATACAACTTAGAAGTATAGAATTATCTAACAGGATGTAGACTAGGTGAAACAGGACAAGCTGAAGGCCCAAATGGAAACATGCTCAACACAAGGTAAATATATAGAATATACAAATGATTGAAATTAAAATATTAAATAAAAAAAAAATTTCTTTTAAATTAGGCGTTTAATTAATCACATATGTTAATACAAAATTCATCATTCTATAACTTGGGAATTAAACTTGGAATAAATTTCATATGAAAAAATGTATCACAAATATCTACCATATAAATTAAGCCCGAAACCTCATAATTATTATATTCCACCAAAATTTTGTAATCCATGTATCACAACCCAAAAAAAGGAAACTATGATAGAGTACAATATTTATTTGTTCACCAATATTAATCAAGATGATACATGGCTCCCAAGATAAAATATATTCTAAAATGTTTCTAAACATGATCAAAATTAAAAAAACTCTAATTGTAAAAATAAAACCTAGATCCAGTTACCTGAGTCATCATTTGAGACAATCCCATTGAAGAAATCTTTACAAAATCCACTTATACCTACACACCCAAGTATGAAACAATAGTGACCATCCACTAAAACCATGATAGAGCAAAAATATCAATATTATAGTTCTGAAATGATGTGATATATTAGTAAAATAAACAACAAAAATTGAAATAATAGAAAAAGAAAAAATTGGTTGAGTATCCACTAGATTCTAGAAACATAAAAATATCGAAACAACTTACACCATGAGCTCGAATATCAGATGTTTTAGCTATAAACCTCAATGAAATAGGATTCCTTTTGATGCAAGGTACGAACTACTCCATTATAATGATCAATAAATTCTATCTAAGGATAAATAAACATTCACCTATGTCAAAATTTTATTTTTTTCAACAATAGGGTGTTAATAAAAGCCACATACATACCCAAGATCATTAGTTAAATCTATAAAAGATATTAAAACTTGATATATCATAGGTAATACAACTAAAATACAAGGTAAATAAATTATAGTATTGTTAAATTGACATATAGTTATTAACTAATATCAATATAGAGATACTAACAAAACCACTATAATGTTAAATGATCACTAAACTTATTCACTTTCCACTACCACTCAAAATATTTTGGAAGCACATTAACAAACAATAGTATTTCCAAAAACCAGGTAAAAATAAACAAAACCAATAGAAAAGGATAATGAACAAATCGAGTGAATACTAACTGAATATTAAGGAAAATATATAGAAACATGAGAGAATAAAATATACTGACAACCGTTCCCCCAAAAATCACTACTAATTAAATTTATCTCTGATTCTAACCTTACTAACCCAACCTACCATAAATTCCAAGACACGACTCAGAGTTTCCTATCAAAAGGCCTCTACATTGCTCAAATAAGATGGAAACATTGAGGAAAATGATTATAATTAATTTTTGGAGATAAAAAGAACAATCCTAACAGATTATATAAGAATTATAAATTTAAGATCCATTAAAAATAAATTTAAATAAAATTATAACAATTAAGACTATTGATAACAAAACATTAATACCAGTTTCTCTCTGATTCCAATTTTTTTATTTTGTAGTGTAGTATGCATTCAAGGTCCATACTGGACTATTACATTTCATTTTTGTATTTCAAAATCCAAAAATTAAATATAAATTTATGTTTATTCTATTATTTTATTTCCAATTAACTTTTAACAATATTCATATGAAAATATTCAAATAACAAGGCATAATTAAATTAATACATCCAGTGTACTACACATTGTTGTAATGAAATTATAGGAAATTAATTCTTGAGAAATTATGAAAAAATATTAAAACATTTTGGATAAGAAGATTCTAATTAAAATAATCAAATTATATGAATATTATACTATAAATATATACATATATATAATCAAAATATGTTGTTCACTACTGCAAATCTATATTTTATTAGTGCTAGAGAGACCTTTTACTAGGGATAAAAACATTTCTATTAAAAGTGAAAATAAATGGGATCATTTTTTATCAGCATTAAAAATAGCACTGATAAAATGTTGATTTATAGAACTCAAAAACAAATTCATATCATTTCCTTTATCAGTTCTACTTTAGGACTAATAATGCTTCCATTGATGAGTAATAGAAATAACACTGATAAAATTCAGAATATTGTAGTGTGATGCTAAACATTGGCCCATTGTAGTAGAAAAATATAAAATTAAAATGATATAAAATTAAATTTATAATTACAAGAAATAAAATATATATTATAGATATTTCAAATATTGGATTGTAAAATTACATTAGTAAGAAAATTTTATCACATATATTCAAAAACATGAATGTTCTATTATTTTTTACCCTCGACCAACTCCCAAAAGAGGTCGATCATGCTCTCAATTACATATCAAATCACCCTAAATAAATAAAATGAGTATACCTATATATAAAAATATAATTATGTTAGTAATACTATATGTAAAAAAAATTACACATGAATATGAAACAATAAATTAATAAAATATCAATTATTTTCTGAGACCACACATTACAAGTCATTCCTAGCACACCATTTATTAGACTGATGTGTGTATAATTCCTACTTTCCAGAAATGACTTGTGGAATTATCTTTCTAAAGTATCAAAATTGTATGAATGTGTTTTATCAGTTTTGATTATATGACATATGTGATGAACTAATATGTTTTTTTCAACTGAAAAATACATTTTCATTCATATTCGGAACATTATACATTATATTCAGGATTATCGGATTACATCACATATTTAATGACTTATAAATAATTTAAATAATGTGTCAAAAAATACGAATGCGTTTACTCAGTTTTTATAATGTCAATTTTGTTTTGAAAAAAATTTTAAATTTTAAACTAAAAACATTAAATTGATGTCCTACCAGGAACACTGTGTATTAGATTGACATTTCATTTATTCCTAAAAAATAATAAATTACATAAAGATCATTTTCCAAAAAATATCATGATAATATCATAATGTTTTCTAGGATTTCGGTGAGTGATAGATGTTTTTTACTAAAATGTCATTTTCATAATTTGAAAACATGAAATTTAAGTCATATTGATCACATCATGTATCGTAGTAGGCTGAGATTGATCTCAACACATCAAAAATGACTTATCGATCATTATCTTAAAATAAAAATAATCTAAATGAGTTTTAGAACATTGGAGTATGTGATGTGTGTTTTGAACTAAATTTTCAGTTTTAATCTAAAAAAATTCAAGTAATACGAGTCACAAAATGTATTGAATTATACTGTTAATGATTCTTACGTGTCATGATTGATTTTTTGATCATTTTCCAAAATTATAAAAACAAATGTTTTTTCTTTTTTTTAAGTGTGTAACATGTGTTTCAAACAAAAATTTCAATTTTAAATTAATAACATATATTTCGAGTCATACTGATCACACCATATATTAGATTGAGGTGAGGATAAATCTAACATGTCACAAATGAATACTTGATTGTTTTCTAAAAGTATAAAAATAAAATATATTCATTTTATTGGTGTTCATAATGTGGTATTTTTTTTGAAAAAAATGGTTTTTAAAATAAAAACACAACCTTCATGTTATACTTGTCCCATCGTGTGTTATAAAGATGTGTGGTTGATTTATATATGTCCAAAATGAAATCACTATTATTTTAATAAATTGAAAATATAATTAAAGAATTATATATAGGATTCCAGTGACTGAAACATGTTTTCAACTAAAATGTCATTTCAAACTCAAAACATGAACTTTAAATCATACCAGTCACATCACGTGTCAGATTTTGGTGAAGAAGATTCATAAAAAAATGACTAATGGATCATTTTTATAATGTGTCTAAAAAATAATAGGATGTTTTATTATTTTTTAGTGAGTGACATAAATTTTGAACTAAAATAAATATTTTAAAATAAAAACACACATTTCAATTCATGTTAGATACTCCACGCATTAGATTTAGGTGACTATGACTCCAAATATTTTTCTACAATGTGTGGACGATGGGAAAGGGTTGATAGTGTTTTTTAAGAAAAATTACCTACATACATGCCTTTTTCTCAAACATTAGTATGTTTCTTTCTATGGGGGGATTTCAAAAATATGTATATGTTAGTAATGAAATTCTGTTTCATAATGAAGTGTTATATGATAATTAAATACATTGATACTAGAAGGTTCTATGTAAAATTTGATTGAGGATTGATCTGGGAGAATAATCTCATTATATTGGTGAAAATATTATGAAAATTGAAGCAAGATCAAACTTAAAGAAGAGAAATTTATTTTCAATAGTTATTTTTATTTAAACTGAAATACCCAAGAAGGCCTACGTTGATGATTTTTTCAATAATATAAATGGGATAAAGGGTGAGAATTTCTCATAGTTAAAAATCCCATATTGCTTCAGTGCTGTTTGAATAGGGTTTCAGCACAACCAAAAACATATGTCATGTATTTCATTGGTTTTAATTATTTTCTACGATAGATTTATTGATAATTTGAAATATTAACCTTACCTAATAACCAATAATGATATTTTTATTCTATAATGAATAAAAATTTATTGGCTATCTAAAACAATTGCAGAAATGATTCAAAATAAAAAATTCTGGAAAATGGAATGTGGATACCATTACCCAAGTGAATGTTTTCTTATTAAACCAACAATACGGATAACTTATGGAGGTTTTTTATGGCTACACCTAAGAATATTTGATCTCATATTTGAAATTCATTGTATATTTGATTAGTTAATTTAACAAAATTAATTTCTTCATAGATTTGTTGGATGTATCATTATTACTTACATCACATAATTGGTAGCATGCAGTTTCCTCTTCCATCTCAATGAAACATGTTATAACTTTTATGTGTGTTATAGAATGTTGAAGGAAAATACTGACATCACAAAAGATCTTATGAAATGAATCAATGTGGTGAAATTAATTATGACATGGAAGTTTCAAAATCAATTTCTCAAGGACTGCATACTCTTCAAATCAGAACAGGCATCAATTTCTCAAATTTATTTCATTTCCTTTATAAAAGGTAAATATTATAGAAAAGAAATATATAAATAAAATATAGAGTTGATCTATTTTTGAGTAATATATAGATTGAATGATTGTCTTTTTTTGTGTCCATGGGCCTTCATATCCCTCTATACTCAACCTCCATATCTCATATAAGTGTTTTATCATTGATAGAATGCATTAAAATATTGCTGCCAAGATGGTAACATCCCTACATGGTGATTTATAGGCTATGGTATACAAAAGATGGGTAAAACCCCATTTTTCTTATGTGAACCCAAATAAGGAAATGATGTTCAGTGATATGTGGGATGATGTTTTACAGTGCACAAATAGTCTGTTCATCCTTGAATGATTTTATACCTTATCCTTTAACTTGTTGTACCATGATCACCATGAAATCAGAGTGATAGTTGATGTTGAAAATAATTTAAAATATATTGAACTCTCCCTAAAAGATAATTTTAATATAAATTAAATTTCACAAATCTATACTGATTAAAGATAATTTTAGTGGAAAAAAATGATGTCTGAAATAAATATTTGGATCTAAAATCATAAATTGAGTCAGATTGACACAAAGTTGATTCCTTCATGTCAAAAACTACAAAAGGACAATTTTCCTAAATTATCAAGACAATCCTAGGGGTTTTCTATTTTTGGATGGATTGAGACGTCTTTTTTACTAAATGGTCATTTTTAACCTGAAAATATGCAAATTGAGTCATACCTATCCCATCTTGCATCAAATTAATGATCAGTTCATTCCTACATGTCACAAATTAATTAAAGACCATTTTTTTAATGTATCAAGATAATGTGAGTGTATTTCCAGGTTTTTAAGGAGTGACATGTTCTTTAACAAAATTTTCTATCTAAACTGAAATCATACACTTTGATTCATACCGGTCATGCCGTGTAATGGATTGGGGTGCGGTTGATTCCAAAACTTCAAAATTTTCTTATCGATAATTTTCTTTTTATATCAAAAAATTATGAATTCATTTTCTTATTATTGATAACATGATGTGTATTTTGAACAAAAATGTCAATTTTAATCAGAATACAAAAATTTCAAGTCATCCTGATCACACCATGTAATTGGATAGAGGTTTGTCTAATTCCTACACATCATAAATTTCTCTTGGATCATTGTACTAAATTATAAAAACAATTTTAACATGTTTTATTATTATTTAGTGTGTCAACTTCGTTTAAAACTAAAATATAAGCTTTAAACTAAATAAAAATAGTAAAAATGATTGCAAAATAACCTAAAAAGGTTGTAAGAAGTCCCATTTTCATGGTGTTTGTATACATTCTGACACCATGTACACTATTCATTCATTTATAAACAAAATATATTTCTTATTTTGAATATGAGGACTATCGACGGTACTAGTAGTACTCAAAAAATATAATTAAACAATGTATTAATTTATAATTTAAAATAAATTCTATTTATCATCATAAATACCTTTTAGGGGATTTTATTTTTCTGATGGAATTTTATAACCTTCATAATTTTAATTCTAATAACTAAAATATATATTACTAGTTTTTTCGGCCAGAATAGAAAAATTGCGAAAAATAAGAAATATTTTATGTGTTTTGAATAGTCATATCATCTTTTATATACCCAAATACTTATCCCCTTGTTGAATTCTATAGGATTTTTGTGCTCATGGAATATCCTCGTGGAAATATCTATTATAAAAAAATTCCCTTAAAATAAATATAAAATGTATCACATGAAATTAATTTGTATAAATTATAATGTAGTGTATTAAAAATTTATAAATTTCATCACATGTTTATTTGTTGTGTATACATGGAATGAATCCAGAAAATAAATCCTTATAGTATCCAAACTATATTAATGAGAAACCAATGTTGCCTAAAAGTGTAAATAATTAATTAATTAAAGGAATAAAAATACAATTGATATTATTAATTTATATTGTTTTACTTCCTAAAGGGTATTAATAAAAATTTATCATCTATATGTGCAATTTCAATCATTGCGATAATTTTTCCCACTTTTGTTAAATATTACACATCCTTCAGTGAGTTGCTGGGAGTTTATGTGACGCGAGGTATGATTATTTGAAAATTTTAATTATAGGGGTTCCCATTTAATACTATTGATATATATGTATATAAAAATATGAATAGAATTAAATTATAATTAACATATTAGATCATCTATTGGAAAAAATTATTGAAACTACCCTCATTTATACATTTACTTCTATAGAACTTTCTCTTACAGGCTTGAGGATTTAATCTATTTTTTCAAGACCAAGAAATTATATAATGGCCTCTTTGTTCATTATTTATTAAAAATGACTTATAGTTGTATGACTATTTTTAAACATTGTATCCACATGAAATTTTAAAATTTGTAAATATTATGGTTAAATATTTTGGTAAAGTTATTTTTTGAGGGTCTTCTGAATTCATTTGTTGATCTTTTATATTATTTTCCTTATAACATCTATTTAACCACTTACCTTTCCCTATCTATAATAACATTCATAAATTCTTTCCTTTTTTTCATTAACTATTACAGGATTGCATAAAAAAAACTTTGGAAGGAATTCCTCTTTATCTATATGTATCTTTACAAGATCAAATGGTCATTCTATTAATGTTATAATATAATTCTCAACAATATGATCATCAATATCATCAATGGGGGATAGTTAGCTCGATACTTGGCATGTGCTCCATAAAAATATCCACTCTCACAGGATCATTTTGACATTGTTTTTTGTGTAGAATATCTCCTTGTATTTTTTACACTATACCAATCCAAATAAGAAAATGGATTGGTGTTAATTGATACAAATCAAAATTACTTTCACCCTATAGAATAATAATATAGGATAGGAATCAATGTAATTTAAATTCACATTTCATAGAAATAGTTATAAAAAAACTAGATAACTCTGTTGAGGCATACCAATGATGGGAATGAATTACCTCAAACTGGTGGGGGGGGGGAAGGGGTCATCATGTAGTTTTTTTTCTATTGTTGTTTCTTATATTTGACACCCTATCATAACATTATCTATCATATCAGACATCCAATTATGTTTTCATTCCAGAGTATCAACTCATGTGTTCATGTTATCTATTTTCTTATCTCCATCTACATGTGTGTTTCCCTTATCAAAATATATTTGGGATGACAGCCCAAAACCCACACCAATTTCATTTCCATATTATTCTACTCAATTCAAGTCCACTAATAATAGATGTTCCTCATGTATACCTGATTATGAAACCTTTGTATAAACTGAATTAAAAATAATGGTAAATAAATAACCATTTTTATGTAATACAAATTTAAAGAAGAAGAAGAATAGTATGTCTTACTTCCACATTATTATAATAATTTGTTGTGGTTTAATATATTAATATACCATATTTATTTACATGATCCTACTTCAATAGCATGTGACATAATATGAAAATGGATTTTAATTTTGATTCATCAATCATCTAATAAATAAAGGATAATAATTATGTTGTTGTTTCATTACACATAAAAGTATTACATTAGATTTAAAATACCACCCTTTTTTCAATTGAATCATAACACATCCTTACATTATGATAAGGGTACATTTCTTTTCCAACATGTTATTTATTTTCCAAAAATAATTTCTTTTTTAAAAATTAACAATTCTTAATTAAATTGATTAATATAGACACATTAATGTAATATATAATTAATCAAAATTTACCTAAAAATATTTCTCCTCTAAATGACTAATAAATTAGATACACATTTATTGGATTATCATATGTGAATAGATATTGTGTGGCTGTAGTTTTAATTTACCATTAGTATCTCTAAGATAATTCCTTCTAAGAATTGTCTAAAATCCTTTATGAGACTTTCTAGAGAGCATGAATACAAATTTCACTCAGTAGTCATCCAGTATTAATGAAATCAACAAGGGATACTGAATAATAAATCCAAATTTCTTTATTTTTTTTACAGAAATAATGAATTTATATCATAATGTTAACATAATATCTTCTCATATTTGTTTGTTAAGCATGGGCACTACATTGTACTACAAATCTATATAATCTATCTGAAGTATTCAAGTGGCGATATCAATGTTTCTAATTAACATGGACTTGTTGATGGTAATTAGTTGGTTGTGTACATTCTTTCCAACATTAAATTTGATGCATATACTTCTTTAGTTGATATTTTTTTTTCACACTTTAATGATATGGATCTTATTTTTTTTAGACATAGGGTTTTCACCTTATACCATTCCCCACCTTCAACATTATCAATATTTATTCCTTCCAAATTAGACACATTAGAATGTCTAGAAATGTGTTTTTCATCTAAACATGGAGTATCAATATATTTAAAAACCTATTTTCACTCAGTATCTATAGAATAATAATGTTCATGAACTCATAATTATTTACAATGAGTAGCATAATCTAGTTGAGAAACATTTTATCTCCTAGTATTAATAGAATCAATATTTTCAAATTCCACTGCCTATAGAAATTGATATATATTTAATTTGGATTACATTAAATCAATGATGGATACATAATAATGATAGGTAAAATTTTATAATGCAATTACTTATAACCTAGTCATAAACTCCCTTTTTTATTTAATGGTTTAAGGGATTTGACCCCTCTATCAGGTATCCAAATCTCCTCATTATGGAATACTCTGATGTACAAGATGTTTTTTATATTAGGACCACCATAAAACAATTTTTATGTCCCCATGAAAGGTTCATCACCAATTCAATTCAGATTTTACCATTCAATAGATTTTTTCGACAACAAAATTATTTACTATAATATCATTGTTCAATCTAGATCATAAAATACCTTTACAACTTGTGATGCGACTATAAATTGTTCCCCTCTATAGAAATCTAGACTGAATTCAACATTCATGAATCCCAATTTATCAATTTTAAATTCCCTCCTTTTATCAATCCACATTCATTAAAAAATCAGCAATTTCAATTTTGTATAATCTAACTCCCATTATTTTTTTGGTGATTCCAAACTATGAAATATTCACATATATTAGATTTTATCCGTATAACAATTCAAATATAACTATTATTCCACAAGTCTATGTAAACTATTCTATATTGTAAAATTAATATCATATTTCTTTAAATGTCATAATTAACAATTAAGTACAACAAAATTTTAAGATAATAATTACACATTTATTCCTTTGGATATCTATTATAAAAAATTAAAATTGAATGCATAGTTTAAATTATCTTTGTAAAAATATTGTCTCGATATCATAATATATACATTCAATTACATGTATTTGATAACCATATTTCATCCCTTTAGCTATTGGAATTACTAAGAGTTATTGGAACTACTAAGAGTTATTTTCTGGGATTGAAAATATGGAGAAACCTGTAAAATGTTATGAAAAATGTAATGGTATCCCACTATATACCTATAATAGTAATTGTGAAAATTTCTAGTGGTGAAATTTTTTCTCCCGAAATATGACTGGTGAGCTACGATTTTGGGGGGGAAATGCTCTTCGATTCGAATATGTAGTATATAGATAATTAAATAGATTATTCAACAATATATCACATCATAGTATAACATTTAGAATGAATTTGATATTTGAAAAACCCTTTCAAAATATTTAAATACCATTAAATATGGTATACTAATCTATAATTTACAATACCACATAGCTGAATATCTCTAACCAAATGAACCATCGAGTGATCATTAATATCAATAAATTATTGAAGAAAGAACATCTCTAATTCACATAATATGAAAATGATTTCCTTTTCTTTAGTTCGTAATTTCATTGGGTCTAAAAAATTACTACACATAGACATTAAAAAGAAATAGAGAATGAGTAATATATGATTGTGATTCTTAAGAAAAATAACATTTAAAACTATAGGCGTTAGATCATGAATCAAAAAAATATATTCATTTCATTTTAGTCCATTTCTGTTTAAATCATTCATTAAAATTATATTATGAGGTTTTATGAACACCACATTTGATCCTTTAAACATTAAAAAAGTTGAAAACTAATATCTATTTAGTATAGAAATAGTATAAGAAATAAAAGTATGAAAATTCAATTTTCCACCCATAACTGACACCAACACTTCCCATATACCCTTTTAAATCATGTAAAACTAAGCCTTAATTACATACATTTTTTTGATATTTTAATTTTTTAACGTTCTAATGAAACTGTCACATAATTTTTTTCCACATGCATAACATCAATAAAATTCATGATATACAAAAAATTATAGTGTTTTAATTTAAAAAGGTTTTATTTGTCAAATTGGTTCTCAAAATGGTAGTAAACGTGGTACCCTTACCTTATACTTTCTGAAATAGTTGATAATCTATTAGTGGAGATGGTATTGTATCTTCTTCTAAACTCCCATTTAATTATGTAGTCCAATATTAGTATTAATGTCTTTGAGTTACCAATTTATGGAATCCTAGAAACATAAACTCTGATGAATGTTTCATTCGAATTGTGTGTCAATACCTTGTTTATAAATGGGATACCCTTGAGATCCATTAATATTGTATCTTAAAGAAATTTCATAATCAAGAAAAAAATTCCACATCCGATACAACAAGTATCTCAATGTAAAATTTTACTTCAGTAATAATTATAAAATGAAACACATGAATCTAACAATAATTTCATATATTCATTCAATGGAGAAAAATAATCTTCAATATCATAACCTTATAATTTTGGTTCTAATATAAGCATGGAAAATATAATATATTCCCAATTCAGAAATAAACATGGTGGAATGTTATCATTTACAAACATTACAAACCATGTACTATTAGTGATTCTATAAAAATAAAAATGATTCACTCCAACTACAGATAGTTCAAGAAAATGGGTTTTCTTCTTATTTCTAAATTGAGGATACCCATGATCAATTTTCTTCTACTAATGAGAGTATATTGTGTGATGACGTTTCAAATATTTATTTCTTATGTATACATGCTACATCGACTACCTTGGAGTCTCCTCACATCCATAGATGTTCCTAAACTTAGAAATATTGTAATTTACAATACAACATTTTAGGTGATGGATTCATCATTATTTTATTGAGATTAACCACACTTCTGGATCATTTAATGTTTCTCATGTTCATTAAAAAATATTATTTGGTCTTTTGAATAGGAATGTATTACATCGTTGATCAAACCAATCGAATGAATCATTATTTTAACATCATATATTTGGATAGGAATCTGATTAGCTTCTTTGACTATATCATTCTAGAGACAAATCATTTTATCAAAGCTTGTTTCACTATATCTAGTTCCAAATTTTAAATTATATAGAATTAGTATGGCTGAAAATGTTGAATATTTAGTACATCTAGTATATAATAGTTATGTTTCAAAAATCATCAACATATGAAATATGTTTTCATAATCATTATATTCATCTTCATCTTTTATTATCATTTACTAAATACGATATTCATTATCATTCAAAAATGTAATATTATCCCTGATACAATTATCATTATTTTTCCCACTTATATTCAAATAATATGATCTATAAAATAAAATATCATCCTAGTAACTAGATAAATTTGTTTTCTCTCCATGTTTAGTTCAACATTTATAACTTCCATCCATTTAATGAAAGATTATGTGTTCTTTCAATTTCTACTAGTAAAAAAAGGGAAATATACCAATATACCTATACCAATTGTTTTAAGAAACAATTGGTATAGCCTTCCTCATTTCCCAAAAATATAGTATCGCCTCCTCCAACCTCATTCACAACCACAATGAATTGTAGTAGTGTGAAACAATCAATTTTCTAATGTCTGGAAAAACATTTCATGAACCCCAAATCAAATGTATCCCTATTCGAATAATTTCAATGATTTAAATAAGGTTTATATTACAACTATTTCTTTCTGAATATTTTATCTTTGACATTAATTTTTTACACTTCTTCTTTTCATCCCAAACATTATTCCACAAACTTTTAACTTATCTTTTCCACTATTTTATATTTTTCATCAATTGTTTCGCCTCTATTTCACTTTAAATCATCATCATACACATTGAAACTGATATTTTATATTACCTTACTAATCTTTAATACCACTTACACATTTAATTTTTCATGGGGATGATTTGTAAAACTCAAAAGGAATTACTTTAAAATCCTTTAATATGGGAAACCATTAATTAGGGCGATATCTTACCTAATATAATAATTGTGTTCTACATAAGGTGTTTCTCTACAAATAGTAATATTCTAAACATGAATTCATAAAATAAGAATAACATAAGTTCAAATTTTAATGAAATAAGAGAAAACAACAATTATAAACATAATTTTTTGTAGTATTTTCTATAGTTATTTCTAATTTGTATAATGGAATTCAATATCATGGTTATATATATATACAGTATTTTGTTATATATGTAGTATTTTTTATCGTTTGATTACCAATATATTTTATCCAATTTGACCTTCATGTGAATTTTAAATGTAAACTGGTTGTAGTTTTTTTTATTTTCATTTTCTATTATTGAATTGAACTATGTTAGAACTTAAAAAACAAAACAAAATAGAAAAAATCCAAGAATAACAAAGAAATTATGAACTGACTAAAAAATATTAATATAAATAGAATGAAATAAAAACCAATATAAAGATTTATATAAACCAAAATTGGCCAAGTGGCTTATCCAAAAATATAAACCAACTAAAAAAACCCAAAAATGTAAAAGTGAAATAATAAATTGACCAGAATTAACCAAATAAACTAAAACTGAATTGGATTGAATTGAAAATGGAAGAAGGAAACTATATCATACTCATGATAAACATGATGATTTAAACGTTCAAAATTTTTAGGACACATCTTTAATGTTTTGATGTTATTTTCACTAAATATAATATGGTTATGTTATGAAATTGCGTGTAATTTATTTGGCATAACAATTGATAATACATAATTAATAAAGGAAAAATATTTCTTTTTTGTATTATATATTATTTTTTAAATCTTATTTAATTGTATATTTTTTTCCAATGCAGAAAATGAAAATCATTGAAGAAGTATGAAGTGAAACACCTTGAGAATTTACAATATTTTCATTTCTAAATAAATTTAAATTTTTTGTTTTCATAATTTTTATGCAACACCATTTCAATCTTATGCTACACAAAATAATGTTATTTATGTTACACACACAAACTTGTTTTACCGAACAACAATATATTAATAAAATATTATTATTAATTATAATATATAATGGGGCTATTAAATTAGTGGTTTTGAATAGTATAAAAAATTTTATTCTTTATATTACATTTAATTTTAATATTCATCTTATGTTCATTATATACATCTTATAAGAACAAATTCAATTTTTCGAATAAAAGAAGTATTTTTAAAAAAATACATTTTTTCACCTTTTGATGGAAAACCCATTTTAAATTTAGTTTTGTAACCATTTTCAAATAAATTTTACTAAATATACATATTATTGGAAATTTTATTATAGAAAGTTAATACAGATAAATTTTTTGTATTATTCTATAATGTTTCATTTTTTGATGAAAGGTGAAAATTACTAAATTTTAATTAAAAAACTCATTTTTCATCAAAATAATTTAAGGTGTAAAATTAAACAGTACACTATTTTTTATGTATAATTATATTATATTTTTATCTATTAGTACAATTTAGGTCATTGATTTTATTTTCACATTAAAATTGGATATAAACCCATGTCAATCTTTTGATTGTCTTTACATTTTTTTAAAACATGTTTTCTCGTTTCAAAAATGGTATTATTTTTAATTTAATAACCACAAATTCTGTGTTATTAATTTTGAAAAATGGATTCCATGTTTTGAATCAATCAGTTTGAATTACATAAACAGGTTTATTTTATTTTTCTGACATTATGAATAGTTACATTAGTAATTTTTTATTTACCCTGGTTAATGGTATATCAAATAATTGATGGTAAAAATAATATTATAAATTTTCTATAACACCTATAACATTTCTATTGAATATATAAATTCTAAACTTAACACATATTTTTATAAATTTAATCATTTTATGGACTATTTTACATGAATATAATATTAATATTGTTAAAATCAATGAATATTACAAAATGTCACTCTGATTTTATATAAGTATATTGATTTTAATATATGGATAACTTAGAGATAACATCAATTAAAAATATAATAGAGAAATATAAAATAATTTCCCACATCGTAGAAAATTATTTATAATTTTTTTATATTAAATACTTTCCATTAATGGTGACACAATAGTGATACATAGATTATTTTATAAATAGAAATAACAAATAAATATTATTAATAATAGTAAATTAAATACAATATGAATTAATTAAAGAGATCCATGAATTTTCTAGGTTACTAGGACATTTTCTAAGTATATTCAATGATTTTTTTCAATGTTCTCTTTCTGTTAGGATTTTAATTAAAGTCAATGTTTTGAATAGTGTAATAATTGAGACTATTGATGTTGTATAAAAATAATACTTCATTAAATTATTTCAAAATTTTAAAAGTAATTAAAAAATTAAAAAATTTATTATTATATGGTCTTTAATTTCATAAAAATTCCACTTATAGAAAATTTTCACCATATATGTCAATATTTATAACCTTTTAATATTTGAAATTGTATTACAACAATAAAAATTAAATAGATTAATTAAGGGTAAATCAAAAATTTTAATGTTTAAAATAAAACCAAAACATGTACATAAATTATTTTATGAATAATAATAAATCCTTATCACATTAAGATATATTATAAGTTGTTAAATTTACACTTTCCCTAGAAAATAAATTATATATTATTTAAATCATAGATAATTACAAAATATCAATATCTTGAAATTTAATTTCATTTATGTGTCCATATTGGGCCAAAATCAATATATAAACGAATGTAAATGTCTATTTTGAAATAAATGAAATTTTTTCATTAAATAATTTTATTTTTTATTTTTATATTTTATATAATTACTTTAAAAGAATCTTCAATTCTAAATCAATATTTACTTAAGTAACATAAAAGTATAATAATTGAATATAATAGTATACATTTTGATATATTTTGGATTATTAAATGTTTCTATAAAAGTTAATATATCTATAATATATTTTATAGATTTTTTACTTCATTATATTTGAATTCCCACTTCGTTTTAATTTATTTTATTTCAAATTAAATGAATATTATTAAATTTTTCAATAATGATATCTTATTAAATTAATTTATTATTAAAAATTAAAAAATTAGAAAAATGTTAAATAATAACAATAGTATAGGATTTGGCCAAAAATGTATCCTAAGTTTCATGTATGTTCAATTTTTATGTATATGGTTCTATAATAGCCTTATTATTTTTTTAATATTTTTAGAGTTTCCAAAAGTGCTCCTCCCCTCCCTTATAAAATGGCACCTCCTCCCTAACTTCCATACACGAACATGAGCCCTTTAGTTTGTCCAAATACTTCAATTTTTTCCTCCAAACTTCTCTCACATCCACCTAGATTCCATATATTAGGTATAACTGCATCCATAAAAGTCTTTTTGAGAAAATCAAAAAGAGATGCATGAAAAAGAGGTAATTGTTTTACCAATTCAATTCAATTTTAGTCTTCTTATAAATCATTTTCCTATAAAGTTTCAATAATAAAGTAAAAAAATCATATTTTATATAAATAATGAGATGTTATTATCATTATTGTAAAAACACATTCCTCCTTTTATCCTTCGTACGAATAATAATATCTTTTTGTGTGTGTACATATGGCTTACCGTCTCCACATCGTGGTGTAATTTTTCATTCAACAGTAATTTATTTGGATGTGTATAATAATGATTATAATGGGTATAAATAATGAATATTATATCATAATAATTTTTTATAAATAATATACCATCATATTCCAGGAAATTTAACCATTAAGGTAGTGATTTTATCACTCGTGCGTACATACGGTCTACAGTCTTCACGACGCGATGAGATTAATTCTCTATGTTTACCATCCAAAATGATTATAAAATTAATATGATGAGTAAATATAATATTTATGAACACAATCTCATTATTTATATAAATATATATACCCTATTCATAAGAAACATGACTTATTTGAAAAAACATGAAATGGAAAAAGAAACATTTTACACCCTAAAACAATAGTAATCCTAAAATATTATCAACTAAATGATATAATATGATCATATAAGAGATCATGAATATGTATATAGTCCTTGTGTAATTTAATAAATTTTTTTAACCATTATATATGATTTTAACACAACCTCATATAAAAGAATGTACAATTTAAAGGTTTATTTCACAATCTAATTATTATTTGAGATTTTTTATACGTAGGTATCTACTATGAAAACTTTATCATGGATGTCAGTGTTTCATAAAATGTGTTTCAAAATATTCTAAAAAACTGTTTAATGTAATTTTTACCCATATTTTACTTTTTATTAAATATATTTAATGAAATATATTCTTTTATTCTCCAAAAGAGGTACATTCTGACCTTTTTGATTAATTAAGGAAATAATGTTTTCATAACATATATGTCACAAGCATCCATTTTCCACCGATATGACAACATATCATATTGAATATTTCACTACAATGTTAATTTAAAAATATGTTTTTTCTTTTAGAATTTATCCAATTTAAAATGATTTCAATGAAAAAGGGTATATCATCCTGAATTAGTTTTAATGAATTTGTTAAAATATTTTAATCATTTTCAACATCCTTTGATATATTTTTGAATTAATTGTTGTTGATTTATTATGATACAGTGTAACACCCCAAGCTTACATGGTACGCTTGTCTTTGAATAATACAATAACATGTGTTGTACGCAACATCGAGTTCTAACACACCACAACCAATCAAACTAGCAGTTATAAATAGTAAAAAAATGTTTTTGAAATTTTATAAATTTTATCATTAAAAATGGACATCATTTTTGGATTTGGAATATCGAAATTGTCTTATGGTGAATTCTTGGTATTTTTCAGAAAACATTCAATTTTTTGATGAATAGTGAAAAACACTAAGTTACAGTTAAAAACCAAATTTTTATTTAAATAATTTTTTATTTTATTTTAATTTATTTTAGGTCAAAAAAGATACATAATACCTATATAATTTCAATTTAATTAATTGGAGTTAGTTTATAATAATTTTAGATATATAAAAATTGTATTGAACTTTTTATTGTCTTTTACCCACCTCCTATGAAAATTTCTAAATTCGCATAAAACATAATGTTTTCTCTTCTTTGAGTGGAATTTAAAAAATATGAGAGGAAAAATTGATATTATTAAGTAAAATTTGGATCAATAAGATGAAAATATTTTTTGGTTATATGTAACTTTTTCTATTATTTACAACGGTAAAAAGTAAATAGGGTAATTCAGGGTAAAAGTGTTACTATTATTACCCTAACACATGTCCTAATTCTATTGGATAAATATAATTAGACAAAAAACAACCTTAGGAATAAAATATGAACCTATTTGGTCCACATGTATTTGATTAGTACAATTATTTTTATTTTATTTAGAGAAGTGATAAAAGAGTTAAAATCAATGTTTAATAACTATAACATTTTTAATATAGGGTAATAAATAAAAGAAATTCGACTATAAATATTCATTATAAGAATGAAAATATTTCATACATAATGGTATTTTATTTATATTATTTTAGACATTAAATAATTTAATTTAATTATGAAACAATGATGATGTTGTAATTACCTAATTAATGAAATATTAAAATAATTGATATTATAAATATCCAAATAAATGTAATTTGAGACTTTTTATGAATTCCACTAATTTTTTTGGTCACAATGACATATTAGGGTTATTTATATAAATTTTTTTCTTTGTAATAATGCTGCTATGAATTTATAAAAAACAAAATACCAAATAGTGTCAAAATTGACATAAAAGTGTTTTTAAAACAAATATTATATTATTAATTGATATTCTATTCCTAATAATATAAATTTTGTCCAAAATACTTATATAATGATAGTTTCTTCATTAATTAACCACTTGGGGTTCTATTGAATGTATATAGTCAGTTTATTAACCATATAATATAAAAATACAAAGAGACATGGTAAATGTCAAACTATTTAACTAGGAGTTAAATCTAAAAGATAAAGTTAATATAGTGACCCAAACCTGTATAAAACCTATTAATTAATTGGTTTTAGTCCCATCCCAACATTATACTATAAATAATCCATTTTGGATTGATTATAAATCATAAATAATTTTATTATAAAATAATATTTCTAGCTTTTCCAAAGGTACCCCTCACCCCTCTTATAAAAGGGAACCCCCCTGCTCTATAATTCACACCTTTAGAGCAATTTTTATCATCAAAACCCTACAAAAATGACCTCTCATCTATCCTACCTTAATTATAGAGGCCTTTCTTTAGGAATAAAGCAAACCTATGGAGCCCTTTTGATCAAATCAAAAGTAAGAACCCGAAGAAGAGGTAAATATTTCATCAACTCTTTCAAGATCCATCCTTCTTGCACTTCCTTTTTCTTTTTTTGTTTCCATTCAAAAATTATTACCCCAGTATCCACAATATAATGAGATGTTATTATAAATATATTACATCAAAATGCATCATTTTATCCATCCTATGAATGACATGTCACTATATGTGCTTATGTAAGACTTACCGTCTCCACGTCGTGGTGTAATTGTTATTCAATACATTATTATTTGGATGGGTATAATAATGATGTGTAATTTATGTAAATAATAAATATAACATGATAATGATTCTTTATATATGATTTAACTTACAATTTTATATTATTTTAATATCAAAAGAATGATATTGTCGCTTGTGCGTAAGTACGGATTACCGTCTCCAAGAAAGTGATGAGATTCATTCCCCATGCTATCCATTAATGACTCATTTTCAATATATTATTAAAAATTAATGTTTAAACACTTGATATCATTCTGGATATGAATAATATACATCGCATCCATAGAAAAGTTGACTCACATAACAAAAAATATAATGGAAAACGAATCCATTAACACCCAAAACGACAATAATACTAAGATATTATTCACAAAGCAATGTTAAAAGATCATATATGATATCATATTAATGTATATGATTATTGTATAATATAATAACAATTATTTCACCACTATTCAACTGGTAAACCAACCTCGACCAAGGAAAAGTAAAAGGTAAGGGTTATTTCTACAATCTCTTCATTATCTGAGGTTCTTTATATGTAATTATCTACTAGGACATCTTTATCATCCACATCCACATTTCATAAAAATTTATTTCAAAACATTCTTTCTATTTTATAGACTATGGGTTAAAGTATTTTATACCCATGTTTGACTTTTATAAGATGTTTATAAAGGAATCTTTCTTCCATTTTCCCAACAAGTTCGTTTATAACCTTTTTGATAAAATTAAGCGAAGAATGTATTTTTTAACTTATACGGTTACTGCGGTGATTTTTCACCATTTAACATCATCGGATCTTCCTTACAATATTATTATAATATTTTCAAAATAACTTTTTTCTTAAAATATTTCAAAATAGAATGACATATTTCTCTAAAAAAGGTTTTGATTTCATCTATTTCAACATCCATTGACGAGTTTTAAGCTTATTTGAAGTTGATTTATTATGATACAAAAAATTGCATATTATATTTAATTTTTTGTGATATGTTTGACTGTGGTTGTGTTATTTTTACCCCATTAATGGAATATGGATAATGTATTGACATTTCATATGGTAGTCTTAATACGAATGTTTATGTTATGTTTAATCCTTTTCAAATGAGGAAATCATTGGACTTAGTAAGTGGATGGTGGACCCCCCCTATATCTCCTCAATGGAACATTATGTCTCATTAGACAAACTAGTGTCTTGGCGCAAGGCCTTTGAAAAAATCTTATTTGATTTATTAGAACAAGGTCTACAAAATGTGGTTTTGAATGTCTGTAATTATGCATTCCATCATTTTAAAAGTGCATATTGACATTGAATGTGATTATTCAACTAGTATAATATCCATGTGAATAAGTAAATGGAATTATTTGATTTTATAATTTCCATATTATGCTGAATTTCATGTTCAAAAGTCTTGGTTTTAGTCTTATACATTTCCTTAAATGTTTATGCTTATTTATGAAAGATTTTGTTATATTTTTATCCTAACTGATCATCTGAGCTCAACACTTTGTATGTATTATTTTTTCCAGGATGCGAAGTAGTATATTATGATTTACATGCAGGGATAGTAAATGGGATCTCAGTGTTGTCTATGGAAACCATATTGTAGTAGTTTTTCTCATTTTATGATGCAATTAAAACCTTATAAATGTATCTAGTACTTCCAAGGCTATTAAACTAATCAGTCTTTCGAGACTTGATCTTTTTTTTATAATTCCAATGATATGTAATAACGCATTGACTCGAGGTAACTGGGGTTGGGGCGTTTCAGTTTGTATTAGAAGAAGATTAGTACAAACCATGGAATCTAGATTTAGATAAACTCTAATTAGATCACATTACCCTAAGACAGAATTTGAGAATTAGTATAGAAGAACATCCTAGAATTTTGGTATTGTAGATATTTTTTGGTTTTTTAATCAATACATCCATGTCGGGTTATGAGTAGGTAGAGGTGGCTCTAGCACAGATGTACCAATGGGTAAAATCCGAAAACACCGCATTGAGCTAGACTTGAATGGGAACCGGTGCACTACAATGGGCATTGCTGCACTCTTGGTTATGACTCTCATGGGGGATATGCTTAGGATAATTCTCATTTTCTTAACAAAACATTATGAAAGTTTTATGAGAATATACTTCCTCAAACAAAACATTTGTATGATTCTGGATTATATCCCTAAACTTTCAATTTATGTAAAGTGTTTTACAAGTTTAAAATTTTTTATTGAGATTCATAAACTAATATGTTTATGCCATTGTTTATAAATGGATCTTAGTGGATGAAATGGAAACTGTATAAATGAACACACTCCTTCTAGGGATTTTCCTTCTACACAAGATAATTATAGTGGAGCTGGTTATGCAACTGGCGCTGATCAGTTAATCACCATACTCGGACAACTCACTCAAGTTATGTATAATATCCATACCTGTATGGAAAACCCTGGTCCATAGCATGGAGGATCAATGTTATATCGCTTCATGAGGAAATAACCACAAATATTAAATGGGGGTAAAAATACCCTAGTAGGTGAGAAATTGATAAAATTCCATAGGCAAAATATTCCACACCTTGGGGAGTAGCGAAAGGGAAAAAGATGTCATGGTAGTTTACCTCCTCACTGGAGTTGTTGATCAGTGATGGTCATTAAATTAAAACAAAATTAAAGATGATGATGTATCAAATATGTAAGAGAGGTATTTTGAAGAAATTTTTATAGAAAAATACTTTTCTCATGACCATCAAGAAAATATAGAAAGACAATTTCTGAGTTTGGGGTAAAAGGAGGATGAGAATGTCGCAAAGTATGAAATCTAACATTACTAGGTTAGCGAGGGATGATGCATATTATATACATAACCCAAGAAGTAAAATTGATCATTTCTTTTATGGGTTAAAAACATTTCTCATTTGATTAGTAGTCTCATAATCCTTATCATCATATGAAGATATTTTCTCATGTGCAATCAAGACAGAAAAATAATTCTCTAAGTCTTACGACTTTAACGCAAAGCATGATATAAATAGATCTATCGATAACTTTGGAAATCGAAATAAAAGGAATAAGGGAAAATTTGAATATACATCCTGTAGTAAATGTGGGAAAAACACCCTTGTACATTCCTAAGGGGAATCAGAGTATGTTAAAAGTGTGTTGAAAAGGGCCACCAAGCTCGTGATTGCAAGGGGAAGAAAGAGGATTTCGATGTAGGATGATACAATTGTAGAGAAACGGGTAATTATGTGAATGAATGCCCAAAGAATATTGGTAACTTACCTCAGAATAGGTCAAGGGATCCAGGACAAGCTTATGTTATCACTGTTGATGAGGTTGAAGCTACGAAAGATGTGGTGGTAGGTAATTTAATGGTTTCCTCAAGTTTAGAAAATGCTTTATTTAATTCTAGATCATCGAATTGTTTCATTTCATCCTAGTTTTCTACGAAAATTAGATATTTACAATTAGATTTAACAATGGAGTTATCAATAAAATCTCTTAATGAAAGTATCGTTGCACCAATGTATTTTGAATTGGTCCCCATTAGAGTACAGACATGTTCTTTATATGATGATCTCATAATCATAACCATGATTGAATTTGATGTAATCCTTGGTATGGATTGGATTTCAGACCATGATATGAAAATTTTTTGTAAGAAAAATGAGGTTACGATTTTTGATGAAGATGATAAAGAACGCCTTATCATTAGAGCAGAATCGTCACTACCTAATTCTTATGAAGATCCACCCTTAGTAGCTCAGCTAAATTCAATTATTGGGGAGTAAGAAAATGAAATAATTGTGGGAGAGGAAAATAATTCTCAACTAGAGGATGTACCTATTATTAATGAATATGTTTATGTGATTCCATAAGATTTACCTGGACATCCTCCAGAATGATAAATTTAGATTTCCATTGATTTAATTCCGGGTTCAAGGCCCATCTTGATGACCCCGTATATAATGGCCACTATGGAATTAGTGGAACTAAAGAAACAACTAGTGGAATTGTGTAATAAGGGATTTATTCAATCTAGTGTTTCTCTAGGGGGATACCCTATCCTTTTTGTTAAGAAGAAAGATGAATATATGAGGTTGTGCATTGAGTACAGAGAGATCAACGGTATAACAATAAAGAACAAGAATCACTTACCTCGCATTGATGATTTATTCTACCAAATTCATGGAGCTCAATACTATTCAATGATTGACCTTCGATATGGATATCATCAGTTGTGCATGAAGAGGAAAGACATTCCGAAGACAACATTTGGAACCAGGTACTGTCATTATGAGTTTAGAGTTATGCATTTTGGGATGACTAATGCACCCTCTATCTTCATGGATCTAATGAGTTGAGTTTTCATGGAAGATCTAGATGACTTTTTAGTGTGATTTATTGATGATATCTTGGTATACTCAAAAACTATGATGATCTTGAAAAACACTTGTGCATTATCCTAAAGACTCTTAGATGTCATTAATTATATGGGATGTCTAGCAAGTGTGAATTTCGGATTCAATAGATTTATTTTCATTTCCATATTATCTCTATGTATGGAATCTCTCTTGATCCTTATAAGACCAAGGAAATCCAAGAATGTCCAACACTGACGAGTATAACTGAGATAAGCAGTTATATTGGTTTAGCAGGTTATTATCAAAATTTAGTCTAGAATTTTTCCCAGTTGGCAAACCCATTAACAAAGCCCACACAAAAAGGGGTTAAATTTTTCTAGACAAAAGATTGTGAAAAATGTTTTGAAGAATTGGAGAGAATATTATTTGATGATCTTATCTTGACTCTACCATCGGGGAATGATGGTTTTGTTATTTATACTGTTGCATCCAAGAAAAACATTGGTTGTGTCCTTCTAAAAAATGAAAGATTTATTTCCAATGCATCACGATAGCTGAAAATTCATGAGATAAACTATCCTACACAATATCTTGTGTTAGATTCTATAATATTTTCTTCAATTATTTGGAGACACTATCTCTATAGTGAAAAATGTGATATTTATACTGGTCACATGAGTTTGAATTATATTTTCTCATAGAAAGAACTCAACATGAGGAAAAGGATATGGATTTAACTACTCAAGGATTATCATTGCATGATACACTTACATACAAGGAAAGAAAATAAGGTGGTAGAAGCTTTGAGTATAATGGAATGTGGTGTTTTGAACAAGATGATATTTGAAAAGGATCCTATATACATGGATCTATTAAAGATGGATATGGTAATCACCATGGAAATTGAAACATCAATACTTTTTCAAATGGTTTCCAAACCATCTTTACTATAAAGGATAAAGAGTTCTTAGACTGGTGATGAAGTGTTTCAAAAGAAGATTAAACCTGTGAATGATGGGATATTCAGTAACACGGTGTATGAAGATGGAATTTTGAATTTTGGGAAGGGAAATTGTGTTCTCGATATACCTGATCTAAAATGGGAATTATTGGATGATGCTCATAGTTCCAATTTCTCAATACACCCTGGTAGCACTAAGATGTATAGAGATTTAAAAGAAATTTTTTGGTGGGAAAACATGAAGACCTAGATTTTTGGGTTTGTGTCAAGATGTATGGTTTGTCAAGAAGTGAATGCTGGAAGGAAACAGCCTGGAGAAGTCACACAAGCTCTTCCCATAATGAAATGTAAATGGGATAATATTATGATGGGCTTTGTCATGGGACTATGAAAGAATCCAACAATGAAAGATCAATAAGGGTTATTGTTGATCATCATACGAAGTAAGCACATTTTCTTGATATAAGAGAAGATTTACAACTTGAACTATTGTAAAGACTATTTATTAATGAATTTGAATGACTTCATGGAGTAGCACTATCGATTGTTTTTGATCATGATCCATGTTTTACGTCACGATTTTGGAAAAGTCTTCAGAAAGCCATCGATACTGATCTTCGTTTTAGCACTTCCTACAACCCTCAAATTTATGGACAATCAGAATGGACTATTCAAACCTTAGAATACATTTTGACATCATGGTCACTTGACTTTCAAGGTAGGTCAGATCAATATTTACCTCTGGTAAAATTTTCCTCTAACAATAGCTTCCATTCAAGTATTCATATGGAACTATATAAAGCATTCTACGAAAAGAGATATTGCACACCAACCTGTTGGGTTGATGTTGGTGAAAGAAACTCGTAGTCCAAGAACTGGTGGAGGAAATGATGGAAAATGTGAAGGTAATTCAAAACCACATCCAAGAAGCTCAAAGTAGGCAGAAGAGCTATGCTGATAACAAAAGTATTTGGGATTTTATGTTGGAGATCATTTTTTCTAGAAGGTATCTCCATGGAAGGGTGATAAATGTTTCGATAAAAAGGGATAATTGAGTCCAATGTACATCAGACCTTTCGAAATTTTAGAATAAATTGAGGATGTAGCTTATAGTTTGACAATGCCTACATGTATCTCCAAATTACACAATGTGTTCCACATATCACTGTTGAGAAAATACATGTCTAACCCAACGCATTTACTCACCTATTAGGAATTAGAACTGGATCATGATCTTTCTTATTATGAAGATCATGTCATGTGTCTTGATACAAGATAACAAGTGTTGAGAAACCAGATGACTCATCTGGTAGATGTTCTATAGAGAAACCATAAGATAGAAGTGGTAATGTGGAAACCTGAGGAAATTATGATTAAGAACTACCCAAGAATTTTTATTCAGTAAAATTCTAGAAATTACGAGGAAGAAATTATTTGAATAAGTGGAGAATTTAACACCCCAGTCTTCCACGGTACACTTCTCTTTGAGTAATACAATAGTGTGTGTTGTACGTAATATCGAGTTCTAACACAACACAGCCAATCAAACTAGCCGTTATGAATAGTAATATCCTTGTTTTTAAATTCTATAAATTTGATTTTTCAAAATGGACGTCATTTTTGGATTTGGAATATCAAAATTAGCTTAGGGTGAATTTTTGGTATTTTTCTGATAAGTTTCTATTTTTGATTAATAGTTCATAACAATGAGTTATAGTTTAAAACAAAACTTTTTTAAAATAGATATTCATTTTATTTAAATTTATTTTAGGTCAAAATAGATACATAATACCTATATATGTTTAATGAAATTTATTGGATTCAGTTTAAATTAATTATATATATATAAATATTTATTGAACTTTTTACTGTCTTTTACCCATCTCCAAGGAGCATTTGCAAATTCAGAGAAAATGTAATTCTATCACTTATGTGAGTGGAATTTCAAATATCTATGTGACACGGTTGATATTATTAAGTATAATTTGGTTCAATAAGATAAAAATAATTTTTGGTGAATAGTAATGTTTTATTTTATTTACCACGGTTAAAAATAAATAGGGTAATTAAAGGTAAAAATGATATTATTATTAACCAACCATACATCCTATTTCTATTGGATAATTATAATTAGACCAAAAACAACCTATTAATAAAATATGAACCATTTTTATCCACATGGATTAGATTAGGACACTGATTATTATTTTATTTAAAAAAGAGTTAAAAGTGTTAATATCAATGTTTAATAACTAAACATTTTTAATATAGGATTATACATCAGATAAATTTGACTATAAATATTAATTATAAATATAAAATTATTTACTACATAATGGTATTTTATTTATATTTTTTAGACATTAAATAATTTAATTTATTTATGACACAATGATGATGCAGTAATTACCTAATTAATGAAAAATTAAAAAAAAATTAATATTATAAATATCCAAATAAATGTAATTTGATACATTTAATGAATTCCACTAATTTTATATGTTAATATGAAATATTAGTATTTTTTAGATGAATTTGTTCAATGTAATAATACTGTGATGAATTTAGAAAAACCAAAATACCAAATAGTGTCAAAATTGACATTTAAGAGTTTTTAAAACAAATAATATATTATTAATTGATATTATATTCCTAAAAATATAATGATCGGCCAAAAGACTTATATAATGATATATTTATCATTAATAAAAAACTTGGGATTCACTTGGATGTACATTGTATGTTAATTAACCATATAATATAAAAATACAAAGAGCAATGGTAAATGTCAAATTATTTAACTGAGAGTTAAATCGAAAAGATAAAGTTAATATAGGGACTCAGTACTATATAAAAAATATTGGTTGAGATATTTTCGACCCATCCCCACCTTATATTTTAAATAATAAATTTTGGAGCCATTAGAAACCTATTTGTTTATTATAAAATAATATTTCAAGCTTTTCCTAAGGTGCCCCTCACCCCTCTTATAAAAGGGCACTCTTTCTTCTCTCTAATTCACACCTTCAAAGCCATTTGATTCGGCCTACCCCTACCTAAATACCCTCTCAAATATTCTCCCTTTATCATAGAGGCCTTAATTTAGTTAGAAGGACATCTTAAATATCCCTTTTGATCAAATCAATAGGAAGAACTCAAACAAAAGGTAAATATTTCATCACCTCTTTCAAGTTCCATTCTTCTTCCACATCCATTTTCATTGTTCTTTCCATTCTAAAATAATAACTCCTATATCATATGTATACTGTGATGTAATTATAAATATGGTACAACCAAATTCATTATTATATCCATCCTTTTAATGACATGTCAGCATGCATGTGTGCATACGGCTTACTGTCTCCACGTCATGGTGTAATTGTTATTCAATACATTATTATTTTGATGGGTATAATAATGATGTGTAATTGATTTAATAATAAATATAACATGATAATGATTTTTTATATATGATATACCATCCAATTATATATTGTTTTAATATCAAACAATTTATATTATTGCTTGTGCGTACGTATGGATTACTGTCTCCCCGAATGCGATGAGATTCATTCCCCATCATATCCATTCATAAATATTTTTCCTTAGATGATTAATAATTATTTTTATTGAATTTATATAATTAAGGATATAAAATGATACATCCCATCCATAAAAAATATGACTCACATAAAAAATATATAAAGAAAAACGAATATGTTAACACCCGAAACAATGATAATACTAAGATATTATTAACAAAGCAATGTTAAAAGATCATATATGATATCATATTAATATATATGATTCTTGAATAATTTAATAACAGTTATTTAATCATTATAAAGGATGTTAATCGACCCTCGAAAAAGGAAAAGTCAAGGTAAGGGTTAATTCTAAAATCTCTTCATTATCCGAGGTTGTTTAAATGTAATTATCTACTAGGACCACTTTGTCATCCACATCCATGTTTCTTAAAAATATACCTCAAAATAATCTTTATATTTTATATAAAATTGATTAAATCCATTTATACCCTTGTTTGACATTTATAAGATGTTTATAAAGTAATCTTTTCGTCGTTTTCCAAACAAGGTCCTTCATTACCTTTTCAACAAAATTAAGGTAAGAATGTCTTTTTTTAACGTATATGGCAGGTGAGCCTATTTTCCACCATTATCACATCGTCGAATCTTCCCTTACAATCTTATAAGAATATTTTCAAAATAAATATTTCCTTAAAATATATCAAAATAGAAAGAGATATTTCTCAAAAAATGGATTTTATTTCTTCTATTTCAACATCCTTTGTTGGATTTTATGTTTATTTAAAGTTCATTTATTATGATACAAAAAATCAATATTGTATTGAGTGTTCTGTGATATATTTGAAAGTGGATTTTTTATTTTTACACCATTGATGATTTATGGATAATGTACTGACATTTCCTATGCTAGTTTTAATACAATTTTTTTGTTATGTTTAAACCTTTTAATAATAAGAATTAATTGGACTTAGTATGTTATGGGTGGAGCTTTCTATAGCTCCCAGATACATTAGTAGTTTTCATGAGACAAATTGGTTTCTTCGAACAAGGCCATAACATAATATTATTTTTAGTCTTGGCACAAGGCCTTGACTAAGGGATTATGAATGTCTCGCATTATGCATTCTATCATTAAGTGGCTATTGATATTGCATGATATTATTAAATTAGTATAATATCCATTTGATTAAGTAAATGGAATTATATTATTTTATCTGTGCCATATTATGCTTAATTTCACGTTTATAAGGATTTTTTTTAGTCTTATACATTTCCTTAAATTTGTTTTCTTATTTATGAGACTTTCCTCTATATTGTTATCCTTACTGAGCATCTAAGCTCACCCCTTTCTATGTTTTATTTTTCCCAGGATGGAAAAAGGTATATTATGATTGACCTATAGGGACAGTATATGGGATCACAATGTTGTCTATGGAAACAATAATGTTGTAGTTTGTTTTCATTTTATGATGTAATTTAATCCTAATGAATATATCTAGTACTTCCAAGCCTAATAAACTAATTAGTCTTTCGAGATAAGATCTTTTGTGATCATGCCAATGATATGTAATAATGCACTAACTCTGGGTAACTGGGGTCGGGGAATTACATACAGTCTTCAATATTTTATTGAAAGTATTGATGAGATTTTATATTCTGGATGTGCTATTTTTATAACATTCAGGGTTTATAGTTGATGTATCAACACATTCTATACATGTTATAATAAAAAAGTATATGTTATGATGTGCTAATTTCATATGATGAATGAATTGGACTTAGTAAGTAATGGGTGGGGCCGACTATAGCTCATTGATGAATCAGTATGTATATTTATATAAACTAGTGTCCAAGAGTGATGCCTTCACATTGTGTTTATATATGTTCTTGGCATGAGTCATTGACGATGTGGTTATGATATTAGGCATTATGTATTCCATCATTATGAAATTAATAATAGATATTACATGTAGTTATTCGAATCACATAATATCCATGTGAATGTTTAAATTGAATTTTTTGATTTATTCTTCCCATATTATGTTGAATATTATGCTTAAAACGATTTTGTTTCAATTTTATACATTTCCATAGAATTTTATGCTTAATTATGATATCATTTGTTATATTGTTTACCCTTACTGGACATATGAGCTCACCCATTTCTTGTGTTTGATTTTCCCAGGATTCGAAAATGTGTTTTATGATTTATATGAAGTGTTAATATAGGATAATAATTATGATATAAAAGGATTATCCATGTTTTAATTTATGTTTTGTATTGAAATGTAAGGTTCATGTATGTTATCTATTTTTCAAGATCGCTAAACTGATCAGTCCTGCAGACTATTATTTCTTGTAATCATGCCAATGTATTAAAATAATGCTCCAACTCCAAGATTATGGGGTCGGGGAACTACAGTTGTTATGATAGTAATTGTCGCTAAAACATTGGAAATTAGATTTAGGAAACATATATTATAAAACATAACCTTTTGAATGACATTGAGGATTAGTCTAAGTATTGGATATCATCTGTTAGATTTGGTAATTAATAACATAGATTAATACTATATACAAATGGATTTATAAGAATAAATAATCTTTTATAGATTATATAAATTATTTTTCATGAACATATTATAATGATTTGTGTTTCTCACATTGTTCTTTGTGTTTTTTCCAATGGTGTGTATCAGCAATGTTTTAAATGGAATGGTCATACTGTTGATGATGAAGAGATTACAATATGTAAATGAAATTACGTAGGTCATAGTGAATATGATTTTGAAGTGTAGTTATGGGTTTAATAGTAAAGTGGGATGATTATGGTTGTTTTTTATTTGGAGTCATGAGTAACTTCATCCTTGGTGCTCTGTTTATATGAATCATGAGATATGTAAGGATTGAAATTCAGAACATCTTCATCATGGATTTCAGAGTGTGAATGATTTCATTATTGTTTTTAAGGTGATAAATGTACATGAAAATAATATGTATGTTACATTATATGGATAATCTAATGTATTTTGTAAATATAGAGACCTTTATAGATAATGAATTTTGATAGAAGTATTTCAATTCAGTCTTAAGGATAGAATGGGTTCTGTTGTATAATTAATATTATAATTTGATGTTTATGTATGATTTGTTGGATATTATGTTCTAGAATTTTTTTTTGAAAATATTTAACGTTTGAATGAAATTCTAACGGACTGTATAATTCGTTAAAAGTGCTTCATTTATAAATAAGTATCCTCAATTTCTATTTCTAGGTGAACAAAATTAAGTGAAAATGGAATGAAGCACAAGAAAAGGATGATATTGATGGAATCAAGTATGTTTTCTCATGTTATACTTTATATAATAAAATAATCCATAAAATCTAGGAAAGAGGGTTTAAAAAATTATGTTATCCTGATACACTTTTTTTGAATGGATGGTATTTTAAAACAACATAGATTTATGTCTTTGAGGCCCTAAAATTTCCATGCATTGTTCTCTTATTTGTGAAATATTTACCTTTTTCCTCCAAGTTTATATCTCAACTACCACTAATGTTCTCCTATTTCAAATATTAAATTTTTGGTGACCTTAAAATATCCTTTTCCTTATTATGAATATTATATTTCATTAATCCTATTTTTGATTTGGATTTTCCACAAAATTAATATTTTTAGAAATAACATTTTATTTTCTAAGAGCAATTTTAAATTATGAGGATGCAATATATTGAAGGAGGGGAGAATGTAACACCATGTTAATTTACAATATTTTCATTTTTGAGTGAATTTAATTTAGGAAAATGATTTATTTTTATAAAACAATAGATTAATCAATTGTTACACACAATCATGAATTGTCATGTGTTACATTCAATATCTATTTTTACAGACTAAAAATATATTAATAAAATATTATAACTTAATATAATATATAACCTCGCCATTAAATTAGAAGTTATGAATAGTATTAAACACATTTTGAATTTTATATATTCTATATAATTTAAATATTCATCTTTTGTGTTTTCTATATATGATATGAGAACAAATTAAATTTTTCTGATAAAAGAATTATTTCTAAAAAAACATTATTTTTCCACATTTTGATGACACACCCATTTAAAATTTAGTTTTTCAAACTTTTTAAATTCAATTTTACAAAATAAAAATCATTCATTGAATGTGAAATATCAAAATTTTATTTGGTCCAATTTTTAGTTTTTGTTTGATAAATTTCATTGTTTGATTAATGGTGAAAATACATAATTTTAACTGAACCAAAGTTTATTCATTGAAATAAATTATGGAGTTAAATTATACATTTGATTTTTTTAAGTATAATTAGATTATATTTTTTAAATTAATATAATTTATGTCATTGGAAATTTTTCTAATTAAAATTTTATATAAACACAACTCAATATTTCTATGGTTTTTACATTAAAAAAACTTGTTTTCTCATTCCATAAATGGAATTAATTTGTAAATAATAAATGTAATTTCCATGTTTTTACTTTTTAAAAATGGATTAAATATTTGGAATCAGTGGGTTCAAATTATTTTAATATATTTCCTTTATTTCTATATCATTAGAAATAGAAACATTAATAATTTTCAATTTACAGCACTTATGGAAAAATCATGTAATTAGAGGTAAAAATAATATTTAAAATTAACCTAAAACCTGTAAAAATAATATTTGATGATTAAATTAGACCCTTAATACCTATTTTTATAAATTTAATCACATATTGGTTAATTATCATGAGTAAGACATGAATTTTATTAATATCAATGAATGTGGAAAAATGTCACTCTCCCGTTTTATATAAGTATAATAATTTTAATATATGGATAAACATGATATAACATTGATTATAAATAGTATATGGAAAGATAAAATAATTACTTACAACATAGTAAATAATTTATAATTTTTAAAAATGAAATAATTTCAATCAATGATGATGTAATTTTCATGCAAAAAATATATTATTAATATTAATATCCAAATAATGATTTTAAAAATATAAATAGAAATAAAATATGAATTGATTAATGGGATAAAATAATTTTAAAAGAGACTATAAAATGTTTGGATAACATTAAATTTTTTTCTTATAATTTATATTTTTTTTGAAATTTATTTAAATTGATAGTTATGAATTGTGTAAAAATTGACACTATGGATGTTTTATAAAAATAATAATTTCTTAAATTATTAAAAAATTACAAAACATATAAAAAAATTATAAATTGATTATTATACTTTATAGAATTTAATAAAATTTTAATTTAGAGAAAATTGAAACTATATAAATAAAAAAAAATATCCTTTTAATATTTTCAATGTTATTACCAAAATTAATATTAAATAGATTAATGAAGGATAAATTAAATTATAAGGTTCAAAATAAAACATAAACATTTAAAAAAATTATTTGATTAATAATATTATATTATTATCACATTAATGTAGATTTTGAGTAGTTTAATGGACAATTTTCCTTGAAATTAAATAATATATTATTTAAATGAATGATAGTTACAAATTATCACTATCTTGTATTTTAATATCTTTTTGTGTCCACATAGAGCCAAAATCAATCTATAAATTAATAAAAATATCTATTTTCAAATATATGATATTATTTTTATTAAATATAATTATTTTAAATTTTTAGAGGTTATATAATTACATTAAAAGTCTCCTCGATTTTTTAACAATATTTAATTAATTAACATAAAAATAGATTAAAAGATTTTAGCATTATAAATTTTTATATATTTCGAATTAGTTAATATTTATAAATAATTTAATAGATCAATAAAATATATTAATTTTTTTTTATGAATTTTATTCAAAATACCACTTTTTTAATGTATTTTAAGTCAATTTCAATTAATGGTATTAAATTGTGAAAAAATGATATCTTATTAAATTCATTTATTATTAAAATATTTAAAAATAAAAAAATGTTAAATAATCACAATAGGATAGGATATGGTCTAAAATGTTTCCTAATTTTTATTTATAGTTCATTTTTAATAATTTTGATTTAGAATAGTATTATTACTTTTAAATATTTTGAGAGTTTCCAAAAGTTACTATCCCCTTCCTTAAAAATGGAAACCTCTTCCCTCACATCTGCACACAACTTTGAACACCTTATCTCAACAAACTGTTTCCATTTTATCCTCCAATATTTATTCAATTAATCTTAAATTCCATCATTTGAGCATTAATCAAACCTTAGAAGTCTTTCTATGCAAATCAAAACGAGATTCCTGAAAAAGAGGTAATTGTTTTACTAATTCAAATCAATTTTTTTTCTTATCCGCCCTTTTCCTAGGTTTTTCAATACTAAAGTAAAAAATCCAGTATACTATATATATTGTGATGTTTTTTTGATTATGAGATAACCATATTCTTTATTTTATTCATCCAATGAATAAAAATATCACAATGCGTACGTAGATACGGCTTTTCGTCTCCATTCCATGGTGTAATTGAATATTCAAAAATAATTTATTTGTATGTGTATAATGATGAGTATAATGGATATAAATAATAAATATGACATGATTAAAAGAATTATAATTAATATATCATCAAATTCCATACTATTTAACTATTAATGGAATGATATCATCGCTCGTGCATACGTACAACCTACCATCCCAATGATGCGATGAGATTCATTCTCCACATAAACCATTCAAAAGGGATTATAAAATTTATATGATGTTTAAATATAATATTTATTAACATAATATATTTCTATATATTAATAAAATATATTATATTCATAGTAAACATTACTTATATGGAAAAACATGTGTTGGAAAAAGAAACAGTTTACAGCCGAAACAATGGTAATAATAAAATATTACTAACAAAATGATATAATAGGATCATAGTTGATATCAAAAATATAGATACGATCTTTTTATTATTTAATAACATGATTTAGCCATTTAATATAATGTTAGTGTACCCTAATCTAAAGGAATGTAAAAGGTAAGGGTTTATTTCAAAATCTCATTATAATTAAAGATTGTTCATACGTAAGTATGTACTAAGAAATATTTATCATCCTTTCCCATTTTTCGTAAAATGTATTGAAAAATATAATCAGAAATTTTTTAAATTCATTTTAAACATTTGTTTACTTTTTATTTAATTTTTTAAAAAAAATTCTGTCATTTTCCAAATGAGGTACCTTATGACCATTTTGACAAATTAAGTGAAGAATATTTTTTTAACATACATGGTGTGAGTGTTTATTTTCCACCATTATTACACCTCAACATTTTGAATCATACCTTACAATATTAAAATGTTATATTCAAAAAAATTCATTTAGAATTTTGCGTCTACTAAATGATTTCAATGTAAAAAAGGGATATCTCTATCAATGATTTTTAATGATTTTATTAGATTATTTTAATCTTTTTCAATATCCATTGTTAGATATTATACTTAGTTAAGGTTGATTTTTTATCATAAAATCTTCTATATTGTATTGAATGTTGAATGATTTGTTAAACTGTGGACATGTTATTTTTATCCATTCATGGTCTATGGTTGATGTATCAACAAATTTTATGCTTGTTTTTATATGAATTTTTATATTAAGATTCACCCTTTTCATAAGAAGAATGAATCAAACTTCGTAGATGATGGGTGGGGCCCACTACATAACATCAATGCCTTAGTAAGTGTTATGAGATAATCTAGTTTCTTAGCACAATGCCTTGATGATATGGTTATTTATGGTCTTAGCACGATGCCTTGAGAGTGTGGTTATGTTGTCTGGTATTATGCATTCCCTCATGTTGAGATTATTTAATGATATTAAATGTTATTATTTGACAATTTGAAAATCCATCTGATTGTTTAAATAGAATTATTTGATCTAATCTCTGAATACAATGATGAATATTATGTTTAAAAATCTTATTTTTTAATGCATTTCCATAAATATTATACTTATTTATAATAACTTACGCTATATTATTTACCCTTAATGAGCATATTTTATCACCCCTTTATTATATTTTATTTTCATAAGATTCCAAGATGTGAATTTTTTATATTTATAAAGGGTTATTCTTGGAGAATAATGACATTATCAAAGGATTATCCATGTTTTATTTTATGTTTTGGATTGTAATGTAAGGTTAATGTATATAATCTCTTTTCAAAGAGTACTAAACTAATTGGTACTTCATCATATGATTCCTTTTAATCGTGAAACTATATTAAAATAATGCAGTGAATCTGGGATTCTGGTGTCGGGGAGTTATATGAAAGAAGAGGATTCCTATCAATAATATTCATATGAGAGCGATGGGTATTCCTCTTCAGGATACTATTTAGACTGTAATATTTCCTATATATATATATATATATCAATGACATATAATTTCATGTAATTTTATTTATTTCATTTTAATTAATAGCCAACACCCAGGAGACAATTATTCTCGGACAAAGATACTTGCAGTAGTGCTCAGCCAGATGATACAAAAGGGAGTGGTGCTAGTGCTACTATCCGCACTCATCATACCCGATCACACAATATCCCTTCACCAAATATACCATCTATTACACTTTTTTTCCTATACTGTTGTTAGAGTCACATGGGATATTTAGACTGCCTATATTAGTGTTTCCATTTACATTAAAGTCTACATGTTTTTGGTGTAGGATCGAAATATGATATGAGATGCTCAATATACAAGAGGGGGGGTGAATTGTATACTTTAAAAATTCCTTTGGAACCTTTAAAGTTAGTTATGAATAACTAAAGTTTCCTTAAGAAAAGGAAAGGACTAAGTTTAACAAAGTTAAACTAAGTTGATTCACAACACCTCTAACACCGAACTAAACTTGGAAAGAGATTCCAAAAGTAGATTCCGGAAATATGGTTCCGGAAATTGAAACTTAACAAAAGTTACAATATAAGATTCTACCTTAAAGCGTATAGAATCTAAACAAATCAGAGTAAGTAAGGAAGTATAAGAAAGTTATACTTTCCTTAAGATACAAATTGCAGCGGAATAAAGACAAGTAGTAAAACTACTAGTAACAAGATAATAGTCTTTTAACCCAAAGAGAAGGGTATCCAACAACCTTGGATAAAGGTCCCTTGATTTATACTTTCAAGCAAGTCTGTCTTACCCACACCAGGGTAAGCCCTCGATACGAAGATCGGTGTCTCTGTCTTGCTATCCCCGCAAGCCCTCAAATTTAAGGTAGTTGGCAACCTCTGTATTTCTCAGCAAGAAAGCCCTCGATCTTTAAGGTAGTCGGGACCTCTGTCTTTTCTCAGCAAGAAAGCCCTCGATCTTTAAGGTAGTCGGCACCTCTGTCTTTCTCAGCAAGAAAGCCCTCGATCTTTAAGGTAGTCGGCACCTCTGTCTTCCTATCCCCGGAAGCCCTCGAATGTAATCACCAACATTCGGAGTCGCACGAAGCTTTGAGAGTTAATAAGAGACTCTCTCTCTAGAAATCACTTCAACAGCATGTATGCACAAAATCCAAATTGTTCATCCATCCGTTGCGAGCTTTTTCAAATGAGCTCCTATTTATAGGTAAGGTCGGCTCCTTCTCCAACGGTCATATTTCCCTTAATGTTCGGAGGGACCTGTACACGTGTCACTTAGACAACGGTTAGTTTATAACTAAATGGACGACATCGTTTTATAACAAAACAAGTGTAACAGAAAGTACGACATCGTTTTAAACTCTAACATAAAGGTTCAGAATAGAAACTTCGGAATGAAGGTTCGGAGTGAATAAATTCAGAGTGTATAAAACAATGATAATCAGATTCTGTTTAATAGGTGAATTTGGAATAAGAATTCGGAGTAGGAATTCGGAATAGGAATTCGTCATCAGAAATCGTAATGAGAATTCATCATTAGAATTCGTAATGAGAATTTGTCATCAGAAATCGTAATGAGAATTCGTCAACAGAATTCGTAATGAGAATTCGTCATCAGAATTCGTAATGAGAATTCTTCTTCAGAATTCGTAATGAGAATTCAGAATATAATTTCTTCATTAGAATTCGTAATGATAATTCTTCATCAGAATTCGTAATGGGAATTCTTCTTCAGAATTCGTAATGAGAATTCGGAATAGAATTTCTTCATTAGAATTCGTAATGAGAATTCTTCATCAGAATTCGTATCCTGATTCTGGAATAGAACTAAGTCAGAATTCATATCCGGAATTCGGAATGAAACTTCCTTATAGTTCTTGTCCAGAACCGAATCCTAAAAACAGAATGCTTTTATATCAAAGTTTTTATGACTCCGAGAAAGTGAATCCGAATCTCACACTTAAGAAAAATATTAATGAAAATATGATAAGGATAAATTTTTCTTATAAAAACGATTTTCCTTAAGAAAGCATTTTTCCTTATAAAAGCAATTTTCCTTAAGAAAGCATTTTTCCTTATAAAAGCGATTTTCCTTAATGATAAGGTGTTTGTGATTTTCAAAACAAGAAGGAATGGAAAAGTCATAAGGAAAACCTTATTGACTCAACAATCTCCCCCTTTTTGGAAAGCACAAACATCCTTACGAAAAAGCTATTCTAAGAAGAAAGAAACATATTAAAGCTTATCTCCCTTGGTTTAAGAATATAGATGAATACGACTAACTCCCCCTTAGGCTTTGAATCTCTAAGGATCGTATTCATATTTCCGGAGTAATGTTTCATTAAGAAAAACTCCCCCTTAAACAAACTCTTATTAGAGTTCTATTTCCTTGGGTATTTTTCTTTCTCCCGCTTTGATAAGCACTTATTAGATTTCCTCTTTTTCTTAAGGATCTTTTCCTTCTCCCCCTTTGTGATTTTCAAAAAGAATTGGAGGGAATGGAAAAAAATAACAAAGTACCTGAAAAGATTAGTAACGACATAAATAGAAACAACAAGCACAATTTTCATTATATTTGAAATGTCAGCAACAAAAACAGATTACAACAAAAAGATCGGATTGGTCATTTCGGATCTTTCTCCTTCGACATGAGCCCCTTGAGAATTGTCTTGATCTTCTTGAGGTCCTTATGATCTTCCTCTGCTTTCTTTTCTAAGGAAACTATTCTTGCTGACTAAGCTTCAATGATTTCTTCCTGAGCCTTCAACTTTTCTTCCTGAGCTTCCATTTTCTCTTCCTGAGACTTTATTCTTTCTATAAAATTGATCCGATGATCCCTTTCAAATTTCCAACTCTGATTAACAGAATTGAGCTTTCCATTCAGATCTCTTACTTCCTGACTCCGAATGTTCTTTTCCTCTGTCAATTTCTCATCGAATGATGCAGTCATCTCATGAAACTTCTTGTCCTCGGTTTGAAAAGAATCCTTAACATTCTCCTGAAACTCATCCAACAACCTCATCTCTTCCACATTCTTCTTCGACCAGCTAGTCATCCTTTTGCACGATCTTTTATGGGCTTCGTAACCAATAAAGAAATTTTTGAACTGGGCTTCTATCTCAACACATTTATCCATAACCATGGATACGGAGTCGGTTTTCTGATTCATTGTATGTTGGAGCATCTGGCACCGAGTGTCAATACTGGAGAAGGTTGGAATGGTTCCCTCCAACTTCTTCAAGGACTTAACAACAAAATCGTGCCCCAACGATGATGACTCCGAATCAGAAATCTTTCTAGGAGAATTTTCTTCCTCGATAAGCTCCAACTTCCTCTTAGAAGAGCTACCAGCTTCCTTCCTCAAACTTTTTTCTGAACTCGGGGTATCAGCAAGAATTTTCTTTCCCTTTTGTTTTTCCGGAATTGAAACCTGTTCCGGAGATCTGTTCTCACTATCAGAGACTTGAACAATTTTATCTTCCTCATCAGCAACTTCTTGAACATTGGCTTCCACGTTTCCCATCTGAGCAGCATCAAGTAAAATATTTTCTTGACAAGTAACTTCTTCTTCTCCCTTTTCTTCTTCCATTGCAGGAGTAGCAAGCTTTGAAGATTGAGCTTCAGATGTTCGGAGCGAGAGGTGTTCCGAAGGAGTTTCCTTATATTCATCTACTTGTTTGAGCACATCTCCTGTCTCACCACTTCCTTCAGCCGCTTCTTCAACCTCTTCCACTTGCTCTACTTCCTCAGTAGGAATAGCCTCTTCCGAAGTTACAAGATTTCTTCCTGGAGTCTCAGGTAGAGATTCCAGAGAAAAAGATCTCGGAACGGGAATGGTTGCTGAAACCATTTCATTAAACTTCAACAAAGCTTGCACAGCCTCAGCTTCTGACAACTTCTTCTTCAGCTTCTTTTCCTTAGCTTGCTTCTCAAGCTCATCAGCAGCCTTTTCTTTCAGAGCCTTAGCCTCTGCAGGATCCAATCCGAACTGCGGATCTCCTTCCTTCCCCTTTTCCTTGTCAGCTCTCCACTTCGCTGCAACCTCATCAGTATATGTCTTCTTCTTCATAGGCTTAGGAGGTGCGGAATGGACTTCCTTAGACTTGGGTTCCTCAGCTTCACCTACCACTTCTTTCTACTTCCTCTTCCTTACCGGCTTTGATGATTCCGGATCAGCCACTTTCGGAGTCACTTCTGCTTGAGGCGGTAGATCAATGAATTTCCCTGACTCCTTGTTAAAAGCTATATTCATCCTTTTAAGAGTTGCATCACTGAGCAACATGATCTTGCAAACGTTCGGCTTAGAACTACAAGCAACCTTGAAGGATTCTAGGCACCGAACTATCAGCTTCGACAATATTGCCGGGTACATCACTATCTGAGCTCTCAGATTCCCCTTCTTCAAATTATCAATGTTGAGAAGAATATGCTTCATCAGGTTGAACATTCTTAGATTTATCAGGAAATCCAAGATGTATATCTCACTCTTCTTCAAGCTTTCCTTGTCTCCTTTTCTCGGTACGATAAGCCCTTGCACCCATAACTCCAGAATCCGGAAGTTTGTAGATAGGGTTGCAATTTTCGGAGCCTTATCATCATCTAATCCGAGAATTTCTAAGGCTTTCTCCTTGTTGAAACTACCCAAGGAGTCTGGCAGAACGTGCGAGATAAACTCAGCTTCCCCTTCATAACTCAGCCCTACCAAGCTTCCAGCCTTGGTGTAAGATAGCTTATATGTCTTGCCATACGATTTGAAGGAAAACTTCTCTCTATTATCTTCCATGAAGAAAGCAACTGACTCATAAAACTCGACAAGCAAGTCAGAGTAGACTTCATCTTGGTTGCCGGTTTTTGATATCGCAACATCCTCCCAGCCATTCAACTTTATATTCTTTGATATAATAGAATCATAGTTGCTGAAGAAATTCGGATGAACTAACTGTTCTCTGTAGACTAACCACTGTGAAATGGGCTTAGTTGAAGACATTTCTTGAGAAGCTAACTCTGCAGACATTCGGATCTGAAGTCTCTGAGAAGTTTGGAACTGAGAAGACTGAAGTTCGGAATGGCCTTAAATCAGAGAGTCAGAGCTTCAGCACACAAAAGCTTGAAATCGATGTGGGACGAGAAAATAGGGTCCCCTTTATATAGGCATTGGGATGACGGTTCAACTTCCTCGGTTAATCTGACGGTTTAGAATGATCTGAGATCAGATCTAACGGTTGAAAGCTTGAATCCGATCTTTTTGAGGTTTTAATAAAGTAAATAATTAATAAATCCAAAAAACCAAAAACAAACTATAAGAAATTGTCAGCAAGTAAAATATGATTACGAAAACTTCAGTAAGGAAATCATACCTTTCGGATTAGCTTAGGAAAGTTATTCGTAATGGGTAATATAAAGACGACTACGAAAAATTCAATACGAAAAACTATATACGAAAACCTTAATACGAAAAAGTCAATACGAAAAAGTAAATACGAAAAAGTCAATACGAAAGACTCAATATGAAAAGGTAAACACGAAAAGTCAATACGAAAGACTCAGTACGAAAGTTCCGTTATGAAAATACCAGTACGAAAGTTTTCCATTCCGGAAATTTTCAATACGAATACTTCCATTCCAGAAGTATTCTGTGCGAAAATATCCTTTCTGGAAAATTGTTGTTCCGGAAATTCCATTCCGGAAATTTTCGTTCTGAAAAGTTTGAAAACAAAATTTGAAAAACTTTGTTAAATAAACAAACAAATGTACTCCCCCTATGAAAAAGAGTTTATTACTGTAAGGAGATTTTTCAACAGAAAGTTAATTAAAGAAGATTACCTTACGGTTATCATTCCTAACTTTTGTTTAATATATTCAAATCTATCAGAAGGCAAGGATTTTGTGAAAATGTTAGCAAGTTGATCTTGCGTTCCGAGAAACTGAAGAATAATATCTCCTTTTAGTGTGTGATCCCTAAGAAAGTGATGCCTAATATCTATGTGTTTTGCACGAGAGTGATGTGCAGGGTTTTTACTTAGGGCAATGGCACTTGTGTTATCACACAAAATTTGAGTTTTAGTAAAACTCAAGCCATAGTCTGTGAGTGTGTGTTGCATCCACAACACTTGTGCACAACAACTTCCAGCTGCTACATATTCAGCTTCAGCAGTGGAGAGTGCAACAGAATGTTGCTTCTTGCATGACTAAGAAACTAATGAATCTCCTAAGAAATGACAAGTTCCGGATGTACTTTTCCTATCCATTCTACATCCACCAAAGTCAGCATCAGAAAAGCTTTTTAGAACAAAATCATTTCCAGAAGTATAAAATAATCCTAGATCCATGGTTCCCTTAAGGTAGCGAAAAATTCTTTTTACTGCCTTTAAGTGAGATTCCTTAGGATTGGATTGATATCTTGCACATAAGTATACAGAAAACATTAAGTCTGGTCAACTAGCTGTTAAGTAAAGTAAACTTCCAATCATACCTCTAAAAGATGTTTGATCTACTGGTTTCCCAGCTTCATCAAGATCTAAAGAGTTTGAGGTACCAATGGGAGTACTTATACTCTTAGTGTTGTCATAACCATACTTTTTAAGAAGATCTTTAATATACTTATGTTGAGATATGTAGGTTCCTTCTGGTTTTTGAGAAATTTGAAAACCAAGGAAAAATGTTAACTCACCCATCATACTCATTTCAAACTCAGATTTCATTAGACTAGCAAAAGAGTCAGTCAAAGATTGCTGAGTTGAACCAAATATAATGTCATCAACATAAATTTGAACAATCAAAACATTTTTCTTATCTTTCTTTATAAAAAGGGTTGGATCTGCATTTCCCTTAACATACTTATTTTGAAGCAAAAATCCAGTAAGTCTATCATACCATGCTCGTGGGGCTTGTTTAAGGCCATACAAAGCTTTGGTAAGTCTAAAAACATGATCAGGATGTTTTGTATCTTCAAATCCAGGAGGTTGTTCAACAAAAACTTCCTCTTGAACATAACCGTTAAGAAAAGCACATTTCACATCCATTTGAAATAGTTTGAAATTAAAGAATGCTGCAAAGGCAAGTAGAATACGGATAGATTCAAGTCTAGCTACTGGAGCATAGTTTTCTTCATAGTCTATTCCTTCTTGCTGATTATAGCCTTTTGCAACAAGTCTAGCTTTATTTCTAACAATGACTCCATTTTCATCACATTTATTTCTGAAAACCCATTTTACTCCAATAACAGAAGTTTCCTTAGGTCTTTCAACCAAGGTCCAGACTTTATTCCTTTCAATTTCATTTAGTTCATCTTGCATTGCTTTGATCCAATCATCATCACCTAAAGCTTCATCAGTGCTTTTAGGCTCTAATTGGGAAAGAAATGCTAGATGTTCTACTTCATTTCTTAAGGAACTTCTAGTCCTTACAGGTTGATTTACATCACCAATGATACTATCACTGGGATGATTCTTAAGAAACACCTGATTTGGGTTTTGTAAAACCTGTTCATCAACATAAGGTAGGAAGTCTTCTGGGGTAAATGTTTCAGAAGTATCTTCTAGAACAATTTCCTTATCAGAAGGTTCTTCTATCAAAGGTTGATAATCAGTTTTTGAAAACACATCCGAAGATGTAGGTTGGGAGGTTTTAAAAACAAAAGGATCTGATTCATCAAATTTTACATGTACTGTTTCCTCAACAGTACAAGTATTTTTATTAAAAACTCTATAAGCCTTAGAGGTTGTGGAATAACCTAAGAAAATCCCTTCATCTGATTTTGGTGCGAATTTATGTAAGTTATCTTTAGTATTCAAGATGAATACTTTGCAACCAAAAACCTTGAAGTAGGAAAGTCTTGGTTTTCTACCATTCCATAACTCATAAGGAGTTTTATTAAGAAAAGGTCTATTCAAAACTCGATTTATAGTATAACAAGCAGTACTTACAGCTTCATCCTAGAAATGTCTAGCAATAGAATATTCACTCAACATGGTTCTAGTTATCTCGTGAAGAATTCTATTTCTTCTTTCAACTACACCATTCTGTTGAGGAGTTCTAGGTGCTGAAAAGTTGTGAGTAATGCCTTTCTTACTACAAAAAGTTTCAAAATCAGAATTTTGAAATTCTCCTCCATGATCATTATGAATAGTTTTCAATGGAAGGTTTTTCTCATTTTTAACTTGGGCTCTAAAACTTTTGAAATAAGAAAAAGCTTCAGATTTCCTTGCTAGAAAATAGACCCAAGTAAATCTAGTGTAATCATCAACAAGAACAAACACATAGTATTTGCCTCCAATGCTTCCAGTTTGTGTTGGACCAAAAAGATCCATATGCACCAACTGTAATGCATCGGTTGTTGAGACTTCACCGATTGACTTAAAACTAGATTTATGTTGCTTGCCATATTTACAAGGATCACAAACTTTAGAAGAATCAAATCTAAGCTCTGGTAGATCCTTAACAAGTTTCTTCTTAGAGAGTTTACATAGGTTTCTAAGATTACAGTGTCCTAATCTTCTATGCCATAACCAAGAGTGATCTTCCATTTCACTTAGGCAAGGTAAATCTTGGCTTCTTAGGTCTTCTATGTTTAAGGTGTAAACATTCTCTTGCCTATTGGCTGAGAGAATAAATTCTTCCTTGGAATTGTGAACTAAGCATTTATCATTCCTAAAATTCACAAGGTAACCTTCATCACATAACTGACTTATGCTAATGAGGTTGTTCTTAAGACCTTTAACAAAAAGAACATTTGAAATCAAAGTTTTACCTAAAAGAACAATATTACCAATACCAACAATCTCTCCCTTAGCATTGTCTCCGAAAGTTACCTTTCCTCCTTTTGTTTTGATAATCTTTTCAAAAAAGTTTTTGTTACCAGTCATATGCTGGGAACATCCACTATCCATGTACCAAATATTGTTGCTGTAACTTTCTTTATTTTCCTGAAATTAAGAACAAAGTTAGATTTTCGGAATCCAAACTTGTTTGGATCCGAGATTTCCAGACAATAAAATTTTTGGTATCCACATTTTCTTAGAAAAGTAAGCTTTATGAAAACCTAAGGATTGGGTTTTGTTTAAGGAACAATTTCTTGCCCAGTGACCACCACATTGACACTTAGTACAAAATGGGGCACTTTGAGGAACAAAATAATTGTTACTGAAAACAGGTTTTGCATGGGTATAACCAAATCCGGATTTATTTCTTAAAGGTCGTATTTGAGAATACATCTTATCAAAATTTTCCTTACCATGGGTAAAGTTTGATAAACACTTCTTTAAGGAAAAAATTTCGGACTTGAGTTTTACAACCAAGTTTTTATCCTCAAAATCATTAGTTTTGGAACTAGAGTTAGGCTCGAAAACATTTTTATTAGAAATTACTTTTTCTAATTCTTTAGAAATTTTGTTCTTCTCAGAACATACTTCCTCAAGATTTTTTGAAATACTTTCAAAATCAGCATTTTTCTTATCAAGATCTTTAGAAAGATCTGATATCTCTTTAGTAAGAATAGAATTCCTAGAATTTGCCTTATCAAGTTTCTTGTTGAGTTTGGAATTCTCAATCTCAAGAAGTTCAGCAAACCTAGAGACTTCTTCATAAGTAGGTAAAGTATTTTCCTCATCAGAAGATGATTCTTCATCAGAAGAGTTATAATACTTACTATCATTAGAATTTAAAGAAACATTGGTCAATGATTCAACATTTCGTACCTTAGCCATGAGACAATGATTATCAATAGGTAATCTGGCTATAAGACCATGATTTTTCTGTCCTGAAGATTCATATTCAGAGGATTCATCTGAAGAGTCACCACCACTGGCACTCCAGGTGTCATTAGCTTTCAGAACTTTCTTAGCTTTGGCTTTGTAATACTTCTTCCTGTTCTTTTCTGAATGTCTTTCCTTCCTTTCTTTCTTTCTGAGCATAGGGAAATCAGGTCTAATATGTCCAGCTCTTTTACATTCATAACAAGTAACATCTCCATCTTTCTTATCTTTCCTATCCTTCTTCTTATACTTGGATTAAAAGTTTCTTTGCCCAGCTATCTTGTTCATCCTTCGAGAAAGATTGGCTAATTCATTTTCTGAAACTTCACTCTCACTAGATTCGGATTGGAAAATGACTTTCTTCGATTTGGATCTGGTTACTCTCTCAGGAGTCTTAGCTTTCATCTGATTTGAAGTTGTAGTAAAAGCAACTGTTCCATTTCCATTCTTCTTCTTAATGTTCTCAGCATCTCTCTTCATTCTTGTCTCATGTTGTAGAAGAGTTCCAAATAATTCATCAAGAGTAATTTGAGTGACCTTCCTGTTCTCATCTATAGCTGTTCTCTTGGATTCCCACTCATTGGGCATAATGTCAATTATCTTGTCCACAAGAGCTTCATCATCTAAACCTTTCTCTCCCATAGATTGTAGACTGTTGACAATTGTCATAAATCTTTGTTGAACTTTACAGATAGGTTCTCCATAAGGAAAATTGAAGCCATGATATTCAGCTCTAAGCATAGCTCTCCTAGTCTCAATCACCTTAGAAGTCCCAAAGTGTGTAACCTCTAACTTTATCCATATACAGTTAGCTGCTTCACAAGAAGAAATTTGGCTATATATATTTCTAGTCATTGAACATAATAAAGTATTGCGTACCTTATAGTTGAGTTGATATTCTTGCTTTTCCTGGTTATTAAAGGTTCTGACTTCCTTGTCAGGAATTTTATAGTCACCAGTAAGCATCACAAAGTTGTCTACTCCAGTATTGATAACAAAAGTCTTCATACGATCTCTCCAGTATTCATAATCATTACCATCGAAGATTGGTGGCCTTGTAGGATTTAGATTGTCAATAGATCCAACATTAATTCCTGCCATACTAAAAATAACTTTGCACACAAACTAGTTAGTAGAAAAAGTTCGTAATCAAAATGTTCGGAATGAGAAAAGTTCGGAATGGATAATCCGGAATGACAAAGTTCGGAATAAAAAAGTGAGCAAGAAAAACTTGTATGTGAGTACAAGTATTTCAGTAACCTTGGCTCTGATACCAATTGTAGGATCGAAATATGATATGAGATGCTCAATATACAAGAGGGGGGGTGAATTGTATACTTTAAAAATTCCTTTGGAACCTTTAAAGTTAGTTATGAATAACTAAAGTTTCCTTAAGAAAAGGAAAGGACTAAGTTTAACAAAGTTAAACTAAGTTGATTCACAACACCTCTAACATCGAACTAAACTTGGAAAGAGATTCCAAAAGTAGATTTCGGAAATATGGTTCCAGAAATTGAAACTTAACAAAAGTTACAATATAAGATTCTACCTTAAAGCGTATAGAATCTAAACTAATCAGAGTAAGTAAGGAAGTATAAGAAAGTTATACTTTCCTTAAGATACAAATTGCAGCGGAATAAAGACAAGTAGTAAAACTACTAGTAACAAGATAATAGTCTTTTAACCCAAAGAGAAGGGTATCCAACAACCTTGGATAAAGGTCCCTTGATTTATACTTTCAAGCAAGTCTGTCTTACCCACACCAGGGTAAGCCCTCGATACGAAGATCGGTGTCTCTGTCTTGCTATCCCCGCAAGCCCTCAACTTTAAGGTAGTTGGCAACCTCTGTCTTTCTCAGCAAGAAAGCCCTCGATCTTTAAGGTAGTCGGCACCTCTGTCTTTCTCAGCAAGAAAGCCCTCGATCTTTAAGGTAGTCCGCACCTCTGTCTTTCTCAGCAAGAAAGCCCTCGATCTTTAAGGTAGTCGGCACCTCTGTCTTCCTATCCCCGGAAGCCCTCGAATGTAATCACCAACATTCGGAGTCGCACGAAGATTTGAGAGTTAATAAGAGACTCTATCTCTAGAAATCACTTCAACAGCATGTATGCACAAAATCCAAATTGTTCATCCATCCGTTGCGAGCTTTTTCAAATGAGCTCCTATTTATAGGTAAGGTCGGCTCCTTCTCCAACGGTCATATTTCCCTTAAAGTTCGGAGGGACCTGTACACGTGTCACTTAGACAACGGTTAGTTTATAACTAAATGGACGACATCGTTTTATAACAAAACAAGTGTAACAGAAAGTACGACATCGTTCTAAACTCTAACATAAAGGTTCGGAATAGAAACTTCGGAATGAAGGTTCGGAGTGAATAAATTCAGAGTGTATAAAACAATGATAATCAGATTCTGTTTAATAGGTGAATTCGGAATGAGAATTCGGAGTAGGAATTCGGAATAGGAATTCGTCATCAGAAATCGTAATGAGAATTCATCATTAGAATTCGTAATGAGAATTCGTCATCAGAAATCGTAATGAGAATTCGTCAACAGAATTCGTAATGAGAATTCGTCATCAGAATTCGTAATGAGAATTCTTCTTCAGAATTCGTAATGAGAATTCAGAATAGAATTTCTTCATTAGAATTCGTAATGAGAATTCTTCATCAGAATTCGTAATGGGAATTTTTCTTCAGAATTCGTAATGAGAATTCGGAATAGAATTTCTTCATTAGAATTCGTAATGAGAATTCTTCATCAGAATTCGTATCCTGATTCTGGAATAGAACTAAGTCAGAATTCATATCCGTAATTCGGAATGAAACTTCCTTATAGTTCTTGTCCAGAACCGAATCCTAAAAACAGAATGCTTTTATATCAAAGTTTTTATGACTCCGAGAAAGTGATTCCGAATCTCACACTTAAGAAAAATATTAATGAAAATATGATAAGGATAAATTTTTATTATAAAAGCGATTTTCCTTAAGAAAGCATTTTTCCTTATAAAAGCAATTTTCCTTAAGAAAGCAATTTTCCTTATAAAAGCGATTTTCCTTAATGATAAGGTGTTTCTGATTTTCAAAACAAGAAGGAATGGAAAAGTCATAAGGAAAACCTTATTGACTCAACATTTGGTTTCCTTATGTGATGTTGGCTTTAACTCCCCACCCACATTTAATATTTTCACAAAAGTTTATAAGATATTTTTATTCTTCAACTTAATTATCTTTATGGAATTTACATTTATTCTCCTTCTAATTCTACTATAACACATTTTGATCCTCCCAAGAATACATTATACCCCACTAGGACTATACATGTTTGAAATCCATTTATATCTTTTGAATCCAGCAGTACCGACATGTCATCCATGATTATGTATATGTATGGAACCATAGAAATTGTATTTATTATTCATTTTCATTATAATATTTATTTTTATGATTTTTCTATTTCACAACTGGATACGCCACTAGGTGGCAGGGGTTTACATGAATGCCTGAAGTGTGGAACCAATAAAAATAGATGATGGTTTAGTATAGTGTAGATTATCAAATTATTGGTAAAACATGGAATGAATGTTGGAGTTTTATGATGATGCTTTCCAAATACAATAACATCATTCCAATCATGCCACTCTTTGGGAGACACCATCAAAATCAATTAAGGTATTATTATTGGGGAAAATTTGGTTAAAAAAATTAATTATATTTAATGATATATTATTATTATATTTATATGTATTAATATTTTAGCAGAATAATAATTATAATTTTCCTAATGTTGAAGCTATAAAGACTATAAGGCTCATGAAATTTAGTGAGTCATAGTGAGAATATAATCATATATTTAATAATGGTTGGATTTATAGATTTGGAACCAATTTAGAGGCATTTCTTATTAGGAATGGGTGTCTAAAAACACATTCTCATAAAATGATTACTCATTGTACTCGTAATTAGTATAAGGTATTAATAAAATTTTCGGTTTTTGATTTAAAAATATGATGATTTATAATGATCGCATGCTTTTTATTGTTGAAAATTATTTTTTAATTAGTATTACATATAAATAAATTAAGGATTCTATGGAATACATCTACACATTGGGGTGGACTGTAATGAAATAACAAGAGAAGAAGAAGTTATTCTCTATAGAATATTTCATTCAATTTTATATAAATTATAGAAATTTATATTTATTTTCATCTAAAAGTTCAGTGATTTAAGTAAGGTATGGAAATTACACATATATTCCTCTAGGATTAATTTTTATTGAATGGTAAATGATTTCATATAATTCATTGATTTCTAGAATCTATCTTCAGGCTTTCCCACTACATGTATGATGTTTGATCATCATTCAGGCCTTTTATTTCTAATAGATTTAAATGGAATAAAACTAGTGAATTACACTTTATCATTACCCATAATCTATTATTCCTTTTCACCGTAGAAGTATTTTTCATTCAACAATGAATTTTTTACTTCTCTAGGGATTCATTTTCAATCTTAATCTTTCACATCATGGGGAATCAATAGCCAATTCTGTATAGCTATTTGAACATCCATGGAATCTAGAATCATGCTTACCAAGTATATAAGTGATTCTTGAGTCCTATATAAGTCTTATTTTGGAATTAGATTAACAGTTAGTATTTATTACTCATAGTATTAAATAATTTGATAGATTTATTCATTTTTTTATTCTTTTTTGAGTTGTTTATACTTTATAAATTCACTTTTGGTAGGCCATTTTAGATATAACTAAATAGTAACAACATTAATAGTTTCTTATTTATTATTATCTCACCTCAATTACTAAATTTCATTGGGCCTAACCACATTATTTTTTTTAATAAAATGTATTTCCATTCAAAAAACTATATAGTTTTTCACTTATTAAATAGAGCAAAAACAAATTCAAGTCTGTTTCCATCCTAATGGTCTTATTCAATGGTTTTTTTATACAACAATGAATTCAGATTGGGTGTTTCTTATCTTTGAAACTCATAAAGGTTATCACGGGGGGTTTATGTTCTCACAATAACTACCATCACTTGAGGTGATGGACATGGAATACTCAATGGGTATGAACTCATCCTTAATGGGAACCAATTATTTACACATTTCACAATGTAATTCTTCATCTCTGGTCATATGAACATGAGAGTATGTAACCCTAAAACTTTTAACTAAGTATTTCACAATAAAGATAATTATTTTGGACTAATTTCCACATTATGTGATAATAATGTATCAAAATTTAAAAGAATATAATTATCAATTTCACACAAATAGACTTTTTATTGACTACCCACTCATGACACCACATGGAAGCTACAACCACCCCTATCCAGCAAACTACTATGCATTGCACACCAGAAATCACACCCCCAACCACTCCCACCCAAATACTACCAAGAAGTACCAAAATTTTTTATAGAATAAAAAACTTTTGTATAGAAAGTGGAAAATAATTTCCAAGAATTACACCTCTGGTTGAGAACTCCGAAATTATCGACCACCAAGAAATGCACTCCTAGGTATCACATTACAAAGTAGCGCACTCCCAGCCACCCCACTACCAGCAATCACACACCTAGAATAGAAATGCCAATCACTGCATTTTTTACTTCTTATCTAATACTACTCTAATCTATAGATATGTATTCATTTTTATATAATGTTTAATAACATGACATATTAAATCAGGACATTGGTTTTTTAGGATTATGTATCTTCATATTGCAGCCCCCAAACTCTCTCCTGAACACACTCACTACTCCATATGTCATCAAACATTCGCATGACTAATGGAAACCTCCAACAAGGATATACACCATACAGTTTCTCAAGTCTCTCACCCTATTAGTATCCAATTGATTTTTTGACACGTGATCATCACAAATCCATTTAAATTCATCAGAATGGTAAACCTATCCCTCATATGATCTAACCATCTTACAAAAACTATAAATCTCAAGACCCAGGGTAATTTCATATAAAATATTTTGAGACTTTATATACCATACTTATCTGTGATATTTTAAATATTATCTAATCAAACATCATCACATGCTTTCTTGGTAACAATTCCACTAATCACTATGCTTATTATCTCTCATTCGATTTTAGTCTAGAAACACCATAACCCATGAAAATAGTATCAATAACATAGAGTTCCCAAAAATATAATCACATTATAGTGCATATATTCTACTTTTTTATGAAATATCATTCTAAAATAGTTTTACATCCATGAACATGGACCATAAAATCCATAACTGTTAAGTTAAAAATACTTTTATATACATATATTTCATAAATTTTAAGGAAAATAAATAGCCTCTGACCAATCCAGGTATTCTCCCACAAATCATATATGCTTATAGTGTGACAACTCACTCTAAATTTAGTGTGACATCTAGTTGCATATCGTCAATCCATATCTAAAAATATACATATCAATTTCTCCATCCTAGAGATAGAATGATTTAATAGTGTTTCATTCAAAATTTATTAATCAAATCATGAAATAAGACATTTTTAATGTTTCCAATAAATTAATCTTCTTTTAAATTAATTGAATATTTATTTTAAATTATATATAAACATTCCTATATCATGTTTCCCATTATATTAAGAATGATTCAAGTATACATAACGCTTTCTACCCCAGTCTAAGAGATAAATAATAAACTGAAACCACAAATATTATATGTTATCATAATGGACACATTGTTAATAATTAAATACACTAAAAATATCCCTAACTCAAATAAAATTTGAATTATAGATTAAAAAGTTACTATATGGGGATAATTTTATCCTCAACCCCATGATCTAACTAATCATAACTTCATATACCATGTCATAAAAGTAGATAAAAATATAAAAACTCTCTAATTAATATTTTTAATATGTTCATAATTAAACCTACACATGAACTATATAGATGAGATACATAAACCACCAGAATTCCACCACATATGCAAGAGGTTTATAACTAGTAAAAGGGGATTGATAAATCCCTTTGGGTAGATGAAAACATTATTAATATCAACAAAAATTTAAACTAAATAACATTAAAATATATTTTAAATTCATAATAAATTAAATAATATTATATTTATATGAAATGAATCCTTAAATAAAACCATTGACTATCTTATAAGAAAATCAAAGCCTTATAAAGCATATATTCAAATATTTATGAAAGGAAAAGCAATCTGATGATCAACTAAAACAGTAAAAAAGGACAATAGTAAATAAAGGAAACATTTATTGCCCAATAACATTCTTCTATATAATATATATATATATATATTATTTTCTCTATCACACTGAACAATACATTTTAAAATACACTAAACTATATGTTAAAATAAATTCTATAAACTCACTAATTTTTAGGAATATGGTGTCAATATAAGTCTTTCTATCCATATACCAAATGAAATAAGATATATTATTACATATCCATACAAATATCAAAAAAACACAGTGATCAATAAGACATCCTAATAGTAAATTCATACCTCATTTAATAAGTGATAGTATTTATTTTTAAACCATCACATAGTTATTGGATTTGTAACTCATCTACCAACATGATCATGTCCCTGTAATTCATATCTGTATGAGTAATTTCTTTCCAGTCCAAAATCATGTCCCACTAAGATCATTGGAATTTTGTGTTACTATGATAAGAATTTTTTGTGTTCTATTTGTAAAAACAATTTGAAATTCCATCAGTTGTATTCATTTTCACATTGGGAATCATGCCTCGATAATCTGTAAATGATGGGTTTGTATGTTCAATTTCAATGAAAAACAGAAATAATAATGCTGAAATAACATTTAATATATTGTCACAACATAAAATCAAATCTTTTACATTATTGATTTAAAATTTTAATATTTATTCTGTAACAAAATAGTTTATTTATATTTTCAATATTTGGAGGCCCTTGATATGCATAAAGATGAAATATTTGGCCCAAATGATCATTTTCACAATGTATTATGATATGATCACTATGTTAGGGTCAAATGTAAAATTATTGTCCCCACTAGATTATGGTCCACTTCTATTGCTAGTTCTAGTTGCACCAAGTTGGAAATATCTCATAAAGAGGAAGAATAAGATCGACCATATGTGGAATATGCAAAAAAATGATATGTATGATTTTTAATTATGTAAAAAGTCCAATGAAGAATTTAGAAAAGTTATTAAAGCCATATTTCCATAACATTGACCAAATACCACCATGGTTTTTAATACATACTTGTTGATGATATATTCATTATATGATTCACCATGTAATGGTATTGATGGTCCTAGTGATATTTGAAAAAATGATGTTCCTAGTGATTATGATGGATATGGTGATATTAAGGATGAATTTGAGGATAATAGTGAGGATGATAATGATGATGATGACAATAATGATGAGTAAATTGATGATGGTGATTAGAGGGATATTGATAAATTATATTTTTTATTGATATTTTGGACACATGATGTTTTTTGATTGGATGCCAATGAATATATGTGATGTTTTTTTGTTTTTATCATGTTTTAATGTATTAATTTGTTTCATGTGTTTTTGATATTGGATGTTATTGTTTTGGGTGTAGTTTTATTGGTTTTTTAGTTTATTTTTTATTTTATACATGTTTTAGGCCATGGTGGGTGTGTTGGTATCTTTCAATTTAAGGGAAGAATATACAAATGGTTTCAAAACCACTGGTAAATACATATACCAAAAGTTTCTCAAACTGATGTTTGAATTTGAAGCCTTGAAAGGTAGTACTGATGCTTTAAAAAACTATTACTATAGAACTATATAAACGGTTATAATAAACCATCGGTAAATTGTAATATTTTTCCTCCTATAACAAGGTTTTATTGAGAACTATTGTTATAGATCAATAACCACAATACCATATCCAATAGTTTAGATAACTATTGGTATAGGATATACAAATGATTCTATGGACTATACCAATATTTTTGAACCATTTCTATAGGTTCATCTTCATGTAGTATCCTTTATACTACTATGTTTTTCATAAATATAATTTAAACATAGACAAGTGATTTCAGAAGGAACATATAAATGATATTTTGAAAATTTTAAGAACTATGTCACCACCTACTTATAGTGGTTTTTCATAGTATTACCATCAATTCATTTTAAATTCATATCCATCAGATTTGATTCAGAAACATTAATATTTAAAAAAATAAATAAAAAAAAATTATGATATGAAAACCCTAAATGATTATTCTTATTGAGTAATTTCAACTACATTAATCCATTGATCCAAGATAATAAGAGTTTAATGGGGAATATTGATATTGTTTTTGTATTGGTGGAAATCATTTAAGGTAATGTGTGATATTGATACAGTTACAAGGAATGTAATTATATTTTCACCTATTTTAAAACATGTAGATCAAGAACACTTTTTGTAACTTTTATAGGTGGAATTATAATAAGAGTCTAGAGTATACTTTTATTCATTTATTCATGTTCTCTGTGGTATAACATGTGGTGTATCTGTGATTTTATGCTTAGGAGTATAACTTGATTTCTATCAGGTTATTAAAATATTGATAAGGCCCAATCACAATGTCATGAGACCCAAAAATTTGAAGATAATATTAAATTTAATTGGATTTTAATTAATGATTAAAATTTAACCAATTTTAATTCTATGATGATTCCTAAAGAAATATAAATGAAAATTATAATTGACGCTAGAAGGAACAATCAACTTTAAATAAAGTTAAAAAAGTGGCCTGGTGGGATAAGCTGTGTAACACCCGAGACTTTTATGTTATATAAATAATCAAAGGAATCTTTTTCTACACAACACTTTCTTGGCTTGCTTTACATGAAATCGCGACCTTCCTCGATAGCTTGCGTTGTACGCAATACCGAGTTTCACTAAACAACGATATGCTATTAAAATATTATTAAAACTAGCTGTTATGAATAGTAATAACAACTTTTTGAAATTTTATAAATTTTATTTTTCAAAATGGACTTCATTTTTGGATTTGGAATATCTAAATTACCCTAGGGTGAAATTTTGGTATTTTTCTGAAAACGTTCAATTTTTGATGAATAGTGAAACCACTAAGTGGTAGTTAAAAAAAGGAATTTTTCGTAAAACTTAATTTTACCGCTTTTGTGAGTGGAATTTTAAAAATCTGAGAGACACAGTTGATGTCAGTAAGTAAAATGTGGTTCAATGAGATGAAAATAATTTTTGGTGAATAGTAACTTTTTACTTTTTTTTACCACGGTTAAAAGTAAATAGAGTAATTAAGGGTAAAGATGATATTATTATTACCCTAACACATGTCCTAATTCTAGTGGACAAGTGTAATTCGACCAAAAATAAACTTAGGAATAATATATGTCCATTTAGGCCCACTTGAATTAGATTAGGAAATTTATTATTAATTTATTTAAAGAAGGGTTAAAATAGTTAAAATCAAAGTTTAATAACTAAATAATTTTTAATATGATGTTATACATCAGATAAATTCAACTATAAATATTCATTATAAATATAAAAATATTTCCTACATAATGGTATTTTATTTATAAATTCTAGGCATTAAATAATTTAATTTATTTATGACAGAAAGATGATGCAGTAATTATCTTATTAATGAAATATTGACATAATCAATGTTATAAACACAAAAATAAATGTAATTTGATACTTTTTATGAATTAAACTAATTTTATAGGTTACTATGACATTTTAGTATTGATTTAATTAACTTTTTCGAACTAATCATTCTGTTATGATTTTCACAAAAATCAATTACTAAATAGTGTAAAAATTGACATATAATAGTTTTTAAAACAAATATTATATTAGTAATTGTTATTTAATTCCTAAAAATCTATGGTTCGGCCAAATGACAAAGATAAGGTTATATATATTAATAATAAACAACTTGGGGTTCGTTTGGCTGCTTATAGTAAGTTTATTAACCTTATAGTATAAGAACACAAGAAGACACAGTAAAAGTAAAATTATTTAACTTAATGTTAAATCTAAATGATAAGGTTAAAATAGGAAACTAAACATGTCTAAACTCTTTTGGATGAGATTATTTCGACCCATCCCCACCTTAGCTTCTAAATATATCAATTTGGAGCTATTTAAAACCGAACATGACTTTATAATAAAATAATATTTTTAGTTTTCCCAAAGGTGCCCCACTCCTCCCTTATAAAAGGGCACCTCCTCCCCCTTTTCCTCACACCACTTTGAGCATTCAAGCTCGGCCAACCCCTACCAATTCCTCCTCTCAACTTCCCTAGAGACATCCTAGAGGTCCTGGTCTTCTTCAAAGACCAATTTTAGTGCCCTAAAAAAATGTCTCAAAGAAGTACTTCAAAGAAGAGGTAATGTCCGTTACCGATTCTTTCATCTTTATTTATTCTTCCACTTCTTCTTCATTAGTTGTTTCATTATGAAGTAATAACATCAGTATCAATCATATACTTATATGTTATTATAAGTATTAAACTAACCTATTTCACCATCTATCCATCCTATGGAAAAAGAAATCACTGCGTGTGCGTACATACGGAATACCGTCTCCACGCCGTGGTGTAATCTATTTTCCACCACCACCTTACTTGGATGGGTATAATGGTGTAAATAATGACTATATATGACTATTATAAAGTTATACTAATTCTGAAATAGTATAAATACACTCCAATACAATTCCACGATCATAGGAACGATATCATCACTCGTGCGTACGTACGGAATACCGTCTCCACGATGTGATACGACTCGTTCTACATGATCTTCATTTCATAATGGTTATATAAATGAATTGAATGAATTAATATGATATATATTACACTAATACCATTCTGGAAATGTGGTATCTATAACCAAAAGAGAAGAATAAGAATTTATTCGACAAAACACGCATAAGAACAAAAAGTTATAAACACCCGAATAACAAGTAGCAATGAAATATTACTACTAAGAAGATAAGAATTTGACCATATATGATATCATAAAAATAATTATGATTCTGGAATAAGTCAATAACATTATTTAAATAATTATACAGGAGGTTTTGACACTTACGAAGCAAAACGGACCTAAGGTAAGGGAACTATCACAATCTCATTTTTATCTGAGATTGTTTATACTTTGGTATTTACTGGGGTGTATTTTATCATCCACATCCATGTTTCACCAATATGTAATATTTATATCCTTCTACAATAGTTTATATCCAATTTTACCCTTCTTTTAGTTTTTAGTAAAAAATATGAAAGGAATCTTTTGTTGTTTTTCATACGAGGTACTTTTTGACTTTCCCGACAAAAGTACGAGAAGAATGTTTTCTTTTAACTTATATTACATGAATGGATTTCTAAAACATTATTTCCAAAAAGATTACCTTATAATTTTTCATGTTTATTTTTAATCAACTTCTTTTAGTTATAATTTTATGACATGTTAAGAAACGAAAAGTGTTTTTGAAGTAGAAAGGATATTTTCCTCAAGAATGGAGTTCAAGTGTTTTATCAAAATTATTTTCCATCTAAGATAATAAAAGGGCTCTGTTTTTATACCTATTATTACATTGATTTGATTATGTTGTGATGGAATTATTTTTATGAATTCCTTTATCTTATATGAATTGTTTTATGATGTCACAATGTTTAAGAATCCCATTTTTATTACATGGGTTATGCTATGATGTATGGTTTATGATTTTTGGAAGACATAAGAATGGTATAATTATGAGATGGGTGGGACCTATATCTCACTCCAATGAATTGGGTAAAGATTTTATATCTGATGAGATAGACATGGCTAGAACGGTAGGTTATACCGGTTCAGTGAAACAGGACTAAAATGAGGGTGACTCGGTTCAGAAAGGGACTTTGTCCACTAAGATAGTCTTGGCAATGAGTCTTGACTAACAAGAAATGATTCTCTATGATTATGTGTGTATGCCAGAAAGTTTCATGTTTTATGTTATGATTATTGTGATTACATTTCACTTCCATGATTTATCCCATGTTATGAAATTATTATCACTTTTGCAGGTTAATATTTCCAAAAGTTATGTGCATGTGTATACGATGTGATTGATATTTCTTTTATTTACCCTTACTGAGCATTTTAACTCACCCTTTTGTATGTTTTCTTTCCCCAGGCCAGGAATAAGGTTATTAAGTAAGATATTCCAAAAGGGACTATATATATGATGAAATAAATGGGAGACAATGTAGACGCCTTATGAACCAGTTGTTTATGTTTCCCAGTTTCTAAAGACACTATACCTATATGGTCCTTTCGTGGTTTTGTTTTATGTTGTAATAAGTATGCTTCAATTTTGAAGTATTAACAATGTATGTAAAGTATGGGTCGTTATAGTTGGTATCAGGGGAATGTTATAGTCAACCTTTGGAAACTAGGATGTGAAAGACTTAGTAAGAACCCTAAGGATAAGTCTAACCATAGAACACAATATTAGTGTTTTAGAAATGGCCATGAATAACTTAGGATAAGACCTTAAGTGTGAAATTTTAATCTTGATTATGTGGTTTTCCTATTATAATTAGTGTTTCTCACAATATTCTTCTTGGTTTTAGTCAATGGCTGGAACCCGAAGGAACCGTGTTAATACGGAATGCGATGGGCAATGCAATGATTGTCCCCATGAGCAACCAAACGTTCTGGGAGCTGGAATGCAAAATCTTGTATCCATGCTCACACAACATTATTAAGCTATTAATCATGTAGGACTTCCAAATGAGAAAAAGACGGAGCAACATTCTGTTGAATCCTTCATGAGGCAGCGTCCACCATCTTTCAGCGGGTCTACTGATCCATTAGTTTATGAACAATGGATTAGTACTACTGAAAAGATATTTTCAGTTTTTCATTGTTCTGAACATGATAAAGTCATCCTAGCAGTGTATCGTTTGGAAGGAGATACTGATCAATGGTGGAATCTTATTAAGAATACGAGGCAAAGGGATGAAATTGAGTCCATTGAATGGGAAGAGTTCAAGAACTTATTTTTCAATAAGTACTTATCTCGTATTCTTCGAACAAAGATGGAGAAAGAGTTTCTTGAACTGAAGAAAAAGGATGATGAATCTGTTGGTACCTATAAAGCAAATTTTACAAGACTTGCAAGGTACGCTTCTGGTACTGTTATCCAACCTGAGAGTAAGATCGATCGATTCTTTAGTGGCTTAAAACCAATTATTAGAAGGGGGATAGCCATAAGGGACTTCAATAGCTATGAGGAAATCGTTCTATGTGATCTCAAAGTAGAGATGGAGATTGGAGTAACCCATAAGTCATATGTGTTTGATAAGAAAAGGAAAATGGAATTCAATTGAAAATCTAAAGAGCACACTGAAAAGTAGATGAGCTTTCCCTTATGCTCAATGTGTGGAAAGAAACATGGAAGGAGTTTTCTTAAAGGGGCAAGTAAATGTTTCAAATGTGGAATGGAAGGTCATCAGGAATTTGAATGCCTTGATGATGGGAATAAGACGTCTAATGATGTAAACAAAGGAAGGGATACACAGAATGAACCTACTACACTTCAATGTTTCAAGGGCAAGGATATGGGACATTATGCTAATAAATGCCCTAATCCAAGGGTTGATGATGATGGTTGACGTCAACAAACTCTTAAGGCTAAATACAAAGGAAAGTCACATTCAATTTCTATCAGCGATGTGGAGTACGATAATGATGTGGTGAAAGGTACACATACCATCCACTCTAAAGTAGAAAATGTTTTATTTGATTCTGGATCCACCCACTCTTTTATTTCTGAAGAATTTTCTAAGGGTATCACCATATTACCTCAACAATTAGATGTTGAGTTAGCTGTGACAACACCTAATGGCACAACAGTCGCATCAAAAGTTTATAATTCTTCTCCGATCGATGTTTGTGGGAAAGTGCTTCCTACAAATCATGTGATCCTTCCTATAGTGTAATTTGATGTGATTCATGGAATGTATTGGCTTTCTTTATATGGAGCTCATATCAATTGCCAAAGAAGGTAAGTCACATTTCATATTCCAGATCAATCTATGATCGTCTATCAATGCAAGGATGAACATAACCTTCCAGTAGAAATTTCTTCCATTTTATGGGTATTGATTCCACCAAATGAAGGTTATTTATATCAAATGGTTGGTGAGAAACTCATGATTAAGAATATTCCTATTGTACGGGAGTTTGATGATGTCTTTCTGGAAGAATTACTGGGTCTTCCACCGAATCGTGATGTTGAGTTTTTAATAGAACTCATACCGGGTGCTTTGCCTATTTCAATGACACCTTATAGAATGGCCCCAATTGAGTTGAAGGAATTGACAAAGCAACTCCAAGAGAATCTTGATAATGGATTCATATGCCCTAGTGCGTCACCTTGGGGAGCATATGTTCTATTTGTTAAGAAGAAAGATGGATCAATGAGACTCTGCATTGATTATTGAGAACATAACAAGATCACTATCAAGAACAAATATCCTCTTCCGCGCATTGATGACCTATTTGACCAACTACGCGGAGCTCAATACTTTTCCAAGATTGATCTTCGTTCAGGGTATCATCAATTAAGGGTCAAAAGGGAGGATATACCAAAGACGGCTTTTCGTACAAGGTATGGACACTATGAATTTATAGTGATGCCATTTGGTCTTACTAATGCCCCTGTTATCTTCATGGATATGATGAATAGTGTATTTAGAGACTATCTTGATCAATTTGTGGTAGTCTTTATAGACGATATTCTTGTCTATTCAAAGAGAAAGGAAGAACATGAAGATCACTTGAGAATTATATTGAAGACCCTGAGAAAGGAGAAGCTTTATGCCAAATTTACCAAGTGTGAATTTTGGATTCAAAAAGTTGCATTTTTGGGTCACATAATCTCAATAGAGGGGATATCTGTGGATCCAACAAAAATAGAGGTTATCGAAAGATGGTCGAGACCAACAACAGTATCTGAGATCCGATGTTTTCTTGGTTTGGCTGGATATTATCGACATTTTTTGAAATATTTTTCACGATTATCTAATCCACTCACCAAGTTGACTCGGAAAGGAATTAAGTTTGTCTAGACGGAAGAATGTGAAGAGAATTTCAAGGAGTTGAAAAGAAGGTTATCTAGTGCACCTATGCTCACACTGCCTTGTTGTGGAGAAAGGTTTGTGATCTATAGTGATGAATCCAAGAAGGGATTTGGGTGTGTTCTTATGCAAAATGATATGGTGATAGCTTGTGCCTCACGACAGTTGAAAATCCATGAGAAAAAATACCCAACACATGATTTGGAGTTAGCTGCGATAATCTTTGCATTAACGATTTGGAGGCATTACCTTTATGGTGAAAGGTGTGATATTTATACTGATCATAAAAGTTTATAGTATATTTTCACACAAAAGGAGCTGAATATGCGCCAAAGAAGATGGTTGGAGCTGATTAAGGATTATGACTACTCAATCCATTACCATCCTGGGAAAGCAAACAAGGCGGCAGATGCATTAAGTTGACAAGACCATGCTAGTTTATCCATGATGAGGATCACAAAAGATCTAATATTTATGGATTTACAAAGGATGGATCTTGGAATTATAATGGAAGGGGAAAAATATTATCTTTCTCAAATGAATGTTCAACCATCTATACATGTGAAGATTAAAGAGGCACAGAAAGAAGATGTCGAGTTACAAAAGAAGGTGAGAAATGTTCCTGAATTCAACCTCGATTGTGATAAGATAATAATGTTTAGGAATTGGGTTTTTGTTCCTCCCATCCACGAATTAAAGAAGGAGCTTATGGATAAGGCTCATAGTTCTTCATTCTCTATTCATCCTGGAAGGACGAAGATGTATAGGGACCTGAAAGAGTACTTCTAGTGGGATGGCATGAAAAGAGATGTTGCTGAATATGTCTCTCGATGCTTGGTTTGTTAACAAGTTAAAGCTGAGAGACAGAAGTCTAAGGGGATGTTACAACCATTACCCATACCCGAATGGAAATGGGAAAACATCACTATGGACTTTTTCACGGGACTTCCTAAAACATCCAAAGGCAATAATGCTATCTGGGTCATAGTTGATCGTCTTACAAAGTCTGCACACTTCATTGCTATTAGAGAGGATTTCTTTCTGGATCATCTTGCCAGTATATATGTAAAGGAAGTGTTAAGATTGCATGGAGTACCACTTTCTATTATATCTGATCGGGATCCGAGATTTACCTCGAAGTTCTGGCGAAGTCTTCAGCATACTCTAGATACAGAGTTGAGTTTCAGCACTGCTTATCATCCTCAGACATACAGTCAGTCTGAGAGAACAATTCAAACCCTAGAAGATATGTTGAGAGCTTGCTCTATGGATTTCAAAGGTGGTTGGGATCAACACCTACCTTTGGTGGAATTTTCTTATAATAATAGCATTCACTCCAGTATTCATATGGCTCCTTATGAAGCACTCTATTGAAAGAAATGCAGGACTCCAACTTGCTGGGATGAAGTTGGGGAAAGAAAGCTATAAGGACCTGATCTCATTGATGAAATGGCAGAAAAGGTCAGATCTATTCAACAACACATAAGAGAAGCTTAGAGTCGACAGAAAATTTATGCCGACAACCGAAGAAAATACCTAGAGTTTGAAATGGGTGATAAAGTGTTCTTACGAATATCTCCCTGGAAGACGGTTATGAGATTTGGAAAGAAGGGGAAGTTGAGCCCTAGATATATCGGTCCATTCGAAATACTGGATCGTGTCGGGAAGGTAGCTTACCGATTAGCGCTTCCACCGAATCTCTCTCAAGTTCACGATGTGTTCCATGTATCTCTCCTGAGAAAGTACATACCTGATCCTTCACATGTACTCAGCTCAGAAGTTGTACTGCTGGAGCAACATCTTTCTTATGAAGAAGAACCGATAGAGATTCTGGATCGTAGAGAAAAATTCCTACGAAACAAGACCACTCGATTGGTGAAAGTTTTATGGAGGAACCACCAATTAGAAGAAGCTACATGGGAGCTTGAGGGTATTATGAGGGAGAGGTATCCTCATCTGTTTGTTACAATGTGACGAATTTCGAGGGCAAAATTCATTTTAAGGGGGGTAGAATGTAACACCTGAGACTTTTATGTTATATAAATCATCAAAGGAATCTTTTTCTACACAACACTTGCTTGGCTTGCTTTACACAAAATCGCGACCTTCCTCGATAGCTTGCGTCGTACACAATACTGAGTTTCACTAAACAACGATATGCTATTAAAATATTATTAAAACTAGCCGTTATGAATAGTAATAACCACTTTTTGAAATTTTATAAATTTTATTTTTCAAAATGGACTTCATTTTTGGATTCGGAATATCAAAATTATCCTAGGGTGAAATTTTTGTATTTTTCTGAAAACTTTCAATTTTTTATGAATAGTGAAACCACTAAGTGGTAGTTAAAAAACTGAATTTCTCATAAAACATAATTTTACCGCTTTTGTGAGTGGAATTTCTAAAATCCGAGAGACACGGTTGATGTCAGTAAGTAAAATGTGGTTCAATGAGATGAAAGAAATTTTTTGGTGAATAGTAACTTTTAACTTTTTTTTACCACGGTTAAAAGTAAATAGGGTAATTAAGGGTAAAGATGATATTATTATTACCCTAACACATGTCCTAATTCTATTGGACAAGTTTAATTCGACCAAAAACAAACTTAGGAATAATATATGACCATTTATTCCCACTTGTATTAGATTTGGACATTTATTATTAATTAATTTAAAGAAAGGTTAAAATAGTTAAAATCAAAGTTTAATAACTAAATAATTTTTAATATGGGGTTATAGATAAGATAAATTAAACTATAAATATTCATTAGAAAGATAAAAATATTTCCTATATAATGGTATTTTATTTATAAATTTTATACATTATATAATTTAATTTATTTATGACAGAAAGATGATGCAGTAATTATCTTATTAATGAAATATTGTCATAATTAATGTTATAAACACCAAAATAAATGTCATTTGAGACTTTTTATGAATTACACTAATTTTAAAGGTTAATATGACATTATAGTGTTGATTTAATTAACTTTTTTCGAACTAATCATTCTATTATGCTTTTCACAAAAATAAATTACTAAATAGTGTCAAAATTGACATAAAATAGTTTTTAAAACAAATATTATATTAGTAATTGTTATTTAATTCCTAAAAATCTAAGGTTCGGCGAAATGACTTAGATAAGGTTATATATATTAATAATAAACAACTTGGGGTTCGTTTTCCTGCTTATAGTAAGTTTATTAACCTTATAGTATAAGAACACAAGAAGACACTGTAAAAGTAAAATTATTTAACTTAATGTTAAATCTAAATGATAAGGTTAAAATAGGAACCTAAAAATGTATAAATTCTATTGGAAGAGAGTATTTCGACCCATACCCACCTTATCTTCAAAATATATCAATTTAGATCTATTTAAAACCGAACTTGACTTTATAATAAAATAATATTTTTAGTTTTCCCAAAGGTGCCCCTCTCCTCCCTTATAAAAGGGCACCTCCTCCCCCTCTTCCTCACACCACATTGAGCCTTCAATCTCGGCCAACCCCTGACAATTCCTCCTCTCCACTTCCCTAGAGACATCCTAGAGGTCCTGGTCTTCTTCAAAGACCAATTTTAGTGCCCTAAAAGAAGGTCTCAAAGAGGCACTTCAAAGAAGAGGTAATGTCCGTTACCGATTCTATCATCTTTATTTCTTCTTCCACTTCTTCTTCTTTAGTTGTTTCATTATGAAGTAATAACATCAGTATCACTCATATACTGATATGTTATTATAATTATGAAACAACCCTTTTTCACCATCTATCCATCCTATGGAAAAAGAAATCACCGTGCGTGCGTACGTACGGAATACCGTCTCCATGCCGTGGTGTAATCTATTTTCCACCACCACCTTACTTGGATGGGTATAATGGTGTAAATAATGACTATATATTACTATTATAAAGTGATACTAATTCATAAATAGTATACATACACTCCAATACAATTCCACGATCATAGGAACGATATCATCACTCGTGCGTACGTACGGAATACCATCTCCACGATATGATGCGACTCGTTCTACATGATCTTCAGTTCATAATTATTATATAAATTAATTGGATGAATGAATATGATATATATTACACTAATTCCATTCTGTAAATGAGGTATCCATAACCTAAAGAGAAGAATAAGAATTTATTCGACAAAACACGCATAAGAACAAAAAGTTAATAACACCCGAGTAACAAGTAGCAATGAAATATTACTACTAAGAAGCTAAGAATATGACCATATATGATACCATAAAAATAATTATGATTCTGGAATAAGTAAATAACATTATTTAAATCATTATACAGGAGGTTCAGACAACTACGAAGCAAAACAGACCTAAGATAAGGGAAATATCACAATCTCATTTTTATCCGAGATTGTTTATACTTTGGTATTTACTGGGGTGTGTTTTATCATCCACATCCATGTTTCCCCAATAGGTAATATTTATATCCTTCTACAATAGATTATATCCAATTTTACCCTTCAGTGAGTTTTTAGTAAAAAATATTAAAGGAATCTTTTCTTGTTTTTCATACAAGGTACTTTTTGACTTTCCCGAAAAAAGTACAAGAAGAATGTTTTATTTTAACTTATACGACATGAATGGATTTCTAAAACATTATTTCCCAGAATCTTCCATTATAAGTTTTCATTTTTATTTTTAATCAACTTCTTTTAGTTATTATTTTATGACATGTTAAGAAATGAAAAGTGTTTTTGAAGTGGAAAGGATATTTTCTTCAAGAATGGAGTTCAAGTGTTTTATCAAAATTATTTTCCATCTATGATAATAAAAGGGTTCTATTTTTATACCTATTATTACATTGATTTGATTATGTTGTGATGGAATTGTTTTTATGAATTCGTTTATCTTATATGAATTGTTTTATGATGTCACAATGTTTAAGAATCCCATTTTTGTTACATGGGTTATGCTATGATGTATGGTTTATGATTTTGTGTCACACATAAGAATGGTATCATTATGAGATGGGTGGGACCTATATCTCCCTCCAATGCATTGGGTAAAGATTTTATATCTCATGAGATAGACATGGCTGGAATGGTATGTTATACTAGTTCAGTGAAACAGGACTGAAACGAGGGTGACTCGGTTCAAAAAGTGACTTTGTCCACTAAGATATTCTTGGCAATGAGTCTTGACTAACAAGAAATGATTCTCTATGATTATGTGTGTATGCCACAAAGTTTCATGTTTTAAGTTATGATTATTGTGATTACATTTCACTGTCATGATTTATCCCATGTTATTAAATTATTATCTCTTTTTCAGGTTAAGATTTTCAAAAGTTATGTGCTTATAAATATGATGTGATTTATATTTCTTTTAGTTATAATTACTGAGGATTTGAGCTCACCCTTTTGTATGTTTTATTTCCCCAGGTCAGGAAGAAGGTTATTAAGTATGATATTCCAAAAGGGACTATAGATATGATGAAATAAATGGGAGACAGTGTAGACGCTTTATGAACCAGTTTTTTATGTTTCTCAGTTTCTAAATACACTATACCTATACGGTCCTTTCGTGGTTTTGTTACATGTTGTAATAAGTATGCTTCAATTTTGAAGTATTAACAATGTATTTAAAGTATGGGTCGTTATAGTTGGTATCAGAGGAAAGGTATAGTCAACCTTTGGAAACTAGGATGTGAAAGCCTTAATAAGAACCCTAAGGATAAGTCTAAGCATATAACACAATCTTAGTGTTTTAGAAATGTCCATGAATAACGTAGGATAAGACCTTAACTGTGAAATTTTATTCTTGATTATGTGGTTTTCCTATTATATTTAGTGTTGCTCACAATATTCTTCTTGGATTTAGTCAATGGCTGGAACCCGAAAGAACCGTGTTAATACGGAATGCGACGAGCAATGCAATTATTGTCCCCCTGAGCAACCAAACGTTATGGGAGCTGGAAAGAAAAATATTTTAGCCATGCTCACACAACTTTCTCAAGATATGAATCATGCAGGACTTCCAAACAAGCAAAGGAAGGAGCAACATTTTGTTGAATCCTTCATGAGGCAGCGTCCACCTTCTTTCAGCGGGTCTACTGATCCATTAGTTTCTGAACAATGGATTAGTACTACTGAAAAGATATTTGCAGTTCTTCAATGTTCTGAACATGATAAAGTCATCCTAGCAGTGTATCATTTGGAAGGAGATGCTGATCAATGGTGGAATCTTATTAAGAATACGAGGCAAAGGGATGAAATTGAGTCCATGGAATGGGACGAGTTCAAGAACTTATTTTTCAATAAGTACTTCACTCGTATTCTCCAAACAAAGATGGAGAAAGAGTTTCATGAACTGAAGCAAAAGGATGATGAATCTGTTGGTACCTATGAAGAAAATTTTACAAGACTTGCAAGGTATGATTCGAGTATTATTATCCAACCTGAGAGTAAGATCGATCGATTATTTAGTGGCTTAAAACCAATTCTTTGAAGGGAGTTAGCCATAAGGGACTTCAATAGCTACGAGGAAATCATTCTATGTGCTCTCAAAGTCGAGATAGAGATTGGAGTAAACCATCAGTCATTTGTGTTTGATAAGAAGAGGAAAATGGAATTCAAAGGAAAATCTAAAGAGCACACTGAAAAGAAGATGAGCTTTCCATTATGCTCAATGTCTGGAAAGAAACATGGAGGGAGTTGTCTTAAAGGGACAAGTAAATGTTTCAAATGTGGAAATAAAGTTCATCGGGCATTTGAATGCCGCGATGATGGGAATAAGACGTCTAATGATGCAAACAAAGGAAGGGATACACAGAATGAACCTACTACACTTCAATGCTTCAAGTGCAAGGAGATGGGACATTATGCTAATAAATGCCCTAATCCAAGGGTTGATGATGATGGTCGACATCAACAAAATCTTAAGGCTAAAGACAAAGGAATGTCAAATGCAATTTCTATCAGCGATGTGGATTATGATAACGATGTGGTGAAAGGTACACATACCATCCACTCTAAAGTAGCAAATGTTTTATTTGATTCTGGATCCACCCACTCTTTTATTTCTGAAGAATTTTCTAAGGGTATAAACGTATTACCTCAACAATTAGATGTTCAGTTAGTTGTGACAACACCTAATGGCACAACAGTCGCATCAAAAGTTTATAATTCTTGTCCTATCGAAGTTTGTGGGAAAGTGCTTCCTGCAAATCTTGTGATCCTTCCTATAGTAGAATTTTATGTGATTCTTGGCATGGATTGGCTTTCTTTATATGGAGCTCATATCAATTGCAAAATAATGGAAGTCACATTTCATATTCCAGATCAATCTATGATCTTCTATCAATGTAAGGATGAACATAACCTTCCAGTGGAAATTTCTTCCATTTTATGGGTATTGATTCCACTAAATGAAGGTTATTTATCTCAAATGGTTGGTGAGAAACCCACGATTAAGAATATGCCTATTGTATGGGAGTTTGATGATGTCTTTCCGGAAGAATTACCAGGTCTTCCACCGAATCGTGAAGTTGAGTTTTCAATAGAACTCATACCGGGTGCTTTGCCTATTTCAAAGACACCTTATATAATGGCCCCAATTGAGTTGCAGGAATTGAAGAAGCAACTCCAAGAGAATCTTGATAAGGGATTAATATGCCCTAGTGTGTCACCTTGGGGAGCACCTGTTCTATTTGTTAAGAAGAAAGATAGATCAATGAGACTCTACATTGATTATCGAGAACTTAACAAGATCACTATCAAGAAAAAATATCCTCTCCCGCGCATTGATGACCTATTTGACCAACTACGTGGAGCTCAATACTTTTCCAATATTGATCTTCGTTCAGGGTATCATCAATTAAGGGTCAAAAGGTAGGATATACCAAAGACGGCTTTCCGTACAAGGTACGGACACTATGAATTTATAGTGATGCCATTTGGTCTTACTAATTCCCCTGCTATCTTCATGGATCTGATGAATAGTGTATTTAGAGACTATCTTGATCAATTTGTGGTAGTCTTTATAGACGATATTCTTGTCTATTCAAAGAGAAAGAAATAACATGAATATCACTTGAGAATTATATAGAAGACCCTGATAAAGGAGAAGCTTTATGAAAAATTTACCATGTGTGAATTTTGTCTTCAAAAAGTTTCATTTTTTGGTCACATATTCTCAAAAGAGGGGATATCTGTGGATCCAGCAAAAACAGAGGTTATCGAAAGATGGTAGAGACCAACAATAGTAACTGAGATCCAAAGTTTTCTTGGTTTGGCGGGATATTATCGATGTTTTGTGAAAGATTTTTCACAATTATCTAATCCACTCACCATGTTGACTCGGAAAGGAGTTAAGTTTGTCTGGACGAAAAAATGTGAAGAGAATTATAAGGAGTTGAAAAGAAGGTTATCCAGTGCACTTATGATCACACTGCCTTGTAGTAGAGAAAGGTTTGTGATCTATAGTGATGCATCCAAGAAGTTATTGGGGGTGTGTTCTTATGCAAAATGATATTGTGATAGCTTATTCCTCACTACATTTGAAAATCCAGGAGCAAAATTACCCAACACAAGATTTTGAGTTAGCTGCAGTAATCTTTGCATTAAAGATTTGGAGGCATTACCTTTATGGTGAAAGGTGTGATATTTATACTGATCATAAAAGTTTAAAGTATATTTTCACACAAAAAGAGTTGAATATGCGCCAAAGAAGATGGTTGGATCTGATTAAGGATTATGACTACTCAATCCATTACCACCCTGGGAATGCAAACAATGTGGCAGATGCATTAAGTCGACAAGACCATTCTAGTTTATCCATGATGAGGATCACAAAAGATCCAATATTTATGGATTTACAAAGGATGGATCTTGTAATTATAATGGAAGGGGAAAAATCTTATCTTTCTCAAATGAATGTTCAACCATCTATACATGTGAAGATTAAAGAGGCATAGAAAGAAGATGTTGAGTTACAAAAGAAGGTGAGAAATGTTCCTGAATTCAACCTTGATTGTGATGGGATAATAAAGTTTAGGAATCAGGTTTGTGTTCCTCCCATCCCCGAATTAAAGAAAGAGATGCTGGATGAGGCTCATAGTTCTTCATTCTCTATTCATCCTGGAAGCACGAAGATGTATAGGGACCTGAAAGAGTACTTCTGGTGGGATGGCATGAAAAAAGATGTTGCTGAATATGTCTCTCGATGCTTAGTTTGTCAACAAGATAAAGCTGAGAGACAGAAATCTAAGGGGATGTTACAACCATTACCCGTGCCCGAATGGAAATGGGAAAACATCACTATGGACTTTTTCACAGGACTTCCTAAAACATCCAAAGGCAATAATGCTATCTGGGTCATAGTTGATCATCTTACAAAGTCTGCACACTTCATTGCTATTAGAGAGGATTTATTTCCGGATCAGCTTGCCAGGATATATGTAAAGGAAGTGGTAAGATTGCATATAGTACCACTTTCTATTATATTTGATCGGATCCGAGATTTACCTTGATGTTCTGGTGAAGTCTTCCGCATACTCTGGATACAGATTTGAGTTTCAGCACTGCTTATCATCCTCAGACAGACGGTTAGTCTGAGAGAACAATTCAAACCCTAGAAGATATGTTGAGAGCTTTCTCTATGGATTTCAAAGGTGGTTGGGATCAACACCTACCTTTGGTGGAATTTTCTTATATTAATAGCTTTCACTCCAGCATTCAGATGGATCCTTATGAAGCTCTCTATGGAAAGAAATGTAGGACTCCAACTTGCTGGGATGAAGTTGGGGAAAGAAAGCTATTAGGACATGATCTAGTTGATGAAATGGAAGAAAAGGTCAGATCTATTCAACAACACATAAGAGCATCTCATAGTCGACAGAAATGTTATGACGACAACCGAAGAAAAGACCTAGAGTTTGAAGTGGGTGATAAAGTGTTCTTACGAATATCTCCCTGGAAGAGGGTTATGAGATTTGGAAAGAAGGGGAAGTTGAGACCTAGATATATCGGTACTTTCGAAATACTGGATCATGTTGGGAAGGTAGCATCCCTATTGGCGCTTCCACTGAATCTCTCTCAAGTTCACGATGTGTTCCATGTATCTCTCCTGAGAAAGTATATACTTGATCCTTCACATGTACTCAGCTCAGAAGTTGTACCACTGGAGCAAGATCTTTCTTATGAAGAACAACCAATAGAGATTCCGGATCGTAGCGAAAAAGTCCTACGAAACAAGACCACTCAATTGGTGAATGTTTTATGGAGGAACCACCAATTAGAAGAAGCTACATGGGAGCTTGAGGGTATGATGAGGGAGAGATATCCTCATCTGTTTCTTACAAAGTGATGAATTTTGAGGGTGAAATTCATCTTAAGGGGGGTAGAATGTAACACCTGAGAATTTTATGTTATATAAATCATCAAAGGAATCTTTTTCTACACAACACTTTCTTGTCTTGTTTTACACGAAATCGCGACCTTCCTTGATAGCATGCGTCGTACGCAATACCGAGTTTCACTGAAAAATGATATGCTATTAAAATATTATTAAAACTAGCCGTTATGAATAGTAATAACCACTTTTTGAAATTTTATAAATTTTATTTTTCAAAATGGACTTCATTTTTTGATTCAGAATTTCGAAATTATCCTACGGTGAAATTTTGGTTTTTTCTGAAAACTTTCAATTTTTGATGAATAGTGAAACCACTAAGTGGTAGTTAAAAACTGAATTTTTCATAAAACTTAATTTTACCGCTTTTGTGAGTGGAATTTCAAAAATCCAAGACACACGGTTGATGTCAGTATGTAAAATGTGGTTCAATGAGATGAATATAATTTTTTGCTGAATAGTATCTTTTTACTTTTTTTACCACGGTTAAAAGTAAATAGGGTAATTAAGGGTAAAGATGATATTATTATTACCCTAACACATGTCCTAATTCTATTGGACAAGTGTAATTCGACCAAAAAAGACTTAGGAATAGTATATGACCATTTAGGCCCACTTGGATTAGATTAGGACATTTATTATTAATTTATTTAAAGAAGGGTTAAGATAGGTAAAATCAATGTTTAATAAATAAATAATTTTTAATATGGGGTTATACATAAGATAAATTAAACTATAAATATTCATTAGAAATATAAAAATTTCTCCAACATAATGGTATTTTATTTATAAATTTTAGACATTAAATAATTTAATTTATTTATGATAGAAAGATGATGCTGTAATTATCTTATTAAGGAAATATTGACATAATTACTGTTATAAACACCAAAATAAATGTAATTTGAGACTTTTTATGAATTGCACTAATTTTATAGGTTACTATGACATTTTAGTACTGATTTAATTAACTTTGTTCGAACTAATCACTCTGTTATGATTTTCAAAAAAATGAATTACTAAATAGTGTCAAAATTGACATAAAATAGTTTTTAAAACAAATATTATATTAGTAATAGTTATTTTATTCCTAAAAATCTAAGGTTCGGCCAAATGTCTTAGATAAGGTTATATATATTAATAATAAACAACTTCAGGTTCGTTTTTCTGCTTTTAGTATGTTTATTAACCTTATAGTATAAGAACACAAAAATAGACGGTAAAAGTAAAATTATTTAACTTAATGTTAAATCTAAATGATAAGGTTAAAATAGGAACCTAAACATGTCTAAATTATATTTGATGAGAGAATTTCGACCCATACCCACCTTATCTTTGAAATATATCAATTTGGATCTATTTAAAACCGAACCTGACTTTATAATAAAATAATATTTTTAGTTTTCCCAAAGGAGCCCCTCTCCTCCCTTATAAAAGGGCACCTCCTCCCCGTCTTCCTCACACCACTTTGAGCCTTCAATCTCGGCCTACCCCTGCCAATTCCTCCTATAAACTTCCATAGAGACATCCTAGAGGTCATGGTCTTCTTCAAAGACCGATTTTATTGCCCTAAAAGAAGTTCTCAAAGAAGCACTTCAAAGAAGAGGTAATGTCCGTTACTGATTCTTTCATCTTTATTTCTTCTTCCACTTCATCTTATTTAGTTGTTTCATTATGAAGTAATAACATCAGTATCACTCATATACTGATATGTTATTATATGTATGAAACAACCCTATTTCACCATATATCCATCCTACGGAAAAAGAAATCATCGCGTGTGCGTACGTACGGAATACCGTCTCCACGCCGTGGTGTAATCTATTTTCCACCACCACCTTACTTGGATGGGTATAATGGTGTAAATAATGACTATATATGACTATTATAAAGTGATACTAATTCTCAAATAGTATACATACACTCCAATACAATTCCACGATCATAGAAATGATATCATCACTCGTGCGTACGTACGGAATACCGTCTCCACGATGTGATGCGACTCCTTCTACATGATCTTCATTTCATAATGATTATATAAATGAATTGAATGAATGAATATGATATATATTACACTAACAAATTTATTGAAATGAGGTATCTATAACCTAAAGAGAAGAATAAGAATTTATTCGACAAAACACGCATAAGAACAAAAAGTTATAAACACCCGAATAACAAGTAGCAATGAAATATGACTACTAAGAAGCTAAGAATATGACCATTTATGATATCATAAAAATAAGTATGATTCTGTAATAAGTCAATAACATTCTTTAAATCATTATACAGGAGGTTCGGGCACTTATAATGCAAAACGGACCTAAGGTAAGGGAAATATCCCAATCTCATTTTTATCCGAGATTGTTTATACTTTGGTATTTACTGGGGTGTATTTTATCATCCACATACACGTTTCCGCAATATGTAATATTTATATCCTTCTACAATAGTTTATATCCAATTTTACCCTTTAGTGAGTTTTTAGTAAAAAATATGAAAGGAATCTTTTGTTGATTTTCATACGAGGTACTTTTTGACTTTCCCGACAAAAGTACGAGAAGAATGTTTTATTTTAACTTATAAGACAGGAATGGATTTCTAAAACATTATTTCCAAGATGATTCACTTATAGTTTTTCATGTTTATTTTTAATCAACTTCTTTTAGTTATAATTTTATGACATGTTAAGAAATGAAAAGAGTTTTTGAAGTAGATAGGATATTTTCCACAAGAATAGAGTTCAAGTGTTTTATCGAAATTATTTTCCATATAAGATAATAAAAGGGTTCTGTTTTTATGACTATTATTACATTGATTTGATTATGTTGTGATGGAATTATTTTTATGAATTCCTTTATCTTATATTAATTGTTTTATGATGTCACAATGTTTAAGAATCCCATTTTTATTATATGGGTTATGCTATGAGGTATGGATTATGATTTCGGGGCACACATAAGAATGTTATCATTATGAGATGGGTGGGACCTATATCTCCCTCCAATTCATTGGGTAAAGATTTTATATCCCATGAGATAGACATGGCTGGAATGGTAGGTTATACCGGTTCAATGAAACAGGACTGAAATGAGGGTGACTTGGTTCAGAAAGGGACTTTTTCTACTAAGATAGTCTTGGCAATGAGTCTTGACTAAAAAGAAATGATTCTCTATGATTATGTGTGTATGCCAAAAATTTTCATGTTTTAAGTTATGATTATTGTGATTATATTTCACTGCCATGATTTATCCCATTTTATGAAATTATTATCTCTTTTGTAGGTTAAGATTACCAAAAGTTATATGCTTTTGTATACGATGTGATTGATATTTCTTTTGTTTACCCTTACTGAGCATTTGAGCTCACCATTTTGTATGTTTTCTTTCCCCAGGTCAGGAAGAAGGTTATTATGTAAGATATTCCAAAATGGACTATAGATATGATGAAATAAATGGGAGACAATGTCGACGCTTTATGAACCAGTTTTTTATGTTTCCCAGTTTCTAAAGACACTATACTTATATGGACCTTTCGTGGTTCTGTTATATGTTTTAATAATTATGATTCAATTTTGATGTATTAACAATGTATGTAAAGTATGGGTCGTTTTAATCTGAAACCTGCATCTCAAAATAATGATTGTGTTTAATCCCAAATTTTAGGGATCACCTGAAAAAATATCATTCTTAGTGGAACCAATATATAGAAACAACATTATAAAAATTTATTAGGGAAACTATGAGTTATTTTTAATAAATATGAATGACGATAAGGATGTTTTGAATGTTGGTCATGATTCTATCTTAAAGTGTGAAATCCAGTCAAAGTGGAGCTTTAAAAAGATATTTGGGAGTCCTCATAGTTGTGACAATGGTTTATATAAAATCATGTTCCTATATTAATGGGATGATTGATAAATTAAACTAGAAAACAATAAATACATTGAGTTAAATAAATACAATGATGATTGGAATGAATTGAGGTGGGGATATAAGTAATAATAAACTAAAAATAATTTCCTAGATAGTAATTTGAATAGAGGTTTGAATGTAAGTATACGGAATCCTCAATGGAATTATCATGGGAAAGAAACTAAAATGAGTAGAAATTTTCATAATTGTGTTACTATGAATGAATAAGTATATGAATTTAGTCGACTTGAAAATTTTGCATGTTGTGATTTGTTCGTATGTTTGTGGTAGAAATTAAAGAAAATATACACCTAAATAGCGACAAAAAATTGGATAACCATTCAATAAGTATCCAGTAAATGATTCATGTAGTTGGGGTACATCATATAATGTTTATGATTAGAAAATGAATTCCAAATCCTATAAGTGAAAGCTATTTAGCTGATTATAAACTGATAATTTCTATGATTACTACAACTTGAAACCATTTTTACATGTTCATTTCAAAGGAACAATAAATTATTTATTTTTTTGAACCATTATGTTCAAATTTTATTTCTAATTAATGATTGTTTTTTTGATGTTGAACTTACTAAATAAAAATAATGATTTTTTTAATATATTAATATGGGATCATAAATTGAAATTTTCTATTACTACAAATTATAATGAAAATGGAATTTTTAATAGTAATTAAATGTGTTTTAATTTAAATTAATGATATAGTTTTATATATTAATATGGAATTAATTGGGCCTTATTATGACATGGATGTGAATTTGTCAGGCTTGTGTATGAGAACATTTGATCATACTTATATAAGATTGAATTATTTTACAAAATGATTTCATAATAAATTACCTTTATGAACTGTGTATAAATTAGGAGTAAGGAAGTTATAATTCCCCACAACTATTAGGATTTTTACATGGTTTTAATAATGTTAAATATTTTTTCATGGGTGGTTGTCCCTTAAAGGAAATAGTGATGATTGTGCTTGTAATCTAATGTGCATGGTGTCTTGAGGATCTATAATGGGTTCCAACATTTTCTATACATTGGATATGAAGATTTGAAATATATTATATTGGGGAAAAGTGATATTTAAGATATAAATAATATGAAAATGCATTGGTCTATGTTAGGGTCTCAGTATATCGACGTTTTGAGATTTAATTTTTCCATTAAATAATAGGGTTGAGTTTGTTCCTAGGGAATCCAATTATGAGGAGGTGGATAAGGTAACATCACATTATTTAATGAAATATATTAATTCAAAATAATTTAAATCATATGATGGACTATGTCACAAAAGTGGAATATTTGATCTTTTTTTAAATACAACACCAATTTTATATTTTGTTCCACATAACACTAATTTTCATTGATAAATTTAGTTATATGCTTGTTCGGGTCTTTCAGAACTACATTATACTATTAACATTATGATAGTTATCACCTAACTATTGGAATGGTGAGAATTATAAATATTTAATAAATTATAAAAATATTCTTAAAACATGTATTTATAGTAAATTAATTTGGGACTATTTAATTTAAAATTACAAAAAAAACCCAATTGAAAATAAAGGTTGTTTTTTTATGAAAAAACATTTTTATGCCCACAAATGAGTTTTATCTTAAAAAATTAACATAATCACTATTAGTGATCAATTTTATTAAAATAGATATATTATATATTCACTAATATGTAATATAATTTTTCTATTATATTTGATTGGATTAATATAATAACAAAGACAATTTTAAGAATAAGATGATGTATTTATCTAAAAGTCAGTTTTTACACAATTTTATTGAACACTTTTTGAAAACTAAATTTTTATTCATTAAAAAAGATTATTTTAAAAAATAATCCAAATTTATTAAATAATAATATCAATATTTACTTTGGGTTATTTATTTTTATTTCTCTAAGAAGTTTCTATTTTTGATTAATATTTAAAAATGAAAAATTTAATTGAAATTTTACTTTTCATCTAATTAATTTATATTTTAAAATTATTTTTCCATTTTTTTATAATGTTAAATAAGAAAAATTATAAATCTCTTAATAAAATATATTTCAATTTAATCAATTTCATATTGAATTTTGATATTAAAACATTTCAAACATTTAAACATTTTCACATTAAAAACATGCTTTGTCGTCACTTCTGCATGATACATTTTTAATTAAATTCTTCCACCACTATAAATTCAATTTTTAAAAATGGATTCCATATTTTGAAAAATAATAATATTTAATTAAAATTAATGTTAACTGAGTTTTTACCCTAAATATTAGTGAATGATATTAAATTTAATTACATCGATTAAAGTTAAAATGAGTATCCATTGTGGATAATCTTTAACCATAAGAGGCCAAATGACTTTTAAACATGTCCAAAACCCATTTTGTGGTTATATTTATATAATATATCATTTTTCAAAAAATTGAGGTCATTATTGTAGGATCATGGTGTAATAAATACCTCCTAATATTTTTTACCTTTTTAGTATTTTAAAGAGCACCACTCCTCCTCCACTATAATAGGGAACTCATTCTCAAAAACTTCTTCACATCTATTGAGACACTTGTATCAACCAAATCCTTCACATATAAACTCAAAAATTACATCATATCATCATATAATCCTCAATTTGTGAATAAATCAACCCAATAATGACATTTTGGGATAACCAAAAGGAGTTGCCCAAAGAAGAGGTAACATTCTTTAATGAATGTTTTTGTATTATTTCTTCCTCAAACCACATAAATTATTTTTATATAAATATTATATAGAATAATCAGTATCATAAATATACTGGTATTTTTTATGTTATATTTATGACCTAAAACATCACACACTTCCATCAAATGGGATACATAATCATCCATCGTGTGTACGATGCGCTACCGTCTCGCGAACCGATGTCATTTGTTCTTCCATTACCCTCTCTAAAGGTTTATAATAATGATATAAATGATATTTATATAGTATATATTTGATATTTATTGTTCCTTTATTCTTCTTTAATTATTATATTACACATACCATCATTGTTTCCATTTTGTGAGAATATGATAATGCCGTTTGTCTGTCAGGCAGACTACCTCCTCGTGAAGCGATGCGATTCATTCACAAATTACATGTAATATATTAAAAATGGTTGTAATATAATATATTATATGTAATAAAAAATAATTCTGCAAGAATAATATATAGACATATATATCATTTACTGTTCTTTCTTAATATATGATATGAAAATGGAAATATGATTCATGGGTACATACGACCTACCATCTCCATGAAGAGAGTATTTCATTTCCTATTTATATTTTTTTTGTATATTATGATAAATACATATATGATTAATATATATGATATTTATATAATGTTTTACATTATGTAAATTAATAAATCATTATCAAAGTAAAAGGACCAAATATTACAAGTTAAAATATATACGAAAGACAAACCGGTTATTACCTGAAACATAACATTAGTATTTAATTATTAATATATGGTTAATACAATGTCATAAAAATCATATTTTCTATGATATATATTATTATGTTTGTTTTATATATGTGTAATAAAATAAAATTTATAATACATTATGCTTCAATAAGTTGGATGATAGTAAATAAATAAGGTAAGGGGATATCAAATCACACTATTAATTCTAGGAGAGTTATGCCATATTCACAAAAGAATTTCTTTTTTGTGGTGTATATACTTCCCTATGAAATGATATTATGTGAATTTACTTTATTTGATGACATTAAAAGTTTAAATTGAATTTATTGTTTCACTAATATCATGATTCAAAAGCTACTCATGTAGTAAGGGTTTTTCTAATCTCACCTTTATTTCTATGATATACAATCCATATTCATGTTATGTTTTTGTTTTGTGGTGTATATATTACCCATTAATGTATTATTTTATATGTATAACTATATTTATGTGGTTTTACATATCCATTTTATAATTTCACATTAATGGGTCTTACCTTTTAAATGTTACCAAAGAGGTAAGGGATTTCTGTCTCAATTTTCCATCTTTGAGATGTTTATTATATTATACACCTATATTCTCTTATCAGGGGTGTTTATTGGCCCTTTAACTTTTTAAATCATGAATATACAAATTTTTATTATAATATAAATGTCATTTAATTTTTTTATTCCATGATTTTTTTTATTCAATGAAATCAATACGGTAATAGTTTTATGTGACATTCACATCAATTAACAGGATTGTTTGTGATTAAGTCTCCAACGTTTAAATCTTAATATCTACCTATAAATAATTCTCCTTAATTTTATTATCCTCTATTTTTTTCATGATAACAAATTATTTCCTTTATTTTCATCTATTTATGCTCTCATGGGTTTAAAATATCTTTTTTTTTAAATCACCATTTACATTAAATAATATTTTTCATCCAAAATAATGTTTTCAAAAATTATTTTCAAAATATTTGAAAGAAGTTTTATTTTCAATAAGAAAATGATATATTACTCGTGATTTTTTTTAAGTTATTTTTAAAAGATTAAATTTTGATCATTCAATGTTATTAAAAAATAAAAAATATTTTCAAAATGTTGCATGTTTTAAAAAGTGATTTTCATAAGGAATTTATTGTTTTCCTTAAAATGTAATTACTGATTTTTTTAAAGGTATTTCCATTCTCCAACATTGAATCCCTTTATTTTTACTTATTCACAAATGGGGATGTGTTTCAAGGATATCATAATCATTTTTTCTATGGATTTATAAATATTATTTCAAATATTTTTTTATATAACCTACTTATTTTCCATGGTTTAACCATGTTTCCAATAAATTGTTATAGAACATATTTATTTCCCACGGGTTAACCAAATTCCAAATTGATTGTTATGGAACCTATTTCTTTTCCATGGTTAAACCTTGTTTCATTGATATTGTTATGTACCCCATTTATTTTCTACGGTTTAATCATGTTTGAAATATATTTTTATAGAAGCCATTAATTTTCCATGGGATGACCATGTTTTATACCGAATGTTTTTTGGGTGGTTCATTTGCCTTCTCTTGGGTGTTTCTAACTTTTTCTATGAATATTGTCTGTATGAATGATGATATGTTTGATTTTGTATGTTTATTGATTTGTGAGGGTAGTTGATATATTCTACTCAATGGTGTTTGGTGTTTGATTATTGTGAAGTCATGTATGGTTTACCACAATTCCTCAAAAGTGTTTGTTGGTTTCTCAATTTTTCTTCAAAAGTGTTTAGAAAATAAAAATATAAATTTTTAGTTAGAGATATTGTTATGGAACATCTTTCCATTCAACAAGTTAATCATGTATTGAATATAATATATATTTTTCACTGAGTTATGTTGAAATTAATTCTTTACGTTCTTTATTCGTTATTTGTTTAAGGGTCATTATAAATGATGGGTACACCCAGATAGAATTACATGAGCCCATTTTATATTTATAATGGGTGAAACTAGATACCTCTCTAATTCATTGAGAAATTATTATATTCTACGTAGAATTTTATTAGATGTTTTTTACCTTATTATTAAAATTATAGGGGTTATATAATTTTTTTGTAGGGGATTAATGAGATTATGTTCCAACGTAAAAAATATATTTTATCTATGATTATTATGGGTTTAAAATATTTATCAAGATAAGTTTTGATATCACAAGGCTTGTGATTATTGATACTGATGACTCTTTCCCTTTCTATTTTTTTTCATATTTGTTGATCTAGGTATTGATGATTATGATTTATTTTATGGTTCTCTCATGAACATTGATAATGTCACTATACCCATATTCTCTACTAAGTCACTCAAATTAAATTCATTTGTTAATGAATGAATTTTACATTACTAATAATTTGATCTCACTCTTATTCTATTTTCATTTCACTATGATATAGAGAACAAAGATTAATTAGATATCTCTAGCGGTTATTTCATATTATTGATGATGATGTATTAATTAAAAAAATTATAGTAATGTGGGAGAATTTATCGTTTTTATTCATGCAAGTTACTTATTTAGTGGTTTTTTCTAATTATCTTTAAATATAAACTTATAAGGTCCCTTATGATGAATGTGATCTAATTTTTTCTTCTCAAAGTAATGTTTGGATGAAAAATATGGGTCACCCTTATTGGCATCAATTTTATAAATTTAATTTTCATGATTTAATCACTGGATCTGGGATTGTAGATCTTGGGATGTTATTGTTGGTATCAAAGGTCGACTGATATTAGGACGTCTTCATGTGAGGTTATCTTTAGAGTTAAGGATACCATCATAGTTCTATCATGAGGTCAATGTCTTAATCACATCATTTATTATTTTTATGTTTTAAAAACTTTTTAAGGTTATTAATGAATTCTTTTCAGTCATTTTATCATGGTGTGTTATTTTACTACCCTATAATAAACAAGAATTTTTTTTGAAGATATATTTTTGTAGGATTATAGAAAAAATGGACATCATGTATTCTTGTTAACCATCAATCGCATCTAGATAGGTAGTGGGGCTTGAACCCATAATTGAAGTATTATATGGGTTTCCCACCTAACACTAGTCAATATGATGTCCGAGATTGTATAATATTTATATAGGTTAATATTATATTTATTTTTAATTATTTTTGTATTTTATTTGAATAATAATTGTTCAGTTTTTATAGATGAATATAAGAACATGTCCTTATGATATTTCTTCTTCAAACATAGTTATGAAATGTTTGATTAATTTTATGTATATTTATTTATAAGATGATTTGGTTTAAAATTTTTTAATTACTATTTTTTTTGAATATTAACATATCATATTAAGGTTTATCCATTTTGGGAATGTTCTTACCATGTGATTAGCATTTTTGTTTTGGTTAACGTTTAAATATAGGAGGAATATATTTCCATACCTTGTATGGTCATATCGTATTTAAAATATTATTTTAGTACATCTATAATGAATAACACTTCTTAAATACACAACAATTGGAGAAAAAAATGATTTTTGGTGGAAATTGATTAAATTATGAAATCTTACATTTCATTAAGTATGTTTGTTTATGTTTTTTGTCTTTATGGTTAAATAATACTTAAACATTTGGAATGGGATCTTGAAAAAAATTTCATCATATTACTATATTTTCTGATATATCAATGAACTTTTCCACACTTATTTGGCAAGTGGTTTTTTCATTGACATCCTATTGTTCATGTTCTCCATACATCTCTATTAGTCAATGGTAATTAGTATTCCCTTTGTAATACCTCTTTTAATTTCCCAGAAAATTTATCCTTATCTAGAATCCTATGTATTCATATCTTCATGTAGCCTTTATATTTCCCACTTTTCCTTTTTGAGTGTTGTTTTCTTCATTTAATTTGAATGATGTGGGTTTCAATAAATTAATTCCAAAAACATAAATCCTTTGATAACAAGGATGACATTCTTGGGTGAAATTCAAAGGGGTTGGATGTATCATCTTTATATTTTAAGAAATATCTTCTTTAAAAGTAATTTAAATTCATTGATTTCTTATGTTACATTAAATTAATAGTTTATCTTGTTTTATATGAAACCCAAAGTTTATCTTTCATTTCATGTATCATTGAGTTTCTTTGATAACATGTGTTACTAGCATGGCTGACTCTTACCAGACCAAAATATAATATTAATATTATGATAGTTATTGCTTTACCACTACAATGGATGGAATGAAAAAGATTAACGAAATTATGACAATATGGTTTACACACGTATTAAAAATATATTCTTTTTTGACTAATTAATTATAAATTAAAATAAAAACTAATTGAATATATCGTATTTGTTTTTATGAAATACAAATTTTATTCGCACAAATGCTTTTTATCTTAATAAATTAAATTAATCACTATTAGATAAAATTAATAATTAACATTATATATTACATATTAAATAATATTTTTTTACTTTAATATATCATATTTTATAGTCATAACATAAGAATAAATTTAATTTTACGCATAAATATATTTATTTTCCAAATAAGATTTTTTTTATATCAATGGTGAACTTATTTTAAAACTAAATGTTTAAAATTTTATAAATTTTATTTTAAAATCGGAACATAATTTCTTATACCCAAATATAAAAAAAAAATTTGTGAATTTTTTGTTTTTTCTAATAAGATTCGTGTTTTAATTAATAGTAAAAAATACTAAATTTAATTATGAACTGACTTTTCATATAAGTAATTCATATCATTAAATTTTGTTTTAAATTTGTTTCATAGTTAAAATACATAAATTATATATATATTAATAAAATTTAATTCATATTAATAAATTTTATATTGAATTTTGATATAAAAATATTTCAAACTATTGAACATTTTTTCTTTAAAGAAAACCACATTGTCATCCAATATACAGGATACGTTTTAAATTAAATTACAACACCTATATTATTTAAATTTTGAAACATATATTCCATATTTTTAATAATAATAATTGATAATTTCTGTTAATTTCATCTTAGTTTTTAACTAAAAATATTATTGAATGAAATTAATAAAATTTATAGTGATTAATGTGAAAATGTGTTTACTTAGTGGTTCAACTTTATTATTAACGGCCCAAATGACCTAAAATATTTTCCAAAACCTATTAAATTAAAATATTCATAAAATTTACCATTGTGGATATATATTTTTTATTGGAGTAATAAGACGTATTGGAGACCTTATAATAGTCTTTACCTTTTTTGTGTTTACAAGAATACCACTCCTCCTCCACTATAAAAGGGAACTCACTCTCCGAGCTTCTTCACACCAATCAATAATTTTTTATCATATAATACCTACCCAAATAAAATTAAAAATTATCTCATATAAATTTTGAAGCCTCAATTTCTATATAAATCAAACCAGGGTTGTCATTTGGTGCAAACAAAGAGGAGTTACCCAAAGAAGAGGTAACATTCATCTTTTAATGTTTTTGTTTTATTTCTTCATCAAACCTCATAAATAATTTTTATTTAAATATTTCATAATAAACATAATATAATGAATATACTCATTTGTTTCTAGGTTAAATTTATTACATAAAACAACACAAGATTCCATCAAAATGGATACACAGTCATCGTTTGTGTGTATTGTGGTGTACCGCCTCGCAAACTGATGTCATTCATTCATCCATTACGACCACGAATGGTTGGGAATAATGATGTAAATGTTTTTTAATATATGATATGTATTATATTTAGTATGTATTTATTCTTATTTAATTATTACATAACACATACCTTCATTATTTCCATTTTAAGATAAAAGGATATCATTGTTCGTTTGTACATCAGATGGTCGCTTCACGAAGCGATGTTATTTGATCATGATTTACATGGAATGTATTAAGGGTGAGTTTAGTATAAATATGTTATATATTAGACATAATAATTATCCAATAATTATATATATGTCATTCAATTATCATTCTTTTAATATGATAAGAAATTTGAAATAGTGTATATGCATACATATAGATTATCGTCTCCATGGAGAGTCTATTTCATTTCCAATTTGTATGTTATTGTAAATTATTATAGATAATGAATTTATATGATATTTATATCATATTTCACATTATTGTTCTTTTAAAATAATTATCAATGCAAAAAGACCAAAAATAACTAATCAAAACATATATCAAATATAAAGTTTTTATTACCTAAAACATAACTTTAACATGGAATTCTAAATAAATGGTAAACATAAAATAATATATGATATGATATATGTGATTTTGGTTCTATTTATATTTATAATAAACTTTTATTTATTTTATAGTATGTTTGAATAAATATAGTGAGAGTCAATACTTAAAGTAAGGGGATTTCTAGTCTCACCTTTATTTTTGTGTGACTTATGCAATATTACCCACTATTTATTTTGTGTGGGGTATGTAGTGACATATTAAAGGTTATATCATGAAATTAATTTATCTAATGGTATAAAAATATTCAGTTGACATTATTATTTCACATATCTCATGATTCAAAAGATACTCAATTATGAAGGTATTTTCTCATATCAATTTTATTGTTATGAGACACATGCCATATTCAACACTTATTATTTTTGTGTGGTGTATATAATTCCCTTGAATTAATATATTATAAAAATAATTTAATTTTTTTTAATTTACCTATAACTTCTCAGATTCATAATTCATGGTGTTTATAGTTTCAATGTTACCAAAGTGTTAAGATATTTTTTTCACAAAATTCATTCTATTAAATGTTTGTTATATTATACACCTATCATATTTCATAAGGTGTATATACTACCAAATTGAGTTATTTTATCATTATTATTTTCGTTTTTATGATATTATATGTTTTTCAATTTTATTATTTCAGGGGGATTTTGATTCAATGATATCAACGTGGTAATAGTTTCATGTTACAATCTCATCATTTATTGGCATTCCTAGTGATTAAGTCTCCAATATTGAAATCTTATAATACACCTCTTTATAATTATCCAGTCTTTTCATATACTCTTTTTATATCATTTAAATACATTTTTACCTTCATTTTTATTTATTTATTTACTCAAATGTGAAGATAATTTTTTTTAATAAAAACATAATTTTTTTGGGAATCACAATATCTTCCCAAATATTGTTTTTTGAAAATGTTTTAAAAAGTATTTTTCAAATAAAAAACGATATTTTCCTCAATAAATGTTTTAAATTATTTTTATAATCTTTATTTATAGTGATTTATGATTATTTACAAATAAAAAGGACATTAAAAAACTTTTATGTTTTAAAAAGTTATTTTTAAAATGAAAATGGTATTTTCCTAATTATGATTTTAATAATATTTTAATGTTATTATTGATCATAAATGTCAAAATACCTTATTGTAATTAGGCACCTATTGGGATAATATGAAATGATGTCACCTTCATTTTTTGTTTTGATTGATAATGATTTTTTCAAATATATAATTATGAATTTTTTTCTTTTCCACAGCTCAACCATGTTTCAAACAGATTGGTATCATATATATTTCCTTTCCATGGGTTCACCATGATACAAATAGTTTATTTTAGAAACCATTTATTTTCAATAGGTTAACGATGTTTCAAAGTTATTATTATAGAATAATTTAATTTTCTATGGGATAATCATGATTCTAATAGGTTGTTATAGAACCTCTTTCTTTTCCATAGTTTAAACTTGTTTAAAAGAGATTTATTAGAACCAATTTACATTAAATTGGTTAATATTGTTTATAAACGTATTAATATTATTTCAAAGAGTCATGGTTAAATTAATTCTCTCTGTTATTTATTCATTATTCGGTTCGTGGACAATATAAATATTGGATGTTCCTAGGTTGTGTCAGGTGATCCTATTATATCATAACGATCAATGTGCCCAGATAGCACTCTAATGCATTAGGTAGTGATTATATTCTCTATAAAATTATATTAGATGTCCGTGGTATTGTTATTATAATTATAAGGGTTCTATTAGGGTTCAATAAGGGTTCGATGAGATGATGTTCCAAGATACCAATATGTGTTATCTATAATTTTGTGGGATTAAAATAATTCTAATGATCAATATTGATATCAAATGGATTGTGATTATTGATTATGATGACTCTTCCCTTTTCTAAGTTTTAATATTTTATGATATAGGTATTAATGGGCATGACTTATTTTATGATTCGCTCAAGCACTTTGATTATGTCATTATACCATTATCCTCTTTGTATGTTCAATGATGACATATATTTTTTAATAATAAAATTTTCCCTTACTGGTAATTTGATCTCAACCTTCTTAAGTTTCCTTTCCATAGGTTTTAAATATTTAAGTTTACTGAGTTATGCCTTGAAGGGATTTCATATGGATGTTAATGATTCAATAATATAAAAAAGTAGGCTTATGTGGGAGAAATGATCTTATAAAGTCATGTTATTTAATTATGATGATGTTTTTCATGATTGAATAAAAAAATAAACCAAAAAGGTTTTTTATGATATAAGGGATCTTATATTAAATTTTTATGTTGTTAGTTTTGGATGAAAAAATGGGTCACCATTATCATTATCACGGCTGGAAATATAATGTTCATGATTTTTATACAGGATCTAGGAGTGTTGGTATTGGGTTGTTATAGACAAGACCAGAAGTTCTCTATTGTAAGAAGAATTGGGCTCATGATGAGTAATAAAAAACAAGTAAAATACGTTTCATTATATTAACATTAATACTCTCATTTTTTGATGATTGATTAATCAAATATGCTTCAGGGGCAATGGTAGACGAAAAAATCCCTGAGAGATCATTAATGGAATGATGAATTTAGTTCTCTTAGAGTTGATTTTATAAGATCATTAATGGTATTATCAGTTCAATCCAAAAAACAATGACAAATATCAGTTTTATTAGTGATAAATTAATAAGGTCTCATAAAACCTAACTTTATTGGTGCTGTAATTATAGCTCTCATAAATATAAGTTTTATTAATGATCTGTATTTTTGTGTTGATAATGTATGTTTAAAATAAAATTCAAAATAATTAAATTAATATATTAGAAGAAAACACATTTAAGGAGTTCAGTGAGAACCCAAATATTGAATAGTCCCAAAAAAAATAAGTGAACATATCCACTTTTATCCTTTATAAATTAAACAAAAATGTGGACTGCATTCTATTAAGTATACAATCATACCTTCATTGAAGCCACAAATCAAGATTCGGTCTTGGGTAGCATTAAATAATGAAATTTAATTAACCACTAGTTCAACTCCTTTTTTAAACATAATTATTCATGTTCACGTGTACCAACATTCTAGATTTACCCCTCGAGGAGAGGGGAGACGAATTATGGATATTCATATTAAAGTTTCATGACGGAGGTCGCACCTCATTTCCAAAACATGATTTCAAAGAAGTTGAAATTACCACCTTGTCTAAATGAGAATAAATAGATACCCATATAGGACCCAATGAATTTTTGTTATACAGAAAGTAAAAATTCATCTTCCCCTTGGATATAAATGTTAGCCTAGGTGAAGTAGTGATGTCACTTATTACTCAATCTTTCTCGCACTGAGGATGATAGGAGAGCTACCATAACAACAGTGTTTCATCTCCTATAACTCCCTTAAATTGACTTGTTTCAATTTGTTCATCTCTCATTACTTTTACCGAGACTGATTCAACTATGATAATAGAAATTGGGTTTTGGACATTTACTAGAAAATTATCCTTATTTCCAGAGAGGAATCCTTCCATCCCCTTGAGATTATGAAATGAATTGTTATTATAACCACCAAAATTATATGACTTTTTATATTCCTTGTTAATTACATTGTCATATGCAAGAGTGAGATAACTCTAACTCCTTTCAGTTAATGATTCCCCATGGGGATTCTTTTTGAGATTATATGATTTTGGTTATCCCATATGGTAGAGAGCGAAGCCTTCCCCATTAAAAATGGGTGTTTCCATTTATTCTTCTTAAGAGAATGAAATTTCACCACAAAATGAGTCATATGGTCCTCAAGAGAAAAAAGTTGGTCTCTATTAGCACCATTAAACTCATCTCCGTCTACTTGGGTAAGAGATGAGTGAGACGACACCCCTAATGTAAAAGGAGATGAAGAGGAAGGGACCACCTCCACATGATTAAGATGGAAATAGAATCCAATATCAGACTAGGAAGATTAATCCTCAACCTGTTAGATTCTTGAATCTTCGAGCATAAGGAAACTCATAGCTGGGATCTGTTGAGTAGAAGCAGAACACCCTATGCTGAGACACTCTTCCGTGTGATTTTTTCACCAATGTTTGTGATTCTTCCACTAATATTCAAAGTTTACCCGATGATGAAATGAAGTATAATATCCAAACATCCCCTCGTAATGAATCAACTACCATAATCCTTCCTTATCACCAACCCACAGATGAAGCCTCTCTTGGAATGACATTGAGATATAAATCTAAACACAAATTCTCACCCCATTAGACAACTTTAGATGAGGGGTAGTCTCATCAGAAATAAGTAAGAATCCAAGGTGATCCCAGATTCCATTGAGAACAGACGGATTCAAGAAGTTCCGAGTTAACCCCAGCAAGAACAACTTAGTTTCCACCTTTTTGCAGTAGCATCCCTTACTGAATTAAACAGTACAACTAAGGATAAGAAATCACTGGTCCTTATAAATATAGGATTCTAATGACCAAGCATAGGAAAAATCATCATTCGAGTGAAGATAAACAATTAAATTCCATTTATCCAGAACGCCAATAATAGATGAGGATATCAGATTCATGATAAGATAACATATTTTTTGAAGACCAAAATAGTGGGTGATTAAAACTGAATATGACTATAAGGGTGAGAACATGAAAGGAGGTTGCATCATGGAACTCCATTATCGACATCTAAACACTAGATAACCCTTCCAGGAATAAGAATTCTATAGTCCGACCTAGATGGGGGACAGATGGGAACTCCAAAGGTAGGAGAAAAGGCATCAAAGGAACCCTAGGTAGCTCTGAAATGAATGATAGTGTTGGGATCATCGGCTCGACAGCAAGTTCATCATAAATTGTTAAAAAAATTAAAAATTATAATATATTAAAATAAATATAAATACAAATTGAAAATATTAAAACATAGTAAACACACAAAAAAAATACTTCATAAGATTTAATTAATTGTAAAAAAGTAAAAATGAATAACATATTTAAAAAATCATTTAAATTACTTATTTATGTAGATTTAAAATATTTTGAAATTTGTACAAATTAATAAATAAATTGGATAATGTTTAATCATATAAATAAAAAAACATTTTAATAAAATTAAAACATGGAAAATATTTAAGTATCCTTTATAAGATAAAGATCATTAATTATAATCACGTACAAAAATGATGAAAATATTAAAAAATAAATTAAAATAAATTAATTATATATAACCCAAAGATTTTAAAAACATTACAACATAATAAATTAAATTGAATAAATATTAATCATATAAATGAAAAAAATATATTTAGAATATTAAATATTAGTAAATAAATATGTATAAATAAATATTCAAAAGATAATAAACTCTAAATAAATTTAAAATTTTAATAAATATTACAAATTAATTAATAATATGAAACAAATTAATATTAAAAATGAATTATTTAAATTGAATATTTTAAAAAAAATATTAAAAAAATGTGGATTGTTAACATTAATTACATGAATTACAAAAATAAACAGTGAATACAAATGAATAAGCAAATAATATAGATTATATATTTAAGATAAATATTAAAAATGTGTTACATTGACTATAAAGAAATATTAATAACTAAATTAAATTAACTACACACATATATTCTGAATGAATAAATTAAAATAAATATGATTACAATATTTGATTAATTAAGTAAAAAATATGAAAAAAAATTAAATGATATTTAATTTTCATACAGTAGAAAATGAATTTAGCAAAAAAACCTAATTGGATACCTAAAAACCAAAATGATGTTATGGATGGAGTACAATGGGGTTTAATGTCAAACCAAATTGGCATAGGATGAAGGTGATATTATGAGAATAAATTATATAGGTTTCAAAAATATTAAAAATATTAAAACATAATAAATAAAAATTAATAAAGTTTAATCATATAAATAAAAATCAAATTGAAAATATTTAAACATAGTAAATAAATTTTTATAAATTTTAAAAAAATGATTAAATACCAAAAAAATAATAAATAATAAATTTCCAAAAAAAAAATATATCTAATAAAATAATATTAAAAATTATTTTATTAAATTAAATAAATTTAGTAAATATATATTTAGAAAAATATGCATCATAACACAAATTACATGAATTGAAAACATGTGAAAAATTAATAAAAATGATTAAATAAAAAGTATATGGGATAATTATGGAAATATGCACTATATTGATTATATATAGAAATTATAATTATTTATTAACCTTCATATTTATTAATAATTATTAGAAAAAATTATTTTTTAAATAAATCTATAAATATTTAAAAATGTATAAATAACTATCAAAATTGAATATATATTAAAAATATTAATTGAATATATATTAAAAATTAATAAAAATTAAAAATTAATAAAAAGCTATATATACAAGGACAAGCATAGACATATACATGTGAATAAATACACATGCACATACATGAACGTACACAGACATGTGTGTACATATACACATACATACAATTACATACACATGCATACACATACATACTCATCTATATATCCACACACACACAGACACACACACATATATATATACTACATAAACATATACACATACATATACACATGTAAATACACATACACACATACATACACATAGACATACATTTACGCGTACATACACATACACATACACATACACATACACATAGACATACACATACAAATACACATACACATACACATACATATACACATACACATACACATACACATACACATACACATACACATACACATACACATATACATACACATATATACATACATTAACATACACATACACGTACACATAAACATAAACATACATGCACATTCACATACATATAAACATACACATACAAACATACACCTACACTTATGCATACACATATGAGTAAATTCACGTACTCATACATATACATACATACACAAACACATACATGTACACATATCTATAAACATACACTTGCATTTACATACCCATATATGTAGGTATATAAATATGAACTCGTACATAAAATACACATTCACATAGACATACATACACACACACACACACACACAAAACAGACCCTCAAAACCGAGAAATATGCACATATATACATATGCACTCATACATACAATACACATACACATAAACTAACACTCACAAAAAACACACACACACAAATAAAATCACATACACGTATATGAAAATATATACATATGCACTCATATATACAATACAGATACACATAAACATAGACTCAAAAAACACACACTTGTACAAATTTGTACGATCTCAAACATTATCTAATGGTTTATCGAGCTCATTTTCAGGTAATATTTTGACTTTTTTAGGTATATATATTTTTATACATGGTGAGATTTTGGGAGAATTTTTATTCTCTAGAGAGGTTTTGGGAAATGCATGGTTGTTTCATGGTTTTCACAAAATGAGTTCCCTACCCCAACAAATCATTCAAACCCGTACAGAGCAGTATTGAATGGTTAGCGCATAGTTTTTCAAACGGGGTTCCATAACAGGAGTAACTACGCTCCCACATAGGAGAGGCATATAATAAGGGCATGCAGTTTAGAAAACAATTCACCCTAGTATAGAATTCAATGTGGATATAATTTAATCCTCAAAAAATTAGTTTTAAAATTTTTTAACCCCCCAACCATCACCCTATTTCAACCCAACTCAAGCACAATGGTTTTATATGATTTTTTGGATGCTCTAAAAAATATTCCAAGGGTTTTAGAAATTTTTTATTTTTGAAAAGTTGTTTTTTTTATATATACACCTCTCTTATTTATAGATTTCTTTTATACTAGATTTCTCAATCATGTCTCTCTTTCCAAATAACGAGGAGCTAGTTTTCCACTTTTGTTGTGGGTTTGGATCTCATATTCAATATATCTACCTACTTATGATCTTGGATCAAGTTTTTGGTTATATATATCAATATTCATCATGTTCTTTATCATTTGGCTTCAATATGGGTGTTTGTTTTGGAAAATGCTCATCGATGATCATGAGGCAGGTGGTATAAATTAAAAATATCATAGTTTTCATTTATTTTCATGTATGTAATTGTGACATTTCAATATTGATTATTGGGAAATTTAATCTGGTGTTTAATTTTATTAAATTTAATTTCCATCTGATAATTGAATGGGTTTTATTTTGGTAAAATTTTTTTGGATGATTTGAATTAATTAATATGATAATTAATTAATAGAATGATGTGATTATGGAATTGATGGGATATTGGGACTATGGAATTGTTCAATTAAATGTGTTATTGTGATTAGTTAGTTATTGATATATGTATTTTATTGATTTTAGAAATTAAGGGATGATTATCTTATTCTTAAAGGGTTAAATTGTTATTGTATTAAAAGTTGATAAATTGTTTATTGATGAAATTTTCATATTATTACCTGTGATTATTGTAAATAATTATGATTTAATTGATAATTGACATGGTTTACCATGTTGTGAATGATTTTTGAGAGTGTTAGTATTGATTAACCTTATCAAATGTTTTATATGTGATATATGTGATCGATTGATAAATGGGGTGCAGGACACATATTGATGCCCTAAATTCCTATAGGGTGTGATCCATGCCGTTCTGGGACCAAACAAATGCATGTTGAGATTATTGAATGGGAAATAAAATGATTCTCCAAATACCCATGGGGTTTGGGATCAGCATTGATGCTCCAAATACCCATGTGGTGCTAGACACAACTTTCTATGCACATGATATTTTTATTGGACTATGGTTCCAGGTGGTCATGCAATGAATTGAAATGAAATGGATGATGAAATCACATGTGTTATTATAATTATTTACATATGTGATATGGTTTAGACTCCATAACAGTCCGAAGCATGTACTGATGGCTTGGGTGTGCTTTGGAACTTCTTGATTTATGTGGTTATATAAAGAATTGTTGAATATGTAAACTATTTATTTTATCACTTGAAATTTATTATTTAAACAACATTAAACACTGTTATTGGCTGAATATTTTTTTGGAAATCACTGGTGGTGGAATACTATATTATACTCACACCCTACTCATGATTCATGATCAGTATCCGAATGGGAATCATGTTAATAGGATTTGATAAGGGAAATAGACACGAGTTTGATGGTTTTGTTGGGATGGAGTAAGGATGAGGGAACATAACATGGTCTCGGGACCCACATGGTGTTGTCATTGTTCTATTATTTTGGTTTTTCAATATACTCATGACACTTATTATAGAATGACATATCTATTGTTTTTTCATTTGATATTTTATTCCTATTTTTCTTTATCTTGTCATATTGTTCTATTTTAGTTATGTAATTCATTTTTGTTATTCAATTTGATATTTTTTATTTATTTATATTGTTTCACTACATTGATAAAGAGGGTATATTTTCCCCATGATTGATATTATACTTTTACTACTAGTCGGAAAAGTCAATGTATTGAGAGGCATGCCTATGGTCATGTGACTAACTGGATCATGGCACCAGAATGTGGAATCTAGGTCCGGACATAAAAAATTGGTTCCAAATGGATTTTCATTTATTTTACGTTGCTTAACATTTGGGATAGGTAGATAGGAGAATAATATTAGTTGAGACATGGTTATGAACTTGTACATGGTAGTTGTTAAGCCATGTGTGAGGGAAAAAGACATGTACCTAGGCTGGGATTGTTGTTATTGATGTGTGTTGTCACAAAGTGATGTTATTTCACCTAAATTGATGCACTTGTAGTGTGATGTTATTTTTTTCTAATATTTGACTCATGGACCAGTATGGAATGATATTTGATTTTGAAAACATCAATCTAGGCACTCCGAATTATTGGGTTACATTCCACATTTTCAGAATGCATGGGAAAATCGTGCTTTTCGGTAAGTTATTTAAGTGAATATAATTTTATTAACTTGTGTGACTTAAATGAAAATGGTTCTAAATGGGAAGTTGAACATTATAAAATGATAAAATAGGTGTAAAATGGATAAATGAGTGTCTGATGAGAATTTTTTTTACCCTATGTGAGACATGACCTAGATAAGGGATGGCTAAGGGTATTGATAATGCCACGGTTTTGACCATGTGGTGCGGTTTGGGGGAATTATTTGTTATAAATTATTATAAATCCATCTTAAGTAATTTTGTTAGTGTTTTGTAATATGTTTTGAGATGTGTGTCTTCCATTGTTTATATATGCATCTATGGAAATTATTTTTAAGAGGATGGATGGTGGTTATTGCTATATATGATCCATCAGATGTCGAACATGAGGAACCAATAGTGTAGAAAAAGGAATTTAGAGAGGATTTGTGTGAGTACATTTTTCATTTTATATAGTTTGTATAAGGGGACCCAAGGTGGGTTGTGAAGAGTATGTCAGCATGAGGAGGGATTTTTAGTTATATCACCCTATGAATTTCACCATAAAATGTGGAACCTATGTAGGTGAGTTATATATTAAGTCTGTCTGTATAATTCATGACCCCATAGGGAATCCTACTTAAAAAAGAATCTAGACTTTTTTGTAATGACATGGATTTCACCAGTTTTATTTTTATAAAATAATTGGAAAAATTATGAGACCAGGCACTGAGCCAGAATTTTATTCTGAGGGCCGATGTTCCTAGAAAACTTCATTGAAACATTTTATGTGTTTTAATAGCGCATGTTAGAGGGTTTCCATACAATGTTTAGTAACTCCTAAACAGGTTCCTAGATCAAAACTCTAAGTGAACTGTTGCATTCAAAGTAGCAACATTACCTTAGGAAGGTCGTAACATCATCCAGTGTAGGTCAACTATGAAAATTTGTTTCCAGATATTAAAAGAATTAAAATAAATCAAGATTAATTTATTTAAAGTTAAATAATGACCCTATCATAGAATACCTTTTTAATTTCCATATTCAATGAAATTTATGGTTATATTAAGAACCTTGGAATTCCTCTGAGGAGAGGATACGGAAACCACTCCAATGAATCATAATTAAATTCGGTGGAACAATAATCCATAATGAAATGGACATCCATTCTTTTTCTAGGACTGATCCAACCACAATGTAGGCCATTAACCACATTTTAATTTCCTATTACCCTATTATATTCAAATATAAACATAGACCAACTAAGGAATAGGTTGATCCATAGTTCAACCTTTCTTGTGGGATGGATATTTATTGTAGGGTATAAAGAGTGAGAGATATATTTTTGATTATCAATTGTTGTTCTTCATTAAACCATATAACATTAACAGATCGTGTCCGACATGGATAATGAAATGATCCAATATTTTTTAATTTGTGTTCCTTATCTTCCACCATCAATCTATCGTGTTCTTTGTGAATTTGAATCCCTTGAAACACCTCTGCTAAGGATCAATCATTATGACCCTGGTCCCTGGTTGAAAGATCCTAGGATGAAGGATTTGACCCTGCGACGGCATAAAGGATGTGTGACAGAAGCATGGTACAGTTCAAAAGATTTAAAAGCTTATAAAAGACCAGAATATGACGTAAGGCAGGGCATCAGTAAGGCGGCCAGTATCATGTGAAGGACTCGGCAAGCTGGGACAATCCATGGGGAGCGTGAGGTAGTGAGAGGCCATCGACAGGGTGGCATGTTGGGACCAAGTAGGATGGAGAAGGCCGTTTGAAGAGTTAGCCTTTGCAGAGTGTTGTATTTTGTTGTCAAAGAAAATAAATCAATTCACTTTGTAAAAGTACCAAAAACTATGACGATGCTTTTCTGATTTGTATTTCACATATATCATAAGTTTTGAGAACTTGTGATGCAAGCCATATGAAGGATAGATAGAGTTATGTAGTGATTTTTGTAAAAGTAAAGAAAGTCGTGCGCAAGTCAAAAAGTAGCATGGAAGTCAAGAGTGGCGCACAAGTATTGGCGAGCAAGTATTGTCGTGCAAGTTTATATTGCACGAAAGTAAAATTTCAAAGATCATCACATCAAAATATGAAAAAAAAAATTAAAGTGGTGTGCATGTTAAAAATTGGCGTGCAAGTCAATAAGTAACGTGCAAGTGTGGCTCGCAAGTATAACTGGAGCGCAAGTGTGACATTCAAGTATATGCTCCACGCATGTTTATGTTGCTTGAAAGTCATATTCCAACATCATCATATCAAAATATGACAAAGGAAATAAGGTTTCAAGCTAGTGATGGATGGGCGCGCAAGTGATGGAGCGGCGTGCAAGTGACGGAGCGGCGCACAAGTATTGTCACACAAGTGTATGTTGCACGCAAGTCAAAAAGATGCCTATAAATAGACAACTTGCCTCCTCATTTTTGATGAGTTCAACACTTAAGAGAAAATATTATCTCTGACCATGCAAGTAGTAGAGGGTGCTCTGATCATGCAAGTAGCAGAGGGAGGCCCACAAGCTGAAGTGGCGTGCAAGCTGAGGATTATTTATAAGGCGTGCAAGTAGGGTGCCACACAAGTTTTTCTATGCATGTTTTTCCGCTCATGTATTGCCACGCATGTTTTGGCGTGCAAGTTTCGAGAGGCACACAAGCTGGGAGGTTCTTTCAAGAAGTAGCATGAGTATAAGCCAATGGTGGAACACATGTTGTGAGATGTGCTCAAAGGTGGAGCGAATGTATTGAGTAGGAGAGCAAGCAGGTGGCGCACAAGAATTGAGGTGCACAAGCAGGTGGTGTGCAAGAAGGAAGGCACACAAGCAGGAAGTTTCGCGCAAGTTGTTTGCACCTAGAGGTTCCTACCATCTTCTTTGTAGGAAATTGAAGACTAGTTTTGAAAGAATTGATTTGTGAATTCTGATCAAGAAGCACAGAATCATCAAAGTACCCTATTTGTGCTAAGAGGGAGAACACACACTATTGGATTGTATTCAAAGTGCTACACAAGTGTAAGGGTATATCCTATTCATTGTATTCCACATCAAAGGATTGTTTTTTAGTGGATTTTTTGTTACTGGATTGCCTTTGTACCATACCAAGGATGTATATACTCTTGTTGAGTAGTGAACCTTGTAAGTCTTGTGTTCCTGTTGTTGTGTGTGTTCATCAGAGAAGAAACTCTTTAATAGGAGGAGAAGGTTGTTTCAAAAAATAGGAAACATAAAAAGAAAATTATATCGCTAATTCACACCCTCCCCCTCTCAGCAATACTTGGATCCTGACTGGGAACTTCAATTGGTATTAGAGTGATAGGTTCCCTTTGTTTATTCTTTGCTGAAGTGGTTGAAGAGAAGTTGTGATGGAGAATATAAATTCCATGAACAGTAAGGGGATTCTGATTTTTGATGGAAAGATCTATCACATCTAGAAGGACAGAATGATGTCTTATCTTATGTCTCTTGGATATGAAGTTATATAAACTACAACGGATTGATTTCTTACTATTGATGACAAGGTTTCTTTTACTCTTGTCGATAAGAAGAACCTTGAGAATGATGGATGAGATAAAAATGTGTTACTCTCATCTCATTCTGAGAGTGAATTTTTAAGAGTGAAAGGTGTTTCTATAGGCAAAGTAATATTGGAAAATATGAAGAACATCTACAAATGAAATACAAAAGTAAAGAAGGATAAACTACAAATATGAAGACTAAAGTATGAAGATTTGAAAATGGGAGAATCTGAATCTGTTGGGGATTTATTTACCAGGATAAATGATATAGTCAGTACAATCCTATGTATTGGTGAAACACTGGTGGATTATAAAATTTTTGAAAAGATCCTGAGAATTATGCATGACAACTTTGATTATAAAGCGTCTTCATTAGAAAATAGATACCCTGAAACATTATATTTGGATGATCTTCATAGCACTCTCATTTCTTATGAGATGAGAAAAGAAAAGACTATGAAGGTCAAATCAAAAGCTGATAGAGAAATGGCATCAAAGGCTACAAAGAGAATGAAGTTAAAGAAGACTCTTATTTAAGATGATACTGGTGAATCTGATTCTGAAGATGACATACATAAAAATTTTGATGAAATTTTATCCTTGTTTTCTCATAATGTGAAAAGGGGTAAATGTAAATACAAGGGTAAACATCCCTTGAAATGTTTTGAGTGTGGAACTGTTGGTCACTTTGCGGCTAACTGTCCTAAAAATAATAATGAAGAGGACAGTGATGATTATAATAGAAGGACAAGAAGGTTGTGTAAGAAACAAGCTGACAAAGATAAATATCTTTCAAAGGGGACAGATAAAAATTTATTCAAATAAAAAAGAATAAGATTTTTATCTAATGATGAAGATGAAGAAGATAGAGAATATGAATCCAAGAAATTATTTGTTGAAAATTCTAGATAGTATACCTTTATTGCTGTCGTAAATATTGAAGAGTATGAGAGCAACAGTTCAGAAGAAGAAGAAACTCAACTTGAATATCATCGAAAAGAAGAGTTTAAAGAATTCTTGAGGAAGATCAGAAGGCTTGAGAAAGAAAACAACAATATGATAAATGAAAATTAAACATCAAACAATCAGGAATGTTTTAATGATGAGAAAATAAATATGGAACGATATATTGATGATTTGTAAAAATCTCTTGAAAATAAAATGAATCATAATTATCATCTTGAAGTAAAGTCGATGGAAAAAGAAGAAGAGATGGAACTCTTCCAAAAGAAACTTTATAAATCTAATGAAATAAATATCAGTTTCAAAAATTATATCTCAGAAGTTGGTGAGTTTTCTAGTAAGAATGGACCAAAAAATGATCCACAAAAGTTACATTCAAAGGTATAAATGAAAGATATAACTTGTTATGATAAGAACAAGGCTGGAAAGACCATGTATGTGGTCAAAGTCAGCAATGATGAAAAATCATATATTCCTAAAAATCAAGAGTCAATAAATACTTCTAATACTTTTGGAGATGGTAAATATGAAATGAGAAAGGGAGTTACAAATGAAAACAAGAAGGTTGATGGTCAACATGGTTCTATTAAGAAGGTTGTTGAGAAACGTGTTCAAAAATCTAGTCAGTATAGATGTTTTAGAGGCAAATATTCCTTCTATGGTTATTGCTGGTATTGTGGTGGATTCTGAAAAATGGAAAATATGTGTTGGTTCAACCAATAAAATTACAACTATTCCACAAGTTTTGAAAGACACGGATTGAGGAGAAGTAAATCCTTTCAAAATAGAAAGTCTCTAAATAAATTTTAGATGATATCTGAGAAGACTAGTGTGAATGTTTAGAATAGGTTCCAACCACTGGAAACTATTTGTGAAATATGTGATCGACCTGGACATCTTGCCAAGGGCTATCTTAGTGTGTTACCATAGAAACAAAAGATTATTAAAAATTCTCAAAAGACAGAGTTTTTCAAAGCTAATAGGGATAGGTCTGATAAGTCTGAAAATAAATAGTGCATGGTGGTCTGGCCAGAACACATTGACCTGGCTAGGAAATTGGAGGAAGCACAACTGAATGTGAAAGAAAAGGAAGAACAAAAAGCCCTTGTTGTCAAAATTCCATTAAAAGCTACAAACTGATAATTTACATGCATTCATGATAGGGTGTGTTCCTCTCATATGACATTATACTTAATGTTGCTGAAGAATGTGAAAGACTTCAATTATGGAACTATTACATTTGGAAATGATGAATCTCTGAGAATCAAATTTGTTGGATCTGCCATAATTGGAAAAGTAAAAAATGAAATCTAAGAAAACATTATATGTTTATGGGTTCAAACATAATCTTATGAGTGTTTCAAAACTTTGTGATGAGGGTAACAATGATATATTTAGAAGATATAGATTCTTTTTGAAATGTGATAATGATGGAAATATAGTTACAAGAGGACAACGTACAAAAGGAAACTTGTTCCAAGTTGGGGAAGTACAAAATTCATGTTACATGGGCATGGTGGGTTAAAATCAGTTATGGATTAAATTTCTGGGACATATTAGTTATAGAAACATGTGTAAGTTATCAAAATGAGACAGTGTGCATGATATTCCTGATTTATCAAGAAGAAGATATTGGTGCCTCTCTATCTGTGAAAAAGGGAATATTACATAATCTTTCCATAAGAGAGTTGACATTCGTTCAAAAAACATTTGAAACTTATACATTCTAATATATATGGACCAATGAGAAACAAATCAACAAATGGAGATAAGTTCTTCATTACTTTCATTGATGACTTTACTCACATTACTTGTGTTATGTACATGAGAAACAAGTCAGATGCTCTGAAAATGATTAAGAGTTTTTGGTGGAAAGTAGAAAAGGAATGCGAGTATTCAGTGAAGAAGTTGAGAAATGATAATGGTGGTGAGTATAATAATGCATTTTTTGAATGTTTCCTTGAGAAACATTTAATTTGGCATGAGTTCAGTTCACAATACACACCTCAACAAAATGGGGTTGCTGAAAAAATGAATTGAAGTCTTGTAGAAATGGGGAGAACTATGTTACTTGGACATATTCTTTCTCGTTATTATATGGAGGCAAGCCATGAGCACTACTGTTTATATTCATAACCGAATATTCTATAGTCCAAACTCAGATATGACTCCATATGAAATGTTATAGGGAAAAACTCCATGTCTGAAACATTTAAGTGAATTTGGGAGTTTGTGCATTATAAAGAAGCAAGGTGGAAACCATGGAATGTTTGAGAAAAGAGGTGATGATGGAATTTATCTTGGCTATGCTCCATAAGGAAGAGGTTATAGATGTATCAATAAAGAAATAGGAAGAATTATTGATTCATCAGATGTAAAAGTTCTTGAAAATGTTGTGAAAGAAAAGCAGTCATATGTTGATGTGGAAGTTGAGCAGGATATAGAAGCTTTTGATAATGATTCTGATAATCCTATAGATTGTGTTAATCCTACCAGTGAAGAGGAATCTGACTCAGAAATCTCTATTGATGAGGATGAAGTTCGAACAACTCGTCCTATGTTGAGGAAACAAGTGGAGGCTTAGAATATTATTGGATATAAACATCAGAGGGTTCAAACAAGAAGAACAACGAATGCTATATCGCATACATCTATGTATTCTAATGTTGAACCGAATGATGTAAATGAAGAATTTGAGAATTCAGAATGGGTTCATGTAATGAATTAAGAGCCTAATCAGATAGAGAAGAATGATACCTGGGAACTTGTACCCAAACCGGACAACATGAACATTATTGGTACAATGTGGGTTTCTAGAACAAGATGAATGAATATGGTAATGTAATATGAAACAAAGCAAGATTGGTTTTCAAAGGGTATTCACAAATTGATGTCATTGATTTTGATGACACATTTTTTCTATTGGAAATATTCAAAACAATCAGAATCATTCATTCTATTGCTTCACAACGAGGTTACAAAATATTTCAAATGGATGTAAAATATGCATTCTTGAATGGTGACCTTGATGAGGAAGTTTACATTGATCAACCTTGTGGATTTGTTATTGTAAAGGATGAAAGTTATGTGTGTAGATTGAAGAAGGATTTGTATGGGCTAAAACAGGCTCTGAGAGCATGTTATTCTAAATTAGATACTTGCTTAAAAAATATGAACTTTATTAAAGGGAGAGTTGACATCCATCTCTACATCAAGTAATGTCATGATTCTTCACAGATTGTTTTTGTTTATGTTAATGATATTATATTTGCTGGAAATGATGAAGGAGCATTTGAAAAATTTGCTGAGGAGATGAAGAAGTTATTTGAGATGTCCATGTGGGGATAAATGAAGTACTTTCTTGGGCTAAATTTTTCACAAAAGAAGAGTCCTGTTTTTCTATCTCAAGAACAGAATTCTAAGGAATATTTGAAGAAGATTGGCATAGAAAATTAAAAGCCGGTTTCCACACCAATTTCAGTTGGAACCAAGTTCTCTAAATATTGAGAAGGTAAGGAAGTTGATTAGAATGAGTTTCAAAAGCTGATTGGAAGTCTTTTGTATTTGACTTCTTCTAGACCTGACATTGTCTATGTTGTCACTTTATGTGAAATATTTCAGAGAGTACCAAACGAATCACATTTGATTGTTGGAAAAATAATTCTCAGATATATGAAAGGCACAACAAATTTTGGAATCAGGTATGATGGATCAGGAAATATTGATCTATTCGGGTATTCTGATGCTGATTGGTTTGGAAATTTTGATGATCTAAGATCCACATCGGGTGGAGTTTTCTTTTAGGGGAGAAGTTGTGTTAGTTTGCATACCATGAATCAGAATTCAGTAACACTTAGCATAGCTGAATCCAAGTATGTTGCTACTACTCAAGCTATAACTCAACTAATGTGGATGAGGACTCAGTTAGAAGATCTACTTATTGAAGTAAAGCTACCATTTCTCATGGGTTGTGATAATCAGAGTGAAATCAATCTTACAAGAAATATGGTACAACATTATCATTCAAAACACATTGATTTAACGTACCACTTCATCAAAGAGAAAGTGGAGAAGAATGAATTGAGTCTACAGTATTTCTCTACATCTGACCATGTTGCTGATATATTCACCAAACCTTTACTAGAAAGAACTATTTTCAAAATTGAGGTTGAACATGGGTGTCCAACCTCCATCTCATCAATGTTAAGGTACGTGTTTCTGTTCCACCCTCATCTTGCCTTTGTATTGTGTTTTCAAGGGGGAGAATTGTTTCAAAAATATATCCTTAAAGATGCATGCATGAAGGGGGAGTTGTGGGTAAGTTGTGAATCCAATGTGTATGTGTGTGAACTATTCGAACTGTTTGTTGGAGTGGTTGTAGAAAGTGGGAGTTGTGGGTATGTTGTGAGTCCCACATGAATGTTGACGAAGTGAAGAATTCTGAAGTAGAAGATTTACATATGTTCTCAAATATGTTCTGACGAAGGCTATGGAGATATCATTATGTGATTTCATAGACACTGCCTTTGGACAGCATGGTTTTGGAATTAAATAATTCTTGTTTCCTATAATGAGTTAGCTCTCGTAGGCTTAGAATCATTGATAAGTAATCCATTTCATAAGGTTACAAAGTTCATTTATTTATGAATTTTGGTTGACAACAAAATCCATAGGGGGAAATTTTTGGGACCAAGTAGGATGGAGAAGGCATTTTGAAGATTTAACCTTTATAGTGTGTTGTATTTCATTGTCTAGGAAAATAAATTAATTCACTTTGTAAAAGGACAAGAAACTATCATGATGCTTTTCAAATTTTTATTTCACAAATATCATAAGTTTTTAGAACTTTTGATGCAAGCCTTATTAAATATAGAGAGAGTAAAGAAGTGTTTATTGAAAAAGGAAAGAAAGTGGCGCACAAGTCAAAAAGTGATGTGCAAGTCAAGAGTGGTGTGCAAGTATTAGTTTGCAAGTATTGGAATGCAATTATATGTTGCGCACAAGTCATATTTCAAAGATCATCACATCAAAATATGACAAAGGATATAAGGTGGCGTCCAAGTTAACGAGTAGTGTGCAAGTCAATAAGTAACGTGCAAGTGTGGCGCGCAAGTATAAGTGGCACACAAGTGTGGCATGCAAGTATAAGTGGTGTGTAAGTTTGGAGCTCAAGTATAATTGTCGTTCAAGTGTATTTTGCGCGCAATTTATATTCCAACATCATCATATCAATATATGACAATGGAATTAATGTGTCGCACTAGTGATGGAAGGCCGCGCAAGTGATGGAGTGGCGCACAAGTAATGGCCCGGCGCTCATGTGATGGAGAAGCACACATGTATTGGCTCACAAGTTTATGTGGCGTGCAAGTCACAAAAATGCATATAAATAGATGAATTGCCTCCTCATTTTTGATGAGTTCAACACATAAGAGGAAATTCAAGCTCTGACTGCGTAAGTAGTAGAGGGTTCTCTGATCGCGCAAGTAGCAGAGGGAAGTGAATAAGCTGAAGGGGTGCACAAGATGATGGTTATTTATATGGAATGCAAGTAGGGTGCCTGGTAAATTTTTCTACGTAAGTTTTTTAGTAAATATTTTTCCACGCAAGTTTTGTCGTGCAGGTTTTCGCGCACATGTTTCCAGAGGCGCGCAAGCTGGGAGGTGCTTTCAGAAGTGGCCTGTGTATAAGCCAAAGGCGGCGTGCATGTTGTGAGATGCGCTAAAAGGTGGTGCACAAGTATTGAGTAAGAGATAAATCAGGTGGCGCGCAAGCATTGAGGTGTGCAAGTAGGAGGCACCTATGTAGGAAGGTGTGCAAGCAGGAAGAGGCGTGCAAGTTGTTGGCACCATAAGGTTCCTCCCAGCTTCTGGGTAGGAAAGTGAAGACTTGTTTTGAAATAATCGATTTGTGAAATCTCATTAAGAAGCAAAAAATCATTACATTTCCCTATTTGTACTAAATGGGAGCACACGCACTATTGGATTGTTTTCGATGTGCAACAGGAGTGTAAGGGTATATCCAACTCGTTGTATTCCACATCAATGGATTGTTTTCTAGTGGATTATGTGGTACTAAATTGTTTATGTACCATACCACGGATGTAGGTACTCTTGTTGAGTAGTGAGCCTTTAAAATATTGTGTTCATGTGGTTGTGTGTGTTCAGCAAGGAAGAAACTATTTAACAGGAGGACAAGGTTGTTTCAGAAAACATGAAACATAAAAAGAAAAAATATCACTGATTCACCCTCCCCCTCCCCGTCTTAGTGATACTTGTATCCTGACTGGGAACTTCATGGATGGTAGTGGTAGTACCCTGTGGTCTACAACGGACCATTTGGGAGGCCACGGTGGTAGAGGCCAAGGGAATGACAGGGGGACACGGTAGGATGTCATGACAGTGAGCCGGGATGTGGCTCGAAGTCAAGTTGGAGGCACCTACAGTAGTAAGGTCGTCAGGCATGTAAAGGAGTCAGGTGAGCCATATGATATGAGGCATGATACGGCATTGGTAGGGTCAACTAAGGGAGCCACATAGTCAAGGAGGACTTCCCGTACAATGGGGTGCGACTAGGGTGTGACGTGTTTGGTAGAGTAAGCCGACCCGAATGCAGCGGGCCGGACAAGGGTGGTCGGGCCGCTCTGGAAGCCTAGTGGGCTTGACCCAGTGGCCCATGGGATTAAACCCATTTAACCGAGCCGGTTATGGATATACCAGATGAGTAAGAGTTAGCTGAGTCGGGTCAGGTTTGGTCTGGTGGTTTGGGTCGGACCCGAATCAGACTGTTTTTCAAAAATGACTATATCATTCTAACCTCGTGGCCACTGGATGTGATTTTTGCAGCATTGGAACCCTTAGAAAGAGATACTCTTATTATAATACTCTAAGTTAGTTGTTTTGGATGTTTTCATATATTCTAAAGGCTTGAGGTGTAGATTTTCCCTGAATGAGTGTGCTAAGTGTGAAATCATACGGCTGGATGTTACATGGTAAATATGTGACATGGTGACAATGTGACTCGGGGAATGGTTGTCTCCTTGAAACAATGTGAGTTATCAAATGTCCATTTTTTTTGGGAAATTACGTGTGTTATAGACACTCCATAGGTTATCGACACACCTTGTGTTAGCGGAACTCTTTGTGTTATCGAATCTGGGTGTTCTGTGGACTATGACTGATAATCCTTATTTTTTGATTTAAAATTACATCTGTGTGAGATTACTATACATTTTGTGATTCACTTATGGTATACAATGTGTGTTTTTATGGAATACTTTATGTTTTTCCATTGTGGTATATTTCTTTTATTTCATAGTGGTATTACATTATTATTTCAGAGAGTCCTACAGAGTATTGTTCTACGCACCCCTACATTGGATTTTCCCACACATGTCATTTATTGTGAATATGACTAATTATTTGATGGATTTCTCTGTGTACTAGGTCCAAGTGGTGAGTATAGTGATATGATAGGTGACGTATGCACTTAATGATTCAAACAGGTGACTTACAGCTATCCTTCAGGTAGGGTTTTATGTGGATGATTTTTAGGAACATGTGCATTCACATTGGAAGAATATTTCAACTGGTGGTCTTATATTATTTCCCTATTTACAATACAACATCTTACTATCACAATCTATGTTTGGTATCTTGGTTTATTCATGCATTGTTTACTTAGTGTTTATTTTTCATCATTTTGTTCTTGGAGATGTGTTTGTGCATTCAAGTATAAAGGAAATTGCCTCCCATTTTTGGTATAATACTACACGTTTCTAGTCTCTATCCCCTGGACTTCTGGAAGTGGGCTTAGGATAGTCACAACATGGGTCCCTTAGCGATCGGTCATGATAGAGTTGTATTAGAGTGGTTGGTTCTACATATGATCGAGAGTCTATTATGTTGGTTTGGGGAAAACCATGTAAAGTGTCTTGAATTCTGATTTCTAGCCACGGAATCCAGTGTTGGTGTGGCATCCTATGTATCCACACACTAGGACTCTAAAGAATTCTATTTGACTCAGTACATGAAGACACTGGTTGTAGGGAAATTAACGGTACAAGCATGATATAGGATTTCGGTGTGTTATCATGTCCTTCTTGTGTCAGCTCATTAGGTATACTATATTGACGGTGGTTCATATTGATCTATTCTAGGATCCCTCCATGTAGACGGCCAGCCAGGATTCCAATGCATGATCAAGAGGATGATATTTCTATAGATGCGTCGTTGGTACTTGGACCAGTACCAGAGATAACACCTCAAGGTAGTGTACCAGTGATACCACCCCCCATCAAGTATTAGTTTCTACCAGCGCTATAGGTAGAGGATTCACACAGGTTGAGTGTGTTTCATGAGTTCTGGAGGTAGAGACCACCATATTTTGATGTGAGACCGACCAACGGGTAGCTAAGAATTGGCTGGAGTCAGTTACGCGTATCTTCTACCTTGTGAGGACACCATCATACTGGATGGATGTTCTAGCCACAATCCTTTTTATGGGATAAGTGGGGATTTGGTGGATCTTAGTGATAAAAATGCAAGATGAGATGAATCTATCATGGGTAGACAATGAGTGCCTCTTTTGGGAGGACTTATTTTATGATACGTTGCATTTAGTGCGAATACAAGAGCTTATTCAACTGCAGCAGGGTAGTCATATAGTTATGGAGTACTTAGGGAGATTTACAGATATATATTGCCACTCCATGGATATGGTGTGGGACCTATTATTTAGGGACCATACATTGGATAATGGATTATTTCAAGAGATCAGGGCTTCAATGATATACTTAAGCATTATAACTTGTGTTGGGGTACTAGAGTGGGATTTTCTTGTGGATATCTTTTTGGTAGACTATACGCTAGTAGTTGGAGCTACCAGAAGTCACTAGACATGTGAGCCATTCGTTTTAGGTTGCTGACAGAAAAACCATGGACCTGAGTATGTCAGGAACTCTTGGGGAGAAATCTAGGACACCAGTTTATTAGTGCAGGCCCCCTGTGCAAATCGATTCAGTTAAAGGACATGTTTTTTACTCATGCAGAGGTTAGCGGAATATGGCTAGATATTTCTTAACCCATCATATGACTTAACATTAGACATTAGAGGGACCATAGAGACAACATTGGAGGGATTATGGCGAGGAAAAGGAGTAATTCGAGGAGTCGGTGGTGGGCGGAGGATCGAAGTACTACCATCTGTAACCCACCTACTCCCCCAATGGTCCACCAAGTAGTCAAGAAGATAGTGGATATGGACGAGGAAATCTTCAAGGGAGAGATTTTTATGACCCTTTGGATCTTGATATGATTAGAGGTATGATCTATATCATTTCCACCACAAATTCAACAATGATAGACACATGCGTCAGTCACAATTTTATTTCCAGGACCCCTTGTTCGAGACATGTAGATTCATGTGGAACTACTGACTTGATCCCTATATTAAGAGACTCCTACAAGGGTACATTTAATGATTACGCAATGGTGATGAAAGTGTGACCTTTCTCTAGGGAATATAATTTCAATTAGTATCTCTTGGTGCTAGCATAGAGGCCTTTTGACATCAATCTAGGTATGGACTCATTACCTCTAGTTCAAGCCCATATAGACTGTTTTAGGCATAGAATAAGGTGTTCTCATTGTGATGGGACCATGTTTCCTTCTGTTAGAAAAAATAAAACACATGAATTGTAGGACGGGCTCACACATACCATGGTTCAACTAATTACTCATCAGTTGGCCTATCTCACCCTTCGTGTAGTGTATGATAGGAGTCCTCAATTTCTTAAAGTGATAAAGGTGTACAGGGACATATTTGATGAGGATGTCATCAGATTACCTCGTCATAGGAAGGTTAAATTTTTCATTGATATATACCCCAAGATGGAGCTGATATCTACCCATGCATATCTGATGTCTCCCGCGGATCTTTGTGAGTTGATGGTACAGCTAGAGGAATTTCATAAGAAGGAATTCATGAGACCTAGTGTTTCACACTAGGAAGAACTATTTTTTTTGGAAAGAAGGTGGATGGGAGTTCATTATTTATGTGGAATTTCGGTGCCTGAACTAGTTGACTATGAAGAATAAGTATCTATTTCTGATTATTGATGAAATCTTTTATTAGCTAAAGGAATCAAGGTGGTTCTCGAAGATACACCTCATATCTTTCCATCACCATCATTGACTATGGGATGAAGAAATCCTAAATACAGCTTTTAGATTTTGATACAACCACTAAAATTACATGGTGATTCTATTGGCATAAAAAACAATCTACCAGTGTCTATGGGACTCATGAATAGGATCTTCTTGCCTTACATAGACTGGTTCATCACGATATTCATTTATGACATACTAGTGTACTCAAAATATAAGGAGGAGCATGTGATGCACTTGAGGATGGTCCTGGGAATACTCTAAGTTAACTATCACTATGGGAATCTCTCAAAGATCCCTTTCTAGATATGAGAGGTACACATTATAAGACACACCATTTTAGAGGCTGGATTTGTAGTGGATATAGTGAATATAGATGTAGAGATTTCTTGGGAGCCATCCAAGAGTTTTACCTAGGTGTGAAGTTTCCTTTGGTTATCTAGGTACAATTGGAGTTATGTTCTTGACTTTTTGAAATTAGCATCATCCTTGAAGGATATTAAACAAAAGTGGAAACCTCTCATGTCGACAGAAAAGTGCTAGGAGAGTTTTCAGCAGCCATGGCAATGATTGACGAGTGCTCCTATCTTGAGATTATCATAGGAGTCTTTTGATTATGTAGTGTTCATCAATTAAATAGGTAACATGCATGGTTGTGATTGAATATAGGATAAATTGGTGACTTCCTATGGTTTATAGTAGTTGAAACCACATTAGCGGAACTATGGGACCCATGAACTAGAGTTGGCAGTGGTATTCTTGGCCATGAAGATGTAGGGACACTACCATATAGGCCAGAGGGTTATCATCTACTCTGACCACAAAAGTCTCAAATTTATCTTCCCTCATAATCATTTAAACTTTATATAGAGACAATGGATAGAGTTATTTTAGGACTATTACATATAAAATTTTTGAACTATGGAAGGGGAACATGGTGGCAAATGCTCTTAGTATGAGATCTAGCTTATAGTTATTGAGTAAGCTATCAGAGTATTTGGTTGCATAGTAGATATACATTGTGGATAGAGATGGAACATCTTGCCTCTAGTTGATGTTTGGAACCCCTCCACGCTTACAGTGAATCATGGATGCAGAGATCAAACATAACGACTATGTGACTCTACATGCTTAGATGTCTACAGGTCATACCCCTGATGGATATTTGAAAGGTGAGGAGAACATTGTTCTCTTCAGAGGACGAATAGTAGTACCAATGATGTTGTGGGAGGAGGTCTTGATGGAGTTCCTTAAATCCTATTTGTGGGTACATTTTGGAGTGGAAAAGATGTATAGGACCTCTAACATTAGTTCTGGTGGCTAGGGATGAAGAAGGTAGTGGAAGAGTTCATTTCTAGATTCATAACATTCCAATAAGTGATTGTTGAGCACCTAGTTCTAGTGGGTTTTACTCAACCCCTAAAGGTTCCAGAGTGAATGTGGGATGAGATATATTGTTACTTCATAATGGATTTACCATGTACATCCAGGAGGCATGATACCATATGGGTGATCGTTGACTGGCTCACCATGTTGGCCAACTTCCTTGAGATTTCATATAAGAGTTCAGTAGATAGATTGGGATTACCCTAAGTGCATGATATATTTCGACTGCATGGAGTCCCATCAACGATAGTCTTAGATCGTAATTATTGTTTTACATCCCAGTTGTGCAAGGGATTATAGGAGGAATTTGGGACTCAGCTTCGCTAGAGCTCAACATTTCACTGACAGATTGACGACCAGATGAAGCAGACTATAGATTTCTAGAGGAAATTCTATGTTCAAGCTTCTTAATTTTTTTTCACAGTTTTGAGGATCATATATCCATGTTTTTCTTCACATACATCAATAGCTACAACTTCCCCATCGGTATTGTTCCAATTGTGTCTTTGTATGAGTGACTATACAGGTCGCCACATTACTGGATGGACACAGGAGAGTCAACACCCATGGGATCAGAGTTGGTGTTGGTTACTACAGAGAAGGTGGAGGTAATCTAGGAGTGTATAAAGACAAAATAAAATACATCAGATGTCTTGTGTTGACCGGAGATGGAGGCCCTTGGAGTTTGAGGAGGGGACCATCCGGTTCTTCAGGTATCTCCTTGACGTGACATACAGAGACTTGGATAGGGTGTATATTTATATATGAGGTTAATAGGGCCATTCTAGATACTTCATATAGTTAGCGAGGAGGTGTACCTCTTGGTTCTGCCTCTATAGTTAGTGTGTGTGCACAACATCTTCCATGTGTCATAACTGAGGTGGTATGTGTGTGATCTATTTCTTGTCAATGACTATAGTGTGATGGACGTTGTTGAAGGGGAGAATTTTTTAGATTACCTGTTGGATATTGGAAATTGAACAGAGTGGATAATATGTGGGAGGTCAATTCCTATGGTGCACATTCGTTGGAGGCACAAGAACCTCCAGGAGAACACATGGAAGATGGAGGCTCATATTCATGCTCAGTACCACCATTGGTTTTTATAGAATTGTTTTTGAATTTTGGGGACATAAAAACCTATGGTGTGGATAATATAATGACTCTTATTTCTTCAGTTTTACATTTAGAAAATACCTGGAAAAATTCTTATATCAGTCGCTAAAACGGTGTGTGTTACTTAGGCCCGGTGTTCCTGAAATAGTTGGTTAACAAATTTGGAGTTTTTTAATAGAACACATGAGAATATTTCCCAAACCAACAATAATAAATACAAAAAGGGTGCTTATATAAATTATCTAAGGGCACCACTATGTTCAGAGCAACATTTTTAACTTAGGGAGAACATAACATCGATCGGCGTGGGTCGACTGTGAAAATTAGTTTTTAGACATTAAACGAAATAAAATAAACCATGTTTATTTTATTTAACATTACGTTATGAAATATTGGTAGTTCCTTTTTTAATAATCATTATCATAGATAATCTGGGTAATAAACATACCCCTAGAATTCTTATGAGGAAAGGTGAAAAAGAATCTCACCTACGAACGACGCTGAATGCATGCTAATCAAGCATCGACGAAGACATGGACATCCATTATTTATCAATGACTAATCCAACCACGTGGTAGGGTGTTGATCACATTGTGATTTTCTATTCCCCTTTTAGATTATATTATGAAAATTCACCAACCAATAAACATGTAGATCCACAGTTTACCATTCTTGTGAGATATAAAAAATTTATGTGGTTTAAAAAGGGGAGACATATCCTGGTGATTATCTATTGTTGTTATTCATTAAACCATCTAACATGAAATGATAATGGTCAACACGAATAAGGATAAAATCTTTTCTTAGGAAATTTTTGTGCTTTATCTATTCACCATCAATCTATCGTGTTCCTCATGCATTACTTTCCCTTGAAACCCATATTAGAATGATAAACTGTTTCACCATCAATACATGGTGCAACGATCCGAGATGAAAGGATCTATCCACATGATGGAAAAGAGGACATGAGAAAAATCATGGTACTGTTCATGAGAGGTGTATTCTTATAGAAACACATGGCCGTGACATAAGGCTGGCCTACGGTGGGGCAGCCGTCCATGAGGGTAGAATTTGGTCAGTGGGGATAATGTAAGGATAGCGCAAGGCGGTGACTGGCTGACGGCAGGGTCGTCGGTGGTGGTAGTTGGACAAGGTCTAGGCAAGACTTCATGGGATTATATGGGGGAGGAGGCCATGGGTGGTGATAGAGGGATGTGACTGGGGGCCGCAGCAACATTCTGGTACACGGGTCGAAGCTGTGTCAGAGGAACCCATGGCAGTAAGGCCTCGGGGCATGTGTAAGAGCTGTGTTGGCATCGTTAACTGGGTGACATGGGGGGAGACATGGGTTCATGATGAACTATGTGGAACATGGGTCATGATGAGGGTGGGATGTGTCCAGTAGAGCAAACCATCTCACATTCAGCGAGTCAGACTTGTGTGGTCAGCCCACTCTCGCAGCCTAGTGGGCTGGACCTAGGGACCCACACACATCGGGTCGAGCACACTGGGTCGGGCCTTGTAGAGTATGTCAGTTTAGGCCAAACATGACAAGGTTGTGTTGGTTCGAGCCAGAACAGATCAGGCTAGGCCAGTTCGGGCCCATTGGGTCGTTTCGGACCTTGATCGTACCCCGGCCAGACCATTTTACAAAAACTGCAATATTATTCAAACTATTCATCTTTTTGACGATCTGTTTGCAATGTTGGGACCCTTTAGATAAGATGGTCCTTTTGGGAAACTATAATGGAATTTTTGTCGAAACTTTCATACTACCTAATGTAGTTAGGTGTATATTCTCCCAAAATGAGCGTTTTATGTGCGGAATCCTACGGTTAGATGTGACTTGGTCACTATTAGACTTCATTACTATGTGACTTGTTGGCTATTTGACTTGTGGGATACCTTAATCCTCATCACTCTGTGAGTTATTGTAACAACCTGATATATTATGATAAGTATTCTTTTTAATTTATTTGATGTCATGCGTTTTACGCTACAACAAGATTATCTTGTGCTATACGCCACACTGTATTATCTTGAAGTATACGCAGCACTATTCTAAGATTGTGTAACACTAAATTTCAAGTCCGTTTTATAATAGTCATTCTACGCAACATTGAGTGTGTATATATATATATATATTAAATTTATAAATGAAATATGGTTGGATTCTGTTATACGATATAATAAAGGATTATTGCACAACACACAACCCTGACTTGGCTTGCATTACACGGAGTCACGACCTTCCTCGATAGCGTCTGTTGTACGCAATACCGGGTTTTACTAAACAAAGATATATTATTATAATATTATTATGAACTATCCGTTATGAATAGTATTAAATAAATTTTGAATTTTATAACATTATTATTCATCTTACAAATTTTCTAGCACACGGTATTAGAACAAAATAAATTTTTGGGGTAAAATAAGTATTTTTCAAAAAATGCAGTTTTGCCGCCTTTTGATGGCGCACCTACTTTAATTCTAGTTTTGACAAGTTTATAAGTTCAATTTTACAAAATAAAATTATTATTTTGAATCAAAATATAAAATTTTACCTTGGATAAATTTTTCATATTATTCTGATAACTTTCATATTTTAATGAATAGTAAAAACACGCTATATTTTAATTAGAAACAACTTATTTCATCGTAATAACTAATGTGGTTAAATTATCATATTTAATGGTTTTAAATTATAAATAGAATATATTTTTACCATTTAATTTAATTTATGTCATTAGCCTTGATTTTACATTGAATTCGTAGGTTAAATAAATTCAATATTTTGCAATGTTTTAAACAAAAACCTGTTTTCTTTCGACAACGGGATTAATTTTAATTTAATTTCTGCAACTTCTGTGTATTGAATTTAAAATAATGGATTCCATATTTGGAATCAGTGGGTCCAAATTATATTAATAGGCTACTTTTTATTTTTGGCCTTTACGAATAGTAACAACTGTAAATTTTATTTACGGTAGTAAAAGGTAAGTTGGGTAATTAAGGGTAAATATAATATTATAATATTATCCTAATACTTGTATTAATACAATTGGATGAGTATAATATGTCTTAAGTCATATTTGGGTTGAAATGGAATCCATTAGAACCCACCTGGAGGTGATTAAGACCTTTAGTTTATTTTATTTAAAGGAAAGTGAAATATGTCTCACTCAAATTTAATTATTAAAGTATTTTTAATATAAGATTATACAGAATATAAATTCGGTTATAAATACTCATTCTAATGATAAAATTTTTTTCTTTTTCATGGTTATTTATTTGTAATTTTTATGAGTTATTTAATTACCTTATTATCTTATACATTAATGATGCAGAAATTATTTATTTAGTGAAAAATGAATAATATAGTTTTTATTGAAATAGTAATACATATCAAAATGCCCAAAAATCTGTAAAAAACTTATTATTAGTGTATATATATACCCTAATCCTCCACTGGACGAATTTTTGACCATTTAGATCATTATTAAGGTGATTATGACACTTATATTATTTTATTTTAAATGATGCCAAAGTTGTCACCTTCATAATTTAATAAATATAACAATTTAAATATTGTGATTTTAAGATGATAAATTCGAGTAAAAGTATTATTTTTAAATTCAATAGAGTTATCTTCATCATTGGATTTTAATTTTAATTTTATTCAACAAATAAGTATATTAAATAATTATACAAAAATGTTGTAGTAATTATTTTATTAAGAGATAAACCAAATAAATGGTTTTAAAAATATTAAAATAAATATTATATGAACTATTTAATGTTCTGCACTAATTTTATAGACACATATAACCATTTATGAATCTATTGAAGCTTTTAGTTCGAACATATAATCTGTATATATTTTATTTAAATTCAAATAAATGAACAGTGTCAAAATTGACACTATTGTTATTTTATAAAAATAACATATTATAAAATTGTTTAAAAATCAAAAAAATACATAAAAAAATACATTTAAATTTATATGGTCTAAAATGTTATAACCTATCCAATTATAGACAATTCGCAACAAATAAGTAATTATTTGTTATAATTTAAAATTTAGAATGTTATTGCCACAAATAAAATTAAATTGACTAAATAAGGATAAATCAAGTTGATAATTTTTAAAATAAATTCCTAACATGTATTAATTTTATTTTTTGATGATATTAAAACCCTATCTAATCTAATATTTTGATATTCATCATTTTGGAAGTTTTTAAGTGGGGTTGGATTTTATATAAACTAATATTTCTTATATTTCCAAAGGTGCCCCTCTCCTCCCTTATAAAAGGGCACCTCCTCCCTCTCCTCCTCACACTAATTTGAGCCTTCAAGCTCGACCAAACCCTTCCCATTTCACTTCCCCACTTCCCTATAAACATACTAGAGGTCCTGGTCTTCTTCAAAGACCAATTTTAGTGCCCTAAGAGGAGTTCTCAAAGAGGCGCTTCAAAGAAGAGGTAATGTCCGTTACCGATTATTTCAACTTTATTTCTTCTTCTACTTCTTCTTCTTTAGTTGTATCATTATGATGTAATAACATCAGTTTCACTAATATACTGATACGTTATTATAATTATGAAACAACCCTATTTCACCATTTATCCATCCTACGGAAAACGAAATCACTGCGTGTGCGAACGTACGGAATACCGTCTCCATGTCGTGGTGTAATTTATTTTCCACCACCACCTTACTTGGATGGGTATAATGGTGTAAATAATTACTATATATGATTATTTTAAGGTTATATTGATTCTGAAATAGTATACATACACACCAATACAATTCCATGGGAACGATATCATCACTCGTACGTACGTACGGATTACTGTCTCCACGACGCGATGAGATTCATTTTCCATGTTAAAAATTCAAGAATGATTATAAAGTGTATATAATAAGTAATAATGAAATATATGACATAATAATGCTACTGTATTTATGTAAATATATATATATGTATGTCATATACTTAATTCCATTCAATTCAATAAGGAAACGAAAACAGCGTTCATGCGTAAGTACAGCCTACCGTCTCCGTGAACGGGGTATTTCTTTCCATTTATCGATCTATTATATATATGTATATTCTGAATATATATTATATATAAATAATGTTTTACATTATGGATGTAAGTAATCATGATCTAAGTATTCATATGAATAATTACAAGTTAAAACACGAATGACAAATGAAACAATTTTACCCAAAACGCTACTTTAACATGAATTTACAAAAGAACAGGTAATATAAAGGCATAAGTGAACCATATATGAAATAATAACAATGAATATGATTCTGTAATAATTCAATGACATAATTTAAATTATTATACAGAAGTTTTGGATAAGTATGAAGCATATCAGACCTAAGGTAAGGGATAATTTTTTAAATCTCATGTTTATCCGAGATTGCATATTCATAAGTATTTACTGGGGTTATTGCTATCATACATGTCCATGTTTTATAAAAGTGTTTTCATGCATTTTTAATGTCCTTTTTACCCATTTTTTACTTTTACTACATTGTATGTAAGGAATTTTTCTTTTGATTACGTTACAAGGAAAGTTTTGACTTTTCCGACAAAATTACGAGGAGAATGTTATTTTTAACTTATACGGCATGAAAGGATTTTTACGGTTTTATAAAGACTTATTTTCTTGAAGCTTCCTTCAAAATATTTCATGAATATTTTCACCAAAAGTATTTGTTTTAAAATTTCAAGGAATTTTGTGAAAAGAAAATGATTTTGAAAAAGAACGGATATTTTCCTCAAAAATTAATTTCAAGTGTTTTATCAAAACCATTTTCCATTTAAAATGACATAATTTCATATGTGTATGTTTCAAGTATAATGTCTCTATGATTTAAATGGATTCAATTTTCTTATGATGAAATGTCCATTTGTTTTATATGGATTATGATATTATGGGATGATGTTTATGAAACCCATTTGATTCTTTGGGTTATGATGAATGTTTTAAGTTTATTATGTGGCACAAGTAAGAATGATTTCATTATGAGATGGGTGGGACCTATATCTCCCTCCAATGCATTGGGTAAAGATTTATATCTCATGAGATAGACACGGCTGGAACGGTATATTAATCTGGTTTAGTGTTATAGGACTTAAACGAGGAGTGAACTCGATTCATAAAGGCACTTTGTCTACTAAGATGGTCTTGGTAGCAATGCCTTGGATACTATGGAAATCATAACAAGTGCTGAATGGTTTCCAAAATTACATGTTTTATTCTCATGCTGGTTTATCATTATTAATGTTCCTTTATGATCTATGCTTTATTTACTTCCATGATTTATGTCTTTGCTCATGATTTTGATGTTTAGATTTTAAATTCATGTTTTTTCATTCAAATGTTTATGGAATATTTTATGTTATCTATGCATACCCTCACTGAGCATTTGAGATCACCCATTATATGTTTTCTTTTCCCCAGGATTTAAAGAATGTTTTTAGTTAATAAAAAAACGGGGAAGATCTTTGTGGGAGATGTTGAAGATATTTCACCATGATTAGAAGATTACGTTCCGAGTTTCCAAAGACACTAAATTATTACAGTCCTTGAGTTTTGGTTTTTGTTATGTATTAAGTATTCCGAAAAATTAATGTATTGTCCATGTACGTCAAGCTTTGGGTCTCTATAGTTGGTATCAGAGGGAGGTTTGGTTAACCTTTGGAAACTAGGATGCGAAAACTTTAGTGAGATCCCTAGAGATATTTATAAGGTATGTCTAGGGATGTCCCTAAGGATAAGTATACGTATAGGATATAGTCCTAGAACTACGGTAACGATCTTAGAATTTAACATAATAAGTTAGATATTGAGGGTACTCCCCCTTTACTATGTTTTTTTCCCGAGCATGATTTTTTCCTCTCACACTATTCTTTTTGGGTTTTAGAAAATGGCTGGAAACAGGAAGATTCATGATAATGGAGGATATGACGGACAGTGGAATGATATTCTTCATGAGAAACCAAATAAAATGGGATTTGGAAGTCCAAACATCGTAATTATGCCTAATCATAAATCCCATAATATGATCAATAATCTCAACTTTGGTAAGTTTCCAGAATCAGATAATAAGAGAAATATGGAGTTTCATGATGATCATATAGGAATGAAAGTTCAATTTCCCTCTTGTAAATCATGTGGGAAGAGGCATCAGGGAGAATGTTTCAAAGGAACTGGAAGATGCTTTTGGTGTGGAAAATAATGACACAAAGCCAGCAAGTGCAAAGGAAAAGGTTCAGTTAACACCATGGGCAAGGATAATGGTATTTCTATGTCATCAACAATGATTAGATGTTTTAAATGTGGAATGTATGGCCATTATGAAAACCAATGCCCTAAGGGAAAATCACATGAAGAGAATCAGCATGGTCATATGTGTAGTATTTATGTGGATGATGATGAAGAGAATACAAATGAAATATGAGATGAAAGAAATGATGAAGCTCAGTCAGTGGTTTAAGAAGTTAGTGGAATGATTGTATGTTTATAAAGAATAATGTATAGTACTATGGAATAAAGAATCATCTAACAATTGTAACACTATTGTTTTTTATAAATTATTTTAATGTATATGTTGAATGGTACCGGTAACCATGAAAGGTTATTCAGATATTTTTGGAAAGTAGATGATATGTGCATAATGAAAGGATAAGAATATAATTAGATGTTTGATTGTATTCATGAGCTCATGACTGATATATGGAGTAAGTGATATTATGGTTTGAGTATATAGAATTTTTGGGATTTTGGTATGTGGAAAGTGTTAAAATTTAACAACATTCATGTTTTCACTATGGTTAAATGGGTATTCATTCTTAAAGAGAATACATGATTAAGGTATTCACATGTTTGTAATTTTACCAAAAAGATATATCTTATGATATATTGGGGATAGATGAGGGCATTCACGTGATTGTTATGTGACATTTCAAGTAATCATTTTCTTTATACTATGAACTTGGACCGAAGTATTGTAAATAATCCTACAGATTTTAATGGATTATTTTTGAAATATGTTAGTATTGTTTCAGGATAGAACTTTTTTCGATATTATTGATGGGATGTTATAGAAATGTAGTTTTAGAAAAAGGACAACCTGTAGGACGGGCGACAACCCATCGCGTCGGACAAGGCTGTGGGAATTGAACCCACACCAACAGTGTGAATGGCCTTTATCGTATACCACCGGCCTACAAAACGTCCATGGTTTGTAGAAACTAGTTTAATTTTATTAAGAGGTAGGATATATGAAGTATAATTTCATTTTTGGAATCGTACATGATTAACCTCACCATAGATGGACTTATGTATATTTGATAACTTTTGCTAACCTTTTGTTTGAAACAGATGGAATTAACCATCATTCTATCACATGATCTATTAACACTTCACGAATAACAAATTCAACTTCATTTATTTAATATATGAAGTGGAAAATTGTTCAAAGCACGAAAAATAGTGATATTGTACCGAAATCAAGCATGTATTTCTTCTAATTCAAAATTTTCAACTTTAGGGAAATGATATTGAAAACCAAAAATGTTGTACTAGTGCTCTTATAAGAGATTAATCAGATGGTACCTTAGATCATCACAAATTTATGGCTTTGTGATTTTTGGCTTTTTCATTGCCATGTCCTCTACCACTCTCCATCAGAACATGATGGTTAGATTTTTCTTCCATATCCATATTTTCACCTATGTTATCCTATGTGGAAACCCAATGATTAGTAAATTTGGGTAACCATTACGTTTCATACATTAGTTTTTAATGTTATGTTTTGGTATTTCATTTTAGGATGTGGGTTGCAATTAAAGAAACTTTCAAGTAGAAAACCATGTATAACCCCGACGAATTTCGAGGGCGAAATTAATTTTAAGGGGGGTAGAATGTAACAACCCAATATTTAATGATAAGTATTCATTTTAATTTATTTGATGTCATTTTGTTTATGCTACAAAATGATTATCTTCTGCTATACGCCACACTATATTAGCTTGAAGTATACGCAACACTATTCTTAGATTGTGTTACACACAATTTCAAGTTTGTTTTATAATAGTCATTCTACGCAACGTTGAGTGTATATATATATATATATTCAATGTATAAATGAAATATGGTTGGATTCTGTTATACAAAATAATAATGTATTCTTGCACAACACGCAACCCTGACTTGGCTTGCATTACACGCAATCACGACCTTCCTCGATAGCGTGTGTCGTACGCAATACCGGGTTTTACTAAACAACAATATATTATTATAATATTATTATGAACTAGCCGTTATGAATAGTATTAACTAAATTTTGAATTTTATAACATTATTATTCATCTTAAACATTTTCTATAACATGGTATAAGAACAATATAAATGTTTCGGGTAAAATAAGTATTTTTTAAAAAAAGCAGTTTTGACGCCTTTGGATGGCGCACCTATATTAAATCTAGTTTTTGACGTTTTGATAAGTTCAATTTTACAAAATAAAATTATTATTTGGAATCAGGGTATAAAATTTTACCTTGGATAAATTTTTCATATTATTATGATAACTTTCATATTTTCATGAATAGTAAAAACAAAGTATATTTTAATTAAAAATAACTTTTTTCATCGTAATAAAATATGTAGTTAAATTATAATATTTAATAGTTTTAATGTTTAAATATAATATATTTTTAAAATTTAATATAATTTATGTCATTATCCTTGATTTTACATTGAATTCGTAGGTCAAATAAATTCAATCTTTGGCGATGTTTTAAACAAAAACTCATTTTCTTTCGACAACGGGATTGATTTTAATTTAATTTCTGCAACTTATGTGTATTGAATTTGGAAAAATGGATTCCATATTTGGAATCAGTGGGTCCAAATTATATTAATAGACTACTTTTTATTTTTGGGCTTTATGAATAGTATCAACGGTAAATTTTATTTATCATAGTAAAAGGTAAATTGGGTAATTAAGGGTAAATATAATATTATAAATTATCCTAATACTTTTATTAATACAATTGGATGATTATAATTTGTTCCAAGTCATACTTGGGTCGAAATAGAATCCATTAGAACCCACTTGGTGGTGATTAAGACCTTTAGTTTAATTTATTTAAAGGAAAGTGAAATATGTCTCACTCAACTTTAATAATTAATGTATTTTTAATATAAGTTTATATAGAATATAAATTAGGTTATAAATACTCATTTGAATGATAAAATAGTTTTATTTGTCATGGTAATTTATTTGTAATTTTTAAGAGTTATTTAATTACCTTATTATCTTATACATTAATGATGCATAAATTATTTATTTAGTAAAAAATCAATAATATAGTTTTTATTGAAATAGTAATACATATCAAAAGGCCCAAAAATATGTAAAAAAGTTATTATTAGTGTATATATAAACGCTAATCATCCACGGGCCTAATTTTGGACCATTTGGATCCTTATTAAGGAGATTATGACACTTATATTATTTTATTTTAAACGATTCCAAAGTTGTCACCTTCATAATTTAATAAGTATAAAAATTTAAATATTGTGATTTTTAGATTATTAATTCGAGTAAAAGTATTATTCTGAAAGTTAAGATATTTATCTTCATCATAGGATTTTAGTTTTAATTTTTATGCAACAAATAGGTATATTAAATAATTATACAATAATGTTTTAGTAATTATTTTATTAAGAGATAAACCAAATAAATGGTATTAAAAATAATAAAATAAATATTATATTACCTATTTAATGTTCTCCAATACTTTTCTAGATACATATAACCTTTTATAAATCTATTAAAACTTTTAGTTCGAACATATCTTCTGTATATATTTTATTTAAATTCAAATAAATGAGTAGTTTCAAAATTGACAATATTGTTAATTTATAAAAATAACATATTATAAAAAAATTTAAAAATCACAAAAATATTTAAAAATTATAATTTTAAACTTATATTGTCTAAAATGTTATTAAGTATCCAATTATGGACAATTCTCAACAAATAAGTAATTATTTGTTATAATTTAAAATTTAGAATGTTATTACCACAAATAAAATTAAATTGATTAAATAAGGATACATCAAGTTGATAATGTTTAAAATAAATTCCTAACATGTATAAATTTTATTGGTTGATTAGATTACAACCCTATCTCATCTAATATTCGGATATGAGTCATTTTGGAAGTTTTTATGTGGGTTTGGGATTTAATATAAACTAATATTGCTTATATTTCCAAAGGTGCCCCTCTCATCCCTTATAAAAGGGCACCTCCTCCCTCTCCTCCTCACAACAATTTGAGCCTTCAATATTGTCCAACCCCTGCCCATTTCACTTCCCCACTTCCCTAGAAACATCGTACAGCTCCTCGTCTTCTTCAAAGGCCAATTTTTGTGCCTTAAGAGGAGGTCTCAAAGAGGCGCTTCATAGAAGAGGTAATGTTCGTTACCGATTCTTTCAACTTTATTTTTTCTTCTACTTCATATTATTTAGTTTTTTCATTATGAAGTAATAACATAAGTATCACTAATATACTGATATGTTATTATGAGTATGAAAAAACCATATTTCACCATCTATCCATCCTATGGAAAACGAAATCACTGCGCGTGCGTACGTACGGAATACTGTCTCCACGACGCGGTGTAATCTATTTTCCACCACCACCATACTTGGATGGGAATAATGGTGTAAATAATGAATATATATTATTATTATTGTAAAGTTATATAGATTCTGAAAAATTATACATACACTCCAATACAATTCCGTGGGAACGATATCATCGCTCGTGCGTACGTACGAATTACTGTCTCCACAACGCGATGAGATTCATTTTCCTTGTTAAAAATTCCAGCATGATTAAAAAGTATATATAATAAGTAATAATGAAATATATGACATAATAATGCTACTGGATTTATGTACATATATATTTTTGTCATATACTTAATTCCATTCAATTCAATAAGGAAACGAAAACAACGTTCACGCGTACTTACGGCCTACCGTCTCCATGAACGGTGTATTTCATTCCATTTATCGATCTATTATATATATGTATATTCTGAATATATATTATATATAAATCATGTTTCAAATTCTGGATGTAAGTAATTATGATCTATGTAATCATATGAATAATTACAAGTTAAAACACGAATGACAAATGAAACGATTTTACCCAAAATGCTACTTTAACATGAATTTACAAAAGAATGGGCAATATAAAGTCATAAGTGAACCATATATGATATAATAACAGTGAATATGATTCTATAATAAGTCAATTACATTATTTAAATCATTATACAGTAGGTTTGGATACATACGAAGCATATCAGACCTAAGGTAAGGGATAATTTTGTAAATCTCATATTTATCCGGGATTGCTTATTCATAAGGATTTACTGGGGATATTGCTATCATACTTGTCTATGTTTTATAATAGTGTTTTCATGCATGTGTAAAGTCCTTTTTACCCATTTTTGACTTTTACTACATGGTATGTAAGGAATTTTTTTTTATGTTACGAGGAAATTTTTGACATTTCCAACAAAAGAACGAGGAAAATGTTATTTTTAACTTATACGACATGAAAGGATTTTAACAGTTTTATAAAGCCTTATTTTCATGAATCTTCCTCCAAAAGATTTGATGAATATTTTCAACAAAAGCCTTTTCTTTTAAAATTTCATGGCATTTTGTGAAAGTAAAATGATTTTGAAAAAAAAGGATATTTTCCTCAAGAATTCATTTCAAGTGTTTTATCGAAACCATTTTCCATCTAAAATGAAATTATTTCATATGTGTATGTTTCAAGTATAATGTATCTATGATTTACATGTTTCACTTTTCTAAGGATGAAATTTCCATTTTTTTTATATGGATTATGAGATGATGGGATGATATTTATGAAACCCATTTTATTCTTTGTGTTATGATGAATGTTTTATGTTTATTTTGTGCAACAAGTAAGAATGATTTCATTATGAGATGGGTGGGACCTATATCTCTCTCCAATTCATTTGGTAATGATTTATATCTCATGAGATAGACATGGATGGTATGGTATGTTAATTCAGTTCTGTGTTACAGGACTGAAACGAGGAGTGAAATCGATTTAGAAAGGAAATTTGTCCATAAGATGGTCTTGGTAGAAATGCCTTGGCTACTATGGAAATAATAACAAGTGCTGAATGGTTTCCACAATTACATGTTTTATTCCCATGCCGGTTTATCATGATTAATGTTCCTTTATGATCTATGCTTTATGTACTTCCATAATTTATGTCTTTGCTCAAGATTTTGATGTTTAGATTTTATGTTCATGTTATTGCATTCAAATGTTCATGGATTATTTTATGTTCTCTATGATTACCCTTATTGAGAATTAGAGCTCACCCATTATATGTTTTCTTTTTCCCAAGATTTAAATAATTTTTTTAGTTAAGAAAACAAAAGGGGAAAATCTTTATGGGAGATGTTGACGATCTTTCACCAAGATTAGATGATTACATTCCGAGTTTCCAAAGACACTAATCTATTACGGTCCTTATGTTTTGGTTTTTGTTATGTATTAAGTATTCCGAAAAAGTAATGTATTGTCCATGTAATTCTAGTTCGGGTCTCTACATTTATCAACAATCTGGGTTTTATCAACACTATTTATATTATCGTCACAACATGTGTTATGAACACTAAATGTGTTATCAACACTCCATGGTTTATCAACAATTCATGTGTTATCAACCCTCTATGTGTTATCGATTTTGGGTATTCTATGGACAGCAATGGATAATACTACATTTTTCTCCCAAATTACACATGTGCGAACTGAATATTCTTTTTCTGTTTCTTTTATGGTATACTTTTAGTGTTTTCATTGTGGTATACTACATGTGCTTCCTTTGTGGTATAATTAATTTATTTCTTAGTGTTATTACATTGTGGTTCCAGTGTGTCATACTAAATATTTTTTTTACTCACCCTTGTACAGGCCTTTCCACATGTGCCATGTCTTGTGTAGATGACTTATTCTTTGATAGAGTTTTGGTGGACCTGGTCCAAGTGGTTCATCGAGTGATCAGACAGACGAGGCGTGCTCCTACAGCTTCAGATATCTTATTTACACCTATTTCTTATCTGGGTTTTTCTATGGATTAGTTTTAGGAACATGTGAATTCAATTTAGAAGACTCTTTCTTTGGGTGGGCTTATATTCTTGCCCTATTTTCTTTCTAACATCTTACTGTCATACTCTGTAGTTGGAATATTATTGTATGCAAGAATTTTTTACTTAGTGATTTTACATTTCAGCATTTTGGGCTTAGAGATGTGTGTGTATGTGTGTAGGTACTTAAGAAAAACCCTCCCATTTGTGGGATATGCCTACTTGGTGCTAGTCTCCATCCCCTGGCCCATCGAAGGAAGGATTGGTGTAGTCAAGATGGGGACCCTTCAGTGATGGGTGGTGACATGCTACTTATATCTTATAAATATCAGCAAAGTGATGGTGGAACATCCAGACTTGTTATGGACAACTATAAAATAGATCAGGGAATGACATGAAAGAGAATTTCCTAGAGCACTTTTATACATAGACAATGAGAAAATAGAGGGAATCAGTTTTTATGAGGCTGACCATGGGGAGTACGTTCATGGTAGACTATGCTAGTCTCTTTACTGACTTACAATGATATGCTCCAGCACTAGAAAGGGATGACACAACTACAGAATATTGTTTTTAGGGTGGGATTAATCCTAACAATAAGTCCCATGTTAACATGTCTCGGATAATGATTTTTTGAGGTATTAGTTCGGGCTTTCATATCTAAAGGGCACCTGAAGGAGGAATTTAGTGGGGGAACATGTGGTTTCTTTTGGAAAATCATAAGGTACAACTTCCGAGAGTAGCAAGAATCTTTATGAGATTATTGACCAAATCTATGGATAGAAGAGTATCAAGGGGGAGGAATAGTAACTCTGGATCTTAATTTAATTATCTTCCACCAGTTCATAGGTCATCTCACATTCATAGGCATTGTCGTTGGCCATCAGTAGAGTGACGAGTTTGAAGAATCTTCGGAAATCTAAAGAGGATAAACATGAAAGCACAACAGATGGGTAATGATTGAAGAGCTAGGTAGAATAAGAGTGTTGGAAGAGGGTATTCAAACCCATATCATTCTAGAAGATTGAGTCCAACTAGATATAGTGGTCTAGGTTGTAGATGAGTTTCTTCTTTAAAAGAGGTCCAATATTAGTATAGTGGTCCACTATAGGGACTTAGATTTCATAATAGGGAAGAGGAAAAGATAGTTACAAGTAGTTCAGCCTATAATTGTGGATAGAGAGGTTGGACCATCGATAGTTATGGATAATATTCTTGTTGATTCTATTAATTATAGTGAATTATTTGATACCATTTCTTATCATTATTTTATTTCTACACAACATTTGAATTTTTTGATTCTTCTAGTGGAGTTTGAGAGTGGGGTTATGATTGTTGATACATCACTGGAAGTGTGAATGTGATACATATATTTTTGAAAAGGTTGTTCTCTCAAAGATGGGAGGTTTCATTTTAGTCGGGATCTATACATCCTTAATATGATAGGAATCTACCAAATTTTGGGTATGGAATAGTTTGTAGCACATCAATCCAATGTAGATTTTTAATGCATCTGTGGGACATTTATGTATCATGAGTGTGATAGTTATTTATGTATGAACCCGGTTTTCACTCAGGTATGGATCCTTTAATTTTAGGTATAAAACATTAATTTGGACCAAATACAGATGCCTAATGAGTTAGTAAATGTCTCAAGAATGTTTTGGGAATTCCGAATCCTAGAATCCATATTCATTAGAAAAACGTTCCTAGCGCATGGTTTAGTATAACCTCTTCTTGAATGTCGTACGGTTTGGAAAACATGCAGATTGTGTTTTTTCAGATAGAGCCACATCGCATAGTTTGTGCACCGCCATCTAACCTAACCATGCAAGTTCCCCTCCTATCTAGGTAATCGTGCATGTTTGGTTCAAGGTTTTTCAAACACTGTGGACAACTCGAGCAGAGGATACTTTTTGGGGTAAATTTACAAAAGTTCCCTTAATGGTCTATTAATCCAGGTCCATCATCCCTAATATTATCTTATATGGGATTTTCCTATTTCTCCCTTGATTTGTGTATTTTGAAGATCTATCCTTTTAATCAAGAGATAATCTTCATCTAGAAACCAATCGACCTTCCATTCCTCACATTGGATGTGAAATGGAATCTCCTCGAGTCCTCTGGAGCTATTATCTTTCTCTTTTTCTCTCGACCGAGATATCGGGGTAAGAGAATTTTTCTACTATTCTTAGATATACTCTAATCCAAGATAAATTAAGGGGTAATATTGGATGATTAGTATCATACATATTATAGGCACATCAAGATTTATGGCATGTTTACTAAGAATTTTTTAGTCCTTGGAAATGCCCTTGAAATGATACAATCAAGAAGGTGATGTTATTACAAATTTATAAGAAACTATGATTATAGAAATTGATGTTGATATTTCCTTTAGCCCATCTCTAACAATATTGTTTAAAATATATGCATTAAATCTCATATTCATACACTCTACTATAAGAATATACTCATTCCAATCATTAACCCTCCCCACCAAATAAATTATTGTGGTATTATTAGAGCAATCATTGTCCCTGTTAACAGTATAAATCATTTCAATCCCCAATTATTTCAATGTTTGTTCAAATAATCGACCAATTGATTCCCCTTTGTGATATAGAACATGAAAAAACATGATTATTATTCTATTTTGAGATATAATTATAATTAATAAAATGTTCAATCAGATTCACTTTCTTTAGATTTATAATTTAAGTCCATGTGTGAGTGGTAAGACAAAACATATGAGATAACATATCAAACATAGACATCAGTTTTTTTTCTTAACAAAATATAACTACAAGAAATGTAATGCCCCGACCCCAGTTACCCAGAGTTAGTGCATTATTATATAACATTGGCATGATCACAAAATATCATGTATCGAAATAACGGTTAGTTTATTACCCTTGGAATCACTAGATACCTTCATATGCCTTAAATTACATCATAATGTGAAAAACTAAAACAACATATTGTCTTCATAGACCACACTCATATCCCCTCATACTATCCCTACATGTAATTCATAAAATAATTCTTCACATCCAGGTAAAAATAAAACATAGAAAGGGGTGAGCTCAGATTCTTAGTAAGGATAACAATATAGTGGAAAAATTCATAAATAAGCATAAAAATTTAAGGTAAACAAAAGCCTTTTAAACTTGAACTTCAGTATAATATGGAAAAAATAAAATGAAATAATTCCACATACATATTCACATGGATATTCTACTAGTCAAATAATCACATGCAATATCAATAACCACTTTCATAATGATGGAATGAATAATTCCAGGCTATCATAACCACATACTCAAGGCCTCATTCCAGGACTAAAAATAAGATTTTGTCAAGGCCTTGTGCAAAGACACTAGTTTGTCTCATGAAAACTACTGATGCATCAATGAGCTTCAGCGGGCTCCAGCCTTCACTTATTAAGTCGAATTCATTCCACATATGAATAGGTTTTAACATAACATAAACATTCATATTAAAAATTGTATACGAAATGTCAATACTTTCTCCATAAACCATGAATGGTATAAAAATAACACATCCACAATCAAACATATTAAAAAACCTTCAATACAATAAGTAATTTTTTTATCATAATAATTCAACTTCAAATAAGCTTAAAATCATTCAAAGGATGTTGACATAGATGAAATCAAAACTATCTGAGAGAAATATCTCTTTTTTTTAAATCATTTAAAAGTCACATAATTATAAAATAAAACATTTTCATTGAAAATATCCTTATATTCTTTTAAGGGAAACTTCAAATATTTTATAATGGTGTAAAATAGATGCACCCACCGTTTAAGTTAAAAATATACATTCTTACCTTAATACTGTCGAAAAGGATAAAAAGGACCTTGTTTGGAAATCGACAGAAAGATTCCATTCAAACCATTTAATAAAAAGTCATAAAATGGTATAAATGACCTTAACGCATAGTCTTGTAAATAGTAAGAATGATTTAAAATTCATATTTAAGAAACATGGATGTGGATGATAAAGAGGTCCCAGTAGATAATTACGTATAGACAACCTCAGATAATAAAGAGATTGTGATGTAAAAACATAGCTTGTACTTTTTCTTGGATGAGGGTAGGTTAACATCCTGTATAATGGTGAACTAATTGTTATTAAATTATACAATAATAATTTAAATTAATATGATATCATATATGATCTTTTAATATTTCTTTGTTAATAATATCTTAGTATTATCGTTTTTTTGGCTGTTTACTTATTCATTTTCTTTTATATGTTTTATTACATAAGAAGTGTTTTTTATGGATAGGTTGTATATTATCCATATACAAAATTATATTATGTCCTTAAACAATATTTTTAACCATCATGTAAAAATTATTCTTGAATGGATACAATGTGGAATGAATCTCATCGCGTTCGTGGAGACGGTAGTCCGTACGTACGCACGAGCGACAATTTCATTCTTTTGATATTAAAATAATATATAATTGGGTGGTATATCATATATAAAAAATAATTATCATGTAATATTTATTATTTACATGAATTACACATCATTATTATACCCATACAAATAATAATATATTGAATAACAATTGCACCACGACGTGAAGACAGTAAGTCGTACGTACACACATATGGTGACATGTCATTCAAAGGATAGGTAGAATACTGAATATGGTTCTTCCATATTAATAATTACATCAGAGTATATAGAAGATACTGGTGTTATTATTTTAGAATGTAAATAAGAAATAAATAAGAAGTTGAAGAAGAAAGGAACATGAAGGAGGTTGGTGAAAACATTACCTCTTCTTTGAGTTATTTCTTTTGATTTGATCAAAAGGGCTCCATAGGTTGACTTTCTGATCAAAATAAGGCCTCTAGGTTGAATTGAGGGGTGTTGGGAGGATATTTGGGCAGAGGTTGGCTGAGCCAAATGTCTTTGGAGGTGTAAATATGAGTGAAGGTGAAGTTCCCTTTTATAAGAGGGGTGAGGGGCACCTTGGGAAAAGCTAGAAATATTATTTTATAATAAATACATATTCAGTTTCTAATGGATAATAAGTGTACTATTTAAATTTTAAGGTGGGTATGGGTCGAAATACATTCATCAAATAGATTTTATACAGGTTTGGGTCATTATATTAACCATATCATTTATATTTAATTCTTAGTTAAATAGTTTTACATTTACCATGTCTCTTTGTATTTTTATATTATATAGTTAATAAACATACTATATACCTCCAAGTGACCCAAAAGTGGTAAAATAATGATACACATATTATTATATATGTCTTTTGGCAGAAACATGGATTTTTAGGAATAGAATATCAATTAATAATATAATATTTGTTTTAAATTCTCTTTTATGTCAATTTTGATACTATTTGGTATTTGATTTTTTTGAAACTTATAACAGCATGATGACGTAGAAAAAACATAATTAAATCAACACTAACATGTCATATTAACCTATAAAATTATTGTAATTCATAAAAAGTCACAAATAACATTTATTAAGATATTTATAATATCAATTATTTTAATATTTTATTAATTATTTAATTACTGCATCCCTATTGAGTCATAAATAAATTAAATTATTTAATCTCTAAAAATTATAAATAAAATACCATTATGTAATAAATATTATTATCTTTATAATGAGTATTTAAAATTGAACTTATCTTATGTATAACTCTATATTAAAAAAATTTTATTAATTAAACTTTGATTTTAACTCTTTTAACTCTTCATTGAATTAAATAATAATAAATGTCCAAATCTAATCCAAGTGGACCAAAATGATAATATTTTATTCCTAAGTTTTATTTTGGTCGAGATAAACTTCTCCTATAGAATTGGGACATTTTTTAGGGTGGTATTAATATTATTTTTACCCTTAATCACCATATTTACTTTTAACCGTGGTTAAAAAAAAGTAAAAAATTACTATTGACCAAAAATCCTTTTTATCCTATTGAACCACATTTTACTCTTTAATATTAATTGTGTCTCTCTGATTTTATAAATTCCACTCTGATAAGTAACAAATTTATCTTTTAAGTGAATTTCCAAATTCTTCTAGGAGGTGGGTAAAAGACGGTGAAAAGTTCAAAAAAAATTTATATATAAAAATTTATTCTTAACTAACTAATATGAATTACATTGAACTTATATAGGTATTATATATCTATTTTTACCATAATTAAATTTAAAAAAATCACTAATAATTTAAATAAAAATTCTCTTTAAACTATAACTCAATGTTTCTTCACTATTCATCAAAAATTGTATGTTTTCATAAAAATACCAAAAATTCACCATAAGCTAATTTTGATATTCCAAATACAAAAATGAAGTCAATTTTGAAAGATAAAATTTATAAAATTTCAAAAAATGGGTATTACTATTCATAACGGCTAGTTTGATTGGTTGTGGTGTGTGTTAGAACTCGAAGTTGCATACAACACATGCTGCTGTATTATTCAAAGAGATGCGTACCAAGGAAGATTGTGGTGTTACATTCTCCTATATTTCAAAAAATTTCGTCCTCAAAATTTCTAGAATATTACTGCATAAAAAGACTCAGGTTGTTCTTCATCATAAGTTCCTTGGGTTTCCACGTTGCCTCTTCCATTTTATGGTTTCTCCATAAAACCTTTACCAGATGAGTCGTACGGTTTATCAGCACTTTTTCTCTCGTATCAAGAATCCTGATGGGTTCTTCGCAATAAGACGGATCAGGTTCCAGTTCTACATCCTCATAAGTGAGTACATGTTTTGGTTCAGGCAGGTATTTCCTCAACAGTGATACATGGAACACATCGTGATCTTTGGAGAGACTTGGCGGCATTGCCAAATGGTAAGCTACAGCCCCAATTCGTTCTAGATTTTCAAAGGTCCCATTACTTGGGACTCAATTTTACCTTCTTACCAAAATGTATGAATCCCTTCCATAGTGATACCTTTAAGAAAACATGATCTAAGATATGAAATTCCAAATCCTTCATTCAGTTATCGGCATAGCTCTTCTTCCTACATTGAGCATCTTTGTTGTGGTTTTGGACTACCTTCACATTTTCCATCATTTCCTCCACCAGTTCTGGGCCTACGAGTTTTATTTCACCAACATCATCCGAACAGGTTGGGGTGTGGCATCTCTTTCCATATAACTCTTCTTATGGTGCCATCTGAATACTCGAATGGAAGCTATTGTTATAAGAAAATTCTACCAGAGGTAAATATTGATCCCACATACCATTAAAGTCAATTCAAAAATATCTAAACACGTCTCCTAAGGTTTTAATAGTCTGTTCTAATTGTCCATCTGTTTGAGGGTGGTAAGTAGTGCTCACACAAGGTTTAGTAACCAAGGCCTTTTGAAGACTTCCCCAGAATCTTGATGTAAAACGCGGATCACGGTCCGAAACAATTTATAGGGGTACTCCATGAAGTCTCAAAACATCATTAATATATAGTCTTACCAGACGTTGAAGTGTTATATATCCCCTTATAGTATGAAAATGTGCTGACATGTTATGATGATCAACAATGACCCATATTTCATCATTCCTTCTAGGAGTATTTGGTAGTCCCATGACAAAGTCCATCATAATATTATCCCATTTCAACTCAGGTATGGGAAGAGGTTTCATGACTCCTCCAGACTATTTCCTTCCAACTTTCACTTTTGGTCAAACCATTCATCTTGACACAAAAACATCAATCTCTCTCTTCATGTTGTCCAACCAAAAATGTTTCTTCAAATCTCTATACATCATAGTGCTACCAGGGTGTATAGAGAAATTGGAATTATGTGCATCATCCAACAATTTTATTTTTAGATCTGGTATATCGGGAATACAAAGTCTCTTCCAGAATTTCAAAATTCCCTCTTCATACACAATGTCACTCAATCTCTCATAATTCACAGCTTTATTCTTCTTTTGAAACACTTATTCACAGGTCTGAGAACTCTTTATCCTTTTTAGTAAAGATGGTTTGGAATACATTTGAAAAATCATTGTTGTTTCACCTTCCATGGTGATTCACATATCCATCTTTACTAGATCCATGAAAATAGGATCCCTTTCAACTCTCATCTTGTTCAAATGTCCATGATCCTTTCTACTCAAAGCATCTTCCACATTATTTTCCTTCCCCGGGTGGTACTGTATCATGAAATCATAATCCTTGAGTAATTCAAGTCATCTCCTTTGTCTCATGTTGAGTTCTTCCTGTGAGAAAATATACATCAAACTCTTGTGATTAGTATAAATCACACATTTCTCACCATAGAGATAATGTCTCTTTATCTTCAAAGAAAATATTACAGCAGCTAACTCAAGATCATGAATAGGATAGTCCTGCTCATGAATTTTTAGCTGTCGTGATGCATAGGAAATAACTCTATCATTCTACATAAGGTCACAACCAAATCCTTTCATTGATGCATCACTATAAATAACAAACCCGTTATTTCCCGATGGTAGAGTCAAAATAGGATCATTGACTAATCTACTCTTCAGTTCTTCAAAACATTCTTCACACTCTTTTTTCCTAAGAAATTTAACTCCTTTACGTGTGATCTTTGTTAATGGGTTAGCCATTCAGGTGAAATTCTGGATAAAACATTGATAATAACCTGCTAATCCAATAAAAATGTGTACCTCGATTATGTTCATTGGTGCTGGCCATTCTTGGATTGCTCTTATCTTATAAGGATCAATAGATATTTCATCCTTAGTGAAAATATGTCCAAGAAAAGTGATCTCTTGATGCCAAAATTCAATCTTACTAAACTTCCCATTTAATTCATGTCTTCTAAGAGTCTTTAGGATAATGTGAAAGTGATTTTCATGATCTTCGTATCTTTTTGAGTATACCAAGATATCATCAATAAATACAACTAAAAAATTATTGAGGTATTCCTTGAAAACTCTTTTCATTAGATCCATGAATACAGAGGGTGAATTAGTCAATCCAAAAGGCATTACTGTAAACTCGTAATGCCCGTATATGGTTCGAAATGATGTATTCAGAATGACTTCCTTATTCACACACAACTGATGGTATCCAAATCGAAGTTCAATCTTTGAAAATTATTGAGCTCCATTCAGATGGTCAAATAAATCATCAATTTGAGGTAGGGTATAGTTGTTCTTTATTGATATAGAATTAATTTCCATATAGTCGATACATAACCTAATAGATCCATCTTTCTTCTGAACAAAATGGACAGGGGCTCCCCATGGAGAAACACTAGGGTGAATAAATCCATTATTACTCAATTCTTGTAGGTGTTCTTTAGTTCCACTAATTCCACAGTGGCCATTCTATAAGGGGTCTTCGATATGGGCCTTGACCCAGGAATTAATTCAATGGAAAACTCAATTTCTCATTATAAAGGATTTCCAGGTAAATCTTCTTGAAAAACATCAACATATTCTCTCACAATAGGTACATACTCTATATAAAAATTTCTTTCCTCACCCACAGTCATTTCATCATCTTCCTCCCAAATATTTGAATTCAGGTGAGCTATTGGGGGTAGATCTAGATAATTTTTAGGTGGCGATGATTCTGCTCTAAAGATAAGGTGGTCCTTATCATCATAATAAAAAATATTAACCTATTTATTCTTAAAATAAATCTTCACATCATTGTCTGAATGCCAATCCGTAATGAGAATTATATCAAACTCAATCATGGGTATGATGATGAGATCAGCAGATAAAGAACATTTATGTGCTCTAATGAGAACTGATTCACAAAACATTGTTCCAATGATACTTCCCTTAGGAGTTTTGACTGAAAACTCCTTTGTTAAATCAAATTGGAAATATCTAATTTTCTAAGCAAACTGGTAAGATATGAAATAATTAGATGATCTAGAATCAAATAAAACATTGCCTAAACATGAGTAAACCATTAAATTATCTTCCACCACATCTCTCAGAGATTCTACCTCAGCAGTAGTGATAGCATTAGTTTGGCCTTGATCCCTTGACCTTTTATAAGGTACATTTCTCTGACTCTTAGAACATTCATTTTCATAATGTTGCATCTACCTGCAATTGTAACCCTGAACATCGGTAGCTTCTTTCTTCCCTTTGCAATCACGAGCTTGGTGGCCTTTTTCACCAAATTTTTAACAGACACCCATTCCAATCAAGCAAGTACCGTGGTGTTTCTTCCTATATTTAATGTAGGATTTATATTCAACTGTTCCCTTATTCACCTTATTTCCATTTCGAGAGTGATTGTCAGATCTCTTCTTCTATTTCTTTGCTTTAAATTCATATGAATTAGAGAATTCCTTTTGTTTATACATATCACTTGAGAAAATGTCTTTGTATTTTGAGATGGATTGTGAGACTAATGCTCGATGAAGAAACGGTTTTAACCCATAAAATAAACAATAAATCTTACTTCTTGGGTTACGTATATAATCTACTGCATTCCTCGCTAACCTTGTAAAGTTATCCTCATTTTTTGCGACATTCTCATCATCCTTTTGTCTCAGACTCAAGAAAATTCCTTTCCATATCGACTTGATGGTCATGAAGAAAGTATTTTTCTAATAAAAGCTCTTTGAACTCCATCCATTCCATATTTGATACTTCATCATCTTCCTTTGAGTTTTGTATCAAATACCACCATTGATCAGCATCTCCAGTGAGGCGATAAACTACCATGGAAACTTTTTCCCTTTCACTACTCCCCAAAGCCTAAAATAATTTCTCTAGGGAACTTATCCATTTCTCATCTACCAATGGATTTTTACTCCCATTGAATGTTGGTGGCTGTTTCATCATGAATCGATCAAACATTGATCATCCACACTTCAGATCAGGGTTCTCCATATGGGTAAGGTTATTATTCATAACCTAAGTGAGTTGTCCCAGTACGGTGATTAGCTGATCAGCACCAGTTGCATCACCAGCTCCACTATAATTATCTTGAGCAGGAGGGAAATACCTACATGGAGTGCGTGCATTGATACGGTTTCCATTTCTTCCACGAGGCGCCATTTCTATACAATGGCTTAAACTAGATCAGTTTATGAATCGAAATACATAATTCCATACTTGTAAAACACTTAACATAAATTGAACAGTTTATGGATATAATCCATAATCATAAAAATTTTTTCTCTGAGGAAGTATATACTCATAAACGCTTCATAATGGTTGTAATGAAAATTAGAATTATCCTAAGCATATCCCCCGGGAGTGTCGTATCCAAGAGTGCAGCAAGGCTCGTTGTCATGCACTAGTTCCCATTCTATTCTAGATAAAAGTAGTGTTTTTGGTTTTTACCCCTAGGTACATCTATTACAGAGCCTCATCTACATGCTCATATCCAGACATGGATGTATTTCTTAGAAAACTCACAAAATATATTCAATACCAAAATTATAGGAAGTTCTTCTATACTAATCCTCAAAGTCTATCTTAGGGATATGTTATCTAATTAGAGTTTATCTAAATCTATCTTCCAAGGTTTGTAATAAACTTCCTCTGATACCAAATGTAACGCCCTGACCCTAGTTACCCAGAGTCGGTGAATTATTAAATAACATTGGCATGATCACAAAAGATCAAGTCTCGAAAGGCCTATTAGGTCAGTAGCCTTGGAATCACTAGATACATTAATATGACTTACATTACATTATAATGTGAGAAACTAGAACAACATATTGTCTCCATAGACCACACTAATATCCCCTCATACTATCCTTGTAGGTCATTCATAAAATACTTCTTCACATCCTGGAAAAAATAAAACCTAGAAAGGGGTGAGCTCATATGACTAATAAAGATAACAATATAGTGGAAACTTTCATAAATAAGCTTAATCATTTAAGGCAAACAAAAGAAATTTAAACTTGAACTTCAGCATAATATGGAAAAAATAAAATGAAATAATTCCATTTACTTACACACATTTAAATTCTACTAGTCGAATAATCAAATGCAATATCAATAACAACTTTGATAATGATGGAATTCATAATGTCATACTATCATAACCACATAGTCAAGTCCTCCTGCCAAGACTAAAAATATGATTTTGTCAAGGCCTTGTTCCAAGACACTAGTTTGTCTCATGAGACCTTCCGATGTATCAAGGAGCTATAGCAGGCTCCACCTGTCACTTATTAAGTCCAATGCATTCCTCATATGAATAGGTTTAAACATAACATAATCATTCATATAATAACTAGCATAAGAAATGTCAACACTTTCTCCATAAACAATGAATGGTATAAACATAACCCATCCATAGTCAAACATATCACAAAATCTTAAATACAATATGGAAGTTTTGTATCATAATAATTCAACTTCAGATAAGCTTAAAATCTATCAAAGGTTGTTGACATAGATGAAATCATAACTATTTGAGAGAAATATCTCTTTTTTTGAAATCATTTAAAGTTACATAGTTATAAAATAAAACATTTACATTGAAAATATCCTTATAATATTTTAAGGGAAGCATCGAATATTTTATAATGGTGGAAAATATACGCACCCACCGTATAAGTTAAAAAAGTACATTCTTACCTTAATTCTATCGAAAAGGTTAAAAAGGACCTTGTTTGGAAAACGACAGAAAGATTCCTTTCAAACCATTTTATAAAAAGTCAAACAAGTGTATAAGTGAATTTAAACCATAGTCTAGTAAATAGTAATAAATATTTGAAATACATTTTTAATAAATATGGATGTGGATGATAAAGAGGTCTCAGTAGATAATTACGTATAAAAAACCTCGGATAATGATAAGATTGTGAAGTAAACCCTTACCTTGTACTTTTACTTGGTTGAGGGTAGATTAACATCCTGTATAATGGTGAAATTTTTGTTATTAAATTATACAAGAATCATTTACATTAATATGATATCATATATGATCTTTTATCATTTCTTGGTTAATAATATCTTAGAATTATCGTTGTTTCGGGTGTTAACTTACTAGTTTTCTTTTATATGTTTAGTTACATAAGCCGTGTTTTTTATGGATATGTTTTATCATAATCATATATAGAATGATATCAAGTCCATAAACATTATTTTTAAGCATCATGTGAAAATTATTCTTGAATGGATATGATGGGGAATGAATATCATCGTGTTCGTGGAGATGGTAGTCCGTACGTACACACGAGCGACAATATCATTATTTTGATATTAAAATAATATATAACATGATGGTATATAATATATACAGAATCATTATCATGATATATTTATTATTTACATTAATTATACATCATTCTTATACCCATCCATATAATAATATATTTAATAACAATTACACCACGACGCGGAGACGGAAAGACATACGTACGCACGCATGGTGACATGTCATTAAAAGGTTGGATATAATATTGAATATGGTTGTACAATATTTATAATAACATCAGATTATATAGAAGATACTGGAGGTATTATTTTATAATGGAAATAACAAAGAAATAAGAAGTTTAAGAAGAAAGGAACATGAAAGAGGGTGGTGAAAACATTACCTCTTCTTCGGGGTATTCCTTTTGATTTGATCAAAATGGATCCTTAGGTTGGATTTAGGATCAAACTAAGGCCTCTAGGTCGAATTGAGGGAATTTGGGAGGGTATTTGTGCAGAGGATGTCCGAGTCAAAAGGCTTTGGAGATGTGAATTTGAGATAAGGTGAAGTTCTCTTTTATAAGAGGGGTGAGGGGAACCTTAGGAAAAGCTGGAAATATTATTTTATAAAAATTTCATATTCGGTTTCTAATATCTCCAAAGCAGATTATTTAAAGGATAAGGTGGGTATGGGTCAAAATCCTTTAAACCAATAGTTTTTAGATAGGTTGGGTCATTATATTAACCTTATCATTTATATATAACTATTAGTTAAATAGTTTGACATTTACCATGTCTCTTTGTATTTTTATATTATATAGTTAATAAACATACTATATACCTCCAAGCGACCTCCAAGTGGTAGATTAATGATAAATCTATCATTATATAATTCCTTTGGCTGAACCACAAATTTTTAGAAATATAATATCAATTAATAATATAATATTTTTTTAAAAACTCTTTTATGTCAATTTTTACTCTATTTTGTATTTGATTTTTGTGAAAATAATACCAGCATTATTAATTCAAACAGTTATATTTATATCAATAATAACATGTCATATTAACCTATAAAATTAGTTTAATTCATAAAAGTCTCAAATTATATTTATTTAGATATTTATAATATCAATTATTTTAATATTTCATTAATTATTAAATTACTATATCACCATTGTGTCATAAATAAATTAAATTATATAATTTCTAAAAATTATAAATAAAATACCATTATGTAGGAAATATTTTTAGATTTATAATTAATATTTACAATCGAATTTATCATATGTATAACCCTATATTGAAAATGTTTTAGTAAATAAACATTGATTTTTACTCTTTTAACTCTTCTTTGAATTAAATAATAATAAATGTCCTAATCTAATCCAAGTGGACCTAAATGATAATATGTTATTCCTAAGGTTGTTTTTGGTCGAGTTACACTTGTCCAATAGAATTAGGACATGTGTTAGGGTAGTATTAATATCAATTTTAACCTTAATTACCTTATTTAATTTTAACCATGGTAAATAATATTAAAAAGTTACTATTCACAAAAAATTATTTTTATCTTATTGAACCACATTTTACTCCTTGATATTAACCATGTCTCTTGGATTTTTGAAATTTCACTCACAGAACTGGTAAAATTATGTTTTATGTGATTTTCCAAATTCTTCTAAGAGGTGGGTAAAAGGCGATGAAAAGTTAAATAAAATTTTTATATATAAAACATTATTCCTAACTAACTCGAATTAATTACATTGAACTTATATAGGTATTATAAATCTATTTTTACCTTAAATAAATTTAAATAATATAAATAAATATTTAAATAAATATTTGGTTTTAAACTATAACTTAGTGTTTTTTCACTATTCATAAAAAATTGAATGTTTTCAGAAAAATACCAAAAAATCACCCTAAGCTAATTTCAATATTCAGAAATCCAAAAATGATGTCCATTTCGAAAGATAAAATTTCAAAAATTTCAAAAATTTTGTTTTTCTATTCATAAAGGCTAGTTTGATTGGTTGTGGTGTGCGTTAGAACTCGAAGTTGCATACAACACACACTACTGTATTATTCAAAGAAAAGCGTATCGTGGAAGCTTGGGGTGTTACAAGAAATATCTAGCAATTTTTTTTCTAGATGGAACATTAAATTGTGGTTGAACAACCTCAATAAATTCTATAAATCCTTTATTTTCAATATATTTAAATTATTACTCATCTATTATTATCATTTTAGCAAGAGATATTCTGCAATATTCATAGGAAAAATGATCTACACAAATTTTAATTGTCACATCATCCTCATTTTCACGCTTCCTTTGAAAACCAAGATTGGTTTGAATTTTCTCAATATTTTTGTGAGGAGTTTTTATTGCACCTTATCAATAGAATATTCAAAATTATTAGTTCCATGTTGTCCAGACATGATAGCATAATATTTTCCACAATAATTAAAAACAACCCTTCCATTTTTCCAATGAAAATGATCCCAAGCTTGAGAAACTCTAAAACAATCCACATGTTAAGAAATTGAAACATTTTTTGGAGACCACTTACACACAGTTTCAATAATAAGTTTCCTAATACTCCAACCTTCTATTTTTGTAATTTAATGTGTAGATGGAGTAGACCCCATATAAATTTAAGTTTCTAAAAAATTTGAGGATTAGAACCATTGGTTGTACAACATTGTTCCACGAATGGCTAGCTACTGTCTGCAAAATACACCACTCATGACCCACTAGAAAGTCTCTATTTTGGAACACCTAGGGAAGAATAAGAATATATAGATTTTGAACGATGGTGGTGTTATCATTAGCACTATAGCATCATTGAATTTGGAATATAATAAGAACAAATGATAGAAAAATAAATAACTATATAGCGATAGAGTAGGTTGCATGCACTACACACAGAGAATGAGGCAAATCACTGTGTAAGCTCTCTCGTGATCACTTGGTGGGGATGTTATGGGGAGGAGGAAAGTGAGGAGGTATTTTCTGGCTAGGTGGATAATTTATTTTATGTTAAAAAGGATGTGGGAGAGGAGGATAGAAGAAGAATCATGGTTTTCTTGTGAGGTAAGGAGTAGAGAGATGGCCAGTCAGGGATTTCTTTTGAGGGTTTCTTGAGTAAGGAGGATAGTAGGAGGGAGGGAGTAGGCTTTCACCAATCACTCATGTGGGAAAGAGGTGTAAGGATAGAATTTGGTTTCACTATGTTAGGGAAGGTAATGGTTTTGGGGAGGAGTAGGAGAAGATGAGTGTGGGGGAGTGAGGGAATGATAGTATAGGAGGTAGTCATTCGGGTTTATGGGGTTTTTTTTCATACACCAGTCTGACCATCGGGTCGGGTTGGTTCAATATTTAACAAGCTCAAGACCTGACCCAACCCATGCATGGGTTGACCCGATATAAACCCAACTCTAGTATTATTTTTTAAATATTTCCCAAATAGACCTTACCATGTTGGATCAAGTCTAGTCACCCCTACTAAAAATCAATAGATGTCATAGTATGTCGATATTATAGCTAATTTAGAACCAGTATATCCTCAATTTGTTCAAGACAATAGTGTAGAAACTCAATACTATGATAATGCATCACTAGGATATATACCTCTATCGAATAATATATCTCAATCATCTGGTATTCTAGAATAGATCCCAACTAAATCATAATTGAGGATATACATTAGAGAATGAAAACAAGATCATGGATACTCACCATGTGTGTATACAATACTCAAAAATTGGGGAGATCTAGATAGTTATGATTTTGTGATCATAATCCTAGAAAACATGCAATGGAAAAAAGGACATTCAATAAAAGTTGTGATACAATCCCAAGAACTAAACATTTTATTTAGAAGATTTATAACCTGTAAATAAAGAACTCTAGAATAAGTGGGTGTATAAAATCAAAGGATAATGTGGAAGCTCCCAATCGTGCTAAATATCTAGGATGGTTGTGAAGGGATTTAGTCATAAAAAAGGTATTTAAATCCTATAAACATTTTCAATTATTGTGATAATTTATTTTTTCATATTTTTCCATGAATTGGAAGCAACTCTCAACTTAGTGGTTCATCAAATATATGAGAAAGACCACATTATTACTTGGTGATCTTGAAGAAGAGATATACATGGAGAAACGAGAGGGATTTTAGGTCAAAGGTAAATAAAACCTGGTATGAAAACATAGGAAAATAATGTATGGTATAAAATAAAAACCAAGGAAATGATATCAGAAATATAACTAATTCAAGAAGAAAAATGAGCATAGGGGAATGATTTTCTTTCATTATTTGTTCATCAAATGGGTTTCTATCATATATTTCATATTTATGATTCTTTATGTTGATGTTGTGTTGATTATCAGTATCAATACAAACAAGATTAACAAGTTGAATAAAAACATGTATAACCCTTTTGAAATAAAATGCTGAGGAGTTTCTACAAAGATCCTTGTCATAATGATTACCCTTGACATACGTAATCATAGAATTTTACTATCTCAAAAATGATACAATGAGTAGGTTATTGAATGTTTCATCCTCATCATCGTAAAACCAATTACATATCTACTTTTGATTCATTTCAAGATCAAAATAATCCATATTCCATAAAATAATGATGAGAAATTTGAAATGGACAATGTTCTATATCATTCAGCAGTTGGTAGTATCATGTAAGCAATGGTGTGAACCGAACAAAATACTTTTAACAATATTGGAATTGTGAGTAAATTCTTATCATATCCAATGAAGTATCACTGGACAATAGTCAATTGGATGTTGTAACTACATGTTAAAACCAGTCATTGTATATGTTTTAGAAGTGGAAAACATATTTTATAAGGATATACAGATGCATATATGGATAGAGATATAGACATGAGTAAATATAAATTCAGATTATTGATATAATTTATGGGGGGATTAGTTTTATGGAAATTATATCTTTTAATGTGTGCTTCCATCTTTACTGTAGAATCTCAATATATCCAAAAAATTAAGACTTCAATGGGATTATTTGGATAAAGAAGTTTCTACAGGGATCAAGAAAGAGTGATGAGAATTCGGGAGATTTACATTCTCTACTATGATAGTTATAACACTATTAATCATAGAAAGAACCCAACATTTTATTATAGGCCAAAAACAATGATGTGTGATATCATAGGATCTATAATGTGTTATCAGAAATATTTTTTAAGATTAATAAAATATGCACCATTAATAATGGGGTTGACATGATGACACTGGTTCTATCAAAAGAGATGATAGAAGCTAGTAATGAAATTGTTAGACTGTATTTAACCACAAATTCGGTTATATGGGGATGTTTTTTGTGGGTAATCACAATTCCAAAGACATTTACAACAGTTTTTATGGAGGATGTTTTTGTTATTATCACCTTTAGGTTGGAGTCTATGGTTGAAAATAGCTGTAGAAGGAGTTTTTGTTGGAAAGAAGCTAACACTATGGATGTTGTTAGTTCTTGGGGATGAAATTATTTTGGAATTTATACCACCCAAATGACCGTTGAAAAAGGTTAATTTTTTTAATCCATTAAAATACTAAAATAATTTTCCTTTGATTGGAAATTTGTAAGCCTTCATGTAATCATTGATGTTTATCCATAGCAGAAATAAATAATAGTTCCTCCACTCTCCCATAGGTGTTGGAACACCACTGAACCACAATAAATATGTGTATTCGTTCATTTATATTCATCTTTTATGAATTATTTTATCATCCCAGAATTTTGATGAAGTTTGATCACATTGTCTTAGCTGAAGTCTGAACTCATTTTCTTAGATGCTAAGAAAAATAAAGCTAGTCTTATGGTATTCCTTGACCATAAATAGAAGCCAAATAAGATAAAAGCCTTCAGTTGAAATGTTCTGATGCAGGGTTCTTTGCACGTTGATCTGGTAAACTAAAATTTTTGGATCTTTTGGAATAAAGAGATTTTAGTGGATCTAATTTAGGTGGGAGACCAATTTATTACCAAGAGAGTAAACAAGGGAGCATACTACTTTGTTTTTTCAGTTGTCTATGGTAGCTGCGACTTACAAGAATGTAAAAAGGTTGTGGAAAAGGCTCGAGGCCTTTGATCCTCTGGTCTCACCGTGGATTATTATAGGGGATTTCAACACCATTCTCGACCCAGAGGAGAAAAAAGGAAGAGGTTCTTTTCAACGTAAGGACATCCAGGACTTCACTCAGTTTATGGATGACAAGGGTATTCTTTCCATGGTCCATTCAGGGGATTTCTATACATGGTGCAATAACAAATTTTATGGAAGGATAATTTGGAGTAGGATTGATCGGTGCTTGAATGATAATAATGCGAAATGAAAATTCTCTTATGAAAAAGTCAAGAACCTTTCTTGATGATTATCAGATCAATCCCTTTTATTATTTTCTCAAGTTCATAAGCAAGAACCACCAGAGTTCTTCAGATTCAAACATTAGTTTTCTCAGATTCAATGTTATTAGCAGACTGTAAGGGAGCAGTGGTCAGAAAATACTCAAGGTCATTCATGGGTAGCTCATCATAATAGAATGCGGCGGTTGAAACTTGGGATAAAGGTATGTTCTAGGGAGATTCCACCTTTTTATCATAACATGGATATTCTTAAGCAAAATATTTAGAGTTCTGAGTCTAATATTGAGGAGGATTGGAATGATTTAGTGTCTGAAATTTTAGTGGGCATGAAGTTTTGTTGGGAAGAGACGCTTCTAATGAAAGAGAGATCAGCCCGAGAACACTCCCGGGTGAGGTCATTGTAAGAGGGAGAATAAAACACTACTTACTTACATGCGTGTATCAAAGAAAGAAGGTGTTTCCTTTAAATTAATATTTTCCTTAAAGATGGATCTTACACTAAGGATTTTGATACAGTGGGGGGTATGGTATTTTCATTCGTTAAGGAACTACAACCTAGTCCTAATCCAGGTATGATTAGGGGTTATACAAGTGGGCAAGGTGAATTGTGGGAGGCGACCCCCGGGCTTGTTTTTCTGCTAGATAATTAGGGCCTGGTGGAAATAATTTGTTAGGAGGAAATTAATTCATCCATGGAGTACCTCGACCCAGATAGTGTACCTAGGCCGGATAGTTTCACATGATCCTTATACAGAGGGGTTTGGGAGGTGATTTAGAAGGAAATACTAGAATCTATTCTGGATTAATTTCATGGTGGGATTCTCCCTCGGGTTGCTAGTTCTTCTTCAATGGTTCTCATCCCAAATATTAAGCATCCAACCTATCTATATCATTATAGACTAGTTGGTTTATGTAACTTCCCCTACAAGATTCTTAGAAACTATTACTAATCAGGGGTTGTCCAAATTTCTTCCAGACTGGATATTCCCAAAGAAACATGGGTTTGTGAAAGGACTCTCTATTCAAGGTGCGATAGCTCTAGCGCATGTGATGATTAGGGATATCAATATAAAACTCATTGTTTGAATTTTTCTATCAATGTGGATATGTACAAGGCCTATGACATGATTGAATGGATATTCATCAACATATTACTCTTGAGTATTGGCATCTTATCTAGATTTGTGGACCTCATTTTCAAGAGCTTTATCTCTTTGTGGCTGGAGGTATCCTTTATGGGAAAGGTTCACGGCTTCATTAAAGAAACAAGAGGTCTTTGACAAGGAGAACCCCATTCTCCAAAAATTTTCATACTGGCGCAAGATAAACTTAGTAGACATATTAACTGTGGAATGTATCAAGGAGTTATAAAACCTTTCAAGCAGAGGAGGAATGTACTCCTTATTTCTCATCTAATTTTTGTTGATGATACCATCATATTTTTGAATGGTGGTAAGGATTAGGTTCGAGGGATCAAGGCAATTCTAGAAGAATATTGTCACTGGAGTGGGAAAGTAATATGTACAACTAATAACAGTCTTTTTATATATAATAAGAGCACCACCAGTCGAGTATCATCCTGGGCCATTCTCTTGGACATGGAGCGAGGTGTTCTTGAAATAGAGTACTTCTTTACACCAATATCCTCTGGTAGACTCCGGGTACGTGATCTTGATCTTGTTATGAGTAGGATTACTAGAAGAGTGTCTAACTTGAAAAATCATATTATTTCTATTGGGGGCTGCATTTGTTTAGTTAATAGTGTTTAATCGGTCATACCCATTCATCAAATGGCTTCCCCAAATGTCCATAAAGGATTGACTAACAATACTGACATGATCTTATGTTCCTTGGTCTGGGATGCTATGTCATAAGGTAAAATATATTTGGTTTCATGGAGAATGATGACAAGTCCGGTTCTTGATGGTGGGATCTGTGTAAGGAGCCTCTAGAGTACGATTCAATGTGTGCATGCCAAGATGGCTTGGGATGTTCTGGAGGAGCGCACAATATGAGGAAGTTCTGCGTCAAAAATCTACAGAGGATGTTCTTGGCTACTATTCTCCCCTTTTGACAAAGATTTTTCCTCTAGTCCAGCTTCTTCAACCTAGCTCTCAATGGATTTTTGGATTTGGAGATTTAACCTTTGGCTCAAAAATTGGGCTGGTTCTATTCTTGAGTTCCTAGATTTCCATGCCCCTCTTAAATCAATGAAGGAGATGCGTATACATCCTAGGTTCACCAAGAAAATGTTGAAATCATAACAGCAGGAACTCCTAGTGTCCATTGATATCATTTCTATACTGGACTATTGTGTGTTTACTCTTTCATCATTTGGTGTATTTTCCACGGAAGAGTACCGAATGATGAATTCATAGCAATTCCAACATGATGGGTGGAATGAAGTGGTTTGGTTCTGAAAGATCCTAGTGAAATTAAACTTCATTATATGGCGGATCAGGAATTATACTGTATCTACCGATGAAAATATCAAAAATCTGGGAATTAATATGGCTTTGTTGTGACACTTTTGTGAGATCAGGAGGGAGGATGGTATGAATCAGTTATTTTTCGAGTGGGAGTGGGCTTCGGTGGTGTGTTCCTTTTTTGGAGGCTTAGTTTTTAACTCCACTCATCATTGGGTCCTTCCTTATTTCCAGGGAAGTTTTTTTTAAGGATCGTTGGGGTTAGAGAAGGATTGGTTGTCTCATTTAGAGATTTTTATTACTAGTATCTGGTGCTTGTGGAAGGCCAGAAACCAAGTGAGATTTCAAGGTTCTATTTCTATGGCCATAATCATTATAGCGAGGACGCGCTTCCACTTGATGGAATTTATTTCACCCCCAAGGACTGGAGAGATGCTCCTTCATTTAGACATATCCAGGTCAGTAACACCGAGTGTATTCCTCATCCAGTTATGTCGCATGGACATTGGGTGTGCTCGAAAAACCCTAATTCGGGCATCAAGATGAATAGGGATGGTTCTTGGTCTTTGGGATTCCTGAAAGGAGGGGGAGTGGTTCCCAACTCTCAGGGGAATTCCAATTAGGATTTTACATCGTGTTTTGTAATGGCCACTCAAATTTTGGCTGCAGAAACGGTAATGCTCACCGGTCTCACAATTTTCATTCAGGAACATGTGTTACTAACTTTGGTTGAGACGGATTCCTTAATTATGCATGATACTCTGACGGGTAAAGAAATTACTCCATGATCCATATCCTACCTGGTCAGGAGTTTTAGATCCTCAATTTGGGATACAATCCATGTGTCACACACATGGCATGAGGGCAATAAGGTAGCAGACTATATGTCTTCCTTATCAGAGCATGGCCCCATCCATACTATTACTCTTTCAACTAATTGATTTAAACCAGAGGCTATAAATTTAATTAGAGAGGATTCCCTCATCCTACACTATTTTAGACCTCCAAACCCATGGGGGCCTTTTGGTTCCTTCTGCCTTTATGTTGAATAAAAAATTTATCTTGGATGGATGGATATTAGATTTTATCAAATGGTGTTAACATTCTCAATTGGAATAATCCATGGGTGGAAGATAGGAACATCCATAAACCCATATTGGTGCCTATATTTGTTCATGAAGATGACAAAGTCAAAGATTTTCTTAATTATTATTTTAGGGATTTAGATCATAGGAAACATGTCATGGGTTTTATCAAAAAAAATTAGTAGACCAATTTTCCTATCCCTTATCAAATTATAGAGTTGATAAACTATTTTGGTGCATAGAGGCATCATGGGGATGTTCGATATAGTTTAGTTTTAAATGTGAAATAAGTTTTCACAACTCCTTTGACTATAGTCTTTGATGTCACCTTTGGAAACTAAATTTTCAACTAAAATAAAATCACTTTTTCAATATGGTCTATAGTGAAATTAACCCAACCCATGATCTGCATTCCAAATGACACATAACTAATAATGGTTTCTTCCGCATTGTGAAACTGAAGCTGAAACGTTTTCCATTCTATTTTTGGATGCCCTTAAGACTCAAGTTTATGGTAGTTCTACCGAGATCCTATTTTAGGAATGGTTGCAAGGTATTGGAAATGAAAGTAATTTTATCATGGTTTGGATCATTTTCCATACTAATAATTATGTTTACAGCCATTTTTTATAATGGATGGTATAAACATAAATGACTACATTTTTAACCACATCTCCAAGGAGGATATGGTTTGGATTGATTAAGATTAGAGTTTGGTTTCATTATGGATCTTAGAATCATACACTAACACATTTCATGATAAATAAACACTCTTTTATAAACGGAATCCTCCTCATGTGGATGTTTTTAAAATAAACATTAATGTTTCTGTGTCTAGGTTAATATGGTGAAATTTGGTATTTTTACATTTTATGATTTTTTATCCCTTATTGAGTCCTATAATAAGGTTTCCAAGGAGATATAGAGATATACTGTTATATAAACAATGAAAATTCTTCCTCATTTGGAATTTTCAACTTCTAATGATTAGAAGGTGTTATTGGAAGTGTCTGGTGAGACACACAACTCCAAGGTATGAGGTTATTTTTAAAAAACCAACAACAAAATAGTGGTTAAACACAATATGATTAGAGACAATGAAATACCTACCATAAATAATAGATACAAAAAATAAAATACGAAATCAATCAGCATAATAGCATAGAAAATATAATGTTACAATAAGACAAACAATATATAAATGAAAAAACACAAATGGATTTGATGAGGATAAAACCATTTTGGTCCTACTCCATAGAAAGAACACCATTATACATACTTTTATTAATGAATGAAAATAAATTGATGGATAAAAATATAAACATTATGAAGGAAACATGAAAATAAAATACTCAAACCATAGGAACAATATTCCACCTAAGCACACAAGAACAAAAAAATAAACAATGGAACTTTGGAAACATCAATGGGATGAAAAAACATATTGAGATACCCCTACTTGGGATAGATCTCACCTATATAAATAAATTAAAAAAATATTTTAGTTTTTTTGTGAGAACATTCACAACCTCATTCTATCCACAAGAACAACACTCTTGGAATCATCCATGAAGGGTTTTTCTAATAGATCTATAATCATACTCTCTATCTCGGGATTATCTACTTCCTCTCTTAGTTTATCTCTTAGTTCAACCTCTCTAATGTTTTCAATTATATATCTCTATCAACACAATATTGTAGCAAGAGAAATTAAAATGAAATGAATAAATCCATGGAACAACATTCAATAACTTCATAACATTCTTTCGATCAACGATCTTTCGAAAGAGTATTTTTCAAAAAACCTAGAATGGTCATTATAGTGTAAAGGTTTTTTATGCTTTCCCACATAATTGTAGACTTGGTGTGTTATGTAATGGTACTTCCCCTACTGTATATGGGTCACTATACCACTTCATAACGGTATACCCACACTATATAAGGTTCGATAACCACTACATAAGGGTTGGTACCCATTATGAAAAGGCCACATGACCCCCATGTAAAGCTGACATAGTGCTCTCATAAGGTTAGAACACTCTATTCCTCTTCCACTTAAAGGTAGTTCAGACCTCACATAATGGTACATTATTCTCTACATAAATTAAACCATACAAACTCAATGCTTACATAATGGTACAAAATAACTTATGTAAGGTTTATCCCTGTAAAATAAAAACCATGTAAGGGTAACATACCCCTTATATAAATGTATAATAACATCAAATAATGGTAAAAAACCTCAAATAAGGGTAAAATAATCTTTATGTAAGGGTAAAAGAAATAATACAAAATATACCAAAACAAAGTCTAAAGGTAATAAAACATAAAAAAGGATGATATAACATACAACAGAAGATTATACATGAAATCAACAATTCAAAAAAATAATTTTAATTTTTTAAAATAAACAATCCATATTTAATAAATCTCCACCTTATAAACTAAAATGTAAGGTGTAAATGGTAGATGATCTTGAAAAACTATAGTATCATAACCTATCAGCCGGTTCAGACAATCTTCATTGTCAACAGAAATTATATTCAATCCTAAAAGTCCTAATCTGAAAAACTACCTAAAATATACCACAATGGAATATGTCTTCCCATACATCACATATACTACTAATGACTACAACATTATTAAAAATAAAATAATATATTCAATTTATTTAACTATAATGGATACCTTCAAATACATGAGTTTATCATAATCACATAACTGAAACAAACATAACACATTACATAAGAGGTTTCGTTCAACTCTCTTGTGTCTCCATGAAACCCAAAAAACTAGAGAAATACCAAATTCCTCAAAATGATATAAACAAGATAAATTGATGTGTGGAATATAAAAAATTTCAAATGTGAAACAATTATAATGAACGTATAATAAGTAGTAAGAAAAAATACAGGAATAAAACTTAACAAAATGGAAGGAGATATGTATCCACCTATTCCCAAAAAGCATAGGAAAAATTGCCCTACCCACACCCTCTCTTCCCACTTTGGGCCCCTCCAAATCACATATAGATCCATTCCAAGTATTACAGATTAAATACAACCTAGAACTACTCTTAATCTATACTAATGGATTCTAGACATACTTAGAGAACATCATCAATGTCAAAAATAGAGTATACAACATTTTTCTAGTCTATACAATCCCTATACATATTCCCAGGGGTGTATATTTTAATGTGGACAATATTTCAACACTAACAGTGCTTACACTTCTTAATTCAATTATATTCCTTTATTTATTTTATTTTACCTTTAGGTTGACCCATCATAATGAGAAACTCATACCCATACCAAATCCCATTACCCATCACCTACAAATGAAAAATTTATATATCCCTAGAAAAGAGCGTTGACTTCACTACATCTAAAGTGATGGTATCCCTACCATACACCATGGAATATACTACCATACTGAATGATACATCAATGAAATTTAACAATAAACAAGACTATTCTTAATCATTAATATCGGCATCAATATCATCTAAATCTAACTCAATATTTTTAAAGCTATATAAATGTGTCCTCATAGAGTTACATGGGTCCATTATGAAATTATAAAGATGTATTTTTTGTTTTTACCTTCCTAAAAGGGATATAATCATCTTAATATACTCATGATCCAACTATTTTCCATTATAATAAGTCTAATGAGATACTTCTCACAAATCCTTTTCACCTGAGGATAAAAATATTCGAGAATGTGATTTTATTAAAATATTAGTTTTAATATTATATAAATAAATAGTAGTATTCCTAATTGAAAATACAATGGTAATTTTGTTTTTAGAGCCTACAAGAGAATCTTCAATTCCAATGTGGACAAGAACAGAATCCATCTTAACTCTCAAAAAAATAAGTCAATTCCCCATCAGAACTTGAATACTCTTAAATAGTAAAAGTCAAATTTAGAGTCAATCAAAACTAGCTATGGTACCAATTTTGGGTAATTAACCATTGAAACACATAACTCCAATTTATGAGGTAAGGTCACACAAAAGAACCAGAAAACAAAATGTAAACACAATAGGATTCTAGAAAAATAAAAACTTCCCAAAAATAAGAGAAACAAAAAATAGAAGAAAAATAGATGGGAATAATTTGATGAAAAATACACAATGGGAATAATATAAAAAAATGATAATGAAAAAATAACATATGGAATTTACAGGGTTCATACCAATTTGGTCTTTTCCAAGGAAATAAAACCAACCGACATCCTTTAAATGGTCAAGAAAAATGGAAGATTAGAAATAGAAATTACAAGATTGAAAAAAAACAAGAATGCAATGGAACCAAAGGAATAATATAACACTTATGCACATAGGAACAAAAAATCCCAACAAAAAACATGGGAAGTTTAAAAAGGAAAACCAGAAAACGAAATCGAGACACCATTATTAGGGATCGATATAACCTGTCAAAATTCCTTCAAGATACACTGTGTCTGATTTCATACAAAACAATTTCACAAACAATATATATTCAATAGAACAATACTCTCATAATCATCCATGAATGGTGTTTCCAACATTGACACAAATAGGATCTCCATCACTGGATCATCTCCTTCCTCCCTCGATTTCCCTCTCAATTCACCCTATCTAATTTTTTTTATTATGTATCACTATTGGAACAAGTAGAGAACTAATGAAGTAAAAAAATATGAAAAAATATCTATATAAACATTCAAAGGCATTGAAACATGTGTTTGGTCGATGAGATACCATAAGAATCCATTACAAAAATCATTAAAGGTCTAGTGCTGCGCAGAAGTCATTATAAGATTTCGCACATAAATTTCTTCCTGGATGTCTATGTAACAATACTCTACTCTAATATCCCGGAATTCCAGGTAAATTTATTAAAATTAGATGGGATTATTTTGAGACGATAATTTCATATGGATCCTGATTCCAAGGCCTGGTGATACCAGAATAGACGTTTGAACTTTTTTTAAGCTAAAAAAACTACAGGTCCATAGTTTGGGATACATCTAAACAAGTGACCAAATTAAAAATACAAGGGAATTGTAGCTTTAGAAATGATGAAATTACCTATAAATGGGCCTAACCTCAACTGGGGATGGTTGAAGGAAAAAAGATAACTTTCGGAAGTTTTTAGAAAAAATAATATAATCTTAAATATTTTATTTTATTCAATGTTGTTAGACTGCAACGCAATGACGAATCGATTGATTCATTCCAAAAATGAATTTTCATAACAATGTTGCAATGAAGTGTCACAGAAATGTAGTTCCATAAATGAAATAGTGTAATAGTGGTGACTCAACATAATAGGAACATTACAACGTGTTTCCCCATTTAATGGGATTACAAGAATTAAATATCAGATCTGAATCTTTATAATCACTCTGAATCTATGGAGGATCAATGTAGACAAATAATGATAGTGAAAAAAATTGAGCTCTACCACTCATCTTTGATTGATCTCTCCCCCAATGACAGATTGAGGACTTTCATAGATGGATCGCATTCAGTGAAGAATCATTCCTCTGATTGGAGATATTCTCTTTCTAGGGGTTTATTCATTGTGAAATTATTCCATGTTCCTTCTTTCTAAAACAAAGAGTTTTGATCAACCAAACAATAAGATGATATGTGGGTCATTTTTTCTTGTGGGATTGGTTTGATTTTGTGATAAAAATCAGGAAAATAGAAACATTCTGAATAAGTGTTTTTATTTAAATCCCCATTTAGTCGCGCTTAAATTTATTACATGGACAGATCAAGGAAGACACTAAAAAATCCCTATCCACCAACCTTGTTTGTTCATGTGACACTATTCCTCCCCCATTCCATATTCCTCTGATCCCCATTGCCACAACAACTCAATGATCACCAACATGGTGGTGGATCGTAATAGAAGATGATGGATACCGTGGAAATATGGGGCCCCATCTTTAATGAACAGTAGAGGAGGAAACATGAGACATCGTATACCGGCGGTGCACCATATCGGAAGAGGACATGACCATCATGCCTTGTTGGTATGGGACGACAGCACTAGTGGGGCACCGTGTAGGGTAGAGGAGGTCACAACGGTGATGAGGGCGACACGCTCTGGCAGTGAAGAACCCCGTGGAAACTGTCGCGGGGTGACAACAAGGACCGCAGACAACTGCCGATGGTGGGGAATCAGTAAACGTGGCATTGAGCCACCTCTCATGGCTGGAGGGTTGTGGTATAATGAGACTGCAGTATGAGGGACCTACAGAAAACCACAGGGAGGTCATGTGGTGAAACCATCGTGGGTCGATCACTCGTAGAAACCACTGCACTAACCAAGGGTGGACACGGCGGTCGCCGCATCTAGGTGAGTCGAGTAGGTCTTCTCATAGTGAGTTGGGCTAGACACATGGCCCAATCAGTTTAGGCTAGACATTGACCCAGTCAGGTCGAGTTGGTCTGACTGGATCGGGTTGGGTTGGTCTATCTGAGCCAGAATGGACCCAGATCTAACAAGCCCCTTTTTAGTAAAATAGGGATATCATCCAAACTGTACATCTTATTAACGGGTTTTTTGAGGATTTGCGACCCTTAAGACAATTTTTCGCCTCTTATACACTATGTAGACTTTATGGGATGTTTAAATGAGAATGATCGCTTAAGTTTTATAATCTCCATGAATCAAGAGCGCCATGCGCAGGAATCATATAGATGACTATATTGAGCGGACTACGATGACTGGGTTTATGTGATCCTGTTGGCCAAAAAATAAAAGAGGGTATAATTGATCTAGGTGGCCTAGGAGATGAGTGGGTCTAACTGATCTAGCTGTCTAAAGAGACAAGTCGGTCAAACTAATCTAGTTATCCCATGAAACGATCAAGTATAAATGATCCAGCTAGTCCAATATATGACCGAGTATATGTGATACAGTTGGACCATCCGAATAGTTGTTATATGTTATGTAGCGGCCCCAAGCACTCATTATAGATGAGTGCTTCAATAGTAAAAATTGTTATTTATTATGACTATTAGTCTTGCATTCCTTCCTTTAGATTTTACTTGTGTTAGTTTTCCATTGCTCCGTGTGTACTTTTCCTTTTTCATATTACTTATTGGTTTGGGGTCCCAACTTATTATTTTGTTACTCACCCCTATACGGGTTTCACACGCACATTTAATGTCTTGGGAATATGATAGACACTTTGATGGAGAAATTTGTGGTCCAAGACTAGGCAGTTCCTAGTGAGATCAAATAGGTGGGGCATACTCTTATGGCTACTAGCAGTCACCCTACACCTACCATTCAGGTATGTTTTTCAGTGAATGCATATTTAAGGATATTTTTTTACTTTATTATTTTATTATTTTATTTTTTGGGACTGAATTCGTGCAACATTAATTTCATCTAGTCATGTTATAATCTTTTTGTTTGTCATTGTGGCATACCCGTTTTCATTTTCTGTATCTTGGGCTGGTGTTGTGAGTGTGCATGTGTACAGGTAATCAGAAAATACCTCCAACTTGTAGGGTAATGCCTTTGGTGCAAGACTACAGCCGCTGTAATTTGGGAGGCAGGCTTGGGGTATTCGCAGCATGGGCCCTAGGGGATGGGTCATGAAAAATTGGTTTCAGAGATGGTCAATTATACCTCAATGACTAGGATTCATTTGTTTTGTTTTTGGAAAATAGTGTTGAATATTTCTAGTTTGACATTTAGACTCATAGAGTCCATTTATGGTATTGTTTCTAACATATCCATACAGCAGGACACCAAATTCTACTTTTCGACTCAATACATGAAAACATTGGTTGCATACATCATATAGGAATTGAAAGTGTTCTCGTGTTTTTTTAGTGATTGTAAACTCTCCCAGTATAATCTTTTTATTGTTGTTAATCATGATCTATTTTAAGATGCCTCAATGCATATGACTAGAAAATATTATGGTACATTACTATGAGTATGGTACACCCAGTTATGAGGTTTTTATTCATGGACCAGTGCTATAGATGTCCTCGCTAAGTGGTGCACTAGTGTTCCCACCAACTGCTGGTCAATAGTTCCTACCTGCATTACTGGTAGAGGAAGCTCACATGCTCAGTGTCATACATGACTTCCAGATGCCGATACCTCCCAGGCTCAGAGGTGATACTGACCCCCAAGTGGCTGAGTATTGGCTCGATGCAGTTATGTGAATCTTCCTTCTGGGGAGGACGCCTCCCAACTAGATGGTGATCTTAGCTATGAGCCTTCTTTAGGGATCAGTGGTGAAATTGTTCAGCTTGAAGATCTGAACACCCTATGAGGTGACCCTCACCTAGATAGACTTTGAGTACCTTTTCATTGTATAGGTAATTCTGGAGATGTTATGCTCATGGTGCATACAAGAGCCCCTTTACTTAGAGTAGGGTTGTATGACAGTGGCATAGTACTCAGTGAGATTCAACATGATTTCTCACAACTCTACAGATATGGTACAAGACCCATTATTTCATGCTAATGATTTTGAGAAATAACTACGCAGAGATATCATGAAATCCATTTATTAACTTATCATCCCTACTCATTATGTGGTTATAGAGAGAGACCTTCTTGTTGATATATTTCTGGCCATGTAGGCTCCATCAGTAGGAGCTACTAGTAGACACCAGGCAGTGAAGTATTCAGCAGGGGGTAGTAGGATGCTGGCATAGAGTCCCAAATGGGTAAAAGCTTTTAGGAGAAGACCCCATGAAAAATGGTTGGTAGTATAAGGCCACCAGGGCACTGGGAATTATCAATGGAGCTGGGGGTGCTACTCGTGCATCAAGTTGGGACACATAGCTCAAGACTGCCCGAGTTGTCTTGTAGAAGATCATGGGATGGTCAAGGGTCAGTCAAAGGAGAGGCATAGGGGTTTAGTAGGATGATATGCTAAGAGGAATATGTGGAAGGGGAGTGGACATAGTGTCAAGTGGAGGGAGAGGTTAGAGGTTCTATAAAGCCCCCCCCCCAATGTGGTCCAGCACGGGCTCTAGGAGCCGTTGGACAAGGGGCGAGGCCATTATCAGGCAATGAAAGCCTATGAACATGGTTATCTATATATTATTAGAGTTACAATATTTTTCTTCTCCAATATATCTATAGATCTTATAGACACAGGTTTCAGTCACTCTTTTCAAGTCACTAACCTTATTTGGATCTTAATGATTCTGATGGATTTGTTGCCTCAATTCGTACAATTAGGGACTCTTACAAGAGGGGATTTAATGATTATACTCTAGTGACGATAGTGTGAGATTAATATTGAACTTGAGAGATTAATATGAGATCCACATGTAGTGGCGTTGATGCATTAGGTTATCATCATGGGTATGGACTGGTTATCCACAGTTCATGTTCAGATCAACTAACTTAGGCACATAGGTTGGTGTGTCCATGAGGATGGGACCATCTTTTCTTCCACTCGTGATAAGGAAGCTCATGCAGCGTATGATGGACTTTCATGGAGGTGGGTGTGGCCGATCACCCAATAGTTGTCTGGAATCACGATCGGTGAAGTGGAAAAGAGAAGTCCTCACATTCTTATAGTGGTTGATGAGTATGAATACATATTTTCTAATGATGTCCTAGGATTACCTCATCACAAATAAGTAGAAATCTACATTGATCTATACATTGGGATGAAAAAGATATCCACACCATCATATTATATGGATCTTATGATGCTTCATGGGTTAAGGGTACAACTGGAGGATTCCTAGGAGAAGGGTTTCATAAGACTCATAATTTCGCCATGGGTAGACCCAGTTCTGATTACAATGAAGGCAGATGGGAGTTTTAGGTTGTGTCTGGACTTCCAGTGCCTAAACTATGTGACATTGAAGAATAAGTATCCACTACCAAGGATTCAGGACCATTTCAATAAGCTAAATGAATCGAGATGGTTCTCAAAGATTTACCTCTGATTGGTCAATCATCAGCCTCGTGTATAGGATGAGTATGTACCAAAGATAGCCTTCAGATGCTGGTATTTATGCAATGAGTTCTTGGTAATGTAGTTCGGCATGAATAATGCCCCAGTAGTGTAAATGGGACTCATGAATAGGATCATGAAGCCTTATCTTGACTGTTTCATTGTGGTATTCATTGATGACATCATGGTCTACTCATTATCTGAGGAGGAGAACACTACACATCTATAGATAGTTCTAGATCATTCTGAGAGCACCATCATTATGGGAAGCTCTCAAAGTATTAGTTTTTGATTAAGAGGTCCAAATTCATGGAAACGTTATATCGAATTCTAGAGTCACAGTGGATCCAGCAAAGATAGAGGCGGTTCTTTCTTGGGAGCCACCCAGGTTTGTGACTGAGGTGTGGAGTTTCATGGGTTTCACTGGATACTGTTGAAGGTTCGTGCATGACTTTTCAAAGGTAGAAGTACCCATATCCTCTTTCACAAAAAAGGGAAAACACTTTATGTGGATGAAGAGGTTCCATAAGAGTTTCCTGTAGCTGAGGTAGAGACTGATGTGTGCCCCCATCTTGAGACTACCAGTGGAGGGCATTGGGTATGTAGTTTTCTTGTGATGCGTCATGAATGAGACTGAGTTTTTCTTATGCATAAGAAATTAATGATCATCTATGGTTCATAGTAGTTACAACATAATGAGTAGTATAACGCGACTCATGACTAGGATCTAGCAGCAGTGGTCTTTTATGGGAATATGTGTCATCACTACATGATGTGTGAGTATTTTAGAATCTACTCCAATCAAAAACATCTTAGGTATGTATTCTTGTAGAAGGACCTAATATTGATGGAGTGGCGATTGTTGGAGTACCTCAAGGACTATTACTTCAATATTGTTAATTCTATTTGGAAAGGGAACATTGTAATAGAGACACTCGATATAATATCTGGGTTGAAGCTGTTGAGTGAGGTATCAAAGGAATTATCCATGATGCAGATATCATCAGGGGGATAATGATGGAAAAGCCTAACTTTAGTATATTACTATCAATCACCCACTATTATTGTGAATTATGTAGGTAAAACTTGTGGATGTTGACTGTGAGGTATGACATACTCATTTATCCTCAAGACAAGCTCTTGATGGATTTTCGATAGGTGCGGAGAACATTATTTTTTTAATAGAGTGCACCATTGTGCTAGTCGCATCGTGTGAGGAGGTTCTGAGGGAGTTCGACACCTCCCCTTTGGTGGAGAATCGTGGGGTGGAAAATATGTACCAGGATCTCCAACGTTAGAACTGGTGGTAAATGATGAATAAAGTGGCGACGGAGTTTGTTTCACGGTACCACACTTGTCAGCAATTGAAGGAAGATTACCAGGTTCTAGCAGGCATGACCTAGCCACTTGAGGCACTGGAGTGGCAGTGGGATGATATCTTGATGGAATTTGAGAGAGGATAACCATGAAAATCCAGGGGACATGATTATATTTGGGTGATCATTGACTGATTCACAATGTCATCCCACTTCCTACCCATCTGGGAGAAGGGATCAGTCATGAGCTTGGGAGGCTAGATAGTTTGACTCCATGTGGTCCCATCGATGATTGTCTCAGATCGAGCCACTTTATTGAAATCCCTGTTTTAGAATGGATTTCCAAAGGCATTTGGGAGTCATCTTCCTTATAGTGAAATGTTCCATTCTCAGATGGGTGGTTAGACAGACATGACCATCTATGTTTTAGAGTACATGCATCATGCTTGAATCTAGGTCTTCAGGAATAGTTGTGATGATCACCTACCACTACAATTCTTCATATAAAAAACCCTATACCACTACACCATTGTTATGGTACCATTTGAGGTGCTTTATGAGTGACCGGGAAAATCACCTTTATGCTAGAAACACCTAGGGGAGTCAGCACTCATTGGTCCAGAGTTGGTACGGGATGCCACTGAGAAACTGCATGTCATCATGTAGTGGGTGTGGACTATGCATAACATGAAAAACTCATATACCGATAGGAGATAGAGGCCATTGGAGTTCTAGGAGGGAGACCATGTATTCTTTCTAGTCTCACGTTGACTCTGAATGTGGAGTTTTGGATGGGGAAGAGTGTTTTCTCCAAGATTTGTCATCCCTTTTTAGATTCAGATAAAAGATTGAATGGTGGAGTACCACTTATATCTCCCCCCATAGATGCACTGGGTACATGATTTATTCTGTGTTTTGCACCTAAGGAGGTACGTGCGCAATCCATTAAATGTCATTGAATAGGGTGAGTTGTAAATCAGCGATTGGGAAATGTTTACAGAGTCCTTGGTAGAGATTGATGATTGACATGAGGGAATTCCTCATGGAAGGTCTATTCCTCTAGTGTTTTTTTGATGGAATCATGGGAATTTCAGTGATAGAACATCAGAGTTGTAGGATAAGTTCCATGCTCAGTACCCCCATTTGTTTGTTTAGCCCTTGTTTTGGAGTATGGGGACGTGAATCCCTAAATGTGGGGCTAATGTAATGTATTGGAATTCCATGTAACTTTTTTTATACTAAATGGGATTATTTCATGAACTGATTCTCAGAAGGAACATGATTCCATGTCTCGGTGATCCCATATTAAACATCTATACTTTTTAAAGATAATCAAAATGGTGCGCATTTGTGGTATTGAAAACATCTAAATGGGTGCCCAGATTTAAAATCCATGGTTTCCATTGCGTCCGGAAGGATGACACAGCCTAATAATATGCCTAACCCCGACTGGAGCTGGTTTAAGGGAAATGATAAATTTTATAAGTTTTAAGAAAAAATCAAATAAACTTAAAAGGATTATTTTATTCGAAATTGTTTTGTTGCAACACAATAACGGAATAACTACTTCATTAAATAAATGAATATGCATAATGAAGCTACAAAAAATGTAACATTAATGATTTTTAATAAATAAACAATGTAATAGAGGTGACTCAGTGTAATAGGATCACTGTAACACATTTCTTCTTGACATGGGTAATCAGGAATTAGAGATCAGATTTGGATCTGGGAAATAATTATGAATCTCTGGAGGATGGTCATTGGCGAATTACAAATGATGAATGAAAATATACAACAAAATTGAGCATTCCCCATCCTCTTTTAGATATCTCTCACTCTTTGTTGAATTGAGGAATTTCATGAACGGATCACCTTCAGTGATGAATCCTTCCTCTGATCAAACTTTTCCTCCAGGTAGTGGTTTATTCATTGTGAATTTATTTCTCGTTCCTTCCTTCTAAAACAATGAGTGTGGATCCACCTACAAACGTGTTTATTCATAAGTTGTTTGTTCTTGAGGGATGGTTTTGATTTTGGAAAAACATCGATAAAATTTATCCATGTTGAATCAGTGTTTTGATTTAAATCCTCATTTAGATGTCCATAAATTTATTATTTGGATAGATCAAGACCTACATGATTAAGGCCTGATAGATCCATCGTGGGTGTTCATGTGAGACACTTACTACCCTTTTCTTTTTACCTCAGATCCTCATCACTGTAACATGTCAATGACCACCAATAGGGTGGCAAATCACAGTGGATGTAGATGGATACCACATCCGGAGGTCATGACGACATGGGCCGGCAACAACCATAAGAAAGAGGCAGCGCTTTCCAGGGGAACTCCGTAGTGGAGGAGGGCATGACCAATAGTTTTTGGTGGTTCAATACTATAGAGCTATAGGGTATCCATGTCGGTTGGAGGTTTCCATTACCATCGGGTCGTAGAAGTGCGGAAGGCAACATGCGGGTGGTGCATCGTGATGGTGGAGAACCCCGCGGAAACCGAAGTTGGGCGACGACAAGCATCGTCGCCAACTCCCTACTATACAGATTCAGTGAATGCAGCACCGAGCTACGTCTCATAGCTGGAGGGCCGTGGTCTTATGGGATCGCAGCATGAGGGGCCCACGGTGAACCATAGGGCAGTCACACGATGAAACTATCGCACTGACCAAGGGTGGATGTAGGGACTGCCACTGTCTCCGGGCGAGCTGAGCCACCCCCCTCACAATGGGATGGGATGCCCTGCGTGTTGGGATGCTAAAGAGGGCTATACAAGTGGACCAACGGGAAAAACCCATTTGAAGCTGGCTGGTCCTACGGCCAGCGGACCGGACCCGTGGCCTAGTGGGCCAAACCCGCAACCCAGACGGTCTGATCCCACTTGTCAAAGGGTGAGGTATTGGATGGTATATTAATTAAAAATAATAAATATCATGTCATAATTAAATTATATTTCAATTATTTACATTATTATACCCATCCATGTAAAGTGGTGATGAAAACAGATAACACCACATAGTGTAGATGGTAAGTCATATGTACACACGCACTGTTTGTTCATTTTTTATATGATAGATAAAAGGATAAATATTGGTGTACCATGATAAGAATAAAATATCATAATATATATTATACTATATTTGTTACTTTAGTATTTAAATTACACATGTAGAGGATGTAGAAGAAGAAATGAACTTTGATGAGTTCATTAAAACGATTACCTCTTCTTCGGAGGACTTCCTCTAGATCTCTTGCTAAGGGATATATGGTTTGTCTTTTTGGAAGACCAAGACCTCCATAACTTTGATATTGACGTTTTTAGAAGAAAGTTTAGGGTAATTTCAATATATAAGGCTCAAACTAGTGTAACGATGTTTGGGAGGATGTTCCATTTTATAATTGATGTGAAAGAATCTTTTTGAATCTCTAATAATACTAAATTAATATAAATTAATTTTCAATTAAAAATGGCACCAATGTGAGTAATTAGGAATATAATATTATTATGGGTATAATCATCTCAAAAATGATTTTTATAAAAGTTAATATCATATTCGTACTCTTATCTTTTGAATTTAACCATTGGTTATACTTCTTAACTCTTAGTGTGACAATATGTTTTTTTACTTATTAGGGGTTAATATAGTTACCAAAAATGCAAAATTAACCATGAATTTATAATTTAAGAAATTTTAAATCTTTTCCCAATTAGTTGGTCAATTTTTATATTTTTTTTAATTTTATATCATTTAATAAAATGTTATTTATTATAAAATTTCATTAATGACAATTTTTGACACTATCCCTTACTTTAACATTTAGAAAAATATCAATATGCAATATAACATTAAAAACCTTTAATATATCCAAAATATTTCTAGTTAATCTATAAAATTATTTTATGACATTAATTATCAAAATTTAAATTTAAATTAATATTTTCAATGTACTTTATTTGATATTTCCAAAAATTAAATAATTACACCATCATGATAGTGTAACCCATTAAGGAAAATATTTATTTCATAAAAATTAAAAATAATTTATTAGGATGAAAATATAAAAATTATATTTCTAATTAATATTTATAGTATAACATTTCCTCTGATTTAAAACAAAACAAATGTAATATTTATTAAAAATATGACTATGACATATTTGAAAATCCTTAAAATAAAATAATATAAAATGATTGAAGTCATCTTAGTGGCTCTAAGAGGCATTAAAATAGTCCAAATGATGATTTTGGCTAATATTAACTCATATACTAAAATAATTACAAATATTACGGTAATTTTATAATATTTATAATATTATATTACCCTTAATTACCAAATTTACCATTATCCTTGATAATTAAAAAAACTAGTAAATTTAATATTCATGTTTTCCAAAAATAAAAGTGAAATATTTACTAAATTTCAAAATTATGATTCCAAATAAGGAATTCATTTTTCAAAATTCAATACACATGATCGGCTAAAATTAATTTAAAATTAATCTCATTAATGAATGAGAAAACGGGTTATTAAAGTGAAAATGTTCAAAAGTATGAAAAGTTTTTACATGAAAATTCAATGTGAAATTGATTAAAATTAACTAAATTATATAAAATTATATAAAATTTATCTAATTATAATTTAAAAGTAATCCAAAATATTATTTAACACTATAAATTATTTAGAGGAAAAATCTACATTCAGTTAAAATCCATTATTTTTCAGTATTCATCAAAACAAAAAAGTTAGCATAAAATTAGCAAACCAAATCATCAGAAATAAATTTTGAAATATCCATATCAAATATTATTTTTATTCTTCAAAAAATAATATATTAAATTGTCAAAAAACTAGATTTAAAACAATTGTTCCATCCAAAGTAAATAAAACTATCTTTAGAAAATATATCCTTCTAATGCATAAAATTGGATTCAAGAGAATAAGATTTGGTATGAAGACCCAAAACATGGAATGTGTATAAGAAGAATAATAAAATAAATAAATATCCATCATGTGAAAATTTTGGAAAGAAAAATATTGGAAAAAAATTTAATGGAACAATAGTGTGTTACGAGTGCTACAATAAGAGTAATATGGCTCATGAATGTATGTGAAAGAAATATACCACTACGATCCAGTGGTTCAACTATAAATAACCGGGTCATTATTCAAACCAATTATCCATTTTTTCAAGGTAATATACCATAGAATAGGCCATGGGTAGAAGGTTATTCTTATATGATCACTGAATATTTGTTTCATGTTTTTAAAGATGTGGTGGAAATTTCTTTTACAATATCCTCAATAATTTTTTATTCATTATCTAACTCTGGATCATCATAATATTTTATATATTTTATATTTCCCAATAAAATTAGAAATTTACCTAACCCCATATGAAGGTTATTTTATGTAAAAACTAATAGTTGGAATCTCACTAAAATAATATGTTTCCGGAAGATTCCATTATGACACATAAGAATGGAATATCATTAGAATTTATTGTTATAATACGGTTGATTTTTAAATAATACTTTATTTTTAAAGGATTTAAAACTATTATTCATATATTTATTTCAAATTGAATGAAATTAGGATTTGTGAAAAAGAAATTGAATTCCTAATCTTTATAGTGGGGAATTCATAATCTAATTCATTTCAAGTTCCACCCATAGTGTCTATTCATATAGAAATTATTGGGTAGAAGATAATAAAAAACCTAATGATATAAAATGTAATATTAAAATTGAGGGTATAATTATATTATACTAATAAATTACAGTATTTATTGTGGAATTTTTTGGGAACCCACTAGTGCATGAATTTGACTTTTCTAATCATTTTATAACAGATGCATGACCTATATAAAATAATACCTATATAGTATACACTAGGGAATTAGTGGCGCTGAAGAAATAACTACAGGAGTTTTGTGATAAATGGGGTTATTGGCCCTAGTGTTTCTCCATGGGTATACCCAATTATTTTCATTAATAAGAAATATGGATCCATGAGGTTGTGAAATGATTATGTGAAAATAAATTGATTTATGATAAAGTTCAAGTACCGTCTACCTCATATTCATGACTTATTCAATCGACATAATGAAGATCAATATTTTTAAAAAAATTAAACTTCATTCAATGTATCAAAAATTGTGATTAAATAATGAAGTAATCTAAAGATATCATTTCAAACAAGGTGTCGATATTAGGAGTTTAAAATAATTCAACTTGATAAACTAATTTACCATCTCTTTTATGGATATAATAAATATAATATTCAACTACTATCCTTATAATATTTTTTTGGTGTTCCTTATTGATATATTTGTGTATTATAAAATCTATTATGGCCTTTTGAATTACATGAAAATAATTCTTGAGAATCTTTTGTTAATAGAGTTATATATAATATTAAGCAACTATGAATTGTAGATTTAAAAAGTATCTTTTGTTGTCCATATAGTCTCTAATAAAATAATATCATTTGATATTATAATGATAAAATAAGTAAAATAATTTCCTAAACCATTGAATGTAAAAAATTGTGTGCAACTGCAAAAGCGGAACACAACACAAGGAAGAAAGTTAAATTAAATCACAAGCCCAGGGACTTAACCTCGCAACCTCACCCCCCCAAACCATTACGCCCCACCACCAACGGTGGGGCTTCTACACTAACGAATATAATAGAGGTATGTAGTTTTATTTTTTTGGTAGGTTACTAGAGAAATTTTGTTCAAAATTTTCACTAATTGGATAACATGTTAACCAATATTACATATAATTGGGTATTGTTAACATGGATAAAGGAATAGGAAGAATTGTTCTAATAATTGAATAGGATATTGTTCAATGATATGATTTTGAATCTACCATTATGAAATAATGGATTTATGAAATATAATGATGCATTGAAGAAAGAATTTGGTTGTGTCCATATATATAATGATAATTTTATTTCTAATATATCCAGGCAATTAGGGACTCATGAACATAACTATCCAACTTGTGATATTAAGTTGGCATATGTAAATTTTTTTAAAGATATGGGTATATTATCTCTATTGGGAAATATATGAGATATACATAGACCATAAGAGCCTAAAATACATATAAATATACCAATTGAGGCAAATGATGTGGCTCTGATTAATCATTAATTATTATTTTTCAATATTCTAACACCTATGGAAGGAAATAAGGTACCAGATGCATTGGGTAGGAGAGATCATCGAGTTCTGTCCCAAATGAGGATTTATAGAGATCCTATGTTCATTAATTTATTGAATGTGAATATGATAATTATTAATGAAGAGTTAACATCGTTGTTTTTTTTAATTATTTAGAAACAATATTTATTATAAAAGATTAATAGTTCTCATTATGATGATGAGATTTTTCATAATAATATTAATGATGTGAATGATGTGAAATTGGTAGAATTTGTATATGAAAATGGAATTATAAAATATATAAATATATTATGTTTTCCATTAATACCTAATATGAAAATAAAATTGTTTTATGATGCTCATAGATAAAATTTCTAAATACACCCTGGTAGCATCAAGATGTATACGGATTTGGGGGAACATTTTATATTGGATGATATGAATGTGGGAATTATTTATTATGTATCAATATGCTTGTTTTCTCATTAGATGAAGTTTGGGAGATAGAATCATATATTATTTATGTGACATCTACCTATTTCTATGATCCAAGCTCAAATATAAATATACACCTTGGTAGTGCCAAGATGTATAGGGATCTGAGGGAATATTTTTAGTGGGATAAAATGAAGGGGAAATTTTTGATTATATATCAATATGCTTGGTTTTTTAGTTGGTGAAGGATGGGAGATAGAATACTATTCTATTAATCTAACCCATATGTATTCTTATGTGTAAATGGGATTACTTTACTATAGACTTTTTCAAAGGACAACCAAATATTTTTTGAAATAATTATTTGTTATGGGTTATTTTATATCACCTAACCAAATTTTCACATTTATTTACTATTACAGAATAATTTCCCCTTGGTTTCCTTGCATGAATCTATATTAATGATGTTACTAGACATAATAGTGTATTGACTTCAATTTTTTTATCATAATCATAAATTTACATCGAAATTTTGGAAGAGTCTTCATAGGGATCTTGATACCAAGATTAATTTGAGAACCACCTTACTTCATCAAATTTATAGATAATGAAAAGGTACTATTAAAAAATTAAAAGACATGTTGATATTGGGAAAACTTTTTTTCGAGGTATGAAGGATCAAAACATTCCTTTGGTATTTTTTTATTCAAGAAATTTTTTTCACTCAACTACTAGAATGGAACTATATTAAGCATTATATTGAATGTGATTTCATACTCCATATTTTTCAGGTGATGTTTGTGGATGTAAAATTTTATTGAGAGAAATTATTGGGGAGACCATGGTAAAGGTAAATACAATTCAAAATAAAATTAATGATTCTAAAATAAGTAAAAATATTTATGCTAATAATAATATGAATGGTTTGTAATTTTCTAATGGGAGATCATGTTTTCTTGAAATTATCTCCATGGAAGGGTGACATATAGTTTAGTATGAAGGGGAAATTGAGCCTTGGGTATATTAGACGCCTTGAAATTCTAGAAATAATTACATATGTGGATTACTGATTTTAATTTCCACCAAATCCCTCAATATTTATAATGTATTACACATATCATTGTTAAGGAAGTACATTCCATATTCAACACATGTTCCCACATTTGAAGAAATCAAATTGTATCCTAATCTGTACTTATATGAAGACACTGTATATATTCATGAAACTGGATATAATGTATTTAGGAACTAAAATAATTAGCTAGTAATTTAACATTAGAGATATCATGAAAAGGAATAAGTAATCTGGGATCTAGAGGATGTTATGAGGAAAAAACCACCCTTATTATCTTATAATTTAATAACCATGAAAATCACAAGGAATAAAATTTTATAGGAGGGTATAACGGAACACCCAAGCTTCAATTATAGTAAATAAACATTACATTTTACAATAACTATAACAAAATTCATATTTTAATATTTCATATCACAAAAATTCAAATTTTATTGGATGAATATTGATTCTGAACTAATATGGTAAAAATAATCATAAAATGCATTTTTGAAAATTATCATTAGAAATAAGATTTTATAAATAATAAAAAATGTACTATTTAATTATTCATACTTTTATTTGTTATAATTCATTATAATATGAAAAATAAAATATTGATTTAAAATAAATTTTAAGGAAATAAATATAAAATCATTTGGAGATAAAATTAGATATTTTTTAGAAAATTGATTTTTAAGAAATAATTTAATAACACTTAAATTCATTAAATTAAAATTTAATGATGAATGAATAAAAGTAAATTAATATATTATATATTTATATACATGTATTTAATTTTATGCAATGATTATTACTATTCATATAATTATTATAAGATCATCTTATGATTGAAAAATACATTTCTTTAAAAAAACAATTTTCAACGCATTTTGTAGTTTTTTTTTGAATTATATAAATTCATTGAATTGGATTAGATAAAATCAATTAAACATTCTAGTAATCATAATTTATATTTTTAAATAAGGTTAACGAATTTTTTCATAATAAATAAAAAAAAATTAATTACCGCAATTATGGTTTAAACATATTTACTAGGGGATTAACCTAAACAGATAAGAGCCAAAATGAAACAAAAAGACAATATAAAACCCATTTTTCTGGTTTTATTATGACTCTAACATAATATAATTTTAATATGATCTATTTTTTATCATATTTCCACGAAATATAAATTCCATTATTGAAAAAATTTGAATGATTACAAGTGTTCTACTAACCTCAACCATAAAATTAAACCTCCTTCTCTCACTTATTGACGCGTATTAGGCCATATATCATATCCAAATCCTACCAAAATATCTCCCCAACGTCCTTATCCACATTATAGAGGTAATTTTCTTCCCAAAAGATCAATCCTAATGTCATAAATAAGATATCCAAAATTGGTTCTTCTAAGCTAAGGTAATTGTTTTCACCAAGCTCATTCTTTTTCCCTTATTATTTTATCACCTTAAATTATGTCATAAATCATTAAATAAAATAAAAACATATCTACCATATACTAATATTAAATTATTTTTATGAATGAATATTTTTCCAGATACTTATCTATTAAATATGATGTAAAACTATAACTTGTGTGTATGGCTGACTACACCCTCGTGAACCGATGAAATGTTTTTTCTGTCACTAAATCACATGGATTGTCATAATGATGTTGTAAATTAATATATAATAATTATAAAATATTATTAACTAGGTAAATTTAATATATCATCTACTTGCATACCCTTTCACCCATTATGTAAATGATAAATTCGCTCGTGCATATGCATGACCAACCATCTCCACGAGGTGATGTGATTAATTTTCCATGTTCAATTTTTAATAATTCTTCTAAACATATATCTAATGAATAAATATAATAAGTATAAATTAAATGTAAGTTTATATATTATATAACTACATCATATTCATGATAATTAATACTTCCATGACAAAACATTCCTGAAAAATGAAGTAGTTGACGCCCGAAATAATAGTAATAATGGAATATTAATAACGAATGGGTGATAAGATGTTATAAGAGGATAATATATTATATAATAAATATGAATACGGTTCATTTATAAATCAATAACATTTATATATATATTATAAATTAGGTTAAATCTTGTTAAACTAAATGAAGGCGTGAGGGATGGGATTTAGTCTCAATTTACACTCTATTGAGACATATTTATTATTATTAACCTATTTAATTTTATGTGGTGTACATAACGATCCTTTGATATATTTTACATTAATACCTAACTATTAATGAAATTAGTTTTTTTATTTTAGTTTTTTATTTAAATGGGTTTCAATTTAAAAGTTGAAAAAGAGGTAAGAATTTTGTTTACAATCTAAATTTTTGGGATAGATCTTATTTTATTTGAAGGAATAGTATAACCTATCCTTTTTAAACTCTGTCCATTTTCTTATCTTATAAATATTTAATGAGTTTCTATATTCTCATTCAAATTTTATTCTATTTTATACTTGAATCATGTAAATATAGAGAACTAGGTATCCCATTATTGGTGCTTCATATTGTTTCATTGGAAGAAGATTAAAGCGATCACATCCTAATGGACCGAATGGTTTAGTATTCATGTTAAAGTAGATACATAATTCAAATTAAAATTATAACTACAACATAAAATGCACAAATAATTTCATTGAGCCTTAATTTATTTCCCCTTTATATAACCCTCTATGTCAGCCTTAATATACTTCATGGAATCCTGGGGGAAAATGAAACATATGAAATGGGTGAGCTCAAATGCTCTATAAGGGTAAGAGTACGACTGAAGCTCTGAGGAAATATCGGATTAACAATATATAAAGGTAAATATCTAAAACACATGCCATTTAAATAATAATATGTGTGAGTAAACAAAACCATTGATATTATAATAGTTTAATAATCACAAGGAATATTAATAACTGGATTTATAATGATGGAATTCATAATAATGAATATCTAAAACATACCATTTAGTGTTATTTCCAATAATTTAATTTGTTCAAGGCTTCCTTCTAAGAATATAATAAATGTGTAAGGCCTCTACAAAAACCATGTATATATTTTTTCGTGAAAGCTAATAATGCATCAAGCGGATATAATAGACCAGGCACATAATGTACTAATTATAATGAATTCCTCACATGAAAGGAGTGAAAAGTAAACATTCATATTAAAAAATTCATATAAAATGTGAATGTGTTAACCATAAACCATGAGTGGTATCAAAATACACCATCAATATTCAAACGGATCATAAACCATTAAATAAAATTAGGTAGATGATATCATAAGATATCAACCATACTTAAGAATAATATTCAACAAATTGTGTTCACATATATATAAATACTGTTATAAAATAATAAAAATTTTATTGATAAGAAATTCTTATTAAACCCATTTGAAAATCACTTTCATATAAAAAATGCCCTCTTATTTTAAAAATAACAATTTTAAATTGAAAATATCCCAAAAATAATGTAACAGGGTTTTTATTCTATTAGTATATTTATTCTTTCAAAGGATTAATGAAATTAAATAATAGTCTGGATGGTTGGAAAGGTGTTTTCAAGGTGTATATTAAGAATAGAACATTCTTTTTGTCTATTATCATATATATTCCATATAAAACACAGAAAAATATTCAATTTGAAATACATTGAATGAAATTCAAAATTAGACAAAAAATTTCCTTTAAAATCCATTTATATTCATATAAATAAACATGTAAAATTATAACAAGAATATTGGCATGGAGAAAAATATTTTATAATTAAATATTTAAGCATTCAAGGTGTCCTATGCCACATTAAACATTTATTTCATAATCGAAATTGAATAAATAACATTTAAAAAACATTAAATAAACTTAAGATAAATAAATTAATGACATTATTATTCAAATTGGTTGTATATACATCTCATAAAAGAAGGAGGGTGTATAACATCAAACTATGCCTTAATGAAGAGAGTATGAGATAAAGTCGCTTACCTTATGTTTCCTTCATTCAAATGTGATTTTAAACTCCCATATAATGTGTTTAAGAATGTTATTAGATTATATTATAACATTATTTATATTTATTATATCATATATTATCTTATTATATAAGTGAATCACTCATTTGTTGATAATATTTCGTTTTTACCCTTGTTACGAGTGTTAACAGCATCATTTTCCAATGTATGATTTTTAATAAAAATAATGTTTATTTGAAATAAGAAATATTTATTTCTTCTAAATAAATAGATTAAGTTCATTGATATCAAATTTGTTCATTTTATACACTTTTATAATCAATCATGAATGACAAACATTGAAAATGAATCTCATCGCATCGTGAGGATGGTAGGCTATATGTACACACAAGAACGATATCATTTCATTAATGGTGAAATGGTAAGGAAGGGGATGGTATATTAATTATAAAAAATAAATAACATGTCAAAATTTTAATATATAGACATTATCTCTATCAATATACCCATCCATTTAATGTGGTGATAAAAAAATATTACACCAAACCTTGGATACGGTAAGTCATACATAGGCGCGCTTGGTGATTTTGTTTTTCATAGGATGGATAAAATGAGAAATATGGTAATAAAATATTAATAATAATATATCATAATATATATTATACTGTATTTAATAGTTTATCATGGAAACAACACCTGAAGAGGAAGTAGAAAAATAAATGAACTTGGATTAGTTGGTTAAAATTACTACCTCTTTTTTGGATAAATTCTTCTAGATCACTTCCTAAGGGGTCTAGGGTTAGTATTTTTGGAAGAACATGATCTCCAAAACATTTATAAGGATGTTGGGAAAAGACATTATCAAGGTTAGGTTGATCTATAAGACTCAAATTTGTGTGAATAATTGAGGGAGGATGTTCCATTTTTTAATTGAGGTGAGAGGAACTTTTGAAAACTCTCAAATTATTAAATTAATATAAATTAATTATAAGTAAAAAAGGACTCCAATGTGATTTATTTATGATATAATATGATTATGGGTCAAAATAATCTCAACTAATAATTTTTACACAAGTTTAGGGCACATCATTACACTTATCTTTTGTCTTGAACCCTTATTCAATAACTTTAACTCTTACTATGACAACATGTGTTTTTACTACATAAGGGTTAAAATCGTTACTAAAAAACTCCAAAATTACAATAAATGAATCATTGATGAAATTCTAATCCTTATATGTTTCAGTTTCATGGATTTTAAATTTTTATTAGTTTTACATCATTTAATAAAATATTATTTATTCTAAAATGTCATTAATATCAATTTTGACACTATTCATTACTTTGACATTAAAAAATATAAATACACATGATAACTTCACAAAAAACATTTTTTTAATCCCTAATAGGTCTATATAATATATAAACTTATTTTATGACATTAATTATCTCATATTATATTTATTTTAATATTTTAAATATCATTTTTTTAGTATTTCAATTAATAAAATAATTACTACATTATCATTGTGTAATCTTTTAAAGAAATTAATTATTTCAGGAAAATTAAAATTAAAATTCCATGATAAAAGATAAAAATATTTATCATTAAAATTAATATTTATAATATAATATATCTTCTAAATAACCACATACAAAATTTAATACTTATTAAAAAAATTAGTATGACATATTTTATTTTCATTTAAATAAAATACTATAAAAGTATTAAAGTCATCCAAGTGGATAATAGAGGCCATAAAATTGGAACACAGATGTTCATGGTCGTAAATAACTCATCCAATAAAATAAGGATAATTAATTGGGGAATGTTATAATATTCATAATATTATTTTTACCCTTAATTACAGGATTTACCCTTAACCGCGATAATTTAAAAAATTACTAAGGTTCATGTTCATATTGCCCAAAAAGAAACGGAAACTTTTTTATAAATTTGTATGTATTTATTCCAAATATGGAATCCATTTTCAAAAATTTTATATATATAGTAGGCAAAATTTTATTTAAAATTAATCTCATTAATGTATGGATAAAACTGGTTATTAAAGTAAAAATGTTCAAAACATTGAAATTTTTTATATCCATTTTCAATGTGTAATTGAATACAAACTATAATGTTTTTATAGAGATTGGTAAGGAGAATTATCATTATAGAGTTAACCATCACAAATCCTTAAATTTTTGATTGGTTAAAAAACAATTGATTTATCAAAATGATAAGTAAACTAATAATTATTTGTCTCCAAATTCATTTTTCTAGAGTTGTGGTATTCCTTAAATATATACTTAAGCACTTGAGAAAATAAAATTACTTGATTAATTTCTATAAAAAATCATATCCTTTTGATGGGCTTCGATCTATTTTCACATAATATTTTACGATATGAAATGGATATTCATGATGTTGTATTCATACCTAAAACACATTTAATGAATCATTTGGTCCTCATTGAATTAATTCCTCTTATAAATATTTATAAAAACCAAAATTAATTGCACAGGTTTTCCAATATGATAAATTGTACTTTAACCTGAAACAATCATATCTTAAATTAAAATTAATCCATTCTATAATTAGGTACCTTAAGAATCATTCAAATTAATTCAGTGCACATTCAAATTCAAAAATATTAAATGTAACTTCACTAAATTTCCAAAATAGTGATTTCATTAGATTCCCTAAACAACATAATGTATATTTTTTACACATAGAAAATATTTGATCCCCTTAAAAAATAATGAAAATTTGCATGCATCTAAAAACCTAAATAATATGTACTATCGTAAAATCCTTATATATCCCCTAAATCATATTAACATATCAACATTGAAGAAATAATTCTTGAATTCCAATAAACATGAACATTTATCATTCTATTTAATTCATTAATAATTACTTATGATTCATCTTCTTATTCCTTAATACCTCCTTCATTCAATTTTCCTTTTTTAGTCTCTTCACCAACATCAGTATAACCATTACCTGTATAAACTTGTGGATTCTAACCATTGACTAAAACCCAAAACACAATGTGGGAAACACAAAAAATTGTGATATATTGATTAAGAATCATTTATAATTTGTCTAAATCAAAACAACTTCTTCTTAATATATGGGTTTATAGGTTTAACCTAGCCTTTAAATGGTATTTATAAGTCTATATGATCATATCATTTACTTATACTTATCTTCAAAGTCATTCATGGGGTTATATTAACTAATATATGATTTCTTAAATTCAGTTCCCAAGGATTCTACTAAAAAATCTCTCATTCCAACTATAAAGTCTCAGACCCTGATATCCTATAGTTGGGGTCTTACTTTTTCACATTATAGTAAGATACAAGTGATTGAATTCCAATGGACCGAATAGTTTAGTATTCTTGGTGATCTAAATATATACATGAAATTCACATTACATCTAAAACATAAAATACACAAATATAATTCATTATGTCTGCCATTATTACCCCTTTGTGTAACCCTACATATTAGTTAAAATATAATTACTGGAATCCAGAGGGAGAATGAAACATATTAAATGGGTGATAATAAATACTCAGTAAGTGTAAGCCTATAGTGGAATCTATGAGTAAATATGGCATAAACAATATAAAAAGGTAAATAACTAAATCACATGACTTTTAAATAATCACATGATCTAGGAAACATAACCATGGATTTTATACTAGTCAAATAATCACATGGAATATCAGTAAATAAATTCATAATAAGGGAATAAAAAATGGATATCCAAAATATACCATCGATGATTCATTCAAATAATCTCATACTATCAAGGAAACATGCCAATAATCTAATAAATGGGTAAGGCCCTATCCAAAACCATATCAAATATGTTTTATAATACCATATTATTCATATATGGGATATATAGGGCCTTGAACGTCACTTACTATGTCCATTTCATTTCTTATATAAACTGGGGGAATCATAAACAACATTAAAATTAGTATTAAAAAAGTAGCATACGAAATGGGAATACTTAAACCATAAACCAAGAATGGTATCAAAATAGTACATCCAAAGTCAAATAGATCATAAACCATTCAATGAAATATATTATATTATATCATAATACATCAAGCTCAATTTATCATAAGATTCAATAAATTGTGTTAACATATATGAAAATACTATAATTAAATCATTGAAATTTATTTGACGAAATAATTTTATAAAACCCATATGATATCAATTTCATATAAAAATACATGTTTCCATAAAAAGCTATTTTCAATAAAAAATATCGAAAAAATACGGAAAGGCAGTTTTCATTTAAGAAAATATGTAATCTTTTAAAGGAATCTATAAATTAAATAATATTCATAGTGGTAGGAAATCCATTTTCACTGTTTATATTAACAATGAAACATTCCTTTTGTCTTTTGTTAAAGCATTCTATATAAAACACATAATAATACTAACACATCTTGGTGTATTCTCGCACTCGTAATAGCCACGCCAAAAATATTGAGATATTTCTAAGTACACAAAGTAAGAATCATCCTTATGGAAAGCATTCTATGTGCAACTTATAGATTTGCAAGGTCAACTTTTTTGGTCATATTCTCTCTGAATCAAGAGTATTTGTTGACCCTGAAAAGGTTAGTGATGTGGTTTCTTAGGAGCAACCCAAAAATGTGTTTGATATCAGGAGTTTCATTGGACATGATAGATATTATAGGAATTTCATAAAAGACTTCTCACATCTTTCTTTACCTCTTACTTGAATTACAAAGAAGTGTGTTAAGTTCCTATGGTTATAAGAATGTGAGAAAGATTTTCAGGAACTGAAATAGAGGCTTGTCTAAGCACTGATTTTGATTATTCGAAAACCTAGAAAAGGTTATATCATCTTCTGTGATGCATCAAAAAAATTCATAAGAGTAGTGTTAATGCTGGAAGACTGTCTTTGCATACGTATCTCGGTAGTTGAGTCCTCATGAGAGAAATTAAAAAACACACCCTGACGAGCAAGCAGTAGTTGTCCATGACATCCATTTCTAGAGACATTATCTATTGGGTGAGCTCATTGTGGTGTATACTGATCAAAAGATCATCAAGTATATCTTTTCTCAGCGTGACTTGAACCACATAAAGAGGAGATGGGTCCAATATCTACAATATTTTGATTTGGATCATACCTATATGTTTGGAAAGGGAAATGTGGTCGCTAATACACTGAGTCAGAAAATTCAAACGCAAGATCGTTAGCCAATAAAAACACATATGTTAATTAAATTTAATTAGTACAAAATGTTCATTTAAGAAATTATGGTTCTGAATTAGTGGATTTTAATTTTAAACATTCATTCTCATTATTTGTGGACTTCATGGATAATGTACACCATTTCAGGCCCAATGGTTTATCTGATTTTCATTAAGGAAATTGTCAATATTTTAATTTTATATTTTGGGAAATGGATCTACACTTCCATATAAACGTTTTTTATTCAAGGATCAATGGAGGATTCAAAAATTATGATGGGGATATTTGGTAATGAAAGGAAACAATTCTATAGAAAGCAGATTGGACACCAGCCCACTGATGAGAACATGGGGCCCCCAATACAGGCCCAATGAAGCCAAAATTTCATGGGATTCTATAAGACATGTAGAGGTAAAAATAAATCTTCAGTATCAAGTGCTAATTCGGCTTCCATGATGGCTATTACGGTGGACCAAAAAGAATATCAAAATCTAGGCCAGAATCTGTGGCCCAGAATGTTATCCCACTCAATCAGCCATAAATCCCACTACACAACTCCAAATGGGCCCATATTTTACAATTACATAGGAGAAATCTGGGGATCCATGCTCTTCTCCTATTTATAACTATAATTCTACCATCTAAAAGTACTTTTCGGTGAGTCTGTTCGGTGCATGAAAACTGGCATCCAATTCGGGTCAAAGGAGGGAATCAATTTTTATTCACTACATTCTACCACCCTAAGTCCTAAATTAATTTATTAATTGGGAATAAAATGATTGAGTATCATCTTGAGGCTTCTCAATTGACTATTTAAGGTAGTGGTGGTGTGGGGGGAAGTAATCTCTTGTTATTGATCTAACGTTATTATGACAACTTTCCTTTATGATGTTTTCAATTGCCAAGTAAGTTTCATTTTGTATTTCTATGTTCTTATTCAATATCTTTCACTTATATTCTTACCATTTATTTAATTACAACTCTATAATCTCAATTCATAATGATATATCTATGTTGTGTTGAATTATTACACAAATAGGTTTGAGTTTCATTAACACACACGGAGGACTGCTCGTTATTTCTGCTGTTTTAATTTTTCAAATCCAATTCTTGTAAGCTATCTTCCACCCATCAATGAGAGTATACCATCAATGTATGGATAACCATTTAATTGGATGATCTCAGGAATATGAAAAGGCTGGATTGAGTTTCATTTTATAATCGAATTTTTGTTAATTGGATAACTAATTTAAGACTTCCATTCTTCAGTAATTTTCGCTCTTCATCTTCACTATGTTTGAGGAAGCTAAATCCAAGTACTAAAATAACCATATACCTTGGAGAGATAATTAATTTGGTTCCCTTATTTTGTATGGGATTATTAATTAAATTTAGTTATCATCATACCAAAAAATTATTAAGGTAGTGTTATTTTGAATATTGGATCCATCAAAAATTTATAAAACCAAAATTATCAAAAGAAGTAAAATTCATTCAATCCACCCCAAGAGTAATCATAAGATCACCCCATTTTCATTAAATTGAATTCCCAAAGGATTTATAGTGTTGAATAAAACCATCTAAAATCAAAACTAAGATGGTCACTTCTTAACCAAAAATCCATCACATAGGTTGTGCATATTAGGTATCTTCTTTGATCTAATTCGATTCGAAACCCAAGATAGACAACATGGGTATTTAGGATTATTTTACTACTTGTTTTACTTATAAATACATGATTTAACACTAATATATTCCATTACACATGACATATGTTATATAAACCATTGGTGGTGGCCATTTGTGATTTATCTCACACCCTCTTCAGGCGTCGTTTGGTACCCAGAGTAGATTATATGGTTGTAGGTGTTGACAAAGGGAAGAAAATTTCTATAAACAGTTGATTGAATTATATTTAGGATGGATCGTGAAAGCAGAAGATTGAGTTGGTTCTCAGGATACTTGGAGTAGCCATCATTTTCTTTTAAGCTGTGGAACATGTTATGTATGTTTTCTTGTATTCATGTTTTAAATTTTTCTATGACATTTCATTACATTATCATTATTCTAGTTGATACAAATATTGTTATTCTTGATTATTTATTACATCAGTTTTCTTATTCTTCTTATTATATTATTTATATTACATTCATTGTTTACTATTCTTTTATATTCCTTCTGTTGTTCTACACTCTACTAATTAGGGAATAGTATTCCCACGGACACACCCAAGGCCCTCACTGCTAGTCGGAAGCCTCTGGCATTTGGGAAGATTCTCATGAGTCCATGTTTCCCAATGGGCTTGGGGCACCTGTTACATGGAATTTGGGTCTGGGACGTCATAGCTGATATAGTTTTACATTTAACATTACTTGATTTATCAGTGCTTTTTTAGCACTGATAATGCACTTTTGTAGCACTATTAATGGGATGATTTGTAGAAGTGGAAATTTAGTGTGTAGAAATTTTTTTTTATTTTCAATCACTGTATAAACAAATTGTTAATTTATTTTAGTCATTATAAGATTTTTTTATACAATTTTTTTTGATGAATCGTCAATATATCATAACATATTTGTGTATGTTTGATATTATTACATGACAATCTTCTTAAAAGATCTATTAAAGGGGAAAAATTAAAAAAATTGGGTTTTATGGAACACTTTTATAATTTGTGTCAATATATGTCATAATCTATGTTAAATAATTTCTATGTATAATAATCTACAATCTATTCATTATAATATGTAATTTGTTCAAAATTCCAATTTTAATGTAATAATTTATGTATAGTAATACATAAAAATGACATTTGGAATATACATTATAGTATGTTTATAATTTGCATTCTCAATCAGTGTGTCAATAAATTATACTGTAATAATCTTTTTATAATATGAAATCTCTATGTAACAGTCTGCAGTATCTATAAAATAATTCATTAAAAACTACAATCTGCATTCTATCATAACATATGTGTGTTTATCATTTTACAACTCCTAAATTTGTGAATCATAACAAATGTTTTATTTTTTAATTTTTATATAGATATAAATAACAAATATTGTGTCAAGTAAAAACTTCTTTCATCTCTAATCAACCTAACAGATTTCAAGGGCTAGATGCTGCTACATGTACCACATTTCAATATTTTCATAATATATAAAAATTTTCCATTAGAAAATATATTTTCTTTCTTCATGCCATAGATTATATTTTCTTTTCAAATTATTTTTTTCTCCTGTATTTTAATTTCTATTTCTAATTACTGTTGGTACATTTTATTAATCTCAAATTCATTTGTCTTTTGTGTCATGAAAATGCAAGGGTGGGGTATAAGTGTTAGTTATATTATATATTGAACGATTAAAACTCATCAATAATACCATTTATTATTTAATTTTGTGCCAAAATTATAACAAATTTTTTTGACTATATATAATTTACACATTATAGAAACAAAATAGATGAAATTCAAGGAGGGGGATAACTCCCAAAACCACCTATGCACAAATCCTTAACTTCTAGAAATTAATCAACAGTCTATAGCTCTGAAAACAAAGGTTTATGGGAAGTGTTTTTACTGTCAATTTGTTGTAAAGCATGCAATGAGATAGCTTTACAAAAGGGGAAGTGCAGAAAGGGAAATTTTTAGGCTTTGAGGGAAAAGAAACTCTCTATTAGTGAACCTTTTGGGGTAAATCGGGTGGAACAAAACCTTCAATCAGTCGGCATCTGGAAACAGAATATGGGGAAAAAGTTTCTTCCACACAACCACCACCTAATCCAGTCATCGTGAAATATATGGGAGCATGGCAGGGCTACCTCCATGCACCCCCGGGGGAGCTTTTCCATGCATACCATCCATGTATCCTCCTCTCCCTCAACATCCATCACATTATTATCCTCCACCACCTCCCTCACTGCATTCTCTAACGCGGGGCAACACACTATGGACTCCCATGCCCTACCATCCATGCTTTGATCCGATTTTGGACCCAAAATTTCATCTGGACGATCTCCAATGCTATCTGGGTGGGGCCACGAAAGTTGATGCAAGAAAGGATATCGTCGATCAACCCAAGACTGATGTTAGGGTCGATGATGGATCTTGACAACATTTTGATGCCCCGTATCATGAATTTTATGATCTTTATAGCCATACCCCCCCCCCCCCAAAGTTGAAATTGAGTTGGGTGTGCATGGGGTTGATGCTTCTAGTGTGGAGCGGTGGATGGGGTGATAGATCTACCACGACTAAAGGGTGTGAAGGGAGAGATGGAGTCGACGACTACCGGTGGAGGGTTGTTCTTAGCGTCATGGGATCAGGCCTCACAGATGGTGGGTGGGGGGTGTTGTGGTTCACTGACCACTAAGAGAGAAAAATAGAGGTAGAACCCATCTTTTAATTACACCATGAACAAATAATTTACAAAAACTCCCACACTACACCTCTCCTCTCGCATATGGAGCTCTGTATGCTCTCTCAATGTTGGAAGAGCTCTATGGGCTCTCTAAGATACAGATGGAAGCTCCCCATGGCTTATTTATATATGAATTGCGGGGGTGTCATGTTTTGCTCAACTCCCCCACTAATTATCCTTCAATCCCCCACCCATCATGGACTTATACCATTGCTACCACCTACCATGGTGGATAGAGTTGATTCACCAACCACCAACTAAGGCAACTAGAAAAGTAAAAGTTACCACAATTCCCCCTCTCCAGCTGCAATCTGTTGTAGTTTCTTCAAAGGTCCTGCTTCTCCTGAGAAACCACCTTTTTCAACATATCTATCAGGTTCTCCATTGTGTGGATCTTCACAAGTTTCACCTGCTATTTACCCATCATGTTTCATATCCAATGATAGGGAATGTTGATATGCTTCTTGATATACATCAGGATCCCCCTCATTATTAAACAAGAGGTACTCCAAATCTGAATATTGTGTTGATGGAATCCTTCATTATGAAGATATATGAACCTATGAAATGTTAGGTTTGTAAGGCACAACATCACCTAACTCTTGTGATAATTCTATAACATGTGGAGAGGATTGAGTCTCCCCTTGCTCAATATCCTCCTCTACTGACTCCTAGTCTACTTCTGATGTGTCCTTATGAACCTCTTCCTATTCAATCATAGTTTTGTGCTGGTATAAGTGATAGATCATGAATTGAGTCCCCAACACTTTCCATTTGATACATGCTATGATTTTGAATGTCCTTGATCGTTTGGTTCTCATGGAACACGACATCTCTACTTTTGATCACTTTCTTATCCATCGTGTCCCAAAACATGTATTTGAACTCCTCATCTACATAGTCGATGAAGATTCATATAGTAGATATCTTGTCTAGCTCCTGCTTGAGCTCCTTGGATACATGTGTAAATAACAAACATCCAAATACACGTAAAAGAGAGTAAGAGAGATGTTTACCAGTCCATCTCTTCTGTGGAATCTCAAAATTCAGTGCGATTGGTGGTGATCGGTTGATGAGGTAGCAGGAAACCCTAACACCTTCTCCCCATGAATGGCTTACGGAGATTAGCCAAAATCATCATGATTCTGACCTTCTCCATGATGGTTCTATTCATCCTTTCTATAACACTGTTGTGTTTTGGGGTGTGAGGGATCATCCTCTCATGTCTGATTCCATGAATCCTACAATACACATCAAATTCCCTAGATGTGTACTCTCCTACGTTGTTTGAAAGAAGAAACATCAGCTTACTTCCACTTTCACACTCTACAATATCGTGGAACATCTTGAATTATTTTCGTAATTGGTCCTTTATTCGTAATAATAACACCCACACCCTTCTAGATGCATCATATATAATGGATAAGAAATATTTCTTACCTCGAAGTGAATCCACCTCCATGGGTCCGAATAAATCACAGTGCACAAGATCCATCAACTCTTATCTCCATGATGAAGTAGTATTGAATGAGACTCTAAGATTCTTCCCATAAAAACAGTAGTTACAAAGATCAAGTGATGCATCCATATCAATACTGATGTACTTCATCTTCTTTAGGGTGGATAACCATTTTTTACTCATTTGGTTGAGCCTTCTATGATACATATTGGATGAGGTCTCTCTTTCCACCATGTTCAGTCTATTTTCACACGTATTCAAATATGTTTTGTACAATCTACCACATATGTGTCCTCAAGAGATGATGATGGATCCTTTTTTCATCTTCCATAATCCATTGCTAAAGATGTTGTCATATCCTTGTCGATCAATGAATATACCTGATAACAGGTTGATCTGATGGCTTGGAACATGTCGAACATCATTTAGGGTGATTCTGTATCCAACATTCAACTTTGCTGGGATATCGCCCATGCCAACAATATCTGCCAAACTGGAATTCGCCATCTTGAATGCACCAAAGTCACCAGCATGTCAAGTCATGAAATACTCATAGTGTGGCGTTACATGGTAAGATGCTACAGTATCGACCCCCCATTCTGTGACTTAGCCTAATGTATGAAAGCATGTCCCTTTTTTGTATTTGGAGTGAAGAATATCTTCTCCAGTGATGCTCGCATGCACGTCATCATTTCTTATTTTCAAGTTGCTACTTTGACCCTTTTCTGGTATCAATTATCAGATGATATTCTTCATGTGTCCCTCCATGCCACAATGGTAGCATTTTTATGTTGGCCTCCTTCCATTTGTGGAATATACTCTGTTCTTTCTTCGATCTCTGGTTCCTACCCCATGACCTCCTCCCTGTTTTCTCCCTCGCTTCTCCAGAACTAGCACTTATGTCTGGTGGAAACTCGCATCCTTCTTTCAGTCTTCCTTATTGAATAGTGCATCCTTTACCCTCGATATGGTATGTTTTCCTTCAGGCATCAAGTTTCTGAGTGAGATGGAAATCATATCACAGCTATCGAGAGGTGTGCAGAGTAAAAGGTTAGCTTGATCATCATCATTTAGAGTCTTATTGGAAGCCACCAAGTGGTTCACTAGGTTTTGGAACTCGCTGGTGTGTTTGGCTATGATTTCCACTCTGTATTCGAAGATTCATCAACCTCTTCAACAAGAGGATCTTGTTTTGAGCATTATTCACCTAGTATGTATTTTCCTACTTTTTCCAAAGATCATATGCATAAGTCTCTTTGGAAACATTGTGGTAAATGCTATGATCGATCCATTGGCAGATTTGGCCAATCATCTTCTTGATCTGATTCCTCTACTTCGCTTCCTTTGTGGAATTAGGGTTGACTCCCTCATTCTCAATGGGGTCAAAATGATCCTTATCATTGAGAAGATCATTCATTAGGGAATTTAAAATGGATTAGTTTAGATAATTCATGATGATGATCCCTCCCGTGGATGATCCCTCCATCAGATTTTAATTTATTTAAACTCGATGCAGAATATAGAAAAAAGGAGTTCAAAGTTGTGTCTGGAATGGTAAAAAATGGTGGAATTGACTCATGGATCGTCAAAATCAGATACTTATTGATCAAATTATGATCAAAACAGTATCCACAGTAGAGATTGATTGATGACATGGCGCTGATGTGGAGATGACATGGCACAGCGGATCAGTGGTAGAAAACATGCCAGAAATGTCTTTGGTGCTAGAATAGTACCTTCTTCTCCACCAAGGGGGTATAGTAGTAGCCACAGTTTGAGGAAACATTTACCGGGCCCATGAAGCTCATTTTAGATCTGTTTTTGATGTTGTTTGCACTGTTAAAATCTTCTTGAAATAGAAATTATGAATATGCCTTCAAAATATGATTCTGGGCAACATGAAATTTCTAGTCAACTAAAAATTTCCAATGCCCGTCACTGTTTCTCTGAAACTGCCTCTCATACCACTTTTGGTGGTTCATTGACCACTAAGAGTGAAAAATGGGGGGACAAGAAAACTTTTATTACACCAAGAAAAAATAATTTACAAAAACTCTCTCAGTAAACATCCCCTCTCACACATGATGCTCTGTCGGCTCTCTCAATTTTGGAAGAGCACTCTTGGCTCACTATTCTACTGATGGAATCTCGCTAAGGTTTCCTTATATAAGCATGGTAGGGTGTCAAATTTGGCAAAACTCCCTCTACAATTCTCAACCAATCCCCCCATCCACTATGTACTTCTCCCATAGATGCCACCTACCATGGTGGGTGGGGTTGATGCACCATCCTCTTACCAAGGCAGCTGGAAAAGTACAAGTTCCAACATTGTAGAGGTGGCATTGTCACCGTCGTGTTCGTCTGTTAAATCTAGACACAGTATTTAAAGAAGGATGTCGTCTGAATTTCATGGATAGATCAAAAGACTGTGTGGTACCTATTGCCTGTGTTGGTATATATATAGTGGAAGGCATGTGTCTTCCATTAATCCCATATTAAGATCACAGCACATTGTTTATGAAATTATCTAAAATTATTCTGGTTTTTTAATACATTTTAAAAAATATATTTTTTTTAAAAACAGATACGTTTAAAATATTTTTATGAATATACCTCAATCATTAATAGTATTAACCAAATAATTAAATCATTTATTATATGTTTAATCCATGTTTAATGGATTATCTCAATCCTTAAATTGTCATTTTTAATAAAACAATCTTATAATGTTATGTATCATCAAGTTTGAAAGTGAGTAATAATATAAAGTGTAATATAAAATTTAATGAAAATATTAAAATTAAAATACTACTGTGATTGATTCGATTACAAGGTCTGTTATAAATAAAAGAAATAATATCTTTTAAAAAATCACTTAGTAGTGAACTTCAATATGCATTAATTGAAAAATATTTTCATAACATACTATAAATTAATGTAAAACATCAAACATGGAATGTCAATAAGTTTCACTATTTCAAAAAATATTCTCAATCCTTGAAATCCTTTCAAATGTTTAAAAGGGGTTGTAACCACAAAACCATTTATTTCCCTCAAAATAAAATTAATATTTCTAAATATCACTAATATTGAAACTACGTCAGATAAGAATAAATTAAAATGAATATTTTATTGATAAAAAATAACATATTTTAATAGAAAACGAAAATAATGCTCATTTTCAATGATGTTATGTAGCTAGACTACCAAAAATAGATTTCTAAAATTATCAAATAAAAATTCAGCATCGTCCTGGGAAAACTAAAAGAGAAACACAATTTCAAAATGTAATAGAAGAGAACTAAATGAAACATCCAGAGCTCCAGCCTAATGTGTACATAAATAATCCAACCCAAACCACAAAATCAAAAAACAAAAACAACAACCACCTATTTGAATGAATTACATTTACTTTCACATATGCTTCATTGAGTGTTTAAAAATACAAACTCATAAATGAAGCTAATAACTAAAAATAATCATCACATTAAAGTATAATTTCAAAAAACAAAGGGTACACTTTTTTAGTAAATAATTTCTGTTAATAGTATGTAATGAATCAGATGTTCTAATGTAGTTAAGGTATTCATCATAATAATAAATATTAGTCTTGATGTTTTGGTAGATTATGGTAATAAAAATCAGTCTCATTGTAGATGTTTTTATCCAAACAAGGGTAACTTGATAAATTTCATATCCATGGTCCACAAATCATTCAAACTTATACGGTGATTTTTATATATTTTTATATTATTGGAAGAATATAAAGGTTGTTGAGCTATATTCTCTTATTTAGTTCTGATGTCATAAAATTAACTTACCGACTAGATCTATATATCACCCATTATAATCCATATATATTTATATGTTACCAATACATAACTTAAGAATCTAATACTAATTTTAAAAACAACAGCTTAATACTATTTTTGAAGCACTTATATAAAACTATAAAGCATTATTCTGAATAAAACAATAGTTTTTTTAATGTGGGGAATACATTTTGCTATACCAAATATTGAGAACATCATTTAAAGTAATAATTATTTTATCTCTCTAGAACACTCCAAACTATAGGTCTGCATATTGAAAGGCATTTTTTAAAAAAGAAAATAAAACCAATGGTGTTTTTTATTTTTATCCTAAAATAACTGTAATTAAAATATTGATAAAAACTAATAATTTAAGTCTTATAAAACCAATATATCAATAATAAGTTCGAATATTATTATATACAAATATTTTTTTAGTCAAAAACAAATTGTATGGCATGATATTAACATAACAACTAGTAGTAATTACCTGTTTTGATAAACTATTTAGATTATAATATTGAAAATTCATAACAACATAGAATGGAATGTGAAATAATTTAATGCTTTTAATTTCCTATATTAATATAAAATTTAATTGTGATAGTAGATAACTAGAAACATATACTCATCCCGAGTAGAGTTATTTGTTATGAAATATTTATAGAGTCCAATATGCAGTCATAAACGATGTTTATGACGATATGATAAGTTGGGAAGATGACTGAGGTGATGACCTATAACAAAAACAATTAACAAACAAATATACGATTGATTACTACAAATATTTTGAAAAAACGATTATACAGTAGACTTAGATCTACGGAACATAAAATAATAAATTCTATGATAATTGGTTACACACAATGTGTATAATAAGTTTGTATAGAATAGGTCACCATGATTTGAATGTTTTCATAAGTGGAATGTAAGGATTGAAATTTAGTTATCATTTGAGAAATATGTAAGAAACGATTTGACAAGATGGAAAAAATATTTTGACTTTAAATTTATGAATATATTCAATATGATATAAATAAATGTTACTATGTAAGAACATGTAAAAACAAGATTGTAGATTGTTCATTAACTGAGGTGAACTAATTAATCAGATTCCTGACCAGATGGATCCTATGTTTTAAGATATCGTTGACAAAAAGTTAATAATTATCTCTAATAAGTTATAATATTCATATTTGAAAAATCCGTTAGTTCCAAAATATGATGATCACTTTCATAAGATGACATTGTAATGAAAAATATAATATGGTTTTAGTGCTACTTTATTTGAAAAGGTTGGATATATATTCTCGTTATATATGATATTTTCGATCATAGTAGTAGTTTTATGATATTCTAGGAATACAAACAAGACATCAAAAGCATAGAAGGATCTTATCTTGAATGAAAAAGTAAAATTACGAGTGCCATAAGTTGTTACATGAATACTATTCATTGATGAATCATCCAAAAAATTAACAAAATCACCTACAAGATGGTCTATTAATTTCTATTAGTTATCTTAAAAACACATCACTCACATTGTCAAATATATATTGTGGATGTGGAAATAAAAATAAAAATGGTTGAATTGAGTATTACCTTAGTACTTTTATAAAATTATCTATCAATAAGGATATATTTTTAGAACATGTTTGAGAGTATAGATAAGACATGGACTTATTAATAAACAAAAAAAATCAAAAAATCTTGTTGTGAAATTATATAATATAGAGTGTGGGATGAATCCAATGATATGCCTTCTTGTGTCCTCTTGTTCAGCAATACATTTTTGTGACTAGTGAATAAAATAGAGAACAATGAAAAGATAATTGATGTGTAAAAGTGGTGAGACTTGAATAAAAACTAGAGTGGATATATATAAAAAAAACTAGAAAAACATTTCATCAAAATTTAACTGAAACCTTATATGAAATTCAATTTAAAACCTAGATACGTATTATTTTAGGGGATTAAATGACAAAGAGAAGAAATGCATACTTGTAACACCCCGAGATTTTATGAAAAAAACATTCTTTTTAATTTCACTAATGTCTTGTGTTGTACGCTACACCAAAAGGAGCTTGCACAACATGCATCCTTGACTTCCCTTGCATTACACGCAATCACAACCTTCCTCGATAGCGTGTGTAGTACGTAATAACGAGTTTCACTAAACACAGATATGCTATTAAAATATTATTAAAACTATCCGTTATGAATAGTAATAACCACTTTTTGAAATTTTGTAAATTATATTTTTCAAAATGGAATTCATTTTTGGATTCGTAATACCGAAATTATCTTAGGGTGAAATTTTGGTGATTTTCGGATAACTTTCATATTCTGATGAATAGTGAAAATTACTAAATTTTAATTAAAAACATCTTTTTTAATCGAAATAATTAATAGTGATAAATTATTAATTTGAGTGGTTTTAAATTATATTTAGAATATATTTTTACAATTCAATACAATGTTGGTCATTGGATGTAATTTCACATTTACACCAGACATAAACAAGTGTCAATCTTTTGATAGATATTGTTTCTTAAAAACATGCAATTTGTTTTAACAGCGGGATTTAATTATAAAATTAATTAATGCAACTTCTATGTTATGAATTTGGTAAAATAGACTTCTTTTTTGAATTCGGAATATGAAATATAGCTTAGGATGAAATTTTGGCATTGTTCTCAAAAACATCAATTTTTGATGAATAGTGAAACTACTAAGTGGTAGTTAAAAAACTGAATTTTTCATAAAACTTAATTTTACCGCTTCTGTGAATGGAATTTCAAAAATCCGAGAGACACAGTTGATGTCAGTAAGTAAAATGTGGTTCAATGAGATGAAAATAAATTTTTTGGTAAATAGTAAGTTTTTACTTTTTTTACCATGGTTAAAAGTAAATAGGGTAATTAAGGGTAAAAATAATATTAATATTACCCTAACACATGTCATAATCCTATTGGACAAGTGTATCTTGACCAAAAACAACGTTAAGTGTAAAATATTATCATTTAGTCCCACTTGGATTAGATTAGGACATTTATTATTATTTAATTCAAAGAAGAGTTAAAAGAGTTAAAATCAAAGTTTATTTCCTAAAACATTTTTAATATAGGGTTATACATAATATAATTTCAACTATAAATATTCATTAGAAGGATAATAAGATTTCCTACATAATGGTATTTTATTTGAAATTTTTATACTTTAAATAAGTTAATTTATTTATGACACAACGATGATGCAGTAATTACCTTTTTAAGGAAATATTAACATAATTAATGTTATAAATGCCCAAATAAATGCAATTTGAGACTTTTTATTACTTAAACTAATTTTCTAGGTTAATATGACATGTTATTGTTGATTTAAGAAACGTGGTTCGAACTTATCATTCTGTTAAAAATTTCATGAAAATCATGTACCAAATATTGTCAAAATTGACATAAATTAGTTTTTAAAAAAATATTATATTATTAATTGTTATTTAATTCCTAAAAATTTAAGGTTCGGACAAATGACTTAGATAAGGATAGATATATTAATAATAAACAACTTGGGGTTCGTTTGGCTTGATATAGTTAGTTTATTAACCATATAGTGTAAGAAAACAAAAAGACACGGTAAAAGTTAAATTATTTAACTTAGAGTTAAATCTAATTGATAAGGTTAAAATAATAACCTAAACTTGTCTAAATCCTATTGGATGAGAGGGGTTCGACTCATCCCCACTATATCTTCGAAATAAGACCATTTGGAACCATTATAAACCGAATTTGACCATAATATAAAATAATATTTTGAGATTTTACTAAGATGCCCCTCTCCTCCCTTATAAAAGTGCACCTCCTCCCTCTCCTCCTCACACCAATTTGAGCATTCAAGCTCGGCCAACCCCTGCCAAAATCTCTTCTACACTTACCTAGTATCATCCTAGAGGTCCTGGTCTTCTTAAAATACCAATTTTAGTGCCCTAAAATGAGGTCTCAAAGAAGCACTTCAAAGAAGAGGAGGTTCAGACACTTACAAAGCAAATCGAACCTAAGGTAAGGGAAATATCACAATCTCATTTTTATTCGAGATTGTTTATACTTTGAAATTTGCTGGGGTTTATTTTATCATCTACATCCATGTTTCCTCAATATGTAATATTATTTTCATCCACCTATAATTGTTTAAATCCAATTTTACCCTTCGGTGAGTTTTTAGTAAAAGATATGAAAGGAATCTTTTGTCGTTTTTCGTACAAGGTACTTTTTGACATTTCCGAAAAAAGTACGAAGAATGTTTTTTTTTAAATTATACGGCGTGAATGGATTTTTAAAACATTATTTCCAAGAATATTACATTAAAAGTTTTCATGTTTATTTTTAATCAAATTCTTTTAGTTTATAATTGTATGACATGTTAAGAAAAGAAAAGTGTTTTTAGAAGAAGAAAGGATATTTTCCTCAAGAATGGAGTTCAAGTGTTTTATCAAAAAAATTTTCCATCTAAGATAATAAAGGGTTCTGTTTTTATCCCTATTATTACATTGATTTGATTATGTTGTGAGGGAATTATTTTTATGAAGTCATTAACCTTATATGATTTGTTTTATGATGTCATGATGTTTCAAGAATCCCATTTTTGTTACATGTGTTATGCGATGATGTATGATTTATGATTATGTGGCACACATAAGAAAGGATTCATTATAAGATGGGTGGGACCTATATATCCCTCCAATGCATTGGGTAAAGATTTTATATCTCATGAGATAGACATGGCTGAAACGGTAGGTTATACCGGTTCAGGGAAACAGGACTGAAACGAGGGTGACTCAGTTCAGAAAGGGACTTTGTCCACTAAGATAGTCTTGGAAATGAGTCTTGACTAATAAGAAATGATTCTCTATGATTATTTGTGTATGCCACAAAGTTTCATGCTTTAAGTTATGATTATTGTGATTACATTTCACTTCCATTATTTGTCCCATGTTATGAAATTATGATCTTTTTTGCAGGTTAAGATTTCCAAAAGTTATGTGCTTGTGTATACGATGAGATTTATATTTCTTTTGTTTACCCTTACTGATCATTTGAGCTCACCCTTTTATGTTTTCTTTTCCCCAGTATATAAAGAAAGGTTTTAGGTAAAAAAAAGGGAATATCTTTATGGGAGATATTAGAGATCTTTCACCACGATTAGAAGATTAAGTTCCAAGTTTCCAAAGACACTAAACTATTACGATCCTTGTGTGTGTGTTTTTTTGTTATGTACTATGTATTCCGCAAAAGTAATGTAATGTTCATGTACGTCAGGCTTTGGGTCTCTACAGTTGGTATCAGAGGAAAGGTTTAGTCAACTTTTGGAAACTAGGATGTGAAAACGTTAGTGGGATCCCTAAAGATATTTCTAAGGTATGTCTAGGGATGTCCCTAAGGTTAAGTATAAATATAGGTTATAGTCCAAGAATTGCACTAACAATCTTAGAATTTAACCTAAGATGATAGATATTGAGGGTACTCCCCCTTTATTATGTTGTTTTCCCTATCATGATTTTTGCCTCTCACATTATTCTTTTTAGGTTTTAGACGATGGATGGAACATGAAGGAACCGTGTTGATCAATGCAATGGACAATGCAATGATTGTCCTCCTGAACAAACAAATGTTATGGGAGATAGAGTTCAAAATCTTATTGCTATACTTACACAAGCTATGAATCATTCTAGACTTCCAAATGAGCTGAGAAGGGAACAATATTCTATTGAGTCCTTCATGAGGCAATGTCTACCTTCTTTCAGTGGGACTTCCGATCCACTTGTTGCTGAACAATGGATCAGTACCACTGAAAAGATATTTTCAGTTCTTAAATGTTCTGAACATGATAAATTCAGCTTAGCAGTATATCGTTTGGAAGGTGAAGCTCATCAATGGTGGAATCTTATCAAGAATACGAGGCCAAGAGATGAAATTGAGTCCATGGAATGGGATGAGTTCAAGAACTTGTTTTTCAGTAAGTACTTCCCTCGTATTCTTCGAACAAAGATGGAGAAGGAGTTTCTTGAACTAAAGCAAAAGGATGATTAATCTGTCGGTATATACGAAGCGAATTTTACAAGACTTGCAAGGTATGCATCTGGCATTATCATCCAACCTGAAAGTAAAGTTGATCGATTTTTCAGTGGCTTAAAACCAAGTCTTCGAAGGGCATTAGCTATAAGAGACTTCAGTAGCTATGAAGAAATTGTGCGTTGTGATATCAAGGTAGAAATGGAAGTTGGTGTTACATATGCATCTCCTGGTTTTGAAAAGAAACAAAAGATGGAGTTCAAGGAGAAATCATAGAATAATGGTGAAAATAAGATGAATGTTTCCTTATGCACAAAGTGTGGAAAGAAGCATGGTGGAGATTGTCTTAAAGGGACTAGAAAATGTTTTAAGTGTGGAAAAGAAGGTCATCGAGCAGCTGAGTGTCGAAGTAATGGAAAAAGGGTTTCTAATGATGTAAATAAAGCAAACACTGCAGAGAACGCACCACCAACACTTCAATGCTTCAAGTGGAAGGAAATGGGGCATTATGCTAATAAATTCCCTAATCCAAGGGTTAGTGATGATCAACATGAGAAACCGCTTAAGGAAATGGACAAAGGGAAGTCACATGTGATCACTATTGGCAATGTTGAATATGAAAACGATGTGGTGGAATGATTAAGTGTTTATGTAATGGGATTCCAAAATAATGTGGTATCATAATGTATTGGAATATTTATGTGTTGGTCTAATGTGGTATTCAAAGTGATTGAGATATTTTTGGAAATAAGATGATATGCGAATAATGAAGGGAAAACAAGAAAATGAAATGTTTAACAGTATTCTTGAGCTCATGATTGATATAAGGACTAAGTGATATCATGGTTTGAGTATATAGAATTTTGAGGATTTTGGTATATGGAAAGTGTTAACTTTTAACTGCATTCATGTTTTCAATAAGGTTCAATTGGTATTCAAGAGAATACTAAGGACATTGAATGTTTGGAATTTGACCAAAAAAATATATCTTATGATATATGGGGATCAACGATGGTATTAAATCTCTGGTAACTGTTTTCACTATGTTATGAGAGTGGACTACAGTATTATGGATAAGCATAAAGATTTGAATGGATTATGTTGGACATAAGTTAGGATAAAACATTTTTCGATATTCTTGATGGGATGTTATAGTAATATAGCTTTAGAAAAAGGACAACCTGCAGGACGGGCGACAGCCCATCGCGTCAGACAAGGATGTGGGAATCGAACCCACAATCGATGTGCGACTGGCCATTATCGCCTACCATTGGCCTACAGGAAGTCCCTGTTTAGTAGAAACTAGTTTTATTATATTAAGAAGTATGATATATGATGTATAAGTCCATTTTAGGAACCATATATTATTAATCTCACTATAGATCGACTTATGTATATAACTTTTGCTAACCTTTTTTTGAGACAGATGGAATGGCCCGTCATTCTATCACATGATCTGCTAACACTTCACGAATAACAAATTCAACTTCATTTATTTAAGAGATGAAGTGGAAATTGTTCAAGGCACAAACAACAGTGAGATTGTACCAAAATAAAGTAAGTATTTATTCTAATTCAAATTCTTCAACTTTAGGGAAACGATCTTGAAAACCAAAAATGTTGTCCTAGTGCTCTTATTAATCAGATGGTACCTTAGATCGTCACAAATTTATGGATTTGTGATTTCTAGCATTTCCATAGCCATGTTCTCTACCACTCTTCATCAGAACATGATGGTTAGATTTTTCTTCCATATCCATATTTTCACCTATGTGGAAACCCAGTGATTAGTTTATTTGGGTAACTGTTACATTTCATACTTTTGTTTTTAAAGATTTGTTTTGGTATTCCTTTTTACGATGTGGGTTTCTATTAAATAAACTTTCGAATAGTAAACCATTTATAACCCCGACGAATTTCGAGGGCGAAATTCATTTTAAGGAGGGTAGAATGTAACACCTCGAGATTTTATGAAAAAAATATTCTTTATAATTTCACTAATGTCTTGTGTTGTACGCTACACCAAAAGGAGCTTGCACAACACGCATCCTTGACTTGCCTTTCATTACACGCAATCGAGACCTTCCTCGATAGCATGTGTAGTACGCAATAACGAGTTTCACTAATCAACGATATGCTATTAAAATATTATTAAAACTAGCCGTTATGAATAGTAATAACCACTTTTTGAAATTTTTTAAATTCTATTTTTCAAAATGGAATTCATTTTTGGATTCGTAATATCGAAATTATAATAGGGGGAAATTTTGGTGATTTTCGGATAACTTTCATATTCTGATGAATTGTGAAAATTACTAAATTTTAATTAAAAACAACTTTTTTAATCGAAATAATTAACAGTGATAAATTATTAATTTGAGTGGTTTTAAAGTATATTTAGAATATTTTTTTACAATTCAATACAATGTTGTTCATTTCATGTAATTTCACATTTACACCAGACATAAACAAGTGTCAATCTTTTGATAGATATTATTTCTTAAAAACACGCTATTTGTTTTAACAGCGGGATTTAATTATAAAATTAATTAATTCAACTTCTATGTTATGAATTTGGTAAAATAGAATTAATTTTTTAATTCGTAATATGAAATATAGCTTAGGATGAAATTTTGGCATTGTTCTGAAAAACATCAATTTTTGATGAATAGTGAAACTACTAAGTGGTAGTTAAAAAACTGAATTTTTCATAAAACATAATTTTACCGCTTCTGTGAATGGAATTTCAAAAATCCGAGAGACACAGTTGATGTCAGTAAGTAAAATGTGGTTCAATGAGATGAAAATAATTTTTTCGTGAATAGTAACTTTTTACTTTTTTTTACCACGGTTAAAAGTAAATAGGGTAATTAAGGGTAATAATGATATTAATATTACCCTAACACATGTCCTAATCCTATTGGACAAGTGTATCTCGACCAAAAACAACCTTAAGTGTAAAATATTATCATTTAGTCCCACTTGGATTAGATTAGGACATTTATTATTATTTAATTCAAAGAAGAGTGAAAAGAGTTAAAATCAAAGTTTATTTACTAAATCATTTTTAATATAGGGTTATACATAATATAACTTCGACTATAAATATTCATTATAAAGTTAATAATATTTCCTACATAATCGTATTTTATTTGTAATTTTTATACTTTAAATAAGTTAATTTATTTATGACACAACGATGATGTAGTAATTACCTTTTTAAGAAAATATTAACATAATTAATGTTATAAATGCCCAAATAAATGTAATTTGAGACTTTTTATGACTTACACTAATTTTCTAGGTTAATATGACATGTGATTGTTGATTTAAGTAAATTGGTTCGAACTTATCATTCTGTTAAAAATTTCATAAAAATCATGTACCAAATAGTGTCAAAATTGACAAAAATTAGCTTTTAAAACAAATATTATATTATTAATTGTTATTTAATTCCTAAAAATCTAAGGTTCGGCCAAATTACATAGAGAAGGATAGATATATTAATAATAAACAACTTGGGGTTAGTTTGGCTTGATATAGTTAGTTTATTAACCATATAGTGTAAGAAAACAAAAAGACACGGTAAAAGTTAAATTATTTAACTTAGAGTTAAATCTAATTCATAAGGTTAAAATAATAACCTAAACTTGTCTAAATCCTATTGGATGAGAGTCTTTCGACCCATCCCCACTTTATCTTCGAAATAAGACCATTTAGAACCATTATAAACCGAATTTGACATTAATATAAAATAATATTTTGAGATTTTCCTATGATGCCCCTCTCCTCCCTTCTAAAAGGGCACCTCCTCCCTCTTCTCCTCACACCAATTTGAGCATTCAAGCTCAGCCAACCACTGCCAAAATCTCTTCTCCACTTCCCTGGTATCATCTTAGAGATCCTGGTCTTCTTAAAATACCAATTTTAGTGCCCTAAAAGGAGGTCTCAAAGAAGCACTTCAAAGAAGAGGAGGTTCGGACACTTACAAAGCAAATCGGACCTAAGGTAATGGAAATATCACAATCTCATTTTTATTAGAGATTTTTTATACTTTGAAATTTACTGGGGTGTATTTTATCATCCACATCAATGTTTCCTCAATATTTAATATTATTTTCATCCACATAAAATTGTTTAAATCCAATTTTACCCTTTGGTGAGTTTTTAGTAAAAGATATGAAAGGAATCTTTTGTCGTTTTTCGTACGAGGTACTTTTTGACTTTTCCGACAAAAGTACGAAGAATGTTTTTTTTAACTTTTACGGCATGAATGGATTTTTAAAACATTATTTCCAAGAATCTTCCTTTACAAGTTTTCAAGTTTATTTTTAATCAGCTTCTTTTAGTTTATAATTGTATGACATGTTAAGAAAAGAAAAATGTTTTTGAAGAAGAAAGGATATTTTCCTCAAAAATGGAGTTCAAGTGTTTTATCAGAATTATTTTCCATCTAAGATAATAAAGGGTTCTATTTTTATCCATATTATTACATTGATTTGATTATGTTGTGAGGGAATTATTTTTATGAAGTCATTTACCTTATATGATTTGTTTTGATGATGTCATGATGTTTCAAGAATCCCATTTTTGTTACATGTGTTATGCGATGATGTATGATTTATGATTATGTGGCACACATAAGAAAAGATTAATTATAAGATGGGTGGGACCTATATCTCCCTCCAATGCATTGGGTAAAGATTTTATATCTCATGAGATAGACATGGCTGGAATGGTAGGTTATACCGGTTCAGTGAAACAGGACTGAAACGAGGGTGACTCGGTTCAGAAAGGGACTTTGTCCACTAAGATAGTCTTGGAAATGAGTCTTGACTAATAAGAAATGATTCTATATGATTATGTGTGTATGCCACAAAGTTTCATGTTTTAAGTTATGATTACTGTGATTACATTTCACTGCCTTTATTTGTCCCATGTTATGAAATTATGATCTTTTTTGCAGGTTAAGATTTCCAAAAGTTATGTGCTTGTGTATACGATGAGATTTATATTTATTTTGTTTACCCTTACTGAGCATTTGAGCTCACCCTTTTATGTTTTCTTTTCCCCAGGATATAAAGAAAGGTTTTAGGTAAAAAAAAGTGATGATCTTTCTGGGAGATATTGGAGATCTTTCACCATGATTAGAAGATTACGTTCCGAGTTTCCAAAGACACTAAACTATTACAATCCTTGTGTGTGTGTGTTTTTGTTATGTACTAAGTATTCCGAAAAAGTAATGTAATGTTCATGTACGTCAGGATTTCGGTCTCTACAATACCTGATAAGGGGCTCATTCATTTAATGGTTGAATAAGAAATGGGTTTATGTCTATGAACCTCCCAAAAATCATAATTTTAGGTTATCATTGAAAAAAGAAGTCAAGTATTCGTATACGGGTGAGGTAGGTGATGGTATAGAATTGCGGGGGTGTGATTGTGGGTGTGGGCAATGATGATGAACTGGTCATGTGATTATAGGTAGAGATCCTTAGTGTAGGGGAATCAGGTGATGAAGAGGTGGGGATAACAGATGTGTGGGGAAGACACAATTACTGGGGAGGTAATACTTCTTTAGTTTATTTATTTTTTATTCATTTATATTTTTCTATTTATTTTTTCCATTCTATTATTTTATTATATTTTGTAATAAATATAAATTCTGATAAAATGTTGTCAAAATATAATTTTATTTATATTTCAAAATTAATACGTATTAGATAATTTTTTCCATTTTTTTAATATTTTCAATCTTTTATTGTTAATAAAGACATGTTTGTGTATGATTAACATAGAAATTAGTCTTATAAGTTTCTTTAATAAAAATATACATTTTTTAGTAAATATTTAACTAATTAAAAAGGAATTTTTGTTTTTGTTGAATAAATAATAAATAAGAATTTATATATTTGAGAAACAATTGATGGAAATAATGATTAATAATATCAAATTGATTTGTTATTAGAAATATCATCGATATTAATATGATAAATTAACAAATAATTTTTTTTATAAAAACATAAATTGGTATTAATCATTAATATAAACATATATATATATATATTGGTGAAAAAATTGTTACCAAAATTTTATATTAAAAAAATTAATATCTGACTTGACTTTTCTCTTTTATCGACATATTAATTTAATGACACTAAATTTCTATTTGTATAAGTAATTTTTTTTATTTCACAAATACCTATCTAATTACTTCAACAACATGGATGTCGGCCACACCTCTATATCATTTCCCTTTTCCAAGGCTTCTGTGTTGGGTTATTTAATTTCATTACTTGTTTTGAAAACCAAAAAAACTCGGTTAAATATTTTTTTCTTACTTGTGTTTATTTTTAATCATTGATTTTTTCAATATATATAAAAATATTTAATGAATTAATGATAACATCCGGTTTAATAAAACATCGATGGTACTGATTTATGATAATCAGATCACCTAAGGAATTCTATAATAGTGAATGATTAACTTCTTCATGAAAAACTGTTAAATTAAATATGGAATATAATTTAAATTCACTAGTACAATTGAAGCACTATAGCGGTGTTGAAACAACACGTTAATAGATATGGAAAGAAGCTATGTAGATAAAATGATGAACATAAATAATCTAGTAATATCATTGCAACTAACCCTAATATTTGTGAAATTTTACCACTATAGGGTTTCATTTAAAGAGAGTTTCACTTCATTGATCATAAGAATATATGGTGACTATAAGAAAACTCTGAGAATTATAATCACTTGATGTAATCAATTGATTATTGATTAATGTAATTCAGACATTTTTTTCATTTGGAATTTTTTACTACTGCTTATGATTATGTGGATTAAATTTAAAAAACATATAACATTTTGAATGGTAATTATTTTTTTGAGCTACAAATTATGTTTAAATATGTAACACCCCAAGATTTCATAGTGTGATATTTATTTAAAATAATTCAATATCTTGCACTACACGCAAAACCGAGTTCAAGCGCATCATTACTTACTAAACAAGCCGTTCAAAAGAGGTTATGAATAGTATTAACTACATTTTAAACTTTATATAATTCTTATAAGTTTAGAATCCATATTATGAGTTTCTTAGACATAATGTAAGAACGAATTCATTTTCAGTATTACACTTTTACAAACTTTTAATAGTGAACACTTATTAAATCCAATATTTTAAACTTTTATATATTCAATTTGACTAAATAAATTTAATTTTTAGAATGGGGACATCAAAAATTTACAATGAAACATCCCAAGCTTCCATGGTACATTTCCCATTGAATAATGCAATGGTGTGCATTGTATTCAACTTCGTGATTCTAACACACCACAACCAATCAAACTAGCCGTTATAAATAGTAATACCTACTTTTTAAAATATTATAAATTTTATCATTCCAAATGGACTTTATTTTTGGATTCATGATATCGAAATTATCATAGGGTGAAAGTTTGGTACTTTTCGGATAACTTTCATATTTTGATAAATACTGAAAATTACTAAATTTTAATTACAAACAACTTTATTAATCAAAATAATTAATATTGATAAATTATTAATTTGAGTGGTTTCAAAGTATATTTAGAATATATTTTTACCATTTAATACAATTTTGTTCATTAGATGTAATTTCACATTTAAACCAGACATAAACATGTGTCAAACTTTTGATAGTTATTATCTCTTAAAAACACGCTATTTGTTTTGACGACGTGAATTATTTTTTAAATTAATTAATGCAACTGGTATGTTTTGAATTTGGTAAAATATAAATCATTTTTGAATTCATAATATCTAACATAGCTTAGGCCTAATTTTTGATATTTTTCTGGAAACTTTCATTTTTTGATGAATAATGAAACCACTAAGTGGTAGTTAAAAAACTAAATTTTTCATAAAACATAATTTTACCGCTTCTGTGAGTGGAATTTTGAAAATCCGAGAGACTCAGTTAATATCAAGGAGTAAAATGTTGTTCAATAAGATGAAAATAATTTTTTTTGAATAGTAACTTTTTACATTTATTTACCATAGTTAAAAGTAAATAGGGTAATTAAGGGTACAAATGAAATTAATATTACCCTAACACATGTCCAAATTCTATTGGACAAGTGTATCTCGACCAAAAACAATCTTAGGAGTAAAATATTATCATTTAGGTCCACTTGTATTAGATTAGGACATTTATTACTATTTAATTCAAAGAAGAGTTAAAAGAGTTAAAATCAAAGTTTATTTACTAAAACATTTGTAATATAGGGTTATACATAAGATAAATTCGATTGTAAATATTAATTAGAAAAATAAAAATATTTCCTATATAATGATAATTTATTTATAATTTTTAGACATTAAATAATGTAATTTATTTATGAAACAATTGTGATGCAGTAATTACATTATTAATGAATAATTAGAATAATTGATATTATAAATACACAAATAAATGTAATTTGAGACTTTTTATAAATACCAATAATTTTATAGGTTAATATGACATGTTAGGATGGATTTAATTAACTTTTTCTGAAGTAAGTATTCTTTTATGAGTTTTACAAAAATCAATAAAGGAATAGTTTCAAAATTGACATAAAAGAGTTTTTTTTAAAAATATATTATTAATTGATATTAAATTCCTAAAAATCTTAGGTTCGGACAAGATACTTATATCATGATACGTGTATCATTAATGGACCACTTGGGGGTAGCTTTGATTTATATAGTACATTTATTAACAATATAATATAAAAATACAAAGAGACATTGTAAAAGTGAAACTAATTAACTAAGAGTTAATGCTTAATGATAAGGTTAATATAATGAGACAAACCTATATAAATTCTATTTTTTGAGTAGTTTTCGACCCATCCCCACCTTATCCTCTAAATAATCCAATTTGGAGCCATTAGAAACCGAATATGAATTTGTTATAAAATAATATTTCTAGATTTACCAAAGGTACCTCTCACCCCTCTTATAAAAGGGCACTCCCCCTTTAATTAATTCACACATTCAAAGCCTTTTGGTTCGGCCAACCCCTTCTCAAATACTCTCTCAACTTCCCTCACTACAACCTAGAGGCCTTATATTGATCAGAAAGGCAACCTAAAGAGCCCTTTTGATCAAATCAAAAAGAAGAACCCGAAGAAGAGGTAATGTTTTCACCACTATTTTTCAAATTCATTTCTTCTTCAACTTCTTCTATCTTTTTTATTATCATTATAAAATAATTAATCTAGTATCCCCTATATAATTTAATATTATTATAAATATGGTACAACCATATTCAGTATTCTATCCATCCTTTGAATGACATGTCACCATACGTGCGTACGTACGGCTTAACGTCTCCACGTCGTGGTGTAATTGTTATTCAATATATTATTATTTGGATGGGTCTAATAATGATGTGTAATTCATGTAAATAATGAATATAACATGATAATTATTCTATATATAAGATATAACATCCAATTAAATATTATTTTAATATCAAAAGAATGATATTGTCGCTCATGCGTACATATGGACTACCTTGTCCATGAACGCGATGAGATTCATTCTCCGTCGTATCCATTCAAGTATAATTATCATTTGATGATTTAAAAATATTGTTTAAGGACTTAATATCATTCTGGATATGAGAAAGATACAACATATCCAAGAAAAACATGGCTTACGTAACAAAACATATAAAAGAAAATGAGTAAGTTAACACCCGAAACGATGATAATACTAAGATATTATTAACAAAGCAATGTTAAAAGATCATATATGATAAAATAATAATGTATATGATTCTTGTATAATTTAATAACAATTATTTCACCATTATAAAGGAGGTTAACCTACCCCCAACTAAGGAAAACTACATGGTAAGGTTTATTTCAAAATCTCTTCATTATCAGAGGTTGTTTATAAGTAATTATCTACTGGGACCTCTTTATCATCCACATCCATGTCTCTTGAAAGTGAATTTCAAAACATTATTACTATTTTACTGAATATGGGTTAAAGTCATTTATACCCTTTCTTGACTTTTTATAAGAAGTTTATAAAGGAATCCTTCCATCGTTTTCCAAACAAGGTCCTTTTTATCCTTTTCGACAAAATTAAGGTAAGAATGTTTTTTTAACTTATACGCCGGGTATGGCTATTTTCCGCCATTATAAAATTTTCAAAGCTTCCCTTACATGCTTATAAGGATATTTTCAAATTAAATGTTTTATTTTATAATTATGTGACTTCTAAATGATTTCAATATGAATATTTTACGAATTTATGAATGGTACTCTTTATCAGAACCAGAATTTTAAATGTTTTAAAGATTTATCTTTCTAAATCTTCTTAATTAATGTCCATGTTTCAAAATGAATTGAAGGATTTATTTATATGTACATGAATGTTTTGAAATGATATTTCTTTTCAAAAGTTTTGAAGTGGTATGGGACACTTTGTTTCAAAAATCTCTTTTAAATTACTTCCTTAATAAATGTGTGACTTTTTAATGATTTCAAAAAATAGATATTTCATTCAAATAGGTTTGATTTCATCTATTTCAACATCCTTTGTGGATTTTAAGTTTATTTGAGGTTTATTTATTATGATACAAAACTTCCATACTGTTTTCAAGTTTTTTGTGATGTTTTTGACTGTGGATGTGTTATTCTTACACCATTCGTGGTTTATGGATGAAGTATTTACATTTCGTATGCTAGTTTTAATACCAATGTTTATGTTATTTTTGAACCTTTTAGTATGGGAATGCATTGGACTTAATATGTGACGGGTGGAGCCCGCTATAGCTCCTAGATGCATCGGTCGGTCTCATGAGACAAACTAGTGTCTTGGCACAAGGCCTTGGCAAAATCTTATTTATAGTCTTGACACGAGGCCTTTGCTATGTGGTTATGATAGTCTCGCATTATGCATTCCATCATTGTAACACCCCGAGATTTTATGAAAAATATTCTTTTAATTTCATTGATGTCTTGTGTTGTAAGCTACAACAAGATTGCCTTGCACTATACGCAACACCGTATGAGCTTGCAGTATACACATAACTATTCTTGGATCATGTTACCCAAAATTTTGATACCAGTTATTATACGAAACATTGAGTGTATATATATATATTCAATGTATAAATTAAATATGGTTGGATTCTGTTATACGAATCAACGGAGGAGTCTTGCACAACACGCAACCCTGACTTGGCTTGCATTACACGCAATCACGACCTTCCTCGATAGCGTGTGATGTACGCAATACCAGGTTTCACTAAACAAAGATATATTGTTATAATATTATTATGCTCTAGAAGTTATGAATAGTATTAACTAAATTTTGAATTTTATAACATTATTATTCATCTTACACATTTTCTATAATATTGTATGAGAACTAAATAAATGTTTCGTGTAAAATATATATTTTTCAAAAAATGTAGTTTTCCTACCTTTTGATGATGCACCCACTTTAAATCTAGTTTTTGACATGTTTATAAGTTCAATTTGACAAAATAAAATTCTTCTTTGTAATCAGGATACAAAAATTTACTTTGGATAAATTTTTCATATTATTCTGATCACTTTCATATTTTAATGAATAGTAAAAACACGCTATATTTTAATTAAAAACAAATTTTTTCATAGTAATAATTTATATGGTTAAATTATCATTTTAATTGGTTTTAAAGTGTAATTAGAATATATTTTTACCATTTAGTCCAATTTTGTTCATTGGAATTAATTTCACATTGAAATTGGATATAAACAACTATCAATCTTTTGATAGTTATTATTTCTTAAAAAACACGCTATTTGTTTTGATAACAGGAAGTAATTTTAAAATTAATTATTTCCACTTCTATGTTTTAAATTTGTAAAAAATACATCAATTTTGAATTAGGAATATCAAATAATTCTTAGGCTGAATTTTTGGTATTTTTCTGAAAAACTACAATTTTCGATGAATAGTGAAACCACTTAGTGGTAGTTTAAAAACTGACTTTTCATTTAAATGAAATTTTACCACTTCTGTGAATTGAATTTCAAAAATACTAGAGACACGGTTAATATAATGGACTAAAATGTGTTTCAATGAGATGGAAATAATTTTTGGTGAATAGTAACTTTTTACTTTTTTTACCACGGTTAAAAGTAATTAGGCTAATTATGGGTAAAAATGATATTATTAATACCATTACACATGTCTTAATTCTATTAGACAATTGTAATTCGTCCAAAAACAACCTTAGGAATAAAATATGACCATTTAGACCCACTTGGATTAGATTAAGACATTTAATATTAATTTATTTAAAGAATAGTTAAAATAGTTAAAATCAAAGTATAATAAGTAAATCATTTTTAATATAGGGTTATACATAAGATAAATTCTACTAAAATTATTCATTAGAAATATAAAATGATTTCCTACATAATGGTATTTTATTTTTAATTTTTAGATGTTAAATAATTTAATTTATTTATGACACAAAGATGATGCAGTAATTATCTTATTAATGAAATATTGACATAATTGATGTTATAAATACCCAAATAAATGTAATTTGAGACCTTTTATGAAATCCAATAATTTTATAGGTTACTATGACATGTTAGTATTTATTTAATTATCTTTTTTAACTAATAATTATTTTATGATTTTCACAAAAATCAATTACCAAATAGTGTCAAAATTGACATAAAATAGTTTTTAAAACAAATATTATATTATTAATTGTTATTGTATTCCTAAAAATCTAAGTTTAGGAAAAATATCTTATATAAGGTCATATATATTAAAAATAAACAACTTGGGGTTATTTTGGCTTGATATAGCATGTTTATTATCCTTATAGTGTAAGAAAACAAGAAGACACGATAAAAGTAAAATTATTTAACTTAAGGTTAAATCTAAATGATATGGTTAAAATAGATACAAAAACTTGTCTAAATTATATTGGATGAGAGGATTTCTACCCATACCCACATTATCTCTGAAATAAATCAATTTGGAGCTATTAAAAACCGAATATGACTTTATAATAAAATAATATTTTTAGTTTTTCCAAAGGTTCCCCTCTCCTCCCTTATAAAAGGGCACCTCCACCCTCTCTTCCTCACACCACTTTGAGCCTTCAATGTAGAGACACAAATATTTAAATACATGGAAAATACATTACTTATGTGGAATACTTAATACATAACAAAAACATACACACAAGGATCGTAATAGTTTAGTGTCTTTGGAAACTCGGAATAAAATCATCTAATCATGGTGAATGATCTTCAACATCTCTCAATAAAGATCTTCCACTTTTTTTCATACATAAAAACTTTCTTTATATCCTGGGGAAAATAAAACATAAAAGGGGTGATCTCAAATTCCCAGTAAGGGTAAACATAGAGAATATAAAACAATCCATAAACATTTGGATGCAAAAACTTAAACATAAAATCTAAACATCAAAATCTTGAGCAAAGACATGAATCTTTGAAGTATGTAAGGCATATATCATAAGGGAACATCAATCATGATAAAATAGCATGGGAATAAAATGTGTAATTATGGAAACCATTAAGAACATGATATTATTTGCACAGTAGCCAACACATTGCTTCCAAGACCATCTTAGTGGACAAAGTCCCTTTCTGAATAGAGTTCACTCCTTGTTCCAGTCATGTATTACTGAACCGGTTTAACTTTCCGTTCTAGCCATGTCTATCTCATGAGATATAAATCATTACCCTATTAATTGAAGGGAGATATAGGTCCCACCCATCTCTAAATTAAATCATTCTTACTTGTGCCACAAAATAAACTTATAACATTCATCATAACCCAATGAATAAAATGGGTTTCATAAACATCATCCCATCATTTAATAACACACATAAAAAAATGGAAATTTCATCTTAATAAAAGTGAAACCATGTAAATCATAGAGACATTATACTTGAAACATACACATATGAAGTAATGTCATCTTAGATGGAAAATGTTTTTGATAAAACACATGAAATGAATTCTTGAGGAAAATATCCTTTATTCTTCAAAATCATTTTGTTTTCACAAAACGTCATGAAATTTTAAAAGAAATATATTTTGTTGAAAATATTGATGAAATATTTTGGAGGAAGCTTCCTGAAAATAAGTATTTTTAAAACCGTAAAAATCCTTTTATGCCGTATTGGTTAAAAAACATTCTTCTCGTACTTTTGTCAGAAAAGTCAAAAAGTACCTTGTAGGGTAAATAAAAGAAAGATTCCTTCCATACCATGGGGTAAAAGTAAAAATTGGTAAAAATGAATTTAAAAATACATGAATACACTTTTATAAAACATGGACATGGATGTTATCAATAACCCCAGTAAATACTTATGAATAAGCAATCTCAGATAAAAATGAGATTTGCAAAATTATCCCTTACCTTAGGTCCGATATGCTTCGTACATATCTGAACCTCTGATATAATGATTTAAATAATGTCATTTACTTGTTACAGAATCATATTCATTGTTATGATATCATATATGTTTCACTTATTACTTTATATTACCCGTTCTTTTGTAAATTACTTGTTAAAGCAGCGTTTTGGGTAAAATCATTTAATTTATCATATGTGTTTCGACTTGTCATTCGTGATTTTAGTACTTATATCCCGATTTAAATAATTCCAGAATGTAAAACATGATTTATATATAATATATATTCATTATATACATATATATATTATAGATCGATAAAAGGAATGAAATACACCGTTCATGGAGATGGTAGGCCGTATGTACGCATGAACGCTGTTTTCGTTTCCTTATTGAATTGAATGAAACTAAATAGATGACATAAATATATATATACATAAATATAGTAGTATTATTATTTCATATATTTCATTATTATTCATTATATAAACTTTATGATCATTCATGTATGGTTAACATGGAGAATGAATCTCATCACGTTGTGGAGATGGTAGTCCGTACGTACGCACGGGCGATGATATCCTTCCCATAATTATTGAATAGAATTGGAGTGGATGGTATAATATATCAGAATCAGTATGATGTTATAATAACCATATATAGTTATTCTTTACACCATTATATCAATCCATGTAATGTGTTGGTGGAAAAACAGATTTCACCACGGCATGGAGACGGTATTCCGTACGTACGCACGAGTGGTGATTTCATTTTCCATAGGATGGATAGATGGTGAAATAGGGTTGTTTAATACATATAAAAACATATAATTATATTAGTTATACTTATATTATTACTTCATAATGAAACAACTAAAAGAGAATAAGTGGAAGAAGAAATAAAGTTGAAAGAATCGGTAACGGACATTACCTCGTCATTGAAGCACCTGTTCGAGACCTCCTCTTAGGGCACTAAAATTGCTCTTTGAAGAAGAACAAAAACTCTAGGATGTTTCTATGGAATTGGAGAAGTTAATTTTGCAGGGTTTGGCCGAGCATGAAGGCTCAATGTGGTTTGAGGAAGAGAGGGAGGAGGTTCCTTTTTATACGGGAGGAGAGGGGCACCTTTGGAAAAACAAAAAATATTATTTTATTATAAGGTCATATTCGGTTTTTAAAATCTCCAAATTGAGTTATTTAGAACCTAAGGTGTGTATGGGTCTAAATCCCCTCATTCAATATAATTTAGACAAGTTTAGGTTTCTATTTTAACCTTATCATTTAAATTTAACCTTAAGGTAAATAATTTTACTTTTACCGTGTCTTCTTTTTTTCTTACACTATATGGTTAATACACTAACTATAACAAGACAAAAGAACCCCAAGTTTTTTACTATTAATATATATAACCTTATCTAAGTAATTAGGCCTGACCATATATTTTTTGGAATAAAATAACAATTAATAATATAATATTTGTTTTAAAAACTATTTCATGTCAATTTTGACACTATTTGGTAATCGATTTTTTTGAAAATCATAACAGAATGATTAGTTAGAAAAAAGTTAACTAAATATATAATAACATGTCATATTAAACTAGAAAATTTGTGGAAATCATAAAAATACTAAAATTACATTTATTTGGGTATTTATAACATCAATTATGTCAATATTTCATTAATAAGATAATTACTGCATCATCTTTATGTCTTAAATAAATTAAATTATTTATGGAATAAAACTTATAAATAAAATACCATTATGTAGGAAATATTTTGAGCTTTATAATGAATATTTATAGTTTAATTTATCTTCTGTATAACCCTATAGTAAAAATAATTTACTTATTAAACATTAAAGTTAACTATTTTACCCTTCTTTAAATAAATTAATATAAAATGTCCTAATCTATTCCAAGTGGTCCTAAATGGTCATATTTTATTCCTAAGGTTGTTTTTGGTCGAATTACACTTATCCAATAGAATTAGGACATGTGTTAGGGTAATAATAATATAATTTGTACCCTTAATTATCCTATTTACTTTTAAGCGTGGTAAATAAAAGTAAAATGTTACTATTCACCAAAAAATATTTTCATCTCATTGAACCACATTTTAGTCCTTGATATTAACTGTGTCTTTCGGATTTTCGAAATTCCACTCATAGAAGCGGTAAAATTATGTTTTATGAAAAATTCAGTTTTTTAACTACCACTTAGTGGTTTCACTATTCATCAAAAAATGAATGTTTACAGAAAAATACCAAAAATTAAGCCTAAGCTATATTTGATATTATGAATTCAAAAATGATTTATATTTTACCAAATTCAAAAAATATCAGTTGCATTAATTAATTTATAAATTAATTCCCGTCGTCAAAACAAATAGCGGGTTTTTAAGAGATAAAAACTATCAAAAGATTGACACTTGTTTATGTCTGGTTTAAATGTGAAATTACATCCAATGACCAAAATTGTATTAAATGGTAAAAATATATTCTACATATTCTTTAAAACCACTCAAATTAATAATTTGTCACTATTAATTATTTCGATTAAAAAGTTGTTTTTAATTAAAACTTAGTAATTTTCACTATTCATCAGAATATGAAAGTTATCCGAAAAGTACCAATATTTCACCCTAAGCTAATTTCGATATTCCGAATCCAAAACTGAAGACCATTTTGAAAGATAAATTTTTTAAAATTTCAAAAAGTGGGTATTACTATTCATAACGGCTAGGTCATAATAATATTATAATAATATCTCGTTTTGTGAAACTCGGTATTGCGTACTACACACGCTATCGAGGAAGGTCTTTATTTAGTGTAATGCAAGACGAGTCAGGGATGCGTGTTTTGCAAGCTCCTTTTGGTGTAGCATACAACACAAGACATTAATGAAAATAATAATAATATTTTTCATAAAATCTCGGGGTGTTACATTCTACCCCCCTTAAAATAAATTTCACCCTCAAAATTCGTCGGGGTTATAAATTGTTTACAACTCTAAAGTTTATTTAATAGAAACCCACATCATAAAAAGGAATACCAAAACATGGCTTTAAAAACTAAAGTATGAAACATAATGGTTACCCAAATTAACGCATCACTGGGTTTTCACGTAAGAGAACATAGGTGAAAATATGGATATGGAAGAAAAATCTAACCATCAAGTTCTGATGGAGAGTGGTAGAGAACATAGCTATGAAAAATCCAACAATCACAAAGCCATAAATTTGTGATGAACTAGGATACCATCGGATTCATCGGATATAAAGGCACTAGGACAACATTTTTGAATTTTAAGATCATTTCCCTAAAGTTGAATAATTTGATTTAGAATAAATTCTTACTTTATTTTGGTACAATATCATTGTTGTTCGTGACTTGAACAATTTCCACTTCATCTCATAGAGAAATGAAGTTGAATTTTTTATTCGTGAAGTGTTAGCAGATCATGTGATAGAATGACGGGTCATTCCATCTGTCTCAGACAAAAGGTTAGCAAAAGTTATTAAATATACATAAGTCGATATATAGTGATGTTAATCATATATGGTTCCTAAAATGGACTTATACTTCATATATCATACTGCTTAATATAATAAAAATAGTTTCTACTAAACAGGGACTTCCTGTAGGCCAATGGTAGGCGATAAAGGCCAGTCACACTTCGGTTGTGGGTTCGATTCCCACAGCCTTGTCCGACGCGATGGGTTGTCGCCCATCCTACAGGTTGTCCTTTTTCTAAAACTACATTACTGTAACATCCCATTAATAATATCGAAAAAAGTTCTATCCTTAAACAATACTAACTTATGTCCAACATAATCCATTCCAATATTTATCTAAAATACATCGGTCTAAGCTCATAGTATAAAGAAAATGATTACTTAAAATGTCCTAAACCAACCATTATTTATCCCCCATATATCCTTTTGGTCACATTCCAACCATGTGAATACCTTAATCATGTATTCTCTTGAAAAATGAATACCCATTAAACCTTAACGAAAACATGAATGTTGTCAAAAGTTTACTGTTTTCACATACCAAAATACAAAAATTCTATATACTCAAACCATAATATAACCTTCTCCTTATATCAGTCATGAGCTCGTGAATACTATCAAACATTTAATTTTCTCCTTATCCCTTCATTATGTTCATATCATCTACATTCCAAAAATATCTGAATAACCTTTCATGGTTAATGTTACCATTCATCATACACTGTCAATACATAAGGAAAGACAACAGTGTAACAATCCTTAGATGTCTCTTTATTCCATAGTACCATGAGATTACTTATACCACATTACACTTGATAAACATTTAATCATTCCACTACCTTCTTAAACCATTGACCGAGCTTCAACAATTCATTCATCTCACATATCATTTGTAGTCTCTTCATCATCATCAACATAAATACTACCCATACGACCATACTGATTCTCTTCATGAGACTTTCCCTTAGGGAATTGGTTTCCATAATGCACATACATTCCACATTTAAAACATTTAACCATTGTTGATTTCATAGAAATACCATTATCCTCATCCATGGTGTTAACTGAACCTTTTACTTTTCACTTACTGGCTTTATGTCCCCCTTTTACACACCCAAAGAATCATCCAGTTCCTTTGAAACATTCTCCTTAATGCCTCTTCCCACATGATTTACATAGGGGAAATTGAACTTTCTTTCCTCTATGATCATCATGAAACTCCATCTTTCTCTTATTAGCCGAGTCAGGAAACTTACCAAATTTGAGTTTATTGATCATATTATGATATTGTTGATTCAGCATAATAATGATGTTTGGACTTCCAAATCCCATTTCCTTTGGTTTCTATTGAAGAATATCAATCCATTGTCCTACATATTCTCCATTATCGTGAATCATCTTGTTTCCATCCATTTTCTAAAACCCAAAAAGAATAGTGTGAGAGGAAAAAATCATAATAAAGTCGGAGTAACTTCAATATATAACATCTTAGGTTTAATATAATATCTTTACCATAATTCTAGGACTATAACCTATACTTATACTTAACCTTAGGGACATCCCTAGACATACCTTAGAAATATCTCTAGGTATTTCACTAAAGTTCTCACAACCTAGTTTCCAAAGGTTGACTAAACCTTTTCTCTAATACCAACTGTAGAGACCCAAATCTTGACGTACATGGAAAATAAATTACTTTTTTGGAATACTTAATACATAACAAAAACAGACACACAAGGATCGTAATAGTTTAATGTCTTTGGAAACTCGGAATAAAATCTTCTAATCATGGTGAAAGATCTTCAACATCTCTCAATAAAGAGCATCCGCTTTTTTTCTTACCGGAAACCTTTATTTATATCTTGTGGAAAAGAAAACATAAAAGGGGTGAGCTCAAATGCCCAGTAAGGGTAAACATATAGAACATAAAACAATCCATGAACATTTGAATGCAAAAACTTGAACATAAAATCTAAACATCAAAATCTTTTGCAAAGACATGAAACATGGAAGTACGTAAGGCATATATCATAAGGGAACACCCATCATGATAAAATATCATGGGAATAAAACATGTAATTGTGTCAACAATTAAGCACATGATATGATTTCCATAGTAGCCAAGGCATTGCTGCCAAGACCATCTTAGTGGACAAAGTCCCATTCTGAATCGAGTTCACTCCTCGTTCCAGTCCGGTATTACTGAACCGGTTTAACTTTCCATTCCATCCATGTCTATCTCCTGAGATATAAATCTTTACACAATGCATTGGAGGGAGATATAGGTCCCACCCATCTCATAATGAAATCATTCTATCTTGTTCCACAAAATAAACTTATAACATTCATCATAACCCAAAGAATAAAATGGGTTTCATAAACATCATCCCATCATTTCATAATACATATAAAACAAATGGAAATTTCATCATAAGAAAAGTGAAACCATGTAAATCATAGAGACGTTATACTTGAAACATACACATATGAAGTAATGTCATCTTAGATGGTAAATGGTTTTGATAAAACATTTGAAATGAATTCTTGAGGAAAATATCCTTTTTTCTTCAAAATCAATTTCTTTTCAAAAAACGTCAAGAAATTTTAAAAGAAAGTTATTTTGTTGAAAATAGTAATGAAATATTTTGGAGGAATCTTCATGAAAATAAGGCTTTATAAAACCGTAAAAATCCTTTTATTCTGTATATGTTAAAAAAACATTTTTCTCGTACTTTTGTCAGAAAAGTAAAAAAGTACCTTGTAGGGTAAATAAAAAAATATTCCTTCCATACCATGGGCTAAAAGTCAAAATGGGTAAAAAGGACCTTAAAAATACATTAATACACTTTTATAAAACATTGACATGGATGATAGAAATAACCCCAATAAATACTTACGAATAATCAATCTCGGATAAAAATGAGATTTGAAAAATTATCCCTTACCTTAGGTTTGATATGCATCGTACGTATCCGAACCTCATGTATAATGATTTAAATAATTTCATTGACTTATTAAATAATCCTATTCATTTTTATGATATCATATATGTTTCACTTATGACTTTTTATTACCCGTTCTTTTGTAAATTCCATGTTAAAGCAGCGTTTTGGGTAAAATCCTTTCATTTATCTTATGTGTTTCGACTTGTAATTCTTGATATTAATACTTATATCATGATTTACATAATTCCAGAATGTAAAAAATGATTTATATATAATATATATTCAGCATATACATATATATTATAGATCGATAAATGAAATGAAATACACCGTTCAGGGAGACAGTAGGCCGTACATACGCATGAAAGTTGTTTTCATTTCCATATTGAATTAAATGAAACTAAATAGATGACATACATATATATATACATAAATACAGTGGAATTATTATTTCATATATTTCATTATTATTCATTATATAATCTTTATGATCATTCATGTATGGTTAACATGGAAAATAAATCTCATCACGTCGTGGAGACGGTAGTCCGTGTATACGCACAAGCGATAATATCGTTCCCATAATTATTGAATAGAATTCGATTGGATGGTATAATATATCAGAATTTTTATGATTTTATAATAACCATATATAGTTATTCTTTACACCATTATACCAATCCATGTAAGGTGTGGGTGGAAAAACAGATTTCACCACGGCGTGGAGACGATATTCCGTACGTACGCACCCGTGGTGATTTCGTTTTCCGTAGGATGGATAGATGGTACAATAGAGTTGTTTCATACTTATAAAAAACATATCAGTATATGATTTATACTGATGTTATTACTTCATAATGAACCAACTAAATAATAATAAGTGGAAGAAGAAATAAAGTTGAAAGAATCTGTAATGGAAATTACCTCTTCGTTGAAGCGCCTCTTTGAGACCTCCTCTTAGGGCACTAAAATTGGTCTTTGAAGAAGACCAGAACCTCTAGTATGTTTCTATTGAAGTGGAGAAGTAAATTTTTTAGGGATTGGCCGAGCATGAAGGCCCAATGTGGTGTGAGGAAGAGAGGGAGGAGGTTCCCTTTTATAAGGGAGGAGAGGGGCACCTTTGGAGATACTAAAAATATTATTTTATTATAAAGTCATATTAGGTTTTTAATAGCTCCAAATTGAGTTATTTCTAAGCTAAGGTGGGGATGGGTAGAAATACTCTCATACAATAGAATTTAGAAAAGTTTAGGTTTCTATTTGAACCGTATCATTTAGATTTAACTTTAAGTTAAATAATTTTACTTTTACCGTGTCTTCTTGTTTTCTTACACTATAAGATTAATAAACATACTATAACAAGACAAACGAACCCCAAGTTGTTTATTATTAATATATATAACCTTATCTAAGTCATGTGGCCGAACATTAGATTTTTAGGAATAAAATAACAATTAATAATATAATATTTGTTTTAAAAACTATTTTATGTTAATTTTGACACTATTTGGTAATTGATTTTTGTGAAAATCATAACAGAATGATTAGTTCGAAAAAAGTTAACTAAATAAATACTAAAATGTCATATTAACCTATAAAATAAGTTTAATTCCTAAAAAGTCTCAAATTACATTTATTTGGATATTTATAACATCAATTATGTCAATATTTCATTAATAAAATAATTACTCAATCATCTTTGTGTCATAAATAAATTAAATTATTTAATGTCTAAAAATTATAAATAAAATACCATTATGTAGGAAATATCATTAGATTTATAATGAATACTAATAGTCGAATTTATCTTATGTATAACCCTATATTAAAAATGATTTACTTATTAAACATTGATTTTAACTATTTTAACCCTTCATTAAATAAATTAATATTAAATGTCCTAATCTAATTCAAGTGGGCCTAAATGGTCATATTTTATTCCTAAGGTTGTTTTCAGTCGAATTAAACATATACAATAGAATTAGGACATGTGTTAGGGTAATAATAATATCAGTTATACCCTTAATTATCCTATTTACTTTTAACCATGTTAATAAAAGTAAAATGTTACTATTCACTAAAAAATAATTTCATCTCATTGAACCACATTTTAGTCCTTGATATTAAACTTGTCTCTCGAATTTCCAAAATTCCACTCACAGAAGCGGTAAAATTATGTTTTATAAAAAACATAGTTTTTTAACTACCACTTAGTGGTCTCACTATTCATCAAAAATTGAAAGTTTCCAGAAAAATACCAAAAATTAGGATTAAGATATATTTGATATTATGAATTCAAAAATGATGTCTATTTTACCAAATTCAAAACATATCATATGCATTAATTAATTTAAATTTGAATTCCCGTCGTCAAAACAAATAGCGTGTTTTTAAGAGATAATAAATATCAAAAGATTGACACTTGTTTATGTCTGGTTTAAATGTGAAATTACATCCAAATACCAACATTGTATTAAATGGTAAAAATATATTCTAAATATCCTTTAAAACCACTCAAATTAATAATTTGTCACTATTAATTATTTCGTTTAAAAAAGTTTCTTTTAATTAAAATTTAGTAATTTTCACTATTCATCAGAATATGAAAGTTATCCGAAAAGTAAAAAAAATTCACCCTAAGCTAATTTCGATATTCTGAATCAAAACATGAAGTCCATTTTGAATGATAAAATTTATAAAATTTCAAAAAGTGGGTATTACTATTCAAAAGAGCTAGTTCATAATAATATTATAATAATATCTCGTTTAGTGAAACTCGGAATTGCATAATACACACGCTATCGAGGAAGGTCTTTATTGCGTGTAATGCAAGCCAAGTCAGGGATGCGTGTTGTGCATGCTCCTTTTGGTGTAGTGTATAACACAAGACATTAATGAAATTAAAAAAAATATTTTTCATAAAATCTCGGGGTGGGACATTCAAGCTCGGCCAACCCCTGCCAAATTCTCTTCTCCACTTCCATAGAAACATCCAAGAGGTTCTAGTCTTCTTCAAAGACTAATTTTAGTGCCCTAAGAGGAGGTCTCAAAGAGGCTCTTCAAAGACGAGGTAATGTCCGCTACCAATTCTTTCAACTTTATTTCATCTTCTACTTCTTCTTCATTAGTTGTTTCATTATGAAGTAATGACATCAGCGTAAATCATATAATGATATGTTATTAAAGTATGAAATAACCCTATTTCACCATCTATCCATCCTACGGAAAATGAAATCACCACGCATGCGTACGTACGGAATATTATCTCCACGCCGTGGTGAAATCTGTTTTTCCACCAAAACCATACATGGATGGGTATAATGGTAGAAAGAATAACTATATATGGTTATTATAACATAATACTGATTCTGATATATTATACAATCCACTCCAATTCTATTCAATAATTATGGGAACAATATCATCGCTCGGGCGTACGTACGGACTACCGTCTCCACGACGTGATGAGATTCATTCTCCATGTCAACCATACATGAATGATCATAAAGTTTATATAATGAATAATAATTAAATGTATGAAATAATAATTCTACTGTATTTATGTGTATATATATATGTATTTCATCTATTTAGTTTCATTCAATTCAATAAGGAAACGAAAATAGCGTTCATGCGTACGTACGGCCTACCATCTCCATGAACGGTGTATTTCATTCCTTTTATCGATCTATAATATATATATTTATATGATGAATATATATTATTTATAAATCATTTTTTACATTCTAGAATTATGTAAATCCGGATATAAGTAATAATATCAAAAATGACAAGTCCAAACACATACGATAAATGAAATGATTTTACCCAAAACGCTGCTTTAACATGGAATTTACAAAAGAATGGGTAATATAAAGTCATAAGTGAAACATATATGATATCATAACAATGAATATTATTCTATAATTAGTCAATGAAATTATTTAAATCATTATATAGGAGGTTCGGATACGTACAAAGCATATTGGACCTATGGTAAGGCATAATTTTGCAAATCTCATTTTTATCCGAAATTTCTTATTCGTAAGTATTTACTGGGGTTATTGCTATCATCCATGTCCATGTTTTATAAAAGTTTATTCATGTATTCTTATGTCCTTTTTACCCATTTTGACTTTTACCCCATGGTATGGAAGCAATCTTTCTTTTATTTACCCTACAAGGTACTTTTTGACTTTTCCGACAAAAGTACGAGAAGAATGTTTTTTTAACGTATACATCATGAAAGGATTTTTACAGTTTTATAAAGCCTTATTTTCATGAATATTCCTCCAAAATATTTCAGGACTATTTTCAACAAAATCCATTTCTTTTAAAATTTCATGACATTTTGTGAAAAGAAAGCGATTTTGAAGAAAAAAGGATATTTTCTTCAAGAATTCATTTCAAGTGTTTTATCAAGACCATTTTCATCTAAGATGACATTATTTCACATGTGTATGTTTCAAGTATAATGTATCTATGATTTACATGGTTTCACTTTTCTTATGAGGAAATGATATCCATTTCTTTTATATGGATTATGTGATGATGGGATGATGTTTATGAAACCGATTTTATTTATTGGGTTTTTATGAATGATGTATGTTTATTTTGTGGCACTAGTAAGAATGATTTCATTATGAAATGGGTGGGACCTATATCTCCATCCAATGCATTGGGTAAAGATTTATATCTCATGAGATAGACAGGGCTGGAACGGTAAGTTAATCTGGTTCAATGTTACAGGACTGAAACGAGGAATGAACTCGATTCAGAAAGGGACTTTGTCCACTAAGATGGTCTTGGCCGCAATGCCTTGGATACCATGGAAATAAAATCATGTGATTAATGTTTTTCCACAATTAAATGTTTTATTCAAAATATATTTTATCATTATTGATGTTCTATTATGATCTATGCCTTACATACTACCATGTTTTATGTCATTGCTCAAGATTTCGATGTTTAAACATTATGTTCATGTTTTTATGTTCAAATGTATATGGTTTGTTTTATTTTCTCCATGCTTACCCTTACTGAGCATTTGATCTCACCATTTATATTTTTTCTTTTCACCCAGGATTAAAATAAAGAATTTAGGTAAAGAAACAAAAAGGGGAAGATCTTTATGGGAGATGTTGAAGATCATTCACCACGATTAGAAGATTATTTTTCTGAGTTTCCAAATACAATAAACTATTATGATCCTTGTGTGTATATTTTCGTTATGTATTATGTATTCTGCAAAATTAATGTAATTTCCATGTACATCAAGCTTCGGGTCTCTACAGTTGGTATCACACGAAATGATTAGTCCACCTTTGGAAACTAGGATGCGAAAACTTTAGTGAGATCCCTAGAGATATTTCTAAGGTATTTCTAGGGACGCCCCTAAGGTTAAGTATAATTAGAGGTTATAGTCCTAGAATTATGGTAACAATATTATAATTAAACATAAGATGTTAGATGTCGAATGTACTCCCCCTTTATTATGTTATTTTCCTTGTATGATTTTTGCCTCTCACAGAATTCTTTTTGTATTTTAGTCAATGGAGGGAACCAGAACGAATTCGGTTAACATTGAATCCAATGGAAAAATTGTTGACTATGAGAAACAAAATTGTGTAATACCTAGAGAGAAAGATATTGTGATTATTCTGAATCAGTCATCGCGATATATGGTTAACAAGGTGAAATTTAGTGGCATGCCTAATTAATCAAATACGAGGAAGATAGACTTTTATGCATGTTCGCATGTTGAGGAGCATAAACAAAAGAAGATTGAGATTTCTAAAGAAGGGAAGAAAATCCTTGAGGAATACCTCAAATGGAGGGAAAAATGTTATCTGTGTGGTGAAAAGGGTCAGAGAGTGATAGACTGTTATGGAGTTCAATGTCTTATTTGTGGAGAACATGGGCATTACCCAACTCAATGCCCTGACCGAAAAAGATACTTCTAAAACAAAGTAGGACATATTCCAGGACAATCATTGAAGATGATGGATTGAGGTGTTTATGTATTGGTATTCATGAATAATGTTGTTGAGGTACTTTTATGGTGTATTAGAATATTTTTGTATTGGTATATTGTGGTTTTCAATAATTTTATGGTACCGGTAACCATGAAAAGTGATTCAAATATTTTGGAAATTAGATGATATGAATAATAAAGAGAAAATGAAATGTCTGATAGAATTCATGAGCTCATGACTAATATAAGGACAAAGTGATATCGTGGTTTGACTATATCGAAATTTTGGGATTTTGGTATGTGGAAAGAGTTAACTTTTGAAAGCACTCATGTTTTCACTAAGGTTCAATGGGTATTCATTTTTCAAGGGAATACATGATTAAGGCCTTCGAATGTTTGTAATGTGTCCAACAAGGCATATCTTATGATATATAGGGATCAACGATGGTATTAACATGCTTGTTATATGAAATCTATGGTAATTGTTTTCACTATAATATGAGATTGGACAATAGTATTTTGGATAAGCCTAAAGATTGAAATGGATTATGTTGGACATAAGTTAGTATTGTTTAAGGCTAGAACATTTTCGATATTATTGATGGAAAGTTATAAAAATGTATTTTTAGAAAAAAGGACATCCTGCAGGACGGGCGACATCCCATCGTGTCGGACAAGGCTATGGGAATCGAACCCACAACTAATGTACGATAGGCCTTTATCGCCTACCATTGGCCTACAAGAAGTCCCTGTTTAGTAGAAACTAGTTTTATTATATTAAGCAGTATGATATATGAAGTATAAGTCCATTTTAAGATCCATATATGATTTATCTGACTATTGATCGACATATGTATATTTAATAACTTTTGATAACCTTTTGTTTGAAAGAGATCGAATGACCCGTCATTCTATCACATGATCTGCTAACACTTCACAAATAACAAATTCAACTTCATTTCTTTAAGAGATGAAGTGGAAATTGTTCAAGGCACGAACAATAGTGATATTGTACAAAAATAAAGTATTTATTCTAATTCAAATTCTTCAACTTTAGGGAAATGATCTTGAAAACCAAAAATGTTGTCATAGTGCCCTTATATATGATGAATCAGATGGTACCCTAGATCATCAAATTTTTTTGGCTTTGTGATAGTTGGCTTTTCATAGCCATGTTCTCAACCACTCTCCATCAGAACTTGATGGTTAGATTTTTCTTCCATATCCATATTTTCAACTATGTTATCCTATGTGGAAACCCTGTGATTAGTTAATTTGGGTAACCGTTATGTTTCATACATTAGTTTTTAAAGCCAAGTTTTGGTATTCCTATTTACGATATGGGTTTCTATTAAAAAAAACATTCGAGTAGTAAACCATTTATAACCCCGACGAATTTCGAGGGAGAAATTAATTTTAAGGGGGGTAGAATGTAACACCCTAAGATTTTATAAAAGTTATTCTTTTAATTTCAATGATTTCTTGTGTTGTAAGCTACAACAAGATTGCCTTGCTCTATACGCAACAACGTATGAGCTTGCAGTATACACAACACTATTCTTGGATCATGTTACACACAATCTTGATAGTAGTTATTCTATGAAACATTGAGTGTATATATATATATATATTCAATGTATCAATGAAATATGGTTGGATTCTGTTATACGAAACAACGGAGGAGTCTTGCACAACACACAACCCTGACATGGCTTCCATTACACGCAATCGCGTCCTTCCTCGATAGCGTGTGTCGTACGCAATACCAGGTTTCACTAAACAATAATATATTGTTATAATATTATGATGTACTAGCCGTTATGAATAGTATTAACTAAATTTTTAATTTTATAACATTATTATTAATGTTACACATTTTCTAGAATATGGTATGTGAAAAAAAAAATCATGTAAAATATGTATTTTTCAAAAAATACCGTTTTCCCGCCTTTTGATGACGCACCCACTTTAAGTCTAGTTTTGACATGTTTATAAGTTCAATTTGGAAAAATAAAATTCATATTTGGAATCGGGATATAAAAATTTACTTTGGATAAAATTTTCATATTATTCTGATAACTTTCATATTTTAATGAATAGTAAAAACACGCTATATTGTAATTAAAAACAACTTTTTTCATAGAAATAATTTATATGGATAGATTATAATTTTAATTGGTTTTAAAGAGTAATTAGAATATATTTTTACCATTCCGTCCAATGTTGGTCATTGGAATTAATTTCACATTGAAATTGGATATAAACAAGTATCAATCTTTTGATAGTTATTGTTTCTTAAAAAACACGCTATTTTTTTGATAATGGGAACAAATTTTAAATTTAATTAATGCCACTTCTATGTTTAGAATTTGGAAAAAAAGACATCAATTTTGAATTCGGAATATCAAATAATTCTTTGGCTGAATTTATGGTATTTTTCTAAAAAACTGCAATTTTCGATGAATAGTGAAACCACTTAGTGGTAGTTAAAAAACTAAAATTTTCATTTAAATGAAATTTTACCACTTCTGTGAATTGAATTTCAAAAATCCGAGAGACACGGTTAATATCAAGTACTAAAATGTGGTTCAATGAGATGAAAATAATTTTTGGTGTATAGTAACTTTTTACTTTTTTTACCACGGATAAAAGTAAATATGATAATTAAGGGTAAATATGATATTATTATATCCCTAAAACATTTCCTAATTCTATTGGATAAGTTCAATTAAACCAAAAACAACCATAGGAAAAAATATGACCATTTAGGCCCACTTGGATTAGATTAGGACATTTAATATTAATTTATTTAAAAAATGGTTAAAATAGTTAAAATCAAAGTTCAATAAGTAAATCATTTTTAATATAGAGTTAAACATCAGCTAAATTCTATTATAAATATTAATTAGAAATATAAAAAGATTTCCTACATAATGGTATTTTATTTATAATTTTTAGACATTAAATAATATAATTTATTTATGACACAAAGATGATACAGTAATTATCTTATTAAGGAAGTATTGACATAATTGATGTTATAAATACCCAAATAAATGTAATTTGAGAATTTTTATGAATTACACTAATTTTATTCTTTAATATGTCATGTTAGTATTTATTTAATTATCTTTTTCGGAACTAATAATTCTGTTATAATTTTCACAAAAATCAATTACCAAATAGTGTCAAATTTGACATAAAATAGTTTTTAAAACAAATATTATATTATTAATTGTTAATTTATACCTAAAAATATACGGTTTGGAAAAATGACATATATAAGGTTATATATATTAATAATAAACAACTTGGGGTTCGTTTGTATTGTTATAGTATGTTTATTAACCTTATAGTGTAAGAAAACAAGAAGACACGGTAAAAGTAAAATTATTTAACTTAAGGTTAAATCTAAATGATAAGGTTAAAATAGAAACCTAAACTTGTCTAAATTCTATTGGATGAGAGTCTTTCGACCCATCCCCACATTATCTTATAAATAAATCAATTTGGAGCTATTAAAAACACAATATGACTTTATAATAAAATAATATTTTTAGTTTTTTCAAAGGTGCCCATCTCCTCCCTTATAAAAGAGAACCTCCTCCCTCTATTCCTCACACCACATTGAGCCTTCAAGCTCGGCCTACCCCTGCCAAATTCACTTCTAAACTTCCATAGAAAAATCCTAGAGGTTCTGGTCTTTTTCAAAGACTAATTTTAGTGCCCTTAGAGGAGGTCTCAAAGAGGCGCTTCAAAGAAGAGGTAATGTCTGTTACCGATTCATTCAACTTTATTTCTTATTTCACTTATTCTTCTTTAGTTGTTTCATTATGAAGTAATAACATAAGTATAAATATTATAATGATATGTTATTATAAGTACTAAAAAACCCTATTTCACCATCTATCCATCCTACGGAAAACGAAATCACCACGCGTGCGTACGTACGGAATACCGTCTCCAGGCCGTGGTGAAATCTATTTTTCCACCAACAACTTAAATGGATGGGTATAATGGTGTAAAGAATAACTATATATGGTTATTATAAGATCACACTGATTATGATATATTATACCATCCACTCCAATTCTATTCAATAATTATGGGAACGATATCATCCCTCATGCGTACGTACGGACTACAGTCTCCACAACGCGATGAGATTCATTCTCCATGTTAACCATACATGAATGATAATAATGTTTATATAATGAATAATAATGAAATATATGAAATAATAATTCTATGGTATTTAGGTATATATATATTTATGTCATCTATTTAGTTTCATTCAATTCAATAAGGAAACGAAAACAGTGTTCATGCGTACATACGGCCTACCGTCTCCATGAACGGTGTATTTCATTCCTTTTATCGATCTATAATATATATATTTATATGATGAATATATATTATATATAAATAATGTTTTAAATTATGGAATTATGTAAATCATTATATAATTAATAACATCCAGAACGACAAGTCGAAACACATACGATAAATGAAATGATTTTACCCAAAACACTGCATTAACATGGAATTTACAAAAGAACGGGTAATATAAAGTCATAAGTGAAACATATATGATATCATAACAATGAATATGATTCTTTAATAAGTCAATGACATTATTTAAATCATTATACAGGAGGTTCGGATATGTACTAAGCATATCAGACCTAAGGTAAGGGATAATTTTGAAAATCTCATTTTTATCCATGATTGATTATTCGTAAGTATTTACTGGGGTTATTAATATCATCTATGTCCATGTTTTATAAAATTGTATTCATGTATGTTTAAAGTCCTTTTTACCCATTTTGACTTTTACCCCATGGTATGGAAGGAATCTTTATTTTATTTACCCTACAAGGTACTTTTTGACTTTTCCGACAAAAGTACGAGAAGAATGTTTTTTTAACATATACGGCATGAAAGGATTTTTACGGTTTTATAAAGACTTATTTTCATGAAGCTTCCTCCAAATTATTACATGAATATCTTCAAAAAAATCATTTTCTTTTAAAATTTCATGATATTTTGTGAAAAGAAAACGATTTTGAATAAAAAAGGATATTTTCCTCAAGAATTCATTTCAAGTGTTTTATCAATACCATTTTCATCTAAGATGACATTATTTCACTTGTGTATTTTTCAAGTATAACGTCTCTATGATTTACATGGTTTAACTTTTCTTATTATAAAATGATATTCATTTCTTTTAAATAGATTATTTGATGATGGGATTATGTTTATGAAACCCATTTTATTTATTGGGTTTTTATGAATGATGTATGTTTATTTTTTGGCACAAGTAAGAATGATTTCATTATGATATGGGTGTGACCTATATCTCCCTCAAATTCATTGGGTAAAGATTTATATCTCATGATATAGACATGGCTGGAATGGTAACTTAATCCGGTTCAGTGTTATAGGACTGAAACAAGGATTGAACTCGATTCAGAAAGGGACTTTGTCCACTAAGATGGTCTTGGCAGAAATTCCTTGGCTACCATGGAAATAAAATAATGTGATTAATGTTTTTACACAATTAAAAGTTTTATTCCCAAGATATTTTATCATGATTGATGTTCTATTATGATCTATGCCTTACGTACTACCATGTTTTATGTCATTGCTCAAGATTTCAATGTTTAAACATTATGTTCATGTTTATATGTTCAAATGTATATGGTTTGTTTTATTTTCTCCATGCTTACCCTTACTGAGAATTTTATCTCACCCTTTATATGTATTCTTTTCTCCTAGGATTAAAAGAAAGAATTTAGGTAAAGAAACAAAAAGGTGAAGATCATTATGGGAGATGTTGAAGATCTTTCACCACGATTAGAAGATTATTTTTCTGAGTTTCCAAAGACACTAAACTATTACGGACCTTGTGTGTCTATTTTCGTTATGTATTATGTATTCCGCAAAAGTAATGTAATTTCCATGTACGTCAAGATTTGGATCTCTACAATCATTATGAAAGTGGTTATTGATATTGCATGTTATTATTCGATTAGTATAATATCCATGTGAATAAGTAAGTGGCATTATTTCATTTTATTTTTGCCATGCAGTGTTGAATGTCAATTTTAAAAGGATTTTGTTTTATTTATACATTTCCTTAAATTTTTTTTATTATTTATGAAAGTTTCTGCTATATGTTTATCCTTACTGGGCATTTGAGCTCACCCCTTTTCTATGTTTTATTTTTCCCAGGATGTGAAGAAGTAATTTAATAATGACCTGCAGGTATAGTATGAGGGGATAAGAGTGTGGACTACGAAGAATATATTAATTTAGTTTTCATTTGATGATGTATTTTAAACTTTATGAATATATCTAGTTTTTTCAAGGATACTAAACTAATCGGTATTTCGAGACTTCATCTTTCTTGTGATCAGACCAATGTTATGTAATAATGCACCGACTCTGCGTATTTGGGGTCGGGGCGTTACAGTTGGTACCAGAGGAAGTTTAGTACAAACCTTGGAAGCTAGATTTAGATAAACTCTGATTAGAGCATGTAGACCTAAGATGAACATTGAGGATTATTAGAGAAGAAATTCCTATAATTTTGGTATTGTAAAGATTTCGTGAGTTTTCCGAGCAATACATCCTTGTCTGGATACGAGCAGGTAGAGGCGACTCTGGCACAGATGTACCTAGCGGTAAAACCTGAAAACACCGCTTTGAGCTAGAATCGAACGGGAACTGGTGCATGAAAACGGGCCTTGCTGCACTCTTGGTTACGACACTCCCGGGGGATATGCATAGGATAATTATCATTTTCTTTACAAACCATTATGAAGGGTTTATGAATATATACTTCCTCAAAGGATACATTTTTGTGATTATAGATTATATCCATAAAATATTTAATTTATGTTATGTGTTTTACAAGTTTGGGATTAGGTATTGTTATTCATAAACTAATCTAGTGTATGTCATTTTTTAGAAATGGTTCCCAGTAGAAGGAATGAGAACTCCAGCAATGCACATGATCCAAAGAGAAAGAAGGATCATATATTTCATGGTCTTATACCATAATTTATAAGAGAAATAGTCTCCCATGTATTATCATCATATGAAGAAATAATATCATGTGTTGATAAGATAAGTAAAAAGTTTACTGAGTCCTATGGCTTTGAAGGGAAGCAAGAGAAGAAAAGGACGGAAGAGTGATGGATGGATAAAGGGAAGATGGAAAAGAAGAATTTTCCCATATTTGATAACTGTGGGAAGAAACACCCTGGAACTTGCCTGAATGAAATGGGAGTTCGTTATAAGTGTGGAGGAAAAGGGCACAAAGTACGTGACTGCATGGGTAAGAAAATGGTTTCAAATGTACAATGCTTCATTTGCAAGGAGTTTGGAAATTACGTGAACATATGTCCCAGTCATAAGACTATGCCGAAAATGATTCTATTCGATAATAATCAATTTATGATACTACCAAAAATGAAAAGGAATGATTAGAGTTCTTATGTTGATTATGTCATTTGAGTGTTGTATCAACAATGTACTTGTTATAATAATTATGGAGTATATAAGGATTGTACTGCAGTAATATTTCATTAAGGACTTGAGATTGTGTGGAACAATGAAAAGTGACTCAATAGCAGGTTAAATTTTTGGAAAATATATGGTTGAGAGAAAGATAAACCATAATATGGTTCTGATACCAAGGTAGTGATTTTAGAATAATACATGATTGATTTGGATAAATTATATTGGATATTCTTTACTACCTTGAAACTGATTAATGATTTGTATATTCTATAATTGTTTGGGTTTACAAAATTTTGTGATTGAAGGAGTATATCTATTATTCTTTAAAGAATAAGGGATCATGAATGTAATCAATAAGGTTTTATGGTAATTCAGGATGATGCAGTGTTTTAAAAGAATACATGATGAAGGTGTTCACATGTTATTACCTAGAAAAAAGGATCTTCATTGTGTTTACCTTCCTTATAAATTTTGGACTGATGTATTTTGGAGAGTTCTAGTTTGGATTATTTTGGATTTCCATAAAAGGACAACCCGGAGGTCGGGCGGCAACCCATCGCGTCCGACAAGGCCACGAGACTTGACCCCACAACCAAAGGGCGACAAGGGTGTATCACCTACCACTTACCCATGTGATTTCCTAGATAGAATAATGTCGTTTTTTAATGGTTCTTCTAGATTATTTATAAATTCATTTTTTTAACCCTATACGAATAGGATTAATAGACTATTATTTTTAAGTTCTATTATCTTTTAGAGTGAAAGATGAGTTTGTCGTAGAACTTAGTTAAAGGATGAGACTCTACTATTAAAGTATATATTTTTCTTCTTCTCTTATTCAATGAAGAAATTAATTCTTATACTATAGTGAAGGGATCTTAAAACAAAAAATGTGTTATCCTAATACCATATGTTTTGCTGAACCGATGGTATTTTAAATCATCATAGCTTGATGAATTTAAGGCCCTCAATTTTACACTTGTTTGTGATTGATGACCTCAGTCACTACCTATAAATATTCACGTTTTTCCTCCAATTATATGTCTCTAATTTCCACCAATTTTCTCTGAATAGAGATCATAATTTGGTGGTGACCCTTTCATTTCTCTTTTCCTCTTATTAAGACTAAATTTTATTAACCCAATTTCTGATGTGGGTTTTCCCACAAAGACATTTTCTATTTTCAACCTTTTATTTTCGAAGAATAATTTCAAATTGTGAGGATGAAATTTATTGATGGAGGGGAGAATGTAACACCCCAAGATTTCATAGTGTGTTATTTCTTCAAAATAATTCAATAACTTTCATTACACGCAACACTGAGTTCAAGCGCACCATGAATTAATAAACAAGACGTTCAAAAGAGGTTATCATTAGTATTAACTAAATTATAAACATTATATAATCCTTATAATTTTAGAATCCATATTATGAGTTTTTTAGACCTAATGTAAGAACAAATTCATTTTCAGTATTACACCTTTACAAACTTTTAATAGTGAACCCTTTTTAAATAAAATATTTTAAACTTTTATATATTCAATTTGACTAAATAAATTTACTTTTTATAATGGGGACATCAAAAATTTACAATGAAACATCCCAAACTTCCACGGTACATTTCCCTTTGAATAATGCAATGGTGTGCATTGTACGCAACTTCGAGATTCTAAGACACCACAACCAATCAAACTAGTCGTTATGAATAGTAATAACTACTTTTTGAAATTTTATAAATGTTATCATTCTAAATGGACTTAATTTTTGGAATTAGGTTATCAAAATGAGCTTAGGGTGAAATTTTGGTACTTTTCGGATAACTTTCATATTATGATGAATAGTGAAAATTACTAAATTTTAATTAAAAACAACTTTTTTAATCGAAATAATTAATAGCGATAAATTATTATTTTGAGTGGTTTTAAAGAATATATAGAATATATTTTTACCATTTAATACAATTTTGGTCATTGGATATAATTTCACATTTAAACCAGACATAAACAAGTGTCAGTCTTTTGGTAGTTATTATCTCTTAAAAACATGCTATTTGTTTTGACGATGGGAATTAATTTTTAAATTAATTATTTCAACTGATATTTTATTAATTTTCTAAAATAGACATCATTTTTGAATTCATAATATCAAATATATCTTAGGCATAATTTTTGGTATTTTTCTGGAAACTTTCATTTTTTGATGAATAGTGAAACCACTAAGTGGTAGTTAAAAAACTGAATTTTACATAAAACATAATTTTACCACATCTGTGAGTGGAATATCGAAAATTCAAAAGACACGGTTAATATCAAGGAGTACAATTTGGTTCAATGAGATGAAAATAATTTTTTGTGAATAGTAATTTTTACTTTTATTTACCACGGTTAAAAGTAAATAGGGTAATTAAGGATAAAAATGATATTAATCATACACTAACACATGTCCTAATTCTATTGTACAAGTGTATCTCGACCAAAAACAATCTTAGGAGTAAAGTTTTATCATTTAGGTCCACTTGTATTAGATTAGGACATTTATTACTATTTAATTCAAAGAAGAGTTAAAAGAGTTAAAATCAATTTTTATTTACCAAAACATTTTTAATATAGGGTTATAAATAAGATAAATTCAATTGTAAATATTTATTAGATAGATACAAGTATTTTCTACATAATGGTATTTTAGTTATAATATTTATACATTAAATAATTTAATTTATTGATGACACAATGGTGTTGCAGTAATTACCTAATTAATGAAAAATTAGAGTAATTGATATTATAAATACCCAAATAAATGTAATTGGAAACTTTTTATAAATAACAATAATATTCTAGGTTAATATGACATGTTAGGATTGATTTAATTAACTTTTTTGGAAGTAATCATTCTGTTATGAGTTTTACAAAAATCAATTACTGAATAGTATCAAAATTGACATAAAAGAGTTTTAATAACAAATATTATATTATAAATTGATATTAAATTCCTAAAAATCTAAGGTTCTGCCAGGAAACTTATATCATGATAGTTGTATCATTAATGGACCACTTTGGGGACTCTTGGATGTATATAGTAATATTATTAACCATATAATATAAAAATAAAAAGAAACATTGTAAAAGTGAAACTAATTAACTAAGAGTTAATGCTTAATGATAAGGTTAATATAATGACCCAAACCTGTCTAAATTCTATTGGTTGAGTGGTTTGAGACCCATCCCCACCTTAAACTTTAAATAATCTACTTTTAAGCCATTAGTAACTGAATAAGAATTTATTATAAAATAATATTTCTCGCTTTTCCAAAGGTGCCCCTCACCCCTCTTATAAAAGGGAACTCGCACTTCTAATTAATTCACACCTTAAAATCCTTTTGGTTCGGCCAAACCCTACCCAAATACTCTCTAAACTTCACTAAATACAACCTAGAGTCCTTATTTTGATCATAAATCCATCTTAAGGAGCACTTTTGATTAAATCAAAAGGAAGAACCCGAAGAAGAAGTAATGTTTTCACCACCATTTTTCAAATTCATTTCTTCTTCAACTGCTTTTTTTCTTTGTTATTATCATTATAAAATAATGAATCCAGTATCTCCTATATACTGTAATATTATTATAAATATGGTACAACCATATTCAGTATTCTATCCATCCTTTTAATGACATGTCACCATACGTGCGTACGTACGACTTACCGTCTCCACGTCGTGGTGTAATTGTTATTTAATATATTATTATTTGGATGGGTATAATAATGATGTTTAATTCATTTAAATAATAAATATAACATGATAATTATTCATTATATATGATATACCATCCAATTAAATATTATTTTAATATCAAAAGAATGATATTATCTCTCGTGTGTACGTACGGACTATCGTCTCCACGAACACGATGAGATTCATTCTCCATCATATCCATTCATGTGTAATTATCATTTGATGATTTAAAATTAATTTTTAAGGACTTGATATCATTCTGGATAACAAAAAGATACAAACTATCCCTGACAAACATGTCTTACATAACAAAACATATAAATGAAAGCGAGTAAGTTAACACCCGAAACAACGATAATACTAAGATATTATTTACGAAGCACTGTTAAAAGATCATATATGATAACATAATAATGTATATGATTCTTTTATAATTTAATAACAATTATTTCACCATTATACAGGAGGTTAACCTAACCCAAACTGAGGAAATGTACAAGGTAAGGGGTATTTCACAGTCACTTCATTATCCGAGGTTGTTTATACGTAATTATCAACTGGGACCTCTTTATCATCCACATCCATGTCTCTTGAAAGTGTATTTCAAAACATTCTTAATATTTTACAGAATATGGGTTAAAGTCATTTATACCGTTTCTTGACTTTTTATAAGATTTTTATAAAGGAATCTTTCCATCATTTTCCAAACAAGGTCCTTTTTAACCTTTTTGACATAATTAAGGTAAGAATGTTTTTTTATCTTATACGGCGGGTGTAGCTATTTTACACCGTTATAAAATTTTCGAAGCTTCCCTTACAAGATTATAAGGATATTTTCAAATTAAATGTTTTATTTTATAATTATGTGACTTTTAAATGATTTCAAAATGAATATTTTAAGAATTTATGAAAGGTACTCTTTATCAAAATCAGAATTTAAAATGTTTTAAATATTTATCTTTATAAATATTTTTAATTAATGTTCATGTTTTCAAAATGATTTTAAGGATTTATTTATATAGACATGAATGTTTTTAAATGATATTTCTTTTCAAAAGATTGAAAGTGGTATGGGACACTTTGATTCAAAAACCTATTTTAAATTACATCCTTAATAAATGTGTGACTTTTAAATGATTTCAAAAAAAGAGATATTTCTCTCAAATAGTTTTGATTTCATCTATGTCAACATCCTTTGATGGATTTTAAGTTTATTTGATGTTTATTTATTATGATACAAAACTTCCATATTGTTTTCACATTTTTGTGATGTGTTTGACTGTGGACGTGTTATTCTTACAGCATTCGTGGTTTATGGATGAAGTATTTACATTTAGTATGCTAGGTTTAATATAATTGTTTATGTTATGTTTGAAACTTTTAATATGGGAATGCATTGAACTTAATATGTTACGGGTGGAGCCCGCTATAGATCCTGGATGCATCGGTAGGTCTCATGAGACAAACTAGTTTCTTGGCATAAGGCCTTGGAAAAATCTTATTTTTAGTCTTGGCACGAGGCCTTGGCTTTGTGGTTTTGATAGTCTAGCATTATGCATTCCATAATTATGAAAGTGGTTATTGATATTTCATGTGATTATTCGATTAGTATAATATCCATGTGAATAAGTAAATGGCATTATTTCATTTTATTTTTTCCATACTATATTGAAGTTCAAGTTTAAAAGGATTTTGTTTTAGTTATGCATTACCTTAAATGTTTATTCTTATTTATGAAAGGTTCCGCTATATTGTTATCCTTACTAGGAATTTGAGCTCACCCCTTTTCTATGTTTTATTTTTCCCAGAATGTGAAGAAGTAAATTTATGAATGACCTGCAGGGAGAGTATGAGGGGATAAGAGTGTGGACTATGGAGACTATATTGTTATAGTTTTCATTTTATGACATAATGTAAACTTTATGAATATATCTATTGTTTCCAAGGCTACTAAACTAATCGGTCTTTCAAGACTTGATCTTTCTTGTGATCATGCCAATGTTATGTAATAATGCACCGACTCTGGGTATCTGGGGTCAGGGCATCACACAAAAAAATCTAAGATACTAGTTAATTAGTAGTATAACTGTGTTGCTAGTTATGTAATGATAAAAATGAATTAAAATTTATGTATTTGGAATATTGAGGTACCGATTGTTGTAGTGGGGTCACCATGATACTAGCCTCATTAGTGATAAAAACTGATCTACTTATTTTTATAGAGGAAAAATTAGGATCGAAAGAATCAAGGTTTTCCATGGTAAGGAAGAAAGAGTAAAGAGTAATGATTTAAGAAGCAGATACCTTTTGACTGGTTATAGTCGAAGATACCTCAGATCAGGTCTATATATCTACCATTCACTTTGGTTAATATGTGATAATTTAAAAAACATGGTGTATTTTATTGTCAAATATTTATTCCATAGTATTTTTAATACTATTATGATAATATTTTTATTATATTTATTAATAATAAAATACTGATGGTTTTATAATATCACTATGAATATTAATTTATTCATTAATTTATAATACTGATACTTAAACTATATCACTTAGATGTTATCTTTTGGGTTTATTAGTTTCTTGTAATACCCATACAATTATTACGGGAATATAATATTTTTTGTATTTCCAATACATTTATCTCATGAGGATGAAGAAAACATTTATAAGTATTTAAATTAAAATTCACCCTACTCATGTAGTATAATTTCCCAAATTTTAATTTCAATCCTATATTTTGTATCACAGAAATTTTTCACTATCAGAAACTAAACCTAAAAATTCCATTTCCTAATTTTTAGTTATTCTATAAAATTTTCATATTTCATTTTCCTTACACCAAAGAAGTATGTTGAGATTTTTTTATGTAATGTTTAAATGTTGTATATGATAGAAATATTCCATAAGTAGATATATATATATATATATATATGTATGATATATATATATATATATATTTGATGACTTGCATGAAATTGCAATTTTCATGAAAAAAAAGAATTTCATTTATACTGTCTATAATAATATTTATTGTTTGGACAGTGCAAACATCCACACGAATATTGTTTATTATATTTTTTCAATTGATTGAATTTTTGGGAGTAAATTCATATGATGAAATAATTTCATCCATGGTATTTATCCATGCATTTTTATACATGAATAAATGAGGCAGACCAAGGACCATCTTTTAGTCCAATAAATTATATAGCCACATAATGGCTATAGTGTATCTGAATATTTTATGATTTTCAAAATCTCCGAAATATTTTTATCTCTCTAAATCATCCTTTTTTTCATAATGTGGTACTAATATACCTTGTATATAAGTCAAATCCCATCTGAATGTTGGATTATTCAGATTCTCTCATGGATACAACATAGAGGTGGGATGATTTTTCCACTTATGAAATCTTCATAAATGGGATATAGAGATGAAGAGGTTTTATTGGATTATATATAATACGGTACAAACCTTTTACACAGTTCTTTATTTCATTATTCTGTGTAGTTTCATGTTATATTTCATGGAGTCCCTCACACAAATGTTTTAATAAATTATTATTGATTTTATAATTTTTATAATACTCCTTCAAAACACTTCAGTAGTATTAGTGCATGTCCATGACTTCATTTTATTAAAATTACAATGAAATGAAGGATAAAATAAAACACATGTATGTTCCTTTTTTCTTGAAAATCACACTCTTAAAAGGTGTTTCCCTTACATGTATGTGCAACAAAAAGGTAAACAAAACATTAACCTTAGACATATGGGTTGTGTGATTGTAACTAAGGATTTACCCAAACACAGAGTGTTATGCATAAGGTTCATCACAACATACCTTCACATGAAATTAGGGTTATGTAAAGGTAGTTGTATTTTTAAAATGGGTATGTAAAGGCAACTGGTAGCTTTATCCCTACTTGTATAGGTTACAGATTTTTTTTGTTAAGGTCCTTGAAATTTAACTTCATTAAATTTAAGAAAGATAAAGATTTTCATTACCCAAACACCATGCATAATGGTATTATCTATACATGAGTCATTGGGCATGGTTTGTTTCCTCGTTACCCTTACACAATAGTTCTTTAAGTCATGTAAATGTGATCAGATGCTTACTATTACATGAGATGGTTATGTATCATTTATAAGATTATGTAGTGATGATTATTAGAGCTATGTAAAAGTAAAATAGTGACTTAATATTAGAAAACTAATCCAGAATGTCTACGAAAAGGTTATGTGAGAATTACCCTTACGAGGAGTTTTTATATAAGTGTAAACTAAAAAGATTTTATTTATTTAATTATTAATTTTTATAATACTCTATTACATGTTTATAAATAATCATAAAATGTATTTTATGAATATTTAAATTATATGGAAATTATATATTAATTAATTATTTATGAGTTTTTTACAATTAAATTAACTAAATTTTTATGAAACATTTTATTCCAATATATTAAATGTTAATATTTGAAATACCTTTAAAATTACATGGAAATTATTATTATTTATAAATAAAAGTTTTTATTTATAAATCATAAGAAATAATTTATTAATGGATATAAATTATGAAATAAGTAAAAAAAATAAAATGATTATATTTAAATTATGAACTGCTCATATTAAAGGGGGTTATTTGGATATTATTTAAGCTACATAAGAAGTGTTTTGATTAATTATATGATCATGGCTTAAATAATATTAATTATATGATATTTAGAGAATCTAAAATGTTTACATAAAAAATTGGATTATAAATAGTTTATAATTCCTAAAATACAATATATTTGAATTATAAATGCCATATAATAATATGTATGACAGTGTTCATATTATAATGAATATAAATCTTTTGTATTACAAATTATGGAATTTCCATAATGATAAAAATGAAAAATATAATATAGTTTATGAATTTATTTGATTTATGAAATTTTTCATAAATTTTTATGTCGCCTTTAAATGTTTTAATTGCTTATTTCTTTAAATCTTGTTTCATGTTTTATGCATTGTTATAAATTTTATATATTATGAATGTCCATATGATTAAATTTTTATGATAAATTACTTCTAGGATATATCTTTTCATTACATGCTAGAGATTCCTCTATAAAAAACAGTTTTTCATTTACCCTGACCCCTATTTTTAAGTGAAGTTATTATCTTGAATTTAATTGGTAAATATAGTTTTAACATATTATGTGTTAGATTTATGATGAATTTGATTCTCTCTGGAGTAATGTATCCCTGGGTGGTGGGACTTGGGGTCAGACTACCTACTTACATGGAGGCTAATTCTTTGTCGGGGAAATTGATTGAGGTTGGATATCTATCACTCCGAGCTTACTCTTCCGGAGATTTTCAATAAAAAATAATTTAAGAACTATATATGAATTTTATCGTGTACCCTATGAATTTGATGAATTTGGACATTTATGAATATATTTTACTTTTATTTTAGGTTAGTAACACAAACTTGTGGGTTGTTTCAAGATTTACACATCAATATGGTTTGAACACATTGGTGAGCTGGAGGGAATAGGATTCAAAAAAATTAGTATTAAAATAATGAATACAAAAAATGGAATACATGAGATAATATGGTGAGATTAAATCTACAGAATATACTAAGTGTTAAATTCCTTCTAAAACAACACGTGGTATGACCTAAATCATCTAACCGAGTAAGTCATGCTAAAGATGGGTTCTACTAGATTGTCCCTTGTTAGCTTATTTTTGGAGTTTTCATTCTGTTAGTCTAGTTAAGAGTTCGTTATAGCTTTAGTTTACAAGTAGAATATAGTTGAGTTTATCCATATTATGGATTGGACCAAAGTCTTCTACTTGACTATCAAATTTGATATAGGAAATTACTGGGAGAATTCTATTCCTAAATAGTTAATCAATGGGAGAAATGCTAAAGAAACCCAAATATTAGTGAAATATAGATCATGGCTGACTAATTTTTATAATGGAAATTTAATGGGGTTCATTATTTTAGTGGGATCTCATTTAATTAATTTCCCTATTAAATGGTTAACTATAGATGATAATAATCTGAGAATATCTTATGTTGAAGATGATATCATCATCGTCATAATCAAGACAAACCTTTTAATTAATCCTTAGAAAGGGAAAACATACAGTAAATAGCTCTTATTATTAGTAACTTATGAAACATTCTTCAAAAATCGTGGTTATTTAAGAAAAAAAAATTATGTAAAATTCTATGAGTCATAATAGTTCATTTTCTAGGAATAAAGTGTTGAAATTTTTCAATAAGTGAATCTAGATTCTTATGGAAGCATATATTGACTAATTTTAGGTTTTATTCGTATTAGATGAAAATAGGCTTGTTCTTGTTATAGAATTTATAATATATTAATCTATGAAATTTTTTGGACAATATGATTGAACTCTATAAATTTTTATCTGGTATTCTTAAAAGTGTTGAATATGGATGTTCTAGAAATTTGAAATCTATATTTTGGTACTATATGGATAGTATAAGTGGGAAAAATTTCAAACTGGATGAAGGAAAGTTATTTGAAAATTTTAACAATGTTTCTTCAATAATCCAATCATGTTAATTGAATCTTTATGTTATCTGAAAGGATGAATCCTTATTATATATAAGGGGATTATCAATAATACCTAATGAAATTTTTGTAACTCCATGGAATTTACTTATGAGGTATGGATGTTATAGAAATTAATTTTTCAATTTTAAATGGTATGTGATACCGAATATATATTTTACAAAATGTTGTAAATATATAAGAGTTAAAAATAAAATGAATAACTAATCAAATTTGAATTTTATATTCATTGTATGAATAATATAGTTACTAAATCAAGTATTTGAATGTAATGTATTTTTTCAAGCTCAAATAAATATAAGTAAAAGAAGTGCATCTTCATCTCATTTATCTGATGGGATAAATGAATATGTTTAATAACAAAAAATTATTCTGAAAAATCATGAGATAATTAATATTATACACATGGTTTATGATTTGAAAATTTATATAAAAGGTTTATAAAAGAATTTGTGAATAAAAGAGTTTTATTCAGGATAAAATTGTTTATCTAATATTTGTTAAAATATGTGGGAATGTGTCCCTTCCTCACAATGATGTTATAATTTAATAATGTTTTATTTTAAAATATAAATGTTCTAAACACATAAAAAATCATATATGATATATTTAATTTGTTTATTATTCATACTGAAAAGAAATAATGTTTACTTCATAGATTGGTTATCTTGGAAAGGCATTCTGAAGAGAATATATTATCTTTGAGGAAAGAGGGATAATTTTTTAAAATAAATAAGAACAAATTAAACAAATAAAAAATTACACCAATCTAATTATAGAGTTAATTTTACAAAATATCCTAAGAGATTTTTGATTCAATAATAATCATTAATGTTTGTATTTGCATTATTTTGAGGAAAAGATTGATGGAATAGGGTTCCAAAGTTAATGATGATGAACCTAGAAAGATTTCTATGTATGAAACTTAATTTGAAATCATAAAATTTTATGATTTTATGTTAATATGTTTGAATATGTTCAACAAATTTAACAGTTAGGAATATGATTCCTAAATCTTACCATTATTCAAACTAGATTTATTTTTTTCAGTAAATATTTAGTTTGAGTGTTGTACTAGATGGTAACAGAGAGATGTGATAAATACTAAATATGATTAAATGTGTCAAAAAATATATAAAGTGTAGAAAATATAAGGATAATCTTGATGTATATCATTAACGATAAGATAAATCCGTTATTATTTTGAGTTTGTTGAATATTTTAATAGAATTTATGAATATTAAAATGATTAATATAAATTGAAATGCATATTTTATCAGTCTTTCATGTTGGATGCATATATGTATATATAGTTATAAATTTTATTAATTTCAATGATAATTGGCCTCTTAATGTTTAACTTTGATATTATCCTTAAATGATTTTCATCATGGATTATTATAGGTTATAAAAAATGTTGTGGTTAGCTTGAGTTGGATTGTTGTATAATGATAAAGAATATTCTCATGAGGTACAAGATAAAGAATATGATTTTTTAATGCACTGGATGACACAATATATATACCCCATGGGGTGATGTATATATATCATTAGTGTACTAGGGGTGTATGTATTTTATTTTAGTCCGTACCTCCTAAGGTTGAAGAGACATATAGCATGATAACCATAATACATTGATACCATAATTACGTAATTATATATATTCAATAAGATAATATGGGGTGGTTGGGTACGTTTCTAATCATTTCATTTATTGGATCATAATAAAGAAGGGATTTTTCCTCTCATATGGTGAGTATGAAATCAGAACCCTCAATCGAGATAGATTTTGGGAGTGTGAGGTCGCACATAAATAATATATATATATATATTCAAATAAGGGAAAAGTGATATTCATATCCATAAGGATGGATGACATGTGATGTATTAATCAATTAGATCACTCTATATTCTGATAATCAAAACAGATGACTAGGCTATATGGGATTGACATACTCTATATCCCATAGTCACTTTATGCCTTAATGAAAGGGAAAATATTAGAATGTGCATTTCCATATAATGTAGAGTAGGGGACACAAGTATAGAGAATCGTGTGTTTGGTGGAGATCACACTAGATCCCTTTATAGCATGAGTATCATTGATGTTTTGATAGATGAAACTCTTTATATATATATATATATATATACTGAAAGATTAAAATCTTATTCAACACTATAAAGGCTCATGGTGTCACACTTTGTGGTTGACTGATTGGTGATTGAGTCTTGACATAGATAGTTACTCTAAAATTACTTTCAAGTTAATATAAAAGTGTTTTAGATGGGCATTCATAAGGTATTTCATATGATGTGACATAAGGAAAAGTTGAATAAAACATTCCAAAAGTGTTTTAGAAGATATCCAAAATGATTATTTGATATGATTTTAGAAGTTACTATATATGTTAAAATATAAGTTGAAATGACACAATGTCAATTGGGATTTAGTTTAAGTTGGAGATTGGTGGAGATATTCCTTAAATCCTTATATATTATATATATAAATAAGTATAGATATATGATGGATTGCATAAAAATTGGTATTTTCATTCTAAAAGGTGGATATCATTTATATTGTCTATCATAATTGTTATCATTTGGTTTTTTTGATCATCCACATGACTATAATTTATTTTAGTATTTAATTTGATGAAACATTTTGGAGTAAATTCATACAATTAATTCATTTCATCCATGGTCTTTATTCATTCATTTTAACAAGTGAATAAATCCAAAGGAACATCCTTGAGTCATAAAAATTATATAGCCAAATAATGGATGTAGTGTATGTGATTGTTTCACTCTTGACCAAAATTCCTTGGGGCCTGAAGATCTCTTCATCTACCTTATTTTCACATTGAGATACTATCATACCATTTAAAGAAGATGGATCCCATATAAATGTTAGATGATTTAGTTTAGCTCATGGATACATCATTGAGGTGGGAAGATTATTCCACTTATGTGATACTCATCAAATGCATATATATATGTCTACATTGGATTCCCTTTTATGGAGTATGGTACACATGTTTTATAGTATTCATCATTTTAGTATTTTATGCCAATTCATGTTGTTTTGCATTGATATCCTTAGAAAAGGGTTTTAATCAATTTAACATTATTTGGAAATTATTATTAGACAACATAAAAAAAATTCAGGATCCATCAATAATATTAATATAAATAGACCACCCATTTTTTCTAAAAATGAAGATAAATATTGGAGATATATAATGGATAATTATGCTATCAACATAGGGGATGAAAATTTTCTTTTGCTTACTATAGAATATAATTATCTTGAAAGAGTATTTTTACTTATACAAGAGAAGAGAAAAAAAATCAGTTTAATTTTAGAGTCATAAATACTCTTCTTTGTTCTATTAGAATAAATATATATAGTCAAAAGTATTCATGTTGAACTACATGTGGAATGTAATGCCCCAACCCTAGATTCTGAGAGATGGTGCATTATTTAATTACATTAGAATTATTACAAGGTATAAAATCATGAATTATAAAGTAGTTTAGTAGTTTTGTAAAACCAGATACATACATTAATTTAAAATTATAACATGAAATGAAATACATTATATATATTCCAATAAAAACATCCACAACTCCTACATTATCCATGAAATTTTTTCATAATATACTTCCTCGCATCTTGGGAAAAACCATAAGAAATGGGTGACCTTAGATGCTTAGTAAGGGTAATCAATATAGCGGAATATATCATAAAAATAAACATTACGCATGGTGAATAACAAAAAACACATCCCTTTACAAAATAAACATTAGTATAACATGGAAAAAATAATATCTGGATAAATAATTTCATACTAAAACATAACAACGAGTATTATACATGACAAATGACCACATAAACAATAAATTACTATTTTCATAATGAGGGAATGCATAATACCGGACATCATATTCATTCTGTTATGTTCTTGTGACAAAGCCAAACTTAAATGGGTAAAAACCTAAAATAATTTGTCTCATGAGACATACTGATGCATCAGTGGCTATAACGGGCCCCACCCATCAATTACTAAGTCCAATGAATTCATCATATGAAGATTTGAACATAATAAACATATAAATACTTATTGAATATAACATATGAAATGTAAATCTCCAATCATTAAACATAAACACTACCCATCCTGAGTAATATTGTTAATGGTATCAAGATAGCACATCCACAGTCAAAGTAATCAGAAAAAACATCAACAAAGTAATGTAGATTATTTAGTAAGGGATTAACCTAAATGAATTATAATATTCCTCCACTGATGTTTTCATATATGAAGATACATTTAAATGATACCATTTAATTATTTTTGAGGAAATAATCTTTAAACATTTCAAATTGTCTCATACCACCTTAAAACATTCAATTCATAATCCCTTATAATATCATGTGAATATAGAGACTATTGATATGATATACCAAAGTAATGTACACACACCACATGCAAGTAATATGTGGTGAACAAGGCATATATCTCATAATAGTTAATGTGAGATGAGATAAATCCTTTTAACTTTGGAAAGAAGAGATCCATGGAAAATTAGTTGTATTTGTTATAAAATCAGATTGAAAACATATATATCAAAGAAAAGAAAAAGGAAGGAAATTTAAATTATACATGAGGAATCAATTTTTTAGAATTGACTTGAAATCATAAAAATATTTTTTAAAGAAACTTTATAAATAAAACACTTAAGTGAATTAAAAGAAAATAGTAAAGAGATCTTAATGCGGAAGGGAATGTTTGATTTCATAAAACCATAAATGTATTAAGATAGCTTTTCATGATAAAATATGTGACTAATAAATCATGAAATATAATATATAGTGCACTTGAAAATGGGTATTAATTTGAGAATTTCCCTTCAATAAGGTTTGTTTATCACGAAGAATTAAGAAGGTAAGATAAAAATAAAAATAGAAATAGCATATATAAAAAAATAACAGAATATAGAAACTAATAATAATTAAATTATAAATTGAATACCATGAAAATAGGGATATTATTGATATGATAAATCCTTGGGTAATATATATACACCACGCACAATAAATAGTGGTGAATAAGGAATATCTCAAAAAATGATACTAAGATGAGAAACCCATAGCTTATGTCTGAATGTGTTTTGCACTTGACCTTAAATTCTAGGATAATCAAACTAAATCCATTAATTAATTAATTAAAAATATTATATACATTTATTTGATTCATTATATTCTTTTATGTTAATTTATGTTCTTATGGATAAGTTATATGATATAATTCCATCATTACGAAGTGTTTGTTTCCATGAGTTCATGATTGCTTCACTTGATTATAAGTAATAGAGTTCATTTAAAATAGGTATAATTATATAGAATTTTAATTTAATGTTGTTAATGATAATCCATAAGTGTAAATAGTTATATTTATATGTATATAATTTGTTTACATATTATGAGGATTACTAATTTGATAATACATTTAGTGTTAATTGATTAGATTATTACGATAGTTATTTATCATAAGGAACTCGTTTTGTTTTGTTGTTTATTATTATGTAAATATGTTACTTCCATAAAAATGGTTATATAGTAAATTTTAATATATGTATCAATCAATAAAATTTTTTCTTGAACATCCTTAAAAGAATTTTATGAATGAAACTTCTTTATCCATAAAGGTTGTAAATTGGCACCTCCTGGACAATGATTTTGTTTATCAACTAAATGAGGTAGAGTAATGATATTGAAAATTTATATTATAATAATATGATATATTTCAAGAATATATATGATACTAGAGTTATTTTGATAAATATTATAAATGAGTTTAGAAGAGAATACGAAAAGAAGATATATTGAAATGAAATTAAATGAAAAAAGAATAGGATTTACCTCTGGAAATAACCTCCTCTAGGACCTCGTTAAGGGAAAGATTTTTAATCTTTTGGAACGAATAAGGGATACTAGATGCGGGGAAGGTCTAGGGAGGATTATTTTGGAAGAACATTGAGATTATTAAAGGCTTAGAGGTGTTAAGAGAAGAGGAAATGATTGGTGGTATTTATAGTGGAGGATAAGAGGGGTTTCAATTATTTTAATCATTATTTTATTAATTTGGATAAAGACATTGAATAGTCTTGATTATTATGACTAAAATAGTAATAATTTCATTATAGTTCAAACCAATGACCGTATACATCATTCATAACTCAAGCATGAGGTAAAAATTCATTTATTTAGCACATTTTATAAATTATCGAATTTTACATTTCAATAAAATTTCATGTACTTCAGAAAAACCCCAAAAATTCACCTTAACAACTTTTTAAAGTTTTTATATCAAAAGTGAATTAAATTTTGTAAAAATAATTTTATAAATCATATAAATTTAATTTTTAATTTAAATCGTTATTTAGTGGATAATTCAGATTTTAAATTTTAAATAGTTTTTATAATACATTCAAAAATTAAATGGGGTCTCACGAAATTATCCTAAAATAATAGGAACAAATGTTTATTTTGGAATAAATTTTATGAAAATTAATTTTAACATTGTATTAATTTAAAATTGTAATTACATATTTATTACGTACAGAAATACAATCATTTATTTATAAATTTTCAAAATATCCACTCTTGTTTATATGATGCTTGGATTTTATTTATAATTACTTAGACGAGGTTACAATACATAAGGGTATGTTACTATTCATAAGGGTATATTAGTATTCATAAGGGTAAGTTAATATTCCCCAATAATGAATGTTGATCATATTAGACTCAAAATATCTTACTGATCACAGCAGCGGATGTCAGCTTTTCAAAATTATAATCAAATAAGTGAAAAAATTATCTTCATTTTCAAGGTTACAACAAAGTGTTATTTCATATAGAATGAGTATTTCAAAAATTCAATATTGAATTTATTTTTAAATTCTTGTTGCGATACATTCCTCCCCCCTTATAAAACTTTCTTCCTCTAAATTACCAAAATGTTACCTTATAAAAACATTTGGGTAGTTCTTCATCATAAATTCATCAGTATCTCATGATTCCTCTTCAATTTTATGATTTTTCCAAATTAAATTTACCAATTGAGTCATCCAACTCTTCAACACATGTACTTTAGTGTCCAAAATCCAGACATGCTCTTCATACTAAGATAAGTTAGGTTTTGATTCAATACCTTCACAAGTGAGGACAAGTATTGGGCCTGGCATGTACTTTCTCAACAATGAGACATAGAGCACATTGTGTACTTCAGACAGGCTAGGCAGAAATGCCAAATGATAATCCACAACTCTAATTCTCTCTATAATTTCAAAATGGCCAATATACCTAGGGGTTAGTTTCCCTTTCTTCCAAAATCGTATTACACCCTTCTATAGGGATACTTTCAAGAATATATGATCTCCCTCTTGAAATTCCAAATACTTACTTTGATTAACTGTATATCTCTTTTTCCTACATTGAGATACTTCAATATGAATTCGAATAGTCTTTACCTTTTTCTGTTTCCACTATAAGCTCTAGCCCCATGAGTTTCATTTCACCAACTTCATCCCAACATGTTGGTGTATGAAATCTCTTTCCATACAATGATTTATATACTGCCATTTGAATAATATAATTGAAACTATTATTGTTGGAAAAATAAAAAAAGGTAAATAATGATCCCAAATACCCTGAAAGTCAAGTGAATATGATATCAACATGCCTTCTAATGTCTGGATCATCCATTCATATTTTCCATTAGTTTGAGGCTGATAAGCAGTACTCAATCGAAGCTCGGTATCCGAATATTTTTTAATACTTCTCAGGAATTTTGAGGTAAATAGTGGATCTTGATTAGAAACAATTGAGAGAGGTTACCCATGAATTATTAATAACATAGATCTGAGCAAGGCATTGTAACACCCCGATTCTAGAAGCCACCTAGAGGCACTCCGTACCCATTTGGTCACATGTCCTCAAGTGCATTTCCATGAATGCCAGAGGCTGATGACTAGAAGCGAGGGCCTTGGGTGGGATAGTGAGAAAACTATTCCCTCTTTATCAGAGTAAAAAGTGGAAGAAAACATAATAAAAAATAGCAGAAGTAGTAAACAATCCATACACAAGTGAACAACGGAAGACTAAATATGATAAACAGCTGGAGCACACATATATATAAATGATGAATGATACATATATGTCTAGGAAAACAGCCAAACAAGTCACAATGATGAATAAAGTACTAAACCAAGTACAAAATAAAATATAAAGGCAACTCTTCAGCATCACAAGCCTTGGCTTGGTCCCATGATCTCCAGCTTCGATGCAATCATGTACCTGAAGTAGAATGGTGCTCTCCCTTATCTATACCAGCAACAATATAATCTGTTTGGGCCCAAAAGCATGTCACAGACAGTGTGTGAGTCTAAATCCTAGTAGGTAACCACCTGAATATCTGTTCCAAATAGTCTGTGAGTATATGGAAGGTAACAGTACAGTAAGAAGTAACAGTAAGCAGTAACAGTAAGCAATAACAGTAAGCAAAATGCATTAACAACAAGGAATCCACAGATCAACAAGCAGCATTGAAGAAAACATCTAACCACAATTAGGAATCCCTCTAGAAAGTAATCATAGACATACCCTCTAGTCTTATCCAAGAATTACCAAAAACCCTCTGGGCAGTACACTCAACCTAACCCCTCTGGTTTGGTCATACGAAGATATAAGACTCTCTGAGGAAGCAAGCTCAGTAAATTCCCCTTATAGTCTAAGGTAGTCAGGGAATCTTTGAGGAGGATCATGCGGACAAATCGCCTTATAGCCCCATTGTCTATAGAATTTTTGAGGAAGCTCACTCGGTCAATTCCTCTTATAGCATCAGGTCTACCACAGACTCTCTGAGGAAGTTCACTCTGTCAATTCCTCCTATAACCTGGAGTGGTTTAAGGAAATTCATACAAAACAAAGACTCTCCATGGAAGCTCACTCGGTCTACCCCCATATAGTCCATAAAGCTCAAGACTCTATGAGTAAGCTCAATCGGTATATTCCCTTGTAGTCTATAATGTCCAAGACTCTCTATTAAGCACACTCGGTCTATCCCCTAGAGTCTATACTATCTAAGACTCTCTGAAAAAGCTCACTCGGTCTAACCCCTTATAGTCTATATAAGCAGGTTCTCACGACCTCATTCCAGTAAGTGCCTAATAATGATATAAGGACAAGTAAACCTATATAGCTACTTGGCTAACAAGTCTACAACATAACAAGCATGTCAGGGAACAACACTCCATCCTATGGTCACAAGGCATGGAAAACAGTTATAACGGCCAAAGTTTGAACAAGACCAAAAGGTCATAAATAGAACAAGGCAGGGAAAAACATCCAAGAATAGAAATTATCATTAGACATAGCCAAATTACCTCTAAAAAATAATACAAGAAAGGAAGGTAAAGAATAGGGTAAAAATAGAAAAACCGCAATACCCCGCCCAAGGGTATTGGTGGAAATTAGACCTTAAGCTCAAATACATCAAACAGAATGGTACAAACCACCTTCCTTGATGCTAGGAGATCAATATACATGAACCAAGATGCTTGAATATCCTTACAATGTCGTAGATCTATGAAAACACAAAAAATGTCCAACCCACAATAACTTTTAATTGAAAAGGAATTGGAAAACGAAGGACTAGGAGAAGGAAGATATTAATGATGCGGTCCCAACGCAACTGATAGTCGTCGATTCAGAGAAAGAACAGAGGCTTGGGGGCTCAAATGAGATTCGTGGCAGTACGAGACTCTCTCAGTTGATGAAGCTGGAGAAGAAGATAGTTCTAGCGATTAGAGGCGACCCCGATCCATTTAATGAAAAAAAGAAATTACATGGTGTGTACTTTTGGAGTAAACAGTGTGTACTAGTCTTTTCCATACTCTACATTAAGTGGCCTCCACATCACCCCTACATGGCTGTGTGCCTATCCTGGACATAACCAACACACGGCCTCACACGGTAAGGGAGTACATTGCGTGAACTCATAAAGTACACGGCGTGTACTTAAAAATTTTCAAAAAAACTTCTTTTTTCTCAAAAACTCTAGAAAAAAGGAAAAATATACCTGAAACGATTCCCTGGGTTCTTAAAAACTTTCCCCCTTAATGAAATTTGTCTCCAAATTTCTCTAGCGAGGCGTAAAAGAAGAAACCCTGAACAGCTCTGAACACTGTGATTGTATATCGGCCTCCCTCTCCCAAGTCTCGTCCTGTACTTTCCCGTTTTGATATAGCGCCCATAACAGAGGAACATACTGGCCACATAGAACCTTCGTACTGCGATAGAAAATCTGGATAGGATGCTCCTAAAATGATGCATCTGCTTTGAGATCAACCTCCCCAGGTTGAAAGACATGAGAGGGGTCTGAAAAGTTACTTCGGATCTGAGAAACGTGGAAGAAGTCGTGCATAGCCTAGTACCTCTGAGATAACTGCAACCGGTAGGCAACTGGCCCAACTATCTCAAACACCTCAGACGACCCAATGTACCGTGGTGAAAGCTTACCCTATCCCCAAATCATATTGTGTCCCAACCTCAGTGTGAAATGCAGGAAAACCTGATCCCTGACCTCGAACTCTCGAGGTCATCTCCACTAATCAGCATAAGACTTATGTCAGCACAGTGTTGTAGCCATCCTCTTCCAAATCAACTCTATCTTCTCTAAGGTATTCTAAAAAAGATGAGGTCCAATCAAATCTGCCACTCATGCCTCTAGCTAGTATAAAGGTGATCGTAATGGCCTACCGTACAAGGCCTCGTAAGGTGCCATCTGAATAGTCTTCTGAAAACTATTGTTGTAGGGAAACTCCACAAGATGTATATGTGTCTCCCAAGAACCTCCAATGTCTATAATTCATGCTCGATGCATATCCTCAAGAACTAGAATTGTATGCTTGGATTGGCCATCTGTCTGGGGATGATATATTGTACTCAAAAGTACATGTGTACCCAAATCTTTCTGAAGCCCCTTCCATAACCAAGAAGTAATACATGTATCCCTGTCTGAAACAATTGAGTGTGGAAGTCCATGTAGAAGTAAAATATCTTGGATATACAAGAATCCAAGATCATCAACACTGAAGGTCTCCTCGATCGAAAATAATTGAGCATCCTTTAAAAGACAATCGATGACAACACAAAAAACATCATTCCCTCAAGGTGACCTCGCCAAACAGATCACGAAGTCCATTGCCACATCGTTCCACTTCCACTCCATAATGGGTAACTACTGAAAATGAAATGATGGTCGCTGATGCTCCACTTTCACCTGCTGACAAATAGAACACCTCATGACAAAACCTGCAGCATCTCTCTTCATACATGGCCACCAATACTAGCGGTGTAGATCACAATATATCTTGGTGACACCAAGATGATCTTCCCACACTGAGAAATGAAAGTCCTGCATCAGCTTCTTACGTATATATGGTGGCACCCATAAGCATCCCTGGAAAGGCAAGGTCGCATCCTCACCAACTGTCTATCTAAGATGAGGGTCACCACCTAACACACTCTCCCATAAGACTAGGCCTTCTGAGTCTGATAGTTGCCTCATTCTTACCCAATCAAGAAGAGTATAGGTAACAGCTATCGAAGAAAGAAAAGTATTTCATTCTCTATCATGCACCTCTAAATGAATCTCAGAGAACAAATTCATAAGCTGCCTCTCACTGCTGGCCTCCTGAAATTCATGTATCTGAGTTCTCCTGCTCAATGCGTCAGCTACTGCGTTGCCCTTCCCAGCTGTATAGGCAAGATCAATGTCAAAGGATGGAAGATACTCAACCCACCTGCACTGTGTAAAATTCAGATCACACTGAGTGGAGATGTACTTGAAACTCTTGTGGTCAGTAAACACCACAATGTGCTCTATGAAAAGATAATGTCTCCAACAGTGTAAGGCATGAACGTCAGCTGCCAACACCAGACCATGTGTCAAGTAATTCCTTTCATGTGGCCTCAACTGTGGAGACTCGTAAGCAACGAATCCATCTCCTTGCATAAGAATAGCTCCCAAGACGATACCCAAAGCATAAAAAATGGTATATCTCTTACCCTGATCTAGAAATACCAGTATCGGTGCTGAAGTAAACCTACCTTTCAGCTCCTGAAAGGCTTACTCAAAAGAAACTGACCATAAGAACGTCACCCCTTTCTTGGTCAAACCATTCAATGGTGCTTCTAGGCGTGAAAAGTACTATATTAAATGCCTATAGTATCCATCCAACCCTAGAATACTCTACACCTAAAAGACGTTCTTTGGCTGCTCCTAAGAAACTACTAATCTCAATTTCTCTGGGTCTACTAATATTACTACCTCTGAGATAACATGACCCAAGAAGTGATTCTGATCCATCTAAAAGTGGCATTTCGAGATCTTGTCATATAACTGATGCTCTATTAGTGTACTCAGAGCGATCTCAAGATGGGTAGAATGGTCGTGTCGAGTATGAGAGTACACCAAGATTTATTTCACAAAAAACCAGCCTGAATGAATCAAAGTATGGATTGACCACTCGGTTCATCAGTTCCATGAAAAGTGTAGGCATGTTCATGAGACTGAACAACATAACCATATACTCGTATAGACCATACCTGTTCCAGAAAGCTATAGGAGGTATATCAGATGGTCTAACGCGCTAATTATGATAACTGGATCTGAAATCAATCATCAAGAACACTCGAGCTCTTCGAATCTAATCAAAGAGATCATTGATCCCTGACAATGGGTATCTTTTCTTGACCGTCAATTGGTTTAGCTTCCGATTATCCACACAAAGCCTATGGGTGTCGTCTTCCTTCTTTGCAAACAGGACAGGCAAACCCCAAGGAGGTTTACTGGGTCAGATGAAACCCTTTGCCTACAACTCCTCCAACTGCTTTTTGAGCATCTACAACTTAGGTGTAGCCATCCTATAAGGAGGAATGGACACCAGTGTCACACTTGGCACAAGATCAAACGAGATGTCTGCCTCACACTCTAGAGGCCAACATGAAATGTCCTCTGGAAAGAAATCTCTAAAACGATTCAACACTGGAGGAATGTCTAACTGTGAAGTCCCCAGCTCATCCATATAAGGACTACCAATCTGGGTTGTAACTCCTCCTAGACCATGATGCTCAGGTCCAGCTTGACTCACCTGGACATCCCACTCACCTCAATGAAGAATGGATCCACCCTCTGGTGATACGAAACTGACCATATGGCGATATCAATCGACGACTTCCTGGAAGGTAACTAACCAGTCCATTCCGAGAATGACATCATAGCATGTAATCCCATGTACATAAAGGTCCCATAAGAAGTTCTACCCTACAACCTCAAGATGGAACTCTCTGCACTGACTTACACTAACTTCTATAGTCCCCAACGGTGTCTCTAGAGTCAAAGTATCAGTAGAGGAAATGATTTAGAGCCCATGTCTCTCCACAACCACAAAAAAGATAATGTTATGCGGACACTGGTATCAAAAAGAACAGAAGATAAAACCAAGGCTACTATGATCATACCTCAAACTGTATAAGGGTCAGGATCCTGCTTCTGATGGTTCTACTAAACTACAATGGTCTGGCCTGTACCACATCCCTATGACCCTAGCAGACCACTCTAAGCTGATTTAGTATTTGGTCGCGGTTATCCTGTTGACTGACCAGTACGGCCCTGACCTCCACCTTAGCCACCACTGCTTGAAGAAATCTAGTTCCCATACTAGTGAGAAACTAGCGATGTATCTCCTAAACATGGGGTCATAGAAGAACCCCTACCACTAGCTGTAGGTGAGATGTCCTGACAAAAATGATGAAAATGGCCCATATGGCCGCAAGATCGGCACTTTATCAAGTCTTTCTGGCACTGAGGCCTAGTATGCCCGCTCCTCCTGCACTGGTAGCATACTAACTGGATGCCCGAAGATACATTCTTCCTACTCTGATCTCCTCAAGTAGACTCCCTGCGGTGCTTCCTGCTATCAATAGGAGGAACAATAACTCTGGATGTCGACCTGCCCTGGCTCACTACTCCAGAATCCCTCAGTTTTCACTCAGTTATCAACGCTAAGTTGACGATAGATGATATCGAACTCAACCTGAAGATGTTCACCTACGAGTGAATGTCCTACCTTAGACCATCCTCGAACTTCTTCTCAAGGAACAACTCATCGCCTCTTGGAATCGGATTAAAAAGCTGCAACTCAGAAAAGAGAGACGAGTACTCCAAAAACGAAATTGTACCCTACTGCAGACTCATAAAATCTTGGGCTCGATTGGCCCGATTGGTCTCCAGGTAGAATTAATCGTAGAAGATGCGATAAAATTCATCCCAAGTCATACTCTACTGGTGTTCTGGCTACGAGATCACCTCCCACCACCTCTTGGATGAGTCTCGGATCATATAGGTAGTGAGCTTCACCCTCTTCTCTGGAAGAATCTAGAGATGCTCAAAAATTGTCAATGTGGCCTCTAGCCACGACTCTGTAGCCTGAGGTCCTCCATCCCCTGAGAATGTAGGAGGATGTTGCTGCTGGAAAACCCATGTCAAATCTACCTTCGACGGGGCAGGAGGCGGAGCTCCTTAGAAGGACTAAATCATCCTCATAAAGTATTCCCTAAATTGTGCATCGACACCTAAAACTAGTATTCCTATTGGTTCCAAGGCTCGCAAAGGAGAATGATCTGCAGGAGGTCCCTAATCGGCCATATCTAGTGTTTGATCACCGTCTGGTAGCTAACATACAACCGGAGGGAATCTTGGTGGCATAGCTCTGAAAGGTCAAAAGCACACCTTAGATTAGGATTATCAAAGACTGAGAACAAAATAGTAAAATAGGGGAACATGAGAAGGAAACATTCATGTTTTACAAAACATGACTACACGGCGTGTATAAAAACTACTTGATGTGTTCTTTTAAGCCATTTACATGGGCGTGTGCTTCTGCCACAACAGGTCGTGCAATTCCCCAACCACACGACGTGTTGTCCCCACACACGGTGTATACGTGAACTCTATTCCCCTAGCATAGTCACCTTACACAGCTAACCCACACAGACCTCTTAATCCTAGACTCCATGGCGTGTATAACCACAACACGGTGTGTACTAGATAAGGTTTCAATGACCCGTGTTGTTAGTTACATGGCCAGCTACCAGGATCACTCTACACAGCGTGCTCCATGGGAACACGACATGTACTTGAAGGTTTTCCCTGACTCATGTTGTTCGTGACATGGCCAGGTACTTAAGTTACATGGAACGACCTATGATAACCAGACACGACATGTATAGTTGACTTTTCATCCATCTATGTCATTAGTCACACGGTTATACACAAAGTCTCTACAACACGGCGTGTACTCACCACACATGGCATATTCCTGAAGATTTTTCACAACCCCATGTTTCTGCCCACTTATTTAGTGACACAGTTTAAAAAATACACAATGTGTATTAATAAAGTACACACCGTGTATTCTGGGTTTTTTAGGGCAGTAGCTCAGAAACTTCTCAAAAGCCTAGGAAACACAGAAAACAAGAGTTAAGGTTCCAAATTCCAATCCGTGAGGGCCCATACTCCCCGCAAATCAAAGATTGGAATCTTGTACAAATTATAATAAGGAAACCAGGAAATGATCCACCAAATTCTGGTAAATGAGGGCCCATAACACCTCAAGAACCATAGATTGGAATCCATTTAAACAATTTACTATACAAAAAAATTCTCTATCCAATAGTAGGGATTCTATCAAAACATATATCCCAACAACATGAATAATCTACAAAATGGCTATCACAACAACATACAATTGTGAATGCATCCTAGATGGCATGGAAAGAATTCATTGAATGTGATTTCTAGCAAGTTCCTATAAGATGCATGAGATGGAATACCCTCATCTTATCAGGTTTCAATACGAATAGAACCTCAACTAATCAACAATAACATCACAAATCATGTGAGTCACACAAGGTGAAATCATATCAACTGTAAAATTTGAAAAACCTGAAGAAATTTAAATAAACAAGGTAGATTGGATTTTCCCTATACACGAGTTAGATACTCCTGAACATAGTTCATTACCATGTACCTACTCCATCCTATACCGGGTTATAGGTTCCAAACAATAAGTCAAGTGAAAATAATTCCTTTGATACAACTTTGTAACGCCCCGGTTCCAGATGCCAACCAGAGGCACTCCGTACCCGGTTGGTCACATGGCCTCAAGCTCATTTCCCTAAATTCCAGAGGCTGCCGACCAGTAGCGAGGGCCTTGGGTGTGATAGTGGGGAAAATATTTCCTCATTGGTAGTGTACACAGTAGAAGAGAATACAGTAAACAATAGCGGGAGCAGTAATCAATCCATACACAAGTGAATAGTTGAAGACTAAATATGATAAATAGCATGACTACACATATATATAAATGATTCATGATACATATATGTCTAGGAAAATAGAAAAACAAGTCAAAATGATGAATACAGTACTAAACCAAGTACAAAAGAAAACATAAAGGAAACTCATCAGCATCGCAAGCCTCGACTTGGTCCCATTATCTCTAACTCCAATGCAATCAAGTACCTGAAGTAGAAGGGAACTTGACCTTGTCTATACCTGCAAAAATATAATCTATTTGGCCCCAAATTCATGAACCAAATATGGTGTGAGACTAAATCTCAGTAGGAAACCACCAAAATATCTATGCCTAACCGTCAGTGAGTATATGGAAGGTAACAGTACCATAAGGAGTAATAATAAGCAGTAATAGTAAGCAGTAACAGTAAGCAGTGAGCAGTAAGTAGTAATAATAAGCACTCCATAGATCCACAAGTAGTAGTGAATCAAACAGCTAACCAAAACTATGAATCCCTCTGGGAAGTACTCGCAGCCATCCCCTCTGGTCCTATCCAAGATGTACCAACAACCCTCTGGGATGTACACTCAGCCTAACCCCTCTGGTTTTGTCATACAATAATATATGACTCTCTGAGGAATCACGCTCAGTCAATTCCCCTTATAGTCTAAGGTATCCAGGGACTCTCTATAGAAGATCACGCGGTCAAATCCACTTATAGCCCCAAGGTCTAGAGACTCTCTGAGGAAGCTCACTCGGTCAATTCCTCTTATATCCTAAGGTCTATCACAGACTCTCTGACGAAGCTCACTCGGTCACTTCCACCTATAGCGTGGAATGGTTTAAGGAAATTTAAAAAAAACAAAGTCTCTCCGATGAAGCTCACTCATTCTACCCCCCGTATGCTCTATAAAGCTCATGAATCTCTAAGGAAGCACACATGGTCTATCCTTATGTGGTCTATAATGTCCAAGACTCTATGGAAATCTCACTCGGTCTATCCCCTATAGTCTATATTGTGCAAGACTCTCTAATAAAGCTCAGTCGGTCTATCTCCTTATAGTCTATAGAACCAGGTTCTCACGGTCCCATCCAGTCAGTGCATAATAATGTTGTAAGGCCAAAGTAAACCTACAGAGATACTTGGATAACCATTCTATAGAATAACAAGCATGTCAGGGAACATCACTCCATTATATGGTCACAAGGCATGGAAAACATGTATGACTGCCCAAGGATGAACAAGACCAAAATGTAATAAATAAGACAAGTCATGGGAAAACATCGAAGCATAGAAATTATCTTTATACATAGCCAAATTACCTTTACACAAGAATATAACCAAGGAAGGAAAAATAGGGGTATAATAGTAAACATGCTATACACCGTACAAGGGTATTGTTGGAAATTGAACATAAAACTCAAAGAAATCGAATGAAAAGGCACAAACCACCTACCCTGATGCTCGGGTATTGATATAATTGAACCACAAGGCTTGAATCTCCTTATAACTTTGTAGATCTACCAAAATGCACAAAATTTTCAACCCACAATAACTTCAAAAAGATGAGGAATTGGAAAACAAAGCTCTAGGATAAGGAAGGTCTTCACACTGTGGTTCCAACTCAATCGACAATGGTCGATTCAGTGAACGAACAGAGGCTTGGTGGTTCGGAAGAGATTCGTGGCCATACATGATTCTCTCTGTTGAAGAATCTGGAGAAGAAGATAGTTCTGGTGATTATACATGACCGTGTTCCATTTAATGAAAAAACAAAAGTACATGACATGTACTTTTAGAGTACACTGCGTGTACTAGGCTTTTCTGTACTCCTCCTTAGGTGGCCTCCACATCACCTCCACATGGTCATGTGTGCGGCCCGGACACATCCATCACACGGCTTCACGCGGCAAGGGAGTAAAAGGCGTGTACACATAAAGTACACATCATGTACTTCAAAAATTTACAGAAACTCCTCTTTTCTAAAAAAATATAGAAAATGGAAAAACATACATGAAACGAAGGTCTTTGTTCTTACATGAACACTAGTGGAAAATATTCTACTACAGAAAGGAAATGTGTAGATTTGGTAAGTCGATCAACAATCACCCATATTGCATCATTCCTCCATGGAGTTTTTTTTAATACAGAGAACAACTCCAAAATGATGTCATCCCATTTCCATTTATGAGTTGTTAAGGATTTACGAAACCTCTAGGATATTGTATTTCAGCCTTCACCTATGGACAAACTAAATTTATTAACATATTTGGATTAATATTCCATTTCAATTTGTCCCACCATAAATGTTCTTTCAAATATATATACATCATATTGTTATGAGGGAGTATAATGGAATTAGAACAATAGGAATAATTAAATTAATCCCTTCAGTAATAGCAAATACCAATTTTCTATAAGGCATTAATCAGTTCCAAGGTAGTCATCACTTACCCAAATCAATCATTTCTTGATCATTATCTCAAAATTAGGAATATATTTCGGTTTGTCTTCCACTTAATCTTGAATTTTCCAAAAAATTTATCTTTCTGCTGAACATCTTTTCTTTTTACCAATTAACTCATGGTCTCAAATACATAATGAAAAATCACTATAGTAAAATCAATATATATCAAATAGTTATTATAACCAGTACATTGATGATAAAATATTCAAATGTAATATTTCTTGATTAGGAATATTAATCATTCCACTTCATCTGTGATAGTATCATAACTGTATCATTATATAGTAATATCATTTAGGTTGTATTCCTTTGACTCTTGTGAAATATATTCAAAACGTGTCACATCTCGTTATTGTTGAAGCATTGTATGTTGGAAACCTTTTTCTTTACCTTCAAATCAGGAACATGGTGACCCTTTTATCCACACAAATAAACATCTCACATTCCCCTCAATCATTTACCTAGGTGATTCCTTCCACATTTATCACATATGGGAAACCCTTATTTCCCTTCTTCCCATTATCCATCTTTTTCTCTTCCATCCTCTTCTTCTCTTTCTTACCTTAAAATCTAGAGAACTCATATAATTATTTACACACTTTTTAAAAATAGGATATTATTTCCTCGAATGATGAGGATACTTGGTAGAATATCTTCCTTTGAAATGATGTCTTAATACCATGAGATATGTGATCCTTCTTACTCTTTGCACCATATGCAAAGGTGATGTTCACATTCCATCTAATAGGATCCATTTGTATTCAATTATATATACTATATTAGTCCATAAAATTATGAAAATTATATTACTCAAATCATGGTATAACATATAACATAAATTTACCCATTGTAAATCGAAGAACCATATAATTTGGTTACATTGGGGGGATAAATCCTTCAAAATGGTGGGTAAATTAAATATAAATTTTCCTAAAAATATCCCTCGAGAGGGTCAAACTATGTGTTAATTAATGGTTGTTTTCATATACTAGGTTTCCACGAGTCAAGCTTTAGACACCATGTCAGAGTTGTTACTCTTAGGTACATCAATAACTGAACAACATCCCCTTGTAGTATCCATTTAGGGATGTATTTTTTAGGATGATTCACAAAATATCATCCTTATAAAAATTCGAGTATGTTCTTGAATGCTTATCCTCAATGTCTATATTTTTGTTTTGTTCACTAATCTATATTTTCTAAATCTCATTTCCAAGGGTCATAATACTAATCCATTGATACCAGCATTACCACCACAACCTCAATTTCCTAAAGCCGGTGCATTATTTAATTTCATTGGAATGATTACAAGGAATCAAATCCTAAAGCACCGGGTAGTTTAGTAGATTTGGAAAATAGGATACACACATAATTTCAACATTAAATCTTGTAATGAAATACATTATATAAATTCCAATAGAAACATCCACAACTCCAATATTATCCCTGCAATTCATTCAAAATATACTTCCTCTCATCCTTGAAAAAATATAAAATATGAAATGGGGGATCTAAAATCCTTAGTAAGGATAATAGATACAGAAGAAGATATTATAATCATAAATATTAGTTATGTTGAATAATATAGAAACACATGCCTTTATAAAATAATAATGAGTATAACATGGTAGATGTAAGTACTGAAAAAATAATTACACAACAAAACATAAACATTAGTTTTCCATTAGTAGAATAACCATATTGAATATCAATTCCAAGTTTCATAATGAGGTAATGCATAATTCTGGAAATTATAATCATTCTTTCAAGGTCATGGACCAAGACCATACATAAATGGCGGAAAACACAAACTAGTTTGTCTTATGATACATACAGATGCATCGAGGGGATATAAAGGGAATCACCCATCACATAATAAGTACAAGTCATTCCTCATATTAACGGGTTAACAAAGTTAACATGTACAGTCATATTGAAAATAACTTATGAAATTTAAAAAACATTCTCTAATTGTTAAAAATAAACACTAACCATTCAATGTAAAACGGTGAATGGTGTCAAGATAGCACATCTACATTCAAACTAATCAAAAACCCTTAAAAAATATTACAGAAGATATCATAAGATAACAGGCTAAATTGATTATAATATTAATCCAAGGATGTTTACACATATGGTGATACTTTTAAATGAGACAATTGAAAAATTATTGAGGAAATAATCCATAAATAGTCCAAAGTGTCTCATACCACCTTAAAACATTAAGCTCATAATCCCTTAAAATATCATGAAAATATGGAGACTCATTATATGGAAAAATAATGGTATGTACATACAAAACATGCTATAAATAAGTGTTTAATGAGGTATATATCTTATAAATGTTAAAGTGAGATAAGAAAAATTCTTTTTTTACTTTTGAAATAAGAGTACTTTTCTAAAATCATTAGTATTTTTCCTAAAATTAGATGGTAAATATGTATTTCCGAAAAATAAAACTGAAGAAAATTTAAATTATAATTGAGTAAAAAAAGTTACCTCTGAAGTGAATTCACGTATGAAGTTTTTTAAAATAGGATTCAGAAATAAAACATTTTATCATATTTAAAGGAAAATATAAAAGATATTTTAAAGAGTAAAGGAATGGTTGTTTCCATAAAAACATAAATTAACCAAGATCATTTTTTATGATTAAATGTTTTATTTTACAAAAATAATTATGGTTTTAAATTGAATATATATTTCACTTGAAAAGAGTAAGAATTCAAGAAGTTCCCTTGAATCGAGCTTGTTTATCGGGAATAAATAAGAAGGGAACTATTTAATAAAATATAATCACAATAAAAAAATGATCATAATATATGATTTTGGAAAATAAAAATATAATATAGAATATGTACACAAAATGAAATAATAATTCTATTGGGTAAGGATAGTGAAAGAATAACCCGAAGGAAAATGAATGTTCGGGTGGAATCCCTTACAACTTTATAACAAAACAAATATTATGACCAAAAATTAATTATCATAAAATGATATATTTAATAACCAAAAACTAAAGAGATTCAATTAAATGATATATCAATGGGCAGTATACATAAACCATAAACATTAAATAGCAGTGAATAAGAAATATCTCAAAAAATGGTAGTGAGATGAAGAAATCCTTACCTTTTGTCTGAAAGTCTTATGAGATTGACCTTAAATAAATGGATAATAAAATTAAATCCAATAAATAAGTAATTAAGAAAATTATATATAGGTATTTGATTCATTATATTTTTATAATATTAATTTCGGTCTTTATTGATAAGTTATATGATTGAATTCTTTCGTTTTGGAGTGTTAGTTTCCTTGATTTCATGATCAGTTCACTTGATTATAATTAATGGAGTTCATTTTAAATATGTATAATTTTATAGATTTGTAATTTCATTCATTTAATGAGAATAAATATATTTAAATGTTTATATATAACATTTGGTTACATATATTGTGGATGAATCATTAGATAATATATTTAGTGATAACCGTTTAGACTATTATTGTGGTTATTGATCATAATGAACTCATTTTGATTTACCTTTTAGTGTTATGTAAATTCCTTAATTCTTGAACATAAAAAGAGTTAATTAATACATATTACAATTTTTATCAACCATAAAAATGGTTTCATGAATAGCCATGGAGATGAATTTAATGATAGCAACTTTTTCATCTGTGCAAGTTGTAAAATGGCACATTGTTTCCGACGCTTTCGCCGGGGCGCACACGCACATACGTCTACGGAGGAGGACATACTGCGTTGTTTCCCCGCATTCCCACTTTCCAAAGTTGGGCGACATTCGCTCCTTATTCAGGGACGTCTGCACCTTAATCGAAACGGGATGATGGGATATCAGTTCTTCCTTCCATGGATTCCTCCTCGGAACTCATCACCTAGTCCGAGTCTCCCACATAAATTTAATATGGTGTTCGTGAAACTATTCTCAGTTCCATGTTTCCATGGATTCTGGTTAATTACACTGCTTCTGTCGGGACATACCAAAGGGTCCGGTCAGGGTAGCAACCTTCATTAGGGGGAGTAGTCACGTCGAGGAATCAGCAGCATGTCTGGATGCTGGGGAACTGGCATGTCTGTCTTTTATCCCTTGTCATAGGGCTTTTCGACGGCATGGAAGCTCGAGTCATCCCACATCGAGCATGGGGAATTATATTCCATAGACATATATCTGAGGTTTTCCTCAGCTTCATGTGTTTAACACAGGGTATGCCACAGGTTTAACATCCAGCGGATACGGATCATCCCGATCAGAGCGTTAGCTAGAATGGATTGGATTGGGGAATTTCCCTTGACGGGGTGCCGATATCGGGACCAGCCCATGGGCGGCTGCAAAGAGGAGCGGAATGGCATGATCTTTCTGGGATATGGCAGTCCGAATGATAATTAGGATGGGTGATGGAGAGTTGAATGAAGTGGAGGGGGAATGAAATGGGACCATCGCAGGGGCGATGGTAAAGTTGGGCTTGAGCCTCGAAGAGACCTCCTAAGTATCCCCATGGCAGGGAATCAAAGTCTGTGTAGTTCGGGATGGTGTCGGTGAGCCAACGTGAAGGTGGACATTAGCCTAATGGGCGTCTTCAGTGAACCGACGTGAATGTGGACCTTGGTCCGATGGGTGTCATCAGCGAACCGACACGAGTGAGGACCTTGGTCCGGATGGTACGTGGCTTACACACTAGGCCGCCCAGGTGCTGGTGACCTGACGTGAATGAGGTTGGAGTGACCAACAAGTGGTGGGATTGAACCTCTGGGAGTCTTCCTACATACCATGTCTTCACATGGATCAAAGACCACGTAGTTCAGGTTGGACGCAGGAAGGCCGACGTGAATGAGGCGGACCAGGGGGGTCTTAGTGGTGGTGGGCTTGGACCTCGTGGAGGCTTCCTACGTACCATGCCTTTGCAAGGATTAAAGACCACGTAGTTCAGAGTGGCTTCGTCGGCTAACCGACATGAATAAGGGACCCTATTCCGATGTGAGATGAGCTTGAACCTTAGAGAGGCTTCCTACGTACTGTGCCTTGACATGGATCAAACTCCTCGTAGTTCGGATTGGTCACAACGGCTTGTCGTCGGACTGGACTGCAGTTTAACGTCATGTTGGATGAGGATGAACTCGACATGAATAAATGATGGGTGGGCTTGAACCTCAGGTATGCTTCCTACGTACCATGCCTTGACAAGGATCAAATATCTCATAGTTCAAATGATGGATGTTTTCAGTGAACCGACGTGAAGGTGGACCTTAGTCCAATGAGAGATGGTCTTGAACCTTGGGGTGGATTCCTACGTACCATGCCTTGAAATGGATCAATATAAAGACCCATACTTTACATACATTATTAATACTTCAAAATTGAAGCGTACTTATTACATCATATAACAAAACCACGAAAGGACCGTATAGGTATAATGTCTTTAGAAACTGGGAAACATAAACAACTGGTTCATAAAGCGTCTACACTGTCTCCCATTTATTTCATAATTTCTATAGTCCCTTTTGGCATATCTTACTTAATAACCTTCTTCCTGACCTGGGGAAAGAAAACATACAAAAGGGTGAGCTCAAATGCTCATTAAGGGTAAACAAAAGAAATATCAATCACATCATATTCATAAGAACATAACTTTTGGAAATATTAACCTGCAAAAGAGAGAAAAATTTCATGACATAGGATAAATAATAGTAGTGAAATGGAATCCCAATAATCATAACATAAAACATGAAACTTTTTGGCATACACACATAATCATATATAATCATTTCTTATTAGTCAAGACTCATTGCCAAGACTATCTTAGTGGACAAAGTCCATTTCTGAACCGAGTTCACTCCTCGTTTCAGTCCTGTTTCACTGAACCGGTATAACCTACAATTCCAGCCATGTCTATCTCATGAGGTATATAATCTTTACCCAATGCATTGGAGGGAGATATAGGTCCCACCCATCTCATAATGATACCATTCTTATGTGTGCCACAAAATCATAAACCATACATCGTAGCATAACCCATGTAATAAAAATGGGAATCTTAAACATCATGACATCATAAAAAAATTCATATAATGTAAAGGAATTCATAAAAATATATCCATCCCAACATAATGATATCAATGTAATAATAGGGATATAAATAGAACCCTATATAATCTTATATGGAAAATAATTTTGATAAAACACTGGAACTCCATTCTTGAGGAAAATATCCTTTCTACTTCAAAAACATTTTCCTTTCTTAACATGTCATACAATTTTAAAAGAAGTTGATTGAAAATAAACTTGAAAACTTTTAAAGGAATATTCTTGGAATGAATGTTTTAAAAATCCATTCGTGCCGTATAAGTAAAAAAACATTCTTCTCGTACTATTGTAGAAAAGTCAAAAAGTACCTCGTATGAAAAACGACAAACGATTCCTTTCATATCTTTTACTAAAAACTCACCGAGGGGTAAAATTGGATTTAAAAAATTGTAGGTGGATGGAAATAATATTAAATATTTAGGAAACATGGATTTGGATGACAAAATACACCCCAGTAAATACTAAAGTATAAACAATCTCGGATAAAAATGAGATTGTGATATTTCCCTTACCTTAGGTCTGTTTTGCTTCATAAGTGTCCAAGCCTCCTATATAATGATTTAAATAATGTTATTGACTTATTCCAGAATCATACTTATTTATATGATATCATATATGGTCATTTTCATAGCTTCTTAGTAGTAATATTTCAATGCTACTTGTTATTCGGGTGTTTATAACTTCTTGTTCTTATGCGTGTTTTGTTGAATAAATTCTAATTCTTATATTTAGGTTATAGATACCTAATTTCCAGAATTTTATTAGTGTAATATATATCATATTCATTAATTCAATTCATTTATATAATCATTATGAAATGAAGATCATGTAGAACGAGTCGCATCACATCGTGGACACGGTATTCCGTACGTACGCACGAGTGATGATATCGTTCCTATGATAGTGGAATTGTATTGGAGTGTATGTATACTATTTCAGAATTCTTATCACTTTATAATAGTCATATATAGTCATTATTTACACCATTATACCCATCCAAGTAAGGTGGTGGTGGATAATAGATTACACCACGGCGTGGGGACGGTATTCCGTACGTACGCACGCGCGGTGATTTCTTTTTCCGTAGGATGGATAGATGGTGAAATAGGGTCTTTTCATACTTATAATAACATATTAGTATATTATTGATACTGATTTTATTACTTCATAATGAAACAACAAAAGAAGAATAAGTGGAAGAAGAAATAAAGATGAAAGAATCGGTAACAGACATTACCTCTTCTTTGAAGTGCTTCTTTGAGACCTTCTTTTAGGGCACTAAAATTGGTCTTTGAAGAAGACAAGGATCTCTAGGATGTCTCTAGGGAAGTGGAGAGGAGGAATTGGCAGGGTTTGGCCGATCATTAAGGCTCAAAGTTGTGTGAGGAAGAGGGGGAGGAGGTGCCCTTTTATAAGGGAGGAGAGGGGCACCTTTGGGAAAACTAAAAATATTATTTTATTAAAAAGTCAAGTTCGGTTTTAAATAGCTCCAAATTGAAATATTTCGAATATAAGGTGGGGATGGGTCGAAATAATCTCATCCAATATAATTTAGACAAGTTTAGGTTCCTATTTTAACCTTATCATTTAGATTTAACATTAAGTTAAATAAGTTTACATTTACCGTGTCTTCTTGTGTTCTTATACTATATGGTTAATAAACATACTATAAGCATCCAAACGAACCCCAAGTTGTTTATTATTAATATATATAACCTTATCTAAGTCATTGGGCGGAATATTATATTTTTAGGAATAAAATAACAATTACTAATACAATATTTGTTTAAAAAACTATTTTATGTCAATTTTGACACTATTTAGTAATTGATTTTTGTGAAAATCATAATAGAATTATTAGTTCTAACAAAGTTAATTAAATCAATAATAACATGTCATATTAACCTATAAAATTAGTTTAATTTATAAAAAGTCTCCAATTACATTTATTTTGGTGTTTATAACATTAATTATGTCAATATTTCATTAATAAGATAATTACTGCATCATATTTGTGTCATAAATAAATTAAATTATTTAATGTCTAAAAATTACAAATAATATACAATTATGTAGGAAATCTCTTTAGCTTTCTAATTAATATTTATAGTTCAATTTACCTTATGTATAACCCCATATTAAAAATTATTTACTTATTAAACATTGATTTTAACTATTTTAACCCTTCTTTAAATAAATTAATAATAAATGTCCTAATCTAATCCAAGTGGGCCTAAATGGTCATATTTTATTCCAAAGTTTGTTTTTGGTCGAAGTAAACTTATCTAATAGAATTAGGACATGTTTTAGGGTAATAATAATATCATCTATACCCTTAATTACCCTATTTACTTTTAACCATGGAAAAAAGTAAAAAGTAACTATTCACCAAAAATTATTTTCATCTCATTGAACCACATTTTATTCCTTGATATTAACCGTGTCTCTCGGATTTTCGAAATTCCACTCACAGAAGCGGTAAAATTATGTTTTAATGAAAAATTCAGTTTTTTAACCACCACTTAGTGGTTTCACTATTTATCAAAAATTGAAAGTTTTCAGAAAAATACTAAAATTTCTCCCTAGGCTAATTTAGATATTCTGAATCCAAAAATGAAGTCCATTTTGAAAAATAAAATTTCAAAAAGTGGTTATTACTATTCATAATGGCTAGTTTTAATAATATTTTAATAGCATATCATTGTTTAGTGAAACTCGGTATTGCGTACGACGCAAGCTATCGAAGAAGGTCACGAATTCGTGTAAAGCATGCCAAGCAAATGTTGTGTAGAAAAAGATTCCTTTGATGATTTATATAACATAAAAGTCTCGGGTGTTACATTCTACTCCCCTTAAAATTAATTTTACCCTCGAAATTCGTCACTTTGTAACAACAGATGAGGATACCTCTCCCTCATCATATCCTCAAGATCCCATGTAGCATCTTCTAATTGGTGGTTCCTCCATAAAACTTTCACCAATCGAGTGGTCTTGTTTCGTAGAACTTTTTCGCTACGATCCAGAATCTCTATCGGTTGTTCTTTATAAGAAAGATCTTGCTCCAGCGGTACAACTTCTGAGCTGAGTACATGTGAAGGATCAGGTATGTACTTTCTCTGGAGAGATACATGGAACACATCGTGAACTTGAGAGAGATTCGGTGGAAGCGACAATCGGTAAGCTACCTTCCCAACACGATCCAGTATTTCAAAAGGACTGATATATCTAGGGCTCAACTTCCCCATCTTTCCAAATCTCATAACCCTCTTCCAGGGAGATATTCGATAGAACCCTTTATCACCCACTTCAAACTCTAGGTCTTTTCTACGGTTGTCGGCATAACTTTTTTGTCGACTCTGAGCTGCTCTTATGTGTTGTTGAATAGATATGACCTTTTCTGCCATTTCATCAACGAGATAAGGTCTTAATATCTTTCTTTCCCCAACTTCATCCCAGCAAGTTGGAGTACTTCATTTCTTTCCATAGAGAGCTTCATAAGGAGCCATCTGAATACTTGAGTGAAAGCTATTATTATAAGAAAATTCCACCAAAGGTAGGTGTTGATCCAAACCACCTTTGAAATCCATAGAGAAGGCTCTCAACATATCTTCTAGGGTTTGAATTGTATTCTCAGACTGACCTTCTGTCTGAGGATGATAAGCAGTGCTGAAACTGAACTCTGTATCCAGAGTATGCTGAAGACTTCGCCAGAACTTCGAGGTAAATCTCAGATCCCGATCGAATATAATAGAAAGTGGTACTCCATGAAATCTTACCACTTCCATTAAATATATCCTGGCAAGCTGATCCAGAGAGAAATCCTCTCTAATAGCAATGAAGTGTGCAGACTTTGTAAAACGATCAACTATGACCCAGATAGCATTATTGCCTTTGGATGTTTTAGGAAGTCCTGTGACAAAGTCCATAGTGATGTTTTCCCATTTCCATTCGGGTATGGGTAATGGTTGCAACATCCCCTTAGACTTCTGTCTCTCAGCTTTAACTTGTTGACAAACCAAGCATCGAGAGACAAATTCAGCAACATCTCTTTTCATGCCATCCCACCATAAGTACTCTTTCAGGTCCCTATACATCTTCGTGCTTCCAGGATTAATATAGAATGAAGAACTTTGAGCCTCATCCCACAGCTCCTTTAATTCAGGGATGGGAGGAACACAAACCCGATTCTTGAACTTTATTATCCCATCACAATCAAGGTTGAATTCAGGAACGTTTCTCACCTTCTTTTGTAACTCGACATCTTCTTTCTATGCCTCTTTAAACATCACATGTATAGATGGTTGAACATTCATTTGATAAAGATAAGATTTTTCCCCTTCCCTTATAATTCCAAGATCCATCCTTTGTAAATCCATAAATATTGGATCTTTTGTGATCCTCATCATGGATTAACTAGCATGGTCTTGTCGACTTAATGCATCTGCCACCTTGTTTGCTTTCCCAGGGTGGTAATGGATTGAGCAGTCGTAATCCTTAATCAGCTCCAACCATCTTCTTTGACGCATATTCAGCTCCTTTTGTGTGAAAATATACTTTAAACTTTTATGATCAGTATAAATATCACACCTTTCACCATAAAGGTAATGCCTCCAAATATTTAATGCAATGATTACCGCAGCTAACTCCAAATCATGTGTTGGGTAATTTTGCTCATGGATTTTTAACTGTCGTGAGGCATAAGCTATCAACATATCATTTTGCATAAGAACACACCCCAATCCATTCTTGGATGCATCACTATAGATCACAAGCCTTTCTCCACTATAAGGCAGTGTGAGCATAGGTGCACTGGATAACCTTCTTTTCAACTCCTTGAAATTCTCTTCACATTCTTCCGTCCAGAAAAACTTAACTCCTTTCCGAGTCAACATGGTGAGTGGATTAGATAATCATGAAAAATATTTCACAAAACGTCATTAATATCCAGCCAAACCAAGAAAACTTCAGATCTCACTTACTGTTGTTGGTCTCGACCATCTTTCGATAACCACTGTTTTTGATGGATCCACAGATATCCCCTCTTTTGAGATTATGTGACCTAAAAATGCAACATTTTGAAGCCAAAATTCACACTTGGTAAATTTGGCATAAAGCTTCTCCTTTCTCAGGGTCTTCAATATAATTCTCAAGTGATCTTCATGTTCTTCCTTGCTCTTTGAATAGACAAAATATCATCTATAAAGACTACCACAAATTGATCAAGGTAGTCTCTAAAGACTCTATTCATCAGATCCATGAAGATAGCAGGGGAATTAGTAATACCAAATGGTATCACTATAAATTCATAGTGTCCATACCTTGTACGGAAATCCGTCTTTGGTATATCCTCCCTTTTAAACCTTAATTGATGATACCCTGAATGAAGATCAATCTTGGAAAAGTATTGAGCTCCTCATAGTTGGTCGAATAAGTCATCAATGCGTGGGAGAGGATATTTGTTCTTGATAGTGATCTTGTTAAGTTCTCGATAATCAATGTAGAGTCTCATTGATCCGTCTTTCTTCTTAAGAAATAGAACAGGTGCTCCCCAAGGTGACGCACTAGGGCGTATGAATCCCTTATCAAGATTCTCTTGGAGTTGCTTCTTCAATTCCTGCAACTCAATTGGGGCCATTCTATAAGGTGTATTTGAAATAGGAAAAGCACCCGGTACGAGTTCTATTGAGAACTCAACTTCATGATTTGGTGGAAGTCCCGGTAATTCCTCTGGAAAGACATCATCAAACTCCCGTACAATGGGCATATTCTTAATCGTGAGTTTCTCACCAACCATTTGAGATAAATAACCTTCATTTAGTGGAATCAAGACCCATAAGATGGATGAAATTTCCACTGGAAGGTTATGTTCATCCTTGCATTGATAGACGATCATAGATTGATCTGGAATATGAAATGTGACTTACCTTATTTGAAAATTGATATGAGCTACATATAAGGAACGCCAATCCATGCCAAGAATCACATCAAATTCCACTATAGGAAGGATCACAAGATTTGCAGGAAGCACTTTCCCACAAACTTCGATCGGAGAAGAATTATAAACTTTTGATGCGACTGTTGTGCCATTAGGTGTTGTCACAGCTAACTCAACATCTAATTGTTGAGGTAATGCGGTGATACCCTTAAAAAATTCTTCAGAAATTAAAGAGTGGGTGGATCCAGAATCAAATAAAACATTTGCTACTTTAGAGTGGATGGTAAGTGTACCTTTCACCACATCGTTATCGTACTCCACATCGCTGATAGAAATTGCATGTGACTTTCCTTTGTATTTAGCCTTAAGAGTTTGTTGACGTCGACCATCATCATCAACCCTTGGATTAGGTCATTTATTGGCATAATGTCCCATCTCCTTGCACTAGAAACATTGAAGTGTAGTTGGTTCATTTTGTGTATCCCTTCCTTTTTTTGCATCATTAGACATCTTCTTCCCATCATCGCGGCATTCAAATGCGCGATGACCTTCCTTTCCACATTTGAAAAATTTTATTGTCCCCTTAAGACACCTCCCTCCATGTTTCTTTCCACACTTTGAGCATAAAGGAAAGCTCGTCTTCTTTTTAGTGTGTTCTTTAGATTTTCCTTTGAATTCCATTTTCCTCTTCTTATCAAACCCATATGACTGATGGGTTACTCCAATCTCCATCTCGACTTTGAGAGCACATCGAACGATTTCCTCATAGCTATTGAAGTCCCTTATGGCTAACTCCCTTCGAAGACTTGGTTTTCAGCCACTAAAGAATCGATCGATCTTACTCTCAGGTTAGATAATAATATCAGAAGTGTACCTTGCAAGTCTTGTAAAATTTTCTTCATAGGTACCAACAGATTCATCATCCTTTTGCTTCAGTTCAAGAAACTCTTTCTCCATATTTGTTTGGAGAATACAGGGGAAGTATTTATTGAAAAATATGTTCTTGAACTCGTCCCATTCCATGGACTCAATTTCATCCCTTTTCCTCGTATTCTTAATAAGATTCCACCATTGATCAACATCTCCTTCCAAACGATACACTGCTAGGATGAATTTATCATGTTCAGAACATTGATGAACTGAAAATATCTTTTCAGTAGTACTAATCCATTGTTCAGCAACTAATGGATCTGTAGACCCACTGAAAGAAGGTGGACGCTGCCTCATGAAAGATTCAACATAATGTTGCTCCTTCCTTTGCTCGTTTGGAAGTCATGTATGATTCATATCTTGAGAAAGTTGTTTGAGCATGGCTACAAGATTTTTCATTCCATCTCCCATAACGTTTGGTTGCTCAGGGGGACAATCATTGCATTGCCCATCGCATTCCGCATTAACACGGTTCCTTCGGGTTCTAGCCATTGACTAAAACCAAGAAGAATAGTGTGAGCAACACTAATTATAATAGGAAAACCACATAATCAAGAATAAAATTTCACACTTAAGGTCTTATCCTAGGTTATTCATGGCCATTTCTAAAACACTAATATTGTGTTCTATGCTTAGACTTATCCATAGGGTTCTTACTAAGGATTTCACATCCTAGTTTCCAAAGGTTGACTATACCTTTCCTCCGATACCAACTATAACGACCCATACTTTACATACATTGTTAATACTTCAAAATTGAAGCGTACTTATTACATCATATAACAAAACCACGAAAGGACCGTATAAGTATAGTGTCTTTAGAAACTGGGAAACAAAAACAACTGGTTCATAAAGCATCTACATCGTCTCCCATTTATTTCATCATATCTATAGTCCCTTTTGGCATATCTTACTTAATAACCGTCTTCCTAACCTGGGGAAAGAAAACATACAAAAGGGTGAGCTCAAATGCTCAGTAAGGGTAAACAAAATAAATATCAATCACATCATATTCATAAGAACATAACTTTTGGAAATATTAACCTCTAAAAGAGAGAATAATTTCATGACATAGGATAAATCATAGTAGTGAAATGGAATACCAATAATCATAACATAAAACATGAAACTTTGTGGCATACACACATAATAATAGAGAATCATTTCTTATTAGTCAAGACTCATTTCCAAGACTATCTTAGTGGACAAAGTCCGTTTCTGAACCGAGTTCACTCCTCGTTTCAGTCCTGTTTCACTGAACCGGTATAACCTACTATTCCAGCCATGTCTATCTCATGATATATAAAATCTTTACCCAATGCATTGGAGGGATATATAGGTCCCACCCATCTCATAATTATACCATTCTTATGTGTGCCACAAAATCAAAAACCATACATCGTAGCATAACCCATGTAATAAAAATGGGAATCTTAAACATCATGACATCATAAAACAATTCATATAAGATAAAGGAATTCATAAAAATATATCCATCACAACATAGTAATATAAATTTAATAATAGGGATATAAAAAGAACCCTATATTATCTTAGATGAAAAATAATTTTGATAAAACACTTGAACTCCATTCTTGAGGAAAATATCCTTTCTACTTCAAAAACATTTTCCTTTCATAACATGTCATACAATTTTAAAAGAAGTTGATTAAAAATAAACATGAAATCATGTAACAGAAGCTTCTTTGAAATAATGTTTTAAAAATCCATTCATGTCGTATAAGTTAAAAAAACATTCTTCTCGTACTATTGTCAAAAAGTCAAAAAGTACCTCGTATGAAAAACGACAAAAGATTCCTTTCATATCTTTTACTAAAAACTCACCGAAGGGTATAATTGAATTTAAACAATTTTAGGTGGATGTAAATAATATTACATATTGAGAAAACATGGATTTGGATGACAAAATACAGCCCAGTAAATACTAAAGTATAAACAATCTCGGATAAAAATGAGATTGTGATATTTCCCTTACCTTAGGTCCGTTTTTCTTCGTAAGTGTATGAACCTCTTGTATAATGATTTAAATAATTTTATTGACTTATTCTAGAATAATACTTATTTTTATGATATCATATATGGTCATTTTCTTAGCTTCTTAGTAGTAATATTTCATTGCTACTTGTTATTCGGGTGTTTATAACTTTTTGTTCTTATGCGTGTTTTGTCGAATAAATTCTTATTCATATATTTAGGTTATAGATACTTTATTTCCAGAATGTTATTAGTGTAATATATATCATATTTATTCATTCAATTCATTTATATAATCATTATGAAATGAAGATCATGTAGAACGAGTCGCATCACATCGTGGATACGGTATTCCGTACGTACACACGAGTGATGATATTGTTCCTATGATCGTGGAATTGTGTTGGAGTGTATTTATACTATTTCAGAATAAGTATCACTTTATAATAGTCATATATAGTCATTATTTACACCATTATACCCATCCAAGTAAGGTGGTGGTGGAAAATAGATTACACCACGGCGTAGAGACGGTATTCTGTACGTACGCACGCGTGGTGATTTCTTTTTCAGTAGGATGGATAGATGGTGAAATATGGTTGTCTCATACTTATAACAACATATAAGTATATGAGTGATACTGATTTTATTGCTTCATAACTAAACAACTAAAGAAGAATATGTTGAAGAAGAAATAAAGATGAAAGAATCGGTAACGGACATTACCTCTTCTTTGAGGTGCTTCTTTGAGACCTTCTTTTAGTGAAATATAATTGGTCTTTGAAGAAGACCAGGACCTCTAGGATGTCTCTAAGGAAGTGGATAGGAGGAATGTTCAGGGGTTGGCCAAGCTTTAAGGATCAAAGTGGTGTGAGGAAGAGGGGGAGGAGGTTCCCTTTTATAAGGGAGGAGAGGGGCACCTTTGGGAAAACTAAAAATATTCTTTTATTATAAAGTCATGTTCGGTTTTAAATAGATCCAAATTGATATATTTAGAAGATAAGGTGGGGATTGGTCGAAATACTCTCATCCAATAGAATTTATACAAGTTTAGGTTCCTATTTTAACCTTATCATTTAGATTTAACATTAAGGTAAATAAGTTTACTTTTACCGTGTCTTCTTGTGTTCTTATACTATAAGGTTAATAAACATACTATAAGCAGCCGAAAAAACCCCAAGTTGTTTATTATTAATATATATAACCTTATCTAAGTCATTTGGCCTAACCTTAGATTTTTAGGAATAAAATAACAATTACTAATATAATATTTGTTTAAAAAACTATTTTATGTCAATTTTGACAATATTTAGTAATTGATTTTTGTGAAACTCATAACAGAATTATTTGTTCGAAAAAGGTTAATTAAATCAATACTAACATGTCATATTATCCTATAAAATTAGTGGAATTCATAAAAAGTCTCAAATTACATTTATTTTGGTGTTTATAGCATTAATTATGTCAATATTTCATTAATAAGATAATTACTGAATCATCATTGTGTCATAAATAAAGTTAATTATTTAATGTCTAAAAATTACAAATAAAATACCATTATGTATGAAATCGTTTTAGCTTTCTAATGAATATTTATAGTCGAATTTATCTTATTTATATCCCCATATTAAAAATTATTTACTTATTAAACTTTTATTTTAACAATTTTAACCCTTCTTTAAATAACTTAATAATAAATGTCCTAATCTAATCCAAGTGGGTATAAATGGTCATATTTTGTTCCTAAGTTTGTTTTTGGTCTAATTACACTTATCCAATAGAATTAGGACACGTTTTAGGGTAATAATAATATCATATTTACCCTTAATTACCCTATTTACTTTTAACCGTGGTAAAAAAAAGTAAAAAGTTACTATTCACCAAAAATTATTTTCATCTCATTGAACCACATTTTAGTCCTTGATATTCACCGTTTCTCTCGGATTTTCAAAATTCCACACACAGAAGCAGTAAAATTAACTTTTATGAAAAATTCAGTTTTTTAACTACCACTTAGTGGTTTCACTATTCATCAAATATTGAAAGTTTTCAGAAAAATACCAAAATTTCACCCATGGCTAATTTCGATATTCCAAATCCAAAAATGAAGTCCATTTTGAAAAATAAAATTTCCAAATGTGGTTATTACTATTCATAACGGCTAGTTTTAATAATATTTTAATAGCATATCGTTGTTTAGTAAAACTCATTATTGCGTACGACGCAAGCTCTCGAGGAAGGTCGCCATTTCTTGTAAATCAAGCCAAAATGTGTTGTGTAGAAAAAGATTCCTTTGATGATTTATATAACATAAAAGTCTCGGGTGTTACAATCAAAGACCTCGCAGTTCAAATGCGTGTGCAGTTTAATGTAATGCGGGACAAGGGCATACAATTTAACGTCATGCTGGGCGAGGGCATACAGTTTAACGTCATGCTAGACGAAGGCATTTCAATGGCCGATGCTCACTCTAAGCCAACGTGAGTCATGCTCGGAGTCAGAAACAAGAGGCAACAAGGACCTGACGATCATGCCGCGAAGGGTGCGTCTGTGAGAAGTGAAGAGGGGCTTACGCGTTAGGCGACCCATGGTGCTGGGACTTACTCCAAGATGGAGGCCCGAAGTGCAGTAAAGCACAGCGAAAGAGGGATTTGAGACCAATAATGGGAGGTTCCTCGTTCCCTATCGCGCCCTCCCCTGATCTTGGTAGTGGGGAAGTACAGAGATGCAGGGGTGCGGCCTTCCGCAAGAGGGGATAGGGAGCTTACACCAAGGTGGTTGCCCTTCTCCGGTGAAAATACGCTACTCCGAGAAGGAGGATATCATCCCTTGTGGAGGGGGTGACCCCGTCTCTATGGAGATGGGTGGCGTAAAAAATGTCCAAGCTAGGGGAACCCTACGTGCGAAGCACGGGGCCGGATCACAGTTTAACATCATGTGTTGAGGACAAGGTGCTTGGAAGTTTAACGTCCTGCAGCTCGGACGAGGTGGGTTTACTCCACACCCCTAGGACTTATATAACTATTACCCTTTTCTCCTTGGGTAAGGGAAGGTACCAGTAAGGGCATGTTAAAGGTGGGTTGTAGAGCGAACCATCGAGGGGTCCACGTTAGTGTGGCTATGCGAAGAAGAAATAGTCGTTAGTGTGCCTATGTGAAGAAGCATTATGCGATGCAATGCTACGAGTGGTGTTGTCCATGGGACTTTGAAATTACATCGTGAAAACCTGGAGGGTCGAATGGGGAGGGGTATTTCCAAGCAGAGGAGTGTGGTTCGAGAAGTGGGGTGCCATGGCCAAGGCATGGGGAAAAGGTGTGAGTGGAGAGTGCTTCGCGAAGTGGAACAGTATTCACGGAGCACTGCATTTCGAAGAGGAGGTGCCTCGTGAAGCAAGGTACTGCGAAGCAGTGTGCTTCGCGATGTGTAGCGATCCTGCCTTAGCATGGGGATCCCTAGTACAGGATGGGTGTTTCACGAAGCATAAACGCTATGTGGCTGCCCGGTTTCCCTTGGGAATCCCCCTCCTACGCGAGTGCCCTTGAGCTTCGCGAAGGGCATCCCTCTCAGAAGAGGGGATCAAAACGAGACAAAGCGAAGGAATCACGCGAAGTAGAAGTACCTCGCAGAGCTCATGATTCCCGGGGTAAAGGGTGCTTCACGATTCGGGAGAGGATAAGCCAAAAGGTCAGATTGTCCGTCCTCCTGGACTCAGGGGGAGCCCGGTATTTATAGGCAAGGGGTGCTGCGAAGCAGAACTCACGCGGTGCCTCTGGGGCTTCGCGGCGCACTCGCGAACATCAAGCCTTTCGTAGAGAGGTACCACCACTGGCTCTTCGTGGAGGGATTGCGAACGTCAAGCCATTCGCGGAAAGGTACATCCTCCGGGGCTTCGCGGCGGGCTCGCGAACGTCAGGCCGTTCGCGGAGAGGTACCGCCTCCGGGGCTTCGCGGCGGGATCGCGAACGTCAGGTCATTCACGGAGAGGTACCGCCTCCGGGGCTTCGCGGCGGGCTCGTAAACGTTAGGCCATTTGCGAAGAGGTACCACCTCTGGTGCTTCGCGGGACCGCGATGCTTGGGGGTGCTTCGCGTCGGTGCTTCGCTAGCCAGCATGCGGGGATTCTTTATCGTCCCTTCCTTTCGTGCAATATTTTGTTGCCAACAAATGCCCCCCCCCCCCTTCAGACTTAGAGTCGCGGAGGTATGAAGGGTCGAAGTCTAAGAGAAAATTGCCAAAATTGTCGGCGGTTCGCGATGCGCCTTCGCAAAGGGGGCCCGCGGTGCTGATCGGGGCCACGGGATCCAGACGCGCCGCGATGCCCCGCGCAGGTGAGGCATGCTGCGAAGCTCCAAGGTTGCCGCCAATAAATAGGGGGCCGACCTCTTTTGTCTTCATGCGATTTTCTTGTCCTTTTGTGCTCTCGATTTTGCAAAGCTCCGCGTACTCTGCGTCTGCTCTCCGTGACTCGAGCTTCATGGCGAACCGCGAGTCTCAGACTCCGTGACCACGCCAAGAGAATTCATGTTTTCCGGCCTAGGTCAAACTATGTGGCTTGGTCTCACAACCGACTATTGCGAGCCGGCTTCGCGATCCTTTCTGAAAAAATTCTTTTCTGAGTGCCAGAACTGAAATGGCCCATCTAGAAGCTGTATTGGGGGTTCTTGCAGATGTCGCCTGTCTGGATGAGATGGCCAACTGTTCGGGGCTTGGGGAGATGGTCTGAAGCCACTCGGACGACATTTCTTTGACAGAGCTGCTATCGGAGAGTCAGAAGAATTATGCGTAGTGCAAGAAGCTGCCATTGTACGGCTTCGGGTTGAGGGATGACGTCTTCATCCCTGAGGCGAGTAGGGACGAACCAGCTTGCTGGTTTAGGAGCACACCATGTCAGCACCAATGGTTCAGGGCGGCCGATGGTCATGCGCGGGAGGACTTCACACCCGTCACTGCCGACTGTCTCTACATCCATGTGAACAATATTGATGGGAAGCCACTGCAACCAGTGATGTCCCCTCCTCTCTACCATACCATGCTGAAGGCGGCTTTGTAGGATTCGAAAAAAGGGTGGTCCGATGAGTGGGACTTGTGCCAGGGTGGCAACTTTACTAATGACTGGGCCTGGGCCTACTGGGTAGGCACCTCATGCGAGGAGTTTGGGGCCGAGCTGAGGAGAGTGGGTTTATATGAGGCGGCATGGGCCTCCCAATTCCACATTTACCAACCGAAACAACTGATTCTGGAATTGCTGAGCATATGGTCGTCTAAAACTGATACATTTCACCTGCACCACGTGGAGGTGGGCATCATCCTGTGGGATGTCCACCAGATTTCGGGGGTTCTGATCATGGGGGCCATATATGATGAGTTTCTCCCCGTCATGAGCACGTGGGAGGATACAGAGCAAATGCTGCGACTGGCGTCAGTGATGATGGCAGTCATTCCTGGAGAGGACAAGGATGCAGTGAGAGACGTCCACTTTATAAAGTGGTTCAAGTGCTTCCAAAATTTCCCAGAAAATCGTGAGTTCCTTCAGAGGCCTCGAACTTGTCCGAGGGCAGCCCATCGGGGTAAAGAGCACTTGTATTGGCAGGTCTTGGAGGACAGCCAATGGAAGACTTGGGGTTTCAGTGTCAGCACTGGACAACAGCCGATAGTCAGGCTGGCGGCGTTTATTGCGACTCTCATCTACGGTTGGATCCTACCGGTGAGGGATAGAAGCATGGGGGTGCGGCCCAGCTTGTTTATCCTGGAATCTATGCTGGCCATGGGGCAGCGGGTCAATCTGGGGATTCCAATTCTCGCCAAGCTATACAAAATGCTGCGGCACATTAGAAAGGGAAAGAAGCCGCCAAGTATGTGTGGGCCCTTCCACCTCTTGTATGGGTGGATTTCGGCGCACATCATGGGGATTTATGAGTATACAAACCCTATCTCGCCGCTGGGATCAAACATATGACCCTCCATCCTGAATGCGGCCGGGAGATTCTCGTTCAAAGTAACTGTGCCGATGGTGTTGAACGGGTGTGGAGGGTGGATGAGTTTAATTTCCAACCCTTCCCATTGCCGATGGGGATACTCACTAACGACGGGCGGGGAATGGAAGAGCATCAGGCTTACCTCCTGGCCTTTCGAGGTGGAGTTTTGGTGGCACGGGTGGATCATGAGCCACTCTGCGAACCGTACACCCCGCATCTGTTTGTGAGGCAGTTCCGGTGCCTCCAGCGGCTAACTCCACAGGTCTACTGGGAGGTGCATCATGTGGATCACCCATGTGTGATGAGGCGGCTATGTCTCATGTTTACACAGGAAGATCGGAAGATGCGAATTGCATTGCCTCCATCCACTTTTATTGGTAATTTCTCACTACAATTTCTTCCATTGTTTTGAATGCCAAAGTACGCACGATTTCCACTGTTTAAATCGGGTTGTTACATATCTACAATGTTTGTGGGACGTTCAGCGCTAATTCTCCAAGCTCACGTGGGCCAAGGCTGATGTGAGAAACAGGTGATAGTTTCCTTCTCGTCCCACCTAACATAAGAGTGGAGACTATGCTCATGTCATCTAGGAATTGGATTACCAGTCTAGATTTACGAAAGATGGGAGAGGCTTGGATGGAGATGGAACTTCTCATAACATCCGAATTACCGTTTCTTCAGCATGCCCTCATGCACGAATAGTGCAATGCTAGGGGCACTGAAATCGGTCCGAACAGACGGAAACAGGAAGAGTGAATTACGATGCCCAAGATTCGGAGCATTTTGGGGATGGCGTGACAATAAAGGACAGCCATTAACCATGGAGGAAAATCGGTATCCTTACTGCGTTAGCTTGAAATGGGGGCGTGTCAATAAAGGACATCTGGTAACCATAGAAGAGAAGTGGTATCCTTACTGCGTTAGCCCAAAATGGGGACAAAAATGAGGGTCGACCATTGACTGTGTTCGAAACAAGGGACCATGTCACAAATGTTGTCGGTCAATCTTTCGGGACGTTGACCCAGGACTGTTGGCGGACCATAGGTTGAACATCCATACTGTTAGGGGGTCCTTCCAAACATGACCAGTCTTCTGTAATGTTGTCCCAGGATGGTAGGTGAGCCGATGCGGCATGAGACCAGGCCGTTGGGGGGTACCTTCAGACATGAAAGGGGACGAGGGTCTGAATAAGGGGCACTCAAAGAGTGGTATATGGAGTGATGGTTTGTCCGAACAGAATCTGACACTTAGGTATTTACACCACCTTGGTGTGAGTACGCCAGATGGGAACGTTGGTTTGGTCATGGATCCTTCCTTCTTTGGGACAGGGCCTCTCTAGCGAGGGGTCCAACCAGGGGGCCAGAAAGGGGAAGGATGAGATTGATGATTTCTATGGTATGGACCCTAGGAAAAATACCAGGGTGTCTCTACATATCCCATGAGGATGGGAATCAGTCCATACGTAGTTCTGGAAGCGTAGTTTAACAACATGTAGGATGATGAGAAGCCTGGCCGTGTTGTACACATCCTACCAAAACTATTAAGCACACGTGAGTCACGCTCAGTGTGGGAAACAAGTAGTGGTGGGACATTCCCGACACAGAAAAGGGCAGGTTAGGGTGTAGAGACGCTTGGTGAATACCGGCCCCATGATACTAACATGCCCATGTGGCGCACTTAGATGCGCGAAGAGATAGAGGTGAATATGTTGGAATTCCACTTGAACATGAGGAAGTGGAAATCTGTGAATCATGACGCTTGAGATTTGGATCACAATGATGGCGGTGTGACGATAGAGGATAACTGTTAACCGTGGTGGAAACGCAGCGTCCATATCGCGTTAGCCTAGAATGGGGACAAACAAATGAGGGTTGACTGTTGACCATGTTCAAAACATGGGACCATGTTGCAAATGTTGACAAAGATCCTTAGGGACGTTGGCTCGAAATGAATGGAGGGCCCTTAGGTCCGACATCCATAGAGATCCCTTAAGCCTAGTATCCATGTCGTCAGAGGTTCCTTTTGGATGTGGAAGAGGATGAGGATCCAAATATCGAGCTCACGAAGCTTGGTCATGTGACGAAGGGAATGTCCCCATGAAAATCCCACACTTCACGCTCTTTGTCAAAACAAATCTGAATACGACAACGAGAAGTATTAAATAGAGGAATCAGAGTCCTTTACTATAGGCATATCTTAGTTTAGGGTCATAATATTCGGATCAAAGGGCATGAGGAAACATAAGAGGCACATGGTGGAGTAACTCAAACACCAGGCGTGAATGGGAATAGGGGGTGTGTACGGTATGGTGAACAACCTGACGTGAATGAGGACATAATCCCATATCACACCGCACGACCCCCTTGGGAGAGGATTTAGGTCAAGGGACCGAAAGATAAAGTTAGGCAGGGCCCACGAGGAAGTGCTCGGGCACTCCTACGTATATCATAAGAATGAGAATCACGCCTCACGTAGTTCTTGAAAGAGCCTAAGTTTATAGTCATAGAACTCAAACCATGAATGGGTAAGGGGAGTAGTAGACACATGGAAAGGCGGTTACAAAACCCGACATGAATGAGGACCTAAGCCCTACTTACCATACTTTCTCTTGGGAAATGCTCGAGTTGAGGGACCAAACATAAACGTTAGGCTGGGCCTGCGGGGAAGTGCCCGGGCGCTCCTACGTATCTCATGAGGATGAGAATCAATCCATACGTAGTTCTGAAAGGTGGCACGGTAAGGTACCAGTGCCAGGGAAAAAGGGGAGTGCGAGCATGGCCCTTGCACTAAAAGAAGCGGAATTTGATAAATCTTGTTTTTCCTTTAAGGTGAGTGGTTTTTTTTGTGAAGCGACATGCCTAGGGTAGTAGGCCGTGGTGTCGCCACAAGAATCAAGCCGTGATAGGCGTTGACAAATGGAATGGCACGTGACCAATACCCAATGTGATGTCCTCTACAACGAGGTCATCACAATGAAGTTCCGTTTTTCATTATGCTGCCAGAATGATAATGTCACAGTTTGGGGTCGTGTGATAGGACCAAGCATGCATTTTAACATCATGCAGCGCATACGTAGCAGAGGCGATGCTAGGTGGGGAATGTAAGCAGTGTCACGAAAGGGAATTGATGGAGACATGATCCCACATCATACTGTACGCCACTCCGAGAGGGAGACCTCATGCCGAGGGGCCTATATAGAGGTAAGAGGTAAAAAGAAGGGTGAAGAGACTAGCTCCCTAAATGGGCTGGACCCGAAGACAAGGTGTCCAGGAGGTCCTATGTATCCCATGAGGATGGGAATCAAGCAGAATGTAGTTCTATATGGATCTTAGTTTATGGTCTTAGAGCTCAGACCATGAATGGTGAAAACTTCCCGAGTAAGCACAGACGTCAACCCGATCTCTAAGCTTACGTGAGTTAAACTCGGTGTGGGAAACAACGGGGGGAGTCCTTATCGCAATACTTGGGGCGTCCATCAAAGGAGAGTGGGCAGAGAGCCCTGAAGGACACCTTTGACGCGGCTTGTTCCCCCAACGCGCAGACGTGCACAGAGGAAATGTACCAAGAGTTCTGAGACTCTACTTGGACAAGATGAATCTAGAGAAGGATGTGAATCGTGTAACCGACATTTTGGGCTTAATGGGGATGTAATGGTGATAGAGGAAAACTGTTAACCTTGTTGGAAACACAGCGTCCATATCACTTTAGCCTGAGGTGGGAACAAAAAACGAGCATCGACCACTGACCATATTCGCAATGCGGGATTTTATCGATTTGTTGTCCGAAACCCTCGGGGGCGTTGGCCCGTAACAGTAGGAGAGCCCTTGGGCGTAGTATCCAGGCCGTTCTTGGGGGTCCCTCTGGATGTGAATGATGATGGAAGCCCTGATGTAGGGATACACAAAGCCTGGAAAGCAGTTGTGGACGTGTCTGAGTAAAGTTTGGCATTCCAAGTAATAAACCGGAGTACCCTTAGGCACATTGGTGAACCATTGAAAAGGGCCGACAGAACAGCTCGGGAGGGAGAGGTACATGGCGTGGTCATTACAGGACCGACGTGAATGAGGAAATAATCCCATACCATGCCATATACACCCCTCTTGGAGGAAGGGTAGGCCAAAGAGCCAAGGTTGGATGAAGATTCCTGAGAGATGGGGCTGGACCTGATGCTTTGCCATTCGGTTGGTCCTATGTATCCCATAAGGATGGGAATCAAGCCACACGTAGTTCTCTAGATGCAGTTTAACGTCATGCGGGACGAGGAGGGGATTAATATACCCCCAAACAAGGGAGGTGTATGGTACGACGAATAAACTGACATGAATGAGGACATAATCCCACACCACACCATACACTCCTATAGGAGAGGACCTAGGCCTGGGCCCGAAAAGGCCAAGGGGCCTGAGGCAAGGCCTCGGTGAGGGAGACAGGAGGCTGGGCCTCGGTTAGGATGGCCTGACTAACATGCAGTTTAACGTCTTGCGACAAGGATGGGGAAAAGGCTAAGGACTTGATGATCTTCTTCAACTTCGTTGAAGAACGTGAAGAACATATCGATCTCCGACGGAGAACGTCGAGTCCTCGGAGACCGACTACGCGACGCCGTATACCGCGACGGTTCTTCTGCGATGTCTTCTTCTGCAATGTCTCTTTTTGCAATGGTTCTTCTGCGACGAATCCTCATTCGACGAACCTCCGTTCGAGCTACGCTTGAGGTAGCAGATTTATTTTATTTTGTTCGAGATTACTCCCTTAATTTTTATTCTTCGTGAATATGTCCAACTGCTATCGTTTAACGAGAGGGGTCCAGACCGCACAAAGACGGCCGGACCACCTCCTTTTTTCCATGTTGGATTCTTTTGTGGTTTGAAATGGGAGTGGCACGGTGACGTCGCATCGCGCGGGATCATGCGACAAGAAATGCGGGGTGCCGTCGCACTGCGCCGTGAAATCATACAAGGACGAGACATCGTCGCGCCACGTCGGTGAAACCTGAAAATACCGTGGCCGGAGCTGTAACACCCTGAGCTTCCACAATATGCTTCTCTTTCAATAATGCAATAGCTTGCATTGTACGCATGTTTGAGATTCTAACACACCGCGACTAATGAAAATAGCCATTATGAATAGTAATACCCACTTTTTGAAATTATATATATTTTATATTTCGAAATAGACTTCATTTTTGGATTCGGAATGTCGAAATTAGCCAATGTCGAATTTTTTGTAATTTTCTGAGAACTTCCAAATTTTTATGAATAGTGAAAAATACTTAAAAACAAATTTTTTAATCAAAATAATTTATATTGATGAATTATACTATTGAGTGGTTTTAAATTATAAATAGAATATATTTTTACCATTATATCCAATGGTGGTCATTAGAATTATTTTCACTTTGAAATTGGACATAAACAAATGTCAATCTTTTGATATATATTGTTTCTAAAAAACACGCTATTTGTTGTGACAGCGGGAATTAATTATAAAATTAATTAATGCAAAATATATGTTTGGAATTTTGAAAAATAGACATCATTTTTTAATTCAGAATATCAATTATAGCTTAGGGTGAAATTTTGGCATTGTTCTAAAAAACATCAATTTTTGATGAATAGTGAAACCACTAAGTGGTAGTTAAATAAATGATTTATCATTTAAATGAAATATTACCACTTATGTGATTTAATTTTCAAAAATCTTACATAAATGGTTGACATTAGGAAGTAAAATGTGGTTCAATGGGATTAAAATAATTTTTTGGTGAATAGTAACTTTTAAGTTTAATTAATCGCGATTAAAGGTAATTAGTGAAATTTAAGGTAAAAATTGTATTATAAAAATATGAAATGACCCTTAAACTTGTAATACCCCTATTGGATGAGACATGACCGACCAAGACCATCCATGGGTCAACTTGGGGACCCCATGAAACCACTTTGGTAGGAAAATGACATTAAAAACATTTTATTTAATGTTAAAATAAAAATGTCACAAACAAGAGTTGTTTTACTAAAACTATTTTTAAATGGGGATATACAAGTCATATTTTTGACTATAAATATTAAATAGAAATCTAAAAAGATTTACTAAATAATTATAGTTTTTTTATAATTTTTAGAGATTAAATAAATTAAATTATTTATGACACCATGATGATGCATCGATTACCTCATTAATTAAAGATTTTAATAAAATGAAAGGATAATGTCAAATATAAGCATTAAACTTGTCCAAATCCTATTGTATGAGAATATTTCGAACCCTTATCACCTTATCCTCGAATTAAATAAGCGTGGGACCTTTAGAATCCGAAAACCATTGTATAATAAAGTAACATTTCATTACATTCTAAGAGTACCCCTCCTCTCCTCTTATAAAAGGCCCCCCCTCTACCACCTCATTCACACTTTCAATCCATTTGGATCGGCCAAACTCTGCCCAAATACTCTCCCAACTCTCCCCTATTACTCCTAGAAGCCTCACTTTGGGCAGAACGCTTCCCAAGGAAGCCTTTGGCTCAAATCAAAAAGAGTTACCTGATTTTAAGGTAATGTCTTCTCTAATGTTGTATTGTTTTATTTTTCCTCTCCAACCCCCTAAAAACTTTTGATTCATTTCTTTTGTAACAACAACAGTATCCTCAATATACTAGGATGTTTTTATAAGAAGTATTCAAGCTACACATACACACACATACATCTAATGGTTAAAGAACATATTGTTTCTGTGGATGGAGAATTTTTGCCTCACGAAAAGATGATTGTTCAACACTCATATAACACCTATAATGGTGGCCATTATGATGACAATATTTTTATATATGATATATATTATATTTTTGTTTTCCGTATGATTTTTTATTTTTCATTTATGGCATACCTTTATGGTTTCCATTATGGGTAAACGCGATATTTTCATTTTAGGAAGTGCGGACTACCGCCCCCTCAAAGTGATTTGAATCGTTAATATCATATGTGGGATGTATAAAGGATGGAGTAAATGGTATTATACACTATATTATACTGGAATTATATTATACATTTATATCATTATGATTTCATTCCATTAAATATGAAATATAAATGAAAGTAGCGTTCATGCGTACGTATGGCTTACCGTCTCCATGAACGGTGCATTTCATTTCTTACCTCTAAATGTTACGTAATATTATGAATGAATGTATATACTGGATATATGTGATATATACGATATCTAAATCATGAATATAATTCTGGATATAATGGATATTTCACCACATGAACAACTTGTAATTATAAGAAGTTTATTTTTGACTCAAGTACCAAAGATCGACAAAATGACCGTTATTAACTTCAATAATTACATAATGTTCATAACATGGCAATAAGTGATATAAAAGGAATAATGAACTTGAAAAAGGTTCTTAAGTAAATAGAAATTAACTCTAGTTTATTATTCAAGAGGTTAAAGAACGGTCGAGTCAAGATAGGACGCAAGGTAAGGGAACTTCTTAACCCAATTTCCATTCTTTGGGTTAATCTCCTACTTTTAAATTACGTCATGATATTATTATGTCTATCTTGTATTTTTTACTTTCTTTATGTGTAATTATAGTGAATACAAATAATAGATCTATTTTATTTAAAAAAAATTATCTTTGTATGGGACTTCATCTCAATCTCCTTTCATTGAGGCATATTTTGTTTTATACACAACCTTCTTTTATACGGTGTATAAACCCCTTTGACTTTTATGTTTATTAAAAAGGAATATTTTTATACGAAGCGTTTAATAAATGAAAAAAGGGAATGTTTTTGTCGTACGTATGCGGCGACAACGACTTCTCCGCCGCCGTGACCATTATTTGAGTTTCGGCTTCCTCTACAAGCCATACCTTTTTTTTAAAGAAAAATAAATACCATGTTTTACTTTTCATTTATTTTGGTATTGAAAATGGTTTTGAAAGTGTTTTTATTATATCAATGTGTTGTATTGATATCTTTTGATTGAAATGTGGAAATTTTATGTTTCCTTTATGCATGTTTTATGTGATACGATTATGTTATGATTTATGATATGTTTAAACCTGTTCATATGAGGAATGCATTGGACTTAATAAGTGACGGGTGGATCCCGCTATAGCTCCTCGATGAATCGGTAGGTCTCATGAGACAAACTAGTGTCTTGGCACGAGGCCTTGACAAAATCTTATTTGAGGTCTTGGAACGAGGCCTTGGCTACGTGGTCATGATAGTCTGGCATTATGCATTCCATCATTATGAAAATGGTTATTGATATTGCATGTGATTATTAGACCAGTAGAATATTCATGTGAAGAAGTAATTGGCATTATCTCATGTTACTTTTTCTATATTATGTTGATGTTCAAATTTAAAAGGCTTTTGTTATAGTTATACATTTCCTTAAATGTTTATGTTTATTGATGAAAGCATCCGCTATATTGTTACCCTTACTGAGCATCTGAGCTCACCCCTTTCAATGTTTTAATATTTTCCAGGATGTGAAGAAATATTTTATGAATGACCTGCAGAGATAGTAATAAGAGGATATGAGTGTGGACTATGGAGACTTTGTTATTGTAGTTTTTACTTTATGATGTAATGTAAGACTTATGAATGTATCTAGTGTTTCCAAGGCTACTATGCTAATCGGTCTTTCGAGACTTGATCTTTTGTGATCATGCCAATGTTACGAAGTAATGCACTGACTCTGGGTAGCTGGGGTCAGGGCGTTATAGGATCAGGTTCGCGGCAGAGGGGCGTGGTGTCGTCGCACTGCGCCGGACGAATAGGGCCGCGGTAGGTACCGGGCCGCGGCGGAGCAGGGTGACCGACGGCCGGTTCCGGGCTGCCGGTGTCCGCGAAGGAGGAAGGACCGGCCGTTGCCGGTCCTTTTTGGCAGAACTGGCTGACCGGTGCGGGACGGCCGGAAACCCCCGTTTTCGGACCATCTTCAGTCTTTTGCCCATAAAATTGGCTAGGGACCTCTGATCAACGCAAAATCAGTTGCATAGCGATCCATGGAACGAGAGGGTCATTTCGGTATATTGCACTCAAGGTTTAGGAATACTTTGTGTTTGGCCAGGTTGGTTCGTACACGAAACCAACCGGCCCCTCGGAGCGGAAACACTCATATCTTAAGCTCCACACGTCCGATTGACGTGACATCGACTTTGTTGTTTTCCTCTAAGTGAGACGGATATTTTGGAATACTCCGCCTGAGGTTTGGACGCAAGTTGAGTGCAGTCGGGTTGGTTTTTCCTTAAAAACCAACCGGTCCCCGGGGACGAAAAGGCCAATAACTCTAAGACCGGGCGTCCGATCGACACGCCGTCTACGACGTTGAGTTTCTGTTGGCGATACGGAACTTTTGGATACATCAACTCTGGAATATGTGTCAGTTGATGTATCAGCCTCTTGGCTCATGGAGCAGACTCTCCCGAACGAGCTTGCTGTGTGCGGAAACCCTAGAGCTGGCTGTGACTGCTACTGCGATGATGGCGACTGTGCAGAGATCCTCAGTGGATTCGACGGTGACGACTACAGCACTCAGCGATCCTTTGTGGGTCAGTTCTACCGATCCTGTGTGGGTCCGATCCTATGTGGGTCAGCGCTCAACGGTCCTGTGTGGGCCAGCGCCTACAGATCCTGTGTGGGTCTGATCCTGTGTTGGTCTTTGCGGGGGTTAGTTACCTATCGATCCTTTGTGGGTCATTGCGGGGGTTAGTTACCTATCGATCCTTTGTGGGTCAGATCCTTTGTGGTTCATTGCGGGGGTTAGTACCTATCGATCCTTTGTGGGTCCGACGGCTTAGATGAATCAGTGCCAATATCTGGTCATCTTTATCGTCACATGAAGAAGTATTCCTGTGTGAGCTGAATCCTGTTATGCTTTCCTTTGTGGATTGTGTTCTGATATCCTTTGTGGATTTACGTTTTTCATTCCTTTGTGGACTAGGTTGTACTTGGGTTCGGATGTTGGAGCCGAACGAGAATTGATGACTCAGGTATATGTATGGGCATATACCTGAGCAGTGTCGAATGTTACTTCGTGATTGTATTTTTCCTTTTTGGTTTATCCTTTGTAGATTCTGGGAGACCTTCGGGGGTCTCGGGGTCCCTACTGAGTAGCTTATACTCACCCATGCACGGGCTATGCCTGCACTACGTTTTGTTGGTTGCAGACGACGCACAGCGCTGATCGTGGTTGAGGCTTGCGGAGAAGGACGGTACCTGGAGGTGGACCACTGGGCGGGATGTACTTAGAACGGTCGGCTGGACCCGAGGAGTAGTGGAGACTATCTGTACCCACCCTTCAGGTGGGATGTCCAGTGGATAGCTTGACGTTGCGGCTTTAATTTTCAGTTGCTGTTTTCCCCTTTCGAGTTGTACTTTACTTTCAGTTTGGGTTTGTATACTGGCCCACATACTTTTCTGCATTTACTATTGTACCAGTTTTTACTTAGTGTTTACTTCTGCATGCTCGCTCTGTGGTGTTTGTGATTTACTTTACAAAGTCAATGCCTTCCCTTTTACTGGGATTTACGCCTTAGGGCTAGTCGCCAGCCCCTAGCCTATGGAAGGCGGGCTTGGGTAGTCAAGGCACGGGTCCCGAGGACGGGTCGTGACAAATTGGTATCAGAGGAGTTTGGTTCTATCGCACAACTTGGGACTCTGATTTTTTTCTATGAGAAGCAATAGATTTAGCGTATTGGGTGTGGTTATCCGTCTAGGGAGTCCAGTGTTGGTGCGGCGGCCGACGTATCCGTACACCAGGACCCTGACTTCTGATTTCCGACTTAATGCACGAAAACATTGATTGCATGTGTGTTTCAAGTTCTCTTTGTGATTATGTTGTATCAGCTCACCAGGTATACTGTTCTGACCATGGCGCACCTGTTTCCTTTTCAGGATGGCCCCACGACGGCAACCAGCTAGGGTTCTGAGAGTTGAGCGTGACGACAGCCCACCGAGCGACGAGGCCTCAGTGTAGGGCCCTTTGTCAGCAGTGGCACCGGTGGTAGCTCTATCCGTTGAGCCACCGATGCTTCCAGCCGCAGCCGCTGATGATGCACGTCGCCTTAGTGCACTGCATGAGTTCCAGCGCTAGAGACTGCCTAGGTTTCGCAGGGAGATGGACCCCCAGGCAGCCGAGGACTGGCTAGAGGTAGTGGTGAGTGTTTTTAGGTTAGTGAGAACACCAGAAGACCTCATGGTGACCCTCGCAGCGAGCCTACTGCACGCAGCAGCAGCTAGATGGTGGAGCTTGATGCTCCAGGTGCACGATGAGGCATCTTTTCTCTGTATGTACTTTGAGAGCCTCTTCCTCTCAGAGTTCGTCCCAGCCACACTCTATGCGGTGCGCATCTAGGAGCTTCTTCAGCTGCGGTAGGGCATCTTGACAGTCACCCAGTACTCGGCGAGATTTACCGATATCTCGCGCTACTCGACCGACATGGTACGAGACCCATTCATCCGGGCCTAGACCTTTGAGCAGGGATTGAGGCAGGTGAAGGCAAAGCACCAAATACTAGAAGGCTTGGTACAGCCCTGTGAGGTCCCGGAGTGGAAGTGGGACGAGATATCTATGGACTTCGTGACTGGACTTCCATGCACTTCCAGAGGTCACGACTCCATTTGTGTGATTGTCGACCGACTCACCAAGTCTGCTCACTTCTTACCCATCAGAGAGCAGGGATCAGTGGAGAGCATGGGACGAATTTATGTTCAGGAGATTGTGCGGCTTCATGGTGTTCCATCATCTATCGTCTCTGATCGTGATGCTCGATTTACTTCTCGACTTTGGAAGGGGTTGCAGGAGGTGTTCGGGACATAGCTACGTCTGAGCACAGCCTTTCACCCTCAGACGGACGGTCAGACGGAGAGGACCATTCAGACTCTCGAGGACATCCTCCACGCATGTGTCCTCGACTTTGGTCGCAGCTGGAAGGACCACCTACCCTTGGTGGAGTTTGCGTACAACAACAGCTACCACTCCAGCATCAGGATGGCACCATACGAGCCATTGTACGACCGACCTTGCAGATCTCCTTTGAGCTGGACAGACGCTGGGGAGTCAGCACTTGTGGGACCAGAGATGGTCTAGGCCACGACAGAGAAGGTCCAGGTCATCCAGGAGCGGATGAGGACATCTCTGAGTCAGCAGAAGTCATATGCTGATAAGAGGAGGAGGCCACTAGAGTTTGAGGATGGCGACCAAATCTTCTTGCGTGTCTCACCTCGACGTGGTTTACGAAGATTTGGCCAAGGCGGAAAGTTGTCCCCACGCTTCATCAGACCGTTCGAGGTCCACAGTAGGATTGGCGAGGTGGCTTATCACCTGGCTTTACCAGCTCAGTTGCACAGGGTGCACGACGTCTTCCACGTATCTCAGCTGAGGAGATATGTGCACGACCCGACGCATATCATTGACCATGGGTAGCTTGAAGTTGGTGATGGGGCGACTTTTGCGGAGGTTCCAGTGGAGATAGAGGATCGACAGGAGCGGGTCCTGCGTGGATGGTCGATTCCTCTAGTGCGCATCAGATGGCAGCACGGGAACCTTCAGGAGAGCACTTAGGAGCGAGAGGCTCATATGCGTGCTCAGTACCCACATTTGTTTCCCTAGCTTTTGATGTATCTTTACGGGGACGTAAATCCCTGAGGTGGGAGTAATTTAAAGACCCATAAAATTCATGGAAAATTTTTTCTTAATTCTCATTGGGATTTTACATGAACACAGTTTCAGACGGCACTTGATTCTGAGGCCCGGTGTTCCCAGAATTTATATCCGAAGTTTAGCTCGGGTACGTTCAGTGAACGAATGAGCGGGAATTCCTAACTTTTGAACCGGTACTCGGAATCGAATTCCGAGGGCACCGATGGAACCGCAGCGCCGGTAATTGCTTAGGAACACCTGTTCCGGAGTTGGTTTATCACGAGAGTAGATGATAAAAATTGTGGAAGTTTAATTTATTTTTATTCTACAATTTTTATTTCTCATAAAGAGGTTTAAGGCTTGGGTGGAAGTTGGGTAACTACCCAACTTCCCAAGGGAGGTTATGAGGGTGGTGGGGCCCACACGAACCCCACCCCTTCAAATTCCTAACTCCCTCAACTTACCTTTAATGATGACAACTTGGCATGAATTAAATAAGTGAAATTAATTCAAACCTTTGAATTTCAAATACTTATCTTGTGTTAATAAAATAAGTCTTGGGCTTATTTTATTTGGGGTTGCAACCATGTGGTGGAGTTTTTGAGAGAAAAGGCTAAGGACTTGAAGATCTTCTTCGACTTCGACAAAGAATGTGAAGAACACATCAATCTCCGACGAAGAACACCATGTCCTCGGAGACCGACTACGTGACGATGTATACCACGACGATTCTTCAGCGACGTCTTCTTCAACGACGTCTCTTTCCGCGATAGTTCTTCCACGACGAATCCTAGTTCGACTAACCTCCATTCAAGATACGCTCGAGGTAGGGGATTTATTTTATATTGTTCAAGATTACTCTCTTATGTTTTATTCTTCGTGAATATGTCCAACTGCTATCGTTTAACGACAGGGGTCCGGACCGCACAAAGATGGCCGACCCACATCCTTTTTTCCATGTTGGATTCTTTTGTGGTTTGAAATGGGTGTGGCACGGTGCCGTCGCACCGCGCGGGATCGGGCTGCAAGAAATGCATGGCGCCGTCGCGCCGCGCCACGAAATCATACAAGGACGCGACGCCGTCGCGCCGCATCGGTGAAACCCGAAAATACTGCGGCCGGAGCGGGGCCACGACGGAGGGGCGCGGTGTCGTCGCACCGCACCGGACGAACCAGGCCGCGGCCGGTACCGGGCCACGGCGGAGCAGGGTGTCCGGCGGCCGGTTTCGGGCCGCCGGTTTCGGCGAAGGAGGAAGGACCGGCCGTCGCCGGTCCTTGTTGGTAGAACCGGCCGGCCGGTGCGTGCCGACCGGACAAAGGGAAAAGTGGGCGATTCAATTCCCCCGGTCGGCCAAGCAAGTGGCCCCATTAATGGGGCCGCTGTTACAGGGAAACCGTGGGGGAAGCCCCCCCCCCCCCCCCCCCCCCCGCGAGCCAGAACGGCTCGGCAATTTGGCCGAGCCAGCTGGCGCCAGCACGCTGGGTCGCGCCGGGCCGGGATGGGTTGTTCCGGGCCCGAAACCCCCGTTTTCGGACCGTCTTCGGTCTTTTTCCCATAACATGGGATACAGACCTCCGATCGACGCACAATCTGTTGCGTAGTTATCCATGGAACGATACGGTCATTTTAGAATATCACACTCAAGGTTTCAGAATATTTTGTGTTTGGCAAAGTTGGTTCGTACACGAAACCAACCGGGCCCTCGGAGCGGAAACACTCATATCATAAGCTCCGGACGTCCGATTGATGTGTCGTCTACTTTTTTGTTTTCCACAAAGTGAGACGGGTCTTTTGGCATACTCTGCCCGAGTTTTGGACATAGGTACAGTACGGCCGGGTTGGTTTTTCCTTAAAAACCAACCGGGCCCTGGGGACGAAAAATGCAATAACTCTCAGACCGGGTGTCTGATCGACGCGCCGTCTACGACGTTGAGTTCCTTTTGACGATACAGAACTTTTGGATAAGTCAACTCTGGACTGTGTGTCAATTGATGTATCATCCTCTTGGCTCGTGGAGCGGACCCTCTCGAATGAGCTTCCTGTGTGCGGGAACCCTAGAGCTGGCTGCGACTGCTACTGCGATGAAGACGACTGTGCAGAGATCCTCAGTGGATTCGACGACGACGACTACAGCACTCAGCGATCCTTTGTGGGTCAGTGCTACTGATCCTGTGTGGGTCCGATCCTGTGTGGGTTAGCGCTCAGCGGTCCTGTGTGGGCCAGCGCCTACAGATCATGTGTGAGTCCGATCCTGTGTGGGTCTTTGCGGGGGTTGGTTACCTAACGATCCTTTGTGGGTCAGATCGTTTGTGGGTCATTGCGGGGGTTAGTTACCTATCTATCCTTTGTGGGTCATTGTGGTGGGTTAGTACCTATCGATCCTTTGTGGGTCAGACGACTTAAATGAATCAGTGGAAATATATGGTCATCTTTATCGTCATATGAAGAAGTATTCCTGTGTGATCTGAATCCTGTTTTGCTTTCCATTTTGGAATGTGTTGTGCTATCCTGTGTGGATTTACGTTTTTCTTTCCTGTGTGGACTGGGTTGTACTTGGGATCGGATGTTAGAGCCGAACGAGAATTGATGACTTTGGTATATGTATGGGCATATACCAGAGCAGTGTAGAATGTTACTTTGTGATTGTATCTTTCCTTTGTGGTTTATCCTTTGTGGATTCTGGGAGACCTTCGGGGGTGTCGGGGTCCCTACTTAGTAGCTTATACTTACCCCTGCAAGGGATATGCCCGCACTACGTTGTGTTGGTTGCAGATGGAGGACAGCATTGATCGTGGTTGAGGCTTGCGGAGCAGGACGGTACCTGGAGGTAGACCACTGGGCGGGACGTACTCGGAACGGTCGGTTGGACCCGAGGAGCAGTGGAGGCTATCTGTACCCACCCTTCAGGTGGGATATCCATTGGATAGCTTGACGTTGTGGCTTTACTTTTCAGTTGATGTTTTCCCCTTTCTAGTTGTACTTTACTTTCAGTTTGGGTTTGTATATTGGGCCACTTACTTTTCCGCATTTACTGTTGTACCAGTTTTTACTTAGTGTTTACTTCTTCCTGCTTGCTCTGTGGTGTTTGTGGTTTACTTTACAAAGGAAATTCCTTCCCTTTTACTGGGATTTACACCTTGATGCTAGTCGCCAACCCCTGGCATATGGAAGGCGGGCTTGGGGTAGTCACGGCACGGGCCCCGAGGACGGGGTCGTGACAAGTATCACTTAAAAACATGAAAATGTAGTAGTGAGATTAATATTTATTTATATATTCTAACTAAAGATAGTCAGTGACCATGGGTTTGGTGACTAAAAACCATGGATTTGTTGTTGAATTAAATGAAAGGTTTAAAAGAGGGGATAAAAATTAAAAATAATGGAATGTTCCCCTCCATAATTAGTGAAGAAAAAACTTACGAAAAGAGAATAATGTCTTAAAGTGGAATCCTCCCAAGACAACTAATAAATATTTATCTTATATAACCATGTACTATCGGGTGACACCCCTAATCCATGATTATGGCTTTTTCCATGTTTTCTCAACATCAAATTAAGAACCTGCATTGTCATCGGCCGGGGTTGGACCCTCAGAGTCCTATGGATCCTATTCTCTAGATGGACTTGTTCCCTGATCCTTATCACATTTCTTTTGGAATCACTGCCACGAAATTGGTTTTTCGCAGCACCACCCTTTAACAGCTCTAAAAAAGCCCTAATAAATGGTACTTGTAATAGCATTAAAAAAAGAAATGTAAATTTTTCCCCTTTATCCATTCTTTTTTAGTGCTGATAAATTAACCACCATTATTAGCACTTTTTTACCGTTGTTAAAGGGTTCCCATTTATCTGCACCTTTTTACTAGTGCTGATAAAGCGAGGGCCTTATTATCCCTTTATTTGATAGTGGTGATAAAGGGTATATTTCAAAAAAAATTATATTACATAAAAAATAATATATTGATGTATAAATATATAAGTATATTATTATTTATATAAATCTAATATATACTTTTTAAATACATTTTAGGTAAGTATAAATAAAAATTTCCACTTAATATATAATATATGTAGTGAAAATGTATTATAAAATATCTTAAAAAACATTAATTAATATTTTTCTAATTATCATTGACTAATAATAATTTAATAACAATTTGAAGACAATAAAAATAAAAAAAAAATCATAATACATCAAAAACAAGTTGAAAACATAACTCAAAATTCTATTAACCACAAATTTTGATTTGAGTTCCCGTTTGATGTCTACAACATATCAAATCTCCACCTACGACGATCTCTATGAAATAGTGACCCATGGGAACCTTCTGTCAAATTCTTTAAGGCCAAAATTCCCATCATTACTCCAAAACTGAGTTTTTAGACTGGATACCCAAATGTTTTAACATTCAATGGAATTTCAGCCTCATCACAGGGGTTCATTTTGACATTTTCACTGGGGAATAAATTTACTCTAAGGGGATACATTTATATTAATTTTAAGGATTTGAAATTTTATCATTTATCACAATGAAATTTTATTTATAATCAATTATAAAAAAATATATACAAATTTTTTATATATTCAGCCATAAAAATTTAATTTTATAAAAATATAATTATATATATTTACATATAATGTATATTTCTTAATATATAAAGCTTATCTAAACAAAAAAATAATATCCATTTTACATAAAGTACAAATATATTAATATTTATATACATATATGATGTGTGTGTGTGTGTATTTGTGTGTGTCTATATTGAAAAACTAATTTATATTATCTATATATTATAAACATATATATATGTTAATATATAATATTTGTAAATATATATAAATATGTATAATTATACATACAAATACACATATATTATGTGTCTGTGTGTGTTGTATATATGTATTTATTTATTTATAAACACACACAAAAAAACATATTTATAAATGTATTTAAAACTGATCTTATAAATAAATATATATCATTATATGAATAAATATATGGATAAAAATATAAATATATATAAATAAATAGATATAAATACATATTAATATGCGAATAAATATAATAATATATAAATATAACTATATATGTATATATATATGTATATATATATTAATATACAACTATAAATATATATAAGAATATAACAATATATATTAATATATATATATATATTAATATTCATGTAAATATAGCAAAATATATATATTAATAAATATGTATATTATTAAATAGAGAGAAATAAAATATGTTAGAGTGGTAAAGGATTTGGCGCCCAGGAAAGAGGCCTTAGGTTCGATTCGATGGGGAGGCAGGTCACGCGCGTGAGTGGAATTACTACTTCCACTATTAAAGTGTGTGGGGAGGTGGTTCGGGTATGAGGGCTGGGGGTGGATGGGGTGTACTGGCTAGGAGAGAGGGAGCTATTAAAGGGGTCTTCAAGTACTATTGATACCCCTCCCCGATATGCAAAAATACATTTTTAAATTTTTATGTTTTTTAACTTTTATCAGTGTTTTTTAAAAAAGAACTGATAAAATGGGTCCTTTAATTGTGCTAAAAAATAATTGATAAAGGACCCATTTTTCAATGATTTTTTTAGTGCTATGAAAATGGGCCTTTATTAGTGCTTTTTTAGTTCAGTTAATGGGGAACCCCTATGATTTCCTCGATTAATAGAAGTTTTTAGCGTATTATATGCTATTTAATAGCACTGATAAAGGCCATATTTACAGTAGTGATTGAGCCCCTTCTATTTGATCTACTCCAATTCTTATTCCAGCTAAACATATTATTTGTCCAAGATGTAGAGTGATAATACAACTAAACACTTTTTGATATTATCTTACATGACTATGGTTGAATCTAATCTACCAGATCTGAGGGGAAATCATATGGGTCTCCTAGTTCATTGTGACATTAGATTTAACAGTCATGTCTTCACCAGCATGAGGGGTCTAATTCTACACTTGTGGTCTCACTTCCAACATACATATAAGCCTTATATACATCAATAATTCTTGAAAAATGGGAGACTAATGAGCCTCCTTATGTTCGTGGTCTTTGAAAACTACAACAAAAACATGAATAGGGATTGTTGAACAAGTTGTTCGAGTACAATCCTTCTAATATTGATTAATTTATAAATTCTTCAAAATAAAATAGGCATGGTCAGGAACTGTTGAACTTCCCATAGAAGGATAATCATTGTAAATAATCGTGGATGACTTATCATATATAGCATCATCATGGGGATGATTTTAATCAGATTAGATTCCTTCCAGTGGACCATATTTGGCCTGACAATTCATAGTGATCTACTTCAATATAATTTTTGAAAAGTGTTGTGGTGTATTCAAACAAACAGATTGACCAACATTATGTTTAGTAGATACATCCTAAGTAGTTAATCAAATAATATTACAAGAATCTAGTGTATCCCCCCACTCTATACCATATTTTGATTTAAAATTATAATGATCAGTAGCTAATGTATCCATACCAGCAAGCATCTTATAAACAATTACAGGTTGCACTAGTATGGAATTTCCAAAGGTATTTATACCTTCCCTTTTATTTCTCACCTTTTTTATTGGGGAGGAGTGACCTTTTACAAGAATTTGTCATTTTTATAGTCTCAAGATTTTTCATAATTTTCTTCTTTATGTAAAACAAATCTAGTCATGTTAACTCTTAGAGGACCGAGGTTCAATAGAGTTTTTCACCAATATCAGCCATAGTTAAAAATGAAATCTGATTTACCAATAAGTTGGTTATTCTAGAATTATTTTGAGAAGGGAAATAACAATCTAACCTTTCATATGGTTTATAAATTCATTAATATTGTTTTTATTTGGATTCTCAGTGTCACCTTCTATGGGATCTAATAATGAAAGGATCTATTTTGACTAATCCCTACATAGATTCGTAGGTCCCTCATCAACCTCCTACCTGATCATGTAATTCAGTGTCCATATACCTAGGGTGAGTCACCCACCCATTACCTTCTTTCACTTATCACTAGATTATTTTAATAAAAAATAAGTATAATAAACCATCATTGGTTATATACATTTCACATATTAAATGTTTCCAATTTTTTTACTTATAACATATTCCTTAGTCATTATCACCACGCCAAATTTAATTCTTCTCAAACACATCAAGAATAATTCAAATATAGTTTCCCTATAATTTCACATAAATTATAGGTTTTTTATATGCTTAGGATCATTACATGAACATTTTAGTGATTTAATACACCAAAAGTTTGCTTTTGGATATCTTAAAAAAAACTCTGATTAATGAACCATTATATTTCAAATAACAATATAGGATTGTAATCTTTTTATTTTAACAAAATATAATGTTGGTGTTTTGGTTTTGATCTCTTACACATGTTTTAAATGGTTTTTAATTTTTAATGAACTTCTTAATCATCCATTTAGTGAAAAATACATGTCAGATTAACATCCCATCTTATCACACACAAACAAATAATTAATATAAATTTTTTTATTATTCAATGTCAATCTGGGTTAGTTTTCTATGGTTTTGATCATTTAAATAGTGTTTTAGTGTTTTTAAAAACTATATTATGTTATTATTCATCCCTGTAAACTTAAAACTCATATTAACATGTTGTATTTTATTACATGTTAAAAATCAGTATATTGATGGATTCTTATGATTTTATGGAAAATAGAGGTCATTTTTTCGGTTTTTATCCTTCATTGCATGTTTTGTAAATAATATTAATACTTTAATAACTAATTATTCATAGCCACTATGTAAAAAAAACATCAAATATGGTTGTTGAAATCATAAATAATTCAAATATTTTTACACTATGATTTATCTTCAACATAAGGTATTTTTCTATTATTTTAACCATTTCATGATCGCTTTTTTGTTTTAAAACACTTAAATATGTTAACGATCATCTCGAAAAAAAATAACTCCAATTGAAATGTTTTCAATCTTTAGGGTATAACAAAATATATTGTTATTTTCATATAATTTCATTCAAATTTCTGGTCATTTTCTTTATTTTTATTCTCTTAAACAAGTTTTTAATGACAGTTAATTATTTGAGAACTACTTAATTAGTCATTTTGAGCACATTTAATGATATATTTACATTAGTTATCCTTGTATATATCAAAAATAATTTAAGTATATTTTTCTTTTGATTTCACCATAATAAGTGGAAATATTTTATGGGTTTGACCATTAAACACTCGATTTAATGTTTTAAATCATTGAAAAGGCTATTTAATTCATCCTAGACAAATAAAAACATTGATTGAAAATCCACCAATCATGGAATTTGAAAAACAATTCTAATATTTCATTCCAAGAATTTAATGAAAATTGGAGATCATTTACTTATTTTTGAATTGATAACACATGTTTTTAAAGACTTTTACTAATTTAAAAACTTTTTATTCAATCACTCTAAGCACACCACATGTTTGTTTTATTTTCCATCAATTCACGCACTTAAAAAATAATTCAAATAACATTTTCATATTATTTAAAATTAATAGGAGGTTTTTTATGTGTTTTTTACATTTACAAGTAAATTGTAGTTTTTGAAACCCTAAAGTTAATTTTTGGTCATCTTAGGTAAATTATAACATGATGTGACCCACTGTCATTCCATACGTTTCGGAAATTATTCTTTTATTATTGGTCTATGTTTTATAGAAATTAATGGTCATTATATTTATTTTTAAACCTTGAATATTGTTTTTTAATAGTTTAATTTCTTTAAGGACTACCTATGTAGTCTTTCAAAGAACACTTTAATAACGAAGACACTAATATAGTTGGGGAACACCAAACAAAAATCTGTAACACAATGTACAAAATAAAGATCCTTTATTTAGGAGTATACATAACAATTAAATTTCTAAAATTGTCGGTTTTCCATTTTATAATTGATTCCATATTAATATTATGTATTTCATAATTAGTTTAGGGTAGTTTTTTAAATGTTTATAGACTAATTTTTTTAGGTGAATATTGAAAAATAATATTTTTACATGAATCACATCACTTTTCACGATATCAAGAGGTATGTATAACATAAAAACATATTAAAAAATGTGTGACAAAAATTTTTATTTAAGGAGTAAATTTATTCATATAAAAATAAAATATTTAATTTATAAAACCCATGTTCAGTGTTTTGGAAATGTGAGTAATATTTTACTCAAAAAATTGTTTTTATTCTCTTATGTTAAAATCTAACTTCCATTACTTTTAAAAAATAAACAATCTAAAAAACATTTATTCATGTTTGAGATCAGAATTATTTTATTATTTATTAATTTCAATTTTATTTTTAGTTAAAAATACAATATTTTTAGGATTAATGTTAATTACTGTGATAATGGTAAAAGTGTTATTTTCAAATACTTTTCTTATTAACATTGATTAATATTTATCTTATAAAATAATATAATATATTATAAACAAGGAAGGTAATATAATTTTTAAACCTATATATCAATATTTTAACAATAATTCAATTTGAAATAAATAATAAATAATTTGAAGAACACTTAATGGGAAAAAGATGCTTTTATCAAAATGTTTTTATATATATTAATTTATTAATTTTAAATGATAATAGTTAATTATTAATAATTTTAATTAGATTATATGGACTCTAAATTTATTTTTGGAACATAAAAAATTGGTTATATGGGTTTATATATATTTTTTTAGTAAAATATAAATTACATTGTTAAAAACTGGTTACTACTGTTAAATCTAAAATGGGTAAAAAGGGTTAACCATAGGGTTAAAAGAACTAAAAAGTTAAAAAATGATTCTAATTGATTTTTTTTTGATTTTTAGATAAACAACATATCTTCACTCCATCATTATCGATTTTGGAGCCTTCGTGACTTATTTCCCTTATATATTAAGATGAAATATTTACAATAATGTCATTTTCACAACCAATTAAATGGCCCCCTCATCAACCCTTAAATACCACTTTAATTTTTTTTGTATAATTACTATACAATAATTACATGCCTTGTACTATAGATACAATTACTTAAGCTTATATACAAAATAGTAGGGATTAATTTCTCTATTTCTTAGGAGTCCTCAAGAGAAACTTACGTTCTCAACGTAAATACAAACAGTTACCTAAAAATTATTTTTTTATAGAATGTCATTTAAAATATATTGTTTATAATATTATAATATGAAAAAAACATAAATATTATACTATTTATTTATATTCTGGGAAGATCCATTAACAATCTTGCATCTTTTTCATTAAGAAAATAATGTTATTCCCGCATTAGGGTAGAAAACCACATCCACAAAGTAATCTTCCTCATTTTGCATATAGTTTCACTATTATTAATTAAACTCACTTATAACCTTACTCTCCACTATCAAAAAATCTAAATGATATCATGTTTCTTCTTTAATACTGATTTTATTCCAAAATAATCACTTTTATAACTATACTCACACATAGATTATAGCGTATTCTTGATTTGGCCAGTTTTAACCACCTACAATGACTATGATATAAATATATATAATAGATGAATATGAAACCATAAATAATCATGTAACTATAAATAAATGAAATAATAATGTTTAGTTTATATTTATATAATGTTTATACTATTATTTTACTTATGGTTAATATACCTCAATTTGATAATAAAAAACTATGGGAAAAGATACCTCAATGTAACAATGTAGTATTTTTGCGGTTGGTTTTGTTTATTGAAAAAGCACATTTTCAAGGAATTTTGTGGAAATTTAGAGATATTTTTTTACTAATAATGTTGAAAAATAGACAAGACATGTTTTTTTAAAGATGGGCTTCATGAAGGGTGTTTCAGAAAGGGTCAAAGATAGCCAATGGTGATCTATGCGACAACAACGAGCATCATGAATGATGAAGGATTGGATGAAAATATCCATGATTACAAATATAACCATGAATGTTATAATTTACATAGATCACCATGAAAAAGAGAGTATCATAGCAGAAAATATGGAGCATTACGAAATGGTGATCATGTGGCCGAAAGGTTTTTGAATTAGTGGAAAAACCTATAAAAAACCTCTACCCCCTTCATAAAAGTAGAGATACTTAATGAAAATATTAATTATCTATAACCAAAAAGGTGGTTTCTGAGGTGGTTCATAAAGTAGTTTCATGTGAATAAATTCGCGATGGCTATAAAATCAAACTGATTGTTTTGAGCATCAGGAAAGTAAGGAAATTCAAAAAAGATAAATAAGCTTCATGAATGGAAGGATCTTCATAAAGGCTAGTTGTGCTTCAAAAAATATTTTTGATTCATGAGGGTTGAGGGATCTTCACAAAAGGTGGGATCTTAGTGGATTCTATTTGAGCGTTGAAAAAGAAGATCTTCACGAAGGCAATGAGCATCATGAAAGTTATTCAGAATGAATTACCTAGTAAATCTGTCATAAAATGGTATTCATTATTGGATGAAAGATGGGAATCTACATAGCATAAATCTATAACCTAGGATGTACTCATTATAAAAAATGAAAGTACATACAAGTCTATAAATAATGAGTGGATCCCTTCCATGAACAATGAGAAAAGGAAGAGGAGGATGATGATCCTTTCCACCAATAGAGAGATAGAGAAAGTGACATAGAGAGTGAACCTTGGGAAAGTAGTGACCTGACCCTAAAACTTGTAAAGGTAGTGAGAATGGGTATAGATGATATATATCCTGAACCACCATTCTTGGTATTGAGGCTTAGTGGACTTGGTACAATTAGCACATTTTCATTGTATACTCCTTAGATATAGCCTAGTGATGGTGAACTATGTAAAATTGTGGTGTCTCATGCATTATCTCAATACTATTAATACATTTCTATTGGAATGATAGAGATGTGTGTTTTCTTTAACAATTAAACAAGATCTGAAGCGAAATACGTTTTAATATATCATAACCTGATGCACCCTCTTTAGGGTATTTATCTTAATTAGGATAACAAAAAACTATCCAAATAAGCTCATTATAGATGTCATCTTTACATGTGAAGACTAAAAATACAATATGATGAACAAATAAAATTATAAATTATAGTGAAACATGTATTAAATACCTATTATTATCTTGTAATTATTAATATTTTATGTACACCAATCAACACCACCATTACAAAACATGTATTTAACAAATAAACTATGATGGTAACATTCAATGGTGAAAATAAAATATAACATGCTAATATTTTTGAAATAAATTGTTATAAAAGAAATTTATAAAAGGTATATGTCTGAATAAGGTTCATAAATAGGTGATTATGATAGTTATTTTTTTATATAAGAGGTTTGAGAATATTTGGAAATGTGGGATTTATGATAAGGGTCTTTTTATCTCAAATTCCATTTCCTATATACATGTTTTGTATTATGAACTTAATTTCAATCATATGGTGTAAAATCAATGTATATTATTTACTATAAAATGAATTTTATTTTATTTATGGTACTTGATGTTCCATTACATGCTCTCTATGTTCAAGGGGATTTGATTAAAATGTTACCCAAAACCAAATAATTCCCAAAAATACTAAATTTTACAGGAGTATTATTGTCAATGATATTTGGGTTTTATGAATTATGAATTTTATAATTATTGTAATGAATAAAGTTTAATAATGGATTTTAAAGAACATGTAAAATGGTACTAATGAATAATAAAATTTATTCAGTCGAATGATTAACATATTGAAAAATACATTATTGAGGGAATATAACCATTAATATGTTCTCTATATTGAGATAGTAATGATAAAGATATTTTTATGGGGTAGTATTCGTTAATGTGAATTTGGATAGTGATTTGAAGGTTTATTTTACCTTTTCTAGAGTTTAATACATTCCTTGATTTATGGAATTTATTAGACATTTTGAGATTTTATTATTGTAAGAATGTATTTTCTAATTAATGTTTTATGGTGATCATGGTATTCAAACATTTGGAATGTGTCATTAAGAGCCATTTTATATTTTATGTGGTATCTAATGTTTATTTAGTGGCATTCCTTCTATATTTTTGGATATTGAATTTGTTCAGATATATTTTGGATGAGTCTTAAGGTTAAATATTTATGGAATTTATGATGTTGAATATTAGGACTTATTGAATAACTTGTGCTAACCATTTAGGTCTTGAAAAATATCTAGAGATATTATGAATGACTTGAAATTATTTTATTCAGAAAATGATCTATTAAATATAAATTTTTGTGATTAAAACCTAAAAACTATTAGATATTCATTTCATGGAGTAATAAATAAAGTATTAATTTATTGAAGAAAAATATTCCCATGAAATTGTAAGTGTAATTTTTTGGTTTTCCATATCATATTGGTAACAAAATCCCTCAACTTTATGAAAAAATATATTGAGAAATAAATTTTTCCCTATTAAATTAATTTCAATTGAATCAATTATATTTTGACTCATCATATATTTATTTTTTTGTGGTGGTTCACTATCTCAAGACCATGTTATCTGTCACTCTCTATTAATCCTTGGGTGTTGGTATTCTCTTTCATGCCCATGTTTTAATTTCCCAGCATTGTTCTCGTGCATGGAAACATAGTTTTGTGTTATTCTTGATTAACTTTGAACATAACATTATCACTCTAAAGGAAGAATATTTAATAACCCTTTTAATTATGTGGGTTTCCTACAATGGTGTTTTCAAATGTCAAACCCTTGATTATCGAGATCATGATTAAATTGTGGGGATATAGTTTTGTTAAGGGGGTAGAATGCTACACCCCAACATTTTGAAAGAGGAACATCATGTTTGGTTTAGTTCATGACAAACACAACCATGATTATAAGTTAATATAACAGCCAAAACATTTTGATATATTTTTTTAAATTTAGTATTCTTGAAAGCTTGGAATAGACGGAACGCTGGTTTTAAACAAAACATGATGCTCAATTAAAATATTATTATCATAACATAACTATTAAGATAGTGGGTATGAATAGTAAAAAATATATTTTGAAAATTATATGGTTTATATATGCATATAATAAATTCATTTCATATTTGTAAATTAGAAATGAAATTGGACTATATGAAAGATAAAGAAAGGTTTTCAGAAAATTTGGATTTTTATAAATTAATGATTAGACAAGATTTGAATACATAATTTGAAATTATTTTTTAAAAATTTTGGAAAATTAATTTTAAAAATTAAATTAATTTTCAAAATCAACTTGTCAAAATTATCTTTGGGTGAATTTTGTATAATTTGTTATAACATTTTTTTTATAAATACTGAAAAATATTGATTTTTATTAGAAATGTCTTTTTGTTTAAATTATTTACAAATTTAAATTCTATTTTGAGTACATTGAAAATTAAAATTACTTATATTATATTAAAATTGTACAAATTTATATCATTTTAATCAATTTTACTTTGAATTTTGATATTAATACATTCTATACTTATGAGAATTTTATCATTGGAAATATTCTCCTTGATCACATCTCTGGTTCGAATTTAAATTGATTTCTACCACTCCAATAATTTAAATTTAAAAAAAATATTTGAACATTTTTAATAATAATAATTTGTATTTTCTAATAAGTAAAAATTAATTTTTTGACCATAATGAATAGTAAAAAACATAAAAATGAATTACCATGGTTAATGTAAAAACCATTGTACTAGGGGTTAAACTAAGAAGATAAGGGAATAAAATGACTTAAAACATGAATAAAATCCATTTTATAGAAATATTTAGACCCTATAATATCACAAGTTTTATAATTACCTCTTTTGGAGTCTTTATTCATGATAAAAATGATGGAATCTCTTTTTATGTTCAAAAATTACATATATGTCCTCTCCCCAATTATCAAAGGCCACTCCATATCCTCCCTTTTTCAAAATTACAAAAACATTTGGTTCAGAAACTACCTTAAAAAACATAAATAATTCCCTCATAACATCTTATAATCCTTATTTTTAATCGGATGTCCTTATAATAAGGATTTTGGTATTAACCTACAAAACACATATATTATATATAATGATATGTTGATATATAAATTTTACAACCTATTTCCATCTCCACTTCCATCAAATGGGAAACAAAATTTCCAATCGTGTATACAGTGGACTATCACCTCACAGATTGATAAAATTTGTTTTTCATAACCACCTTTAATGTTTAAGTATAATAATATGTATAAAATATTTATATGATATTTAGGAAATTATTATACTTACTTTATTACTATATCACATATACCATCTTACATTTTATTCTGTAGGGGATACACAAACGTCGCTCATGTGTGTGATGGACTACTACATCCTGAAGCAATGTGATTTGTTTTTAATTTACCCTTTACATGTAAGGTATTATGGTTAAAATTAATAAATATACATAATATATATTATATAAACATACTTATGGAAATATAATATATTATTTATATTTTTACCTTCTAATATGCTGGAAAACAATAACATCACTGTGGTATATGTGTGGATTGCTACCTCCATGTAGTTATGTGAAATGTTTTCATTTTATTTTTAAATAGATGGTAATAATGATTTATTAGATTAATAATAATATTGTATATAATATAATAATTATTCATTAATTTTTAATTGTTATTTTTCCCTTCTATTTTATTCGTTGAGAAAAATGGAAACCACCTTCAAGTGTACGTATGATCTACCGTCTTCCTGAACCGTGTAATCCATTTTCAATATCTGACATTAATAGATTAATATAAATAAATATATAATGAATAAATATTTTATTTATATCATGTATGGAATTATGTATACAATTTAATCATGATCAAATTAAAACGATGAAGATTTATGAATTACAATATATATATATAAAGAGGAAATTATAACCTGAAAGAGAGATTTCAATATAAAATTGTTTATAAAAGGGGGAAAAAATCTGTAAATGCATAATATTTGGTATGATATATTTTTGGGTTCTGTAATAGATTTATAATAAACTTATATTTATTATATAAGAGTATTAGACACACTTTTAGGAAGTCAAAAAAGTTGTTAGGGTTTCTTGTCTCACTTCTACTTCTGTGAGACATACACTATATTCACCACATATTACTTTGTATAGTGTATATAATGGCCCTTTTTATATGTCAAATCACGAAATTATTTCTATTCATGGTTTAAATGATTTTATTTCATGTTATTTCATTTAGGGGTATTATGATTCAAATTATACTAAAGTGGTAAAGCTTTATTTCACAATATTATTATTATTTAGGATTAGTTTTTGTCTTAGCCTACCATGGTGGGATTATTTTATATTTACATCTAAAATAAATATATTTTCACGTAATATGGATATTAATTAACTTTTTCTTGTAATAGTACCATTCTCCCACTCTCTAGTACATAACATGATTGTAAAAGTGTTTTCAATAAAATACAGATTTATTTATTTCTTTGGTTAAAAATCCTTTTTCATCAGAAATTCTTGTTTTCCAACTATATTTTTTAAAATTTGCAAAATATTTATTAAATTTATTTTTAATAATTTCGAATTTTTATGTAATTTTTCTGAAGTTATATTCATGTAATTTTCAAAACAATGTTCATTTTCATTTTACTAAAAATGTGAAAGGAATATTTGATTTAACATGTACTATATAAACATAATTTTACACAATCGGGTCTAGTAAATGTTTAAAAAATTATTTTAAAAGATTTTAAGGGTTATTTTCAATGAAAATTATTTTCAAATAAATTGTGACATTTTGTGAAAAAAATCAGTGTGGAAATTTTATTTTACTCAAAAAATGTTTTAATGACATTGTTATGGTATTTATATTCATAAATGGAAGAAAACCTTTACTTTAATTATGATAAAATAAGGAAATGTTGTATTCATATCATCTTTATTGTTTATTTGTATGTCGTATGGTCAGTTTGACTGAGGATGTTCAATTTTATTTTCATTAAATGTATTACCTAGTATGGTTTGTGATTATATTTATTTGGTTGGGGTAAGTATTAACATTTCATATGATAGTTTTTCAGTATGAATTTTTATGTTGATTATGTTTCACACCTTTCATACGAGGAATGAATTAGAAATGAGTAAGTGATGTGTGGGCCCAGTTTTAGATAGCCCCATGATTCAACAATAGGTCTCAGAGACAAATTAGATTGACTAATTACAGGCTTTTATCAGCAAAAAAATTATATAATGTTGTGAATGATATTGACAGTATGTTTCAAATGTATGACATTATAAATTCCATCACTTTTAGACCATTCATTAATTTCTAGGTTATTATTAAACTAGTTAGAATATCCATGGATAATTTTCAATGTTATGTTATTGTTTATATGGAGTAATTTGATAATAATTTATTTCTTCCATATTATGTTCAGTTTATTAAATAAATTATATGTGTTTTGGTTATTTAACATTACAATTAGATTAATATTATTTATTTATGAATTGTTCATCTTTATTTTTACCCATACTAAGTATCTGAGCTCACCAATTTCTTATGTTTTATTTTCCCCAAGATACTATGAAGTGTTTTCTAATTGATATGTAGGGATACACTATGAGTAATAATATAATTCTAAAATAAAACGCTTTTAATATTTTATGTTTTTTATTTAATTTGAATTTCTATTATGTATCTTCTTTTACAAAATGAAAAAACTATTTGGTCTTTCATTAGTTGATTACTTGTATCCAAGTGTAATATAATAAAGTAACAACCCACTTCAAGTTGGTGGGGTCAAGGGATTTACATATCAAGACTAGTTCTCAAGTGTTTATATAGAAATAATATGATCCTATATCAATCATATATCTAGAGGGTCACTTTCTCACCCACATTAAAACATATATCAAGAATGTTTTATCAAGAATAAACAAACATATTATGAAAAAATCATATTCAAGTCATTATATGTTGAGTTTCATCTTACCATAATATCATACAAATCAACATCAAGTCTTTCCATGAAGGTAGTCACCAAAAACAAGCTCACACCCATGACACTATGATATATATCTAAAATCACAAGATATTTTTATAATTGGGATTATAAAAGTGTAAAACCAAATCCATAACGAAATGGAATCACCTAGGAGTAATTAATGAAGAGGTTCACCAAAAAGAAGCAAAATAACACTAACGATCCTCAAGAAAAGATATTGTCACATTATAATTGATAAACATGTTGTTATATTACATAACATATCATGGACATAACCATAATAGAACCACTCTATTATTGTTCAATAGGTATGATATAACTTGGGTAGACTAATAAAAACTAACCAGAACTCTCTACCGAAACACTTTATGTATCAGAGGAACCATAAAAGTATGGTGAACAGAGGCCTTTTATTGATTAGAGTGTAAAAATATTGATCAAAATATGAAAAATATTGGATTTTTAGAAGGATATACTACCCTTATTATTCAATAAAAATACTCCAAAAAACATCAATCATCAAAATGGGAGAATAACTGAGAGGTTTAATCTAATAAAAAAACTGAAAACTGTATTAATTGCTCCCCAAAAATTCTAATTCATTGTTTTATAAAAATAAAAATAATTATTATTATTATGTGAGGGAGAAATTAATCATTTTAACAATTAAAAGGAAATAAAACCATTGATATAACCTACACTAAATCCTTGTCTTGGTTTTGGTTTCATTGACCACGTTTGTCAAAACAACTTCCCTTATAACATGTTAGCTGTTCCCGCACAATATTCTCCTCAAAACTCACTCCAAAATGGCCATTGTGGAGCTTCACAGGATTTGGATAACAACAACCCCTCTCATACATCATGTCTTGGTCACATATTAGGAAAATACTTTTCTCCCATTCCCATTTTACACAGAAGAAAACAAGGGAATAAATGTCCTACACCTAGGAATGTTTTTGGCGATTTTAGATAGTGTGATATTTAAAATCCAAAATAATATTCACAAAGCTTCACAAGCCTCACCCATGAATTCCAATCCCAATATTAATCCAACCAAGGTTCAAAACATCACTGAAGTATAAAAAGTTCTCATATAATCATAGGCACCCATGTTGAGGGTATTATAATTATCCTCATATAAGGACTTCCCATTCCAAATAAATATATCTAGAGTCAACCTTGAATAACTTATGCCTTTTGTCATAATGTTAGACTCGTGATCCCATGTTTAATCTTAATATCATATATTCCTCTATAAGATCTGAAGAAATGGAATTATCATTCCCCCTAAAATATTATCATTTCACTCAACCATATTAATTGGGAACTCAAAAAAATATTTGTCTAGTTCCAACTCAATGTCCTCATAGTCTATAACATGCATACGATCGGGCATATGCATATGAATATGATACATGTTGAACAGATTATGAATACCATAAAAATAATAAGGAATCCATAAATGGTAGGCCACTATCCCTATATTCTCAATGGCCTCGAATGGTCCAAAAATTCTCGGAGGCATCAATACATTATTCTGAATATGTTGATGATCCAATCACGCAGTATCCTGTAAGAAAACCTGGTCACCCAAAGTGACCCCTAAAGGTATCCTCCTATTGTCAGAATAAGATATTTTTCTTCTCTAAATAGTGACCAACCACTCACAAATCTACTATACTCTTTCCAAAGTCTCTCACACCAGTCTTGGTCCCAAAATTCCTTCTTCGCACACCTAAATCCAGTATAGAGATCACTGATAATGTTAACCATACAAATCCCCATATGGTGACATCTGGATAAAATCCTAATATATTTTATTTTAATAAAACTAAACCAAGGATATATGATCATCCCATGATCCTACAAAGCTAAGAAATAATAATTAATTGTATCCTCAATAATTTGGATCATCCTCTTAGACTATGAATCATTTTTTGGGTGATATTACATGCTCAATTTATGTTGAGTCCCCATATCATCCTGTAAGACTTTCCTAAACGAAAAAAAACATGAAAATATATATGATACAATTCTCATTGGGAATCCATGAATAAGTACTATATCATGAGAATATATCTTTCCCAACACATCCATATAAATATTCTCTTATGTCAGTATGAAATGGGACACTTTTCTAAGCCAATACACTACCACACAATCAACATTAGGATTACATTAGGTACATGGTAAACCTATCAAAAAATCCACCACATCATCCATCTATATACATGTGGTCACTAGATGTGGCTAGAGTAAACTTCTAGGATTTTTATTCTCAAATTTTACCAAATAACATGTATGACATCTCAAAATAAATCCATTAGTATCCCTATTTATACCTCTCCACGAAAACTATCATTTCATATCATGGTACATCTTCATAAATACATGATGAGGTATCCACCATGAGGCATGAGATTCCCTTATAATTTATTCTCTGATGGAATCCAAAACTCAAACCCTCTAATAGACATAAATCATATCATCCTAATTTGTGGAGCAACTTAGTACTGGATCCTTACCCACCAAGCATTCTCACATTACAAAACATTAGAAATCTAACTCATATCCCACCTCCACCCAGTATACTAAAGTTGATGGGATAACCAGAGGTACACTTATCACTACACGTTTATACTCAGTTGCATCCATCCTTCAATCTTCCTATAATCGCATTGAAAAACCTTCTTCCCTTAAATGTTTCCCAATAAGATCCTAGGAAGCCTATGTATTCTGGTTGAGTGCTTATGGTATAATATTACCCTAACACGGTTTATATGGAGTCTCAAATTAAAATGATTGTGGACAATACACCTAGAAAATCTACCTTATAATAAAGTATAACTATGAGAATATATATCATAGGGTCTTATGGACCATGTAAACAAAAAAACTTTCTAAAGAGATAGTTTCCCCAATACATAAAATCATGGACTATAACTTCCAAATCCAAGACATGGATATGATAATTCATCTCAGGGGGTCTTAGCTGGTTATACCAATAAGCTACCTCCTGATCTTACTACTTTAAGACTACACCTAATTAAACTATTGTGGCATCATGAAAGACCACATATCCCATCATATGTTCTTGAAAAGTTAGAGTTGAAGTTATTTTTAACCTTCAATTTTTCCCATGAAAAACCTCCTCACATTACTATGACCACTCGAACTTCACCACTTCCATGGTCAACGTTTTCATGAAGGATTCCAAAAATGAAAAAAATGGGATTAATCATCGGTAATTCCCAATTAATCATATAAAACTTCTAATATTGAAGGAATTTTGAATTTGAGTCAAATACATCACCACATCCACCTTATTTGGAACACATAAATATTGTCTTATAACACTAAATATCCTAGTAAATGCACCACTTAAATCAAAAAGTGAAACATTGGTGAATTGAAATAAAGTTTATATGCTAGATGTATACAGAAGACATTCTTAACATAACTTGAATAATGCTCTGAGGTCCATGAATAGGTCATGATTTCATCAATGAAAACCCAAAATAATGTTTCAAGATATGGGTGAATGAAATTTTGCATGAGGTCCATGAACACCACTAAAGAATTCATCAAAATAGAGAACATCAACAAGAACTCATATATACCATACCAAATCCTAAATTACATATTTAATATAAATTCCTCTTTAACACAAAGCTGATGAAAACTAGAACAAAGGATGATCTTGGAAACCTAATGAGATTCTTGTATGTAATCAAACAGATCATCGATCCTAGGAATAGGATACCCATACTTTGAACAAATTTCTATAATACCCATAGAGTTTAATAATACCATCCTCATTTTATAGAATATCACTAGTGCACCCCAGGGATATTTGTTGGGAATAAAAAATTTTTGACGTTCCAAGTCATCAACTAAATTTTTAGTTCCTTTAACTCGACCGAAACCATATGATAAGGAGGTATTGACATACGCTATTACCCTAGAATGAGTTCTATTTCAAACTCAATTTCTCTATCAAGGTGAAAATATAAAAAGTATTCTATAAATAATTATTCATAAATATTAAAAGCTTTATGGAAATATAACTCGGCTATCTTTGATCCTTTAGAATGTGTCAATCCTACACATTGCACCATATGAAATCCAATATTACTCAAATATAGTCCAACTCTTCTAGATCCCAATTCACACTCATAATTTATCTTAAATCTTTCCACATAAGTGACATAAATGATACTTATACCAGATAGAATTTGATGTGTGCATGATAACTCATAAGAAAATATATCCCAAATATCTCATTGAATGTAGTATTCTCTAGATAATAAGATACCAGAAATTTCCATAGTTAGCGATCACTACGGAAAATTTTAAACACCCCTAAATATGGTCCAATATAGTTCAAAGAAATGTATTTATAGTATGAATCTCTAAGGATATTATTAATGGTATGTTGAAGACATATACCACTTGGGAAAATTTAAATGAATAGTAATAACCATTATAAAACCAAGTAGATGACAACATAGAGGTGACCAACATAATGACTTGAATTAAAAATTGTCAATCACCACTATCAGCTACATCTAGATTCATTTCCAAAAATTAGACTGCCTTAACTCTATGAATATTCCCCTAAGTCATTTAATATTTGGAATTCTGTATCCTCTACTAAGGCCTCAAACCCACAAACATTTCCAGATTTCCAAAAACCCCATAAAATAATTTCTCAAAAAAAATAAAAAAAACATCCTTTGCAAATTCTTTTCACTCCACATGTGGCATCATATATGAATTTCTAAAATACCTCATTTTCCCAAAATTGAAGCACATTTTAGAATCAAATCCTATAAAATAAACTAAGGATGTCCTATGGTAACATATTTTCCAACAAACCTACTTATCCTAATTATATTTAATCATTATTCTACCAAAACAAACTCTTAATTTAGTGAGAGAATTATTTGTCACAAATACGATTTGAACTAGAAGTAAGAATGTTTCCCTATCCTCCTCTAGACCCTTATTGATGGTTAGGTCCTTCTGTAACACCTATATGTATGATGTAATATCAAATCTATGAAACATAAATTTGATCATAGGTTGGAGGATTTTCTTGAACTTCAAAGTGATTTTTCTTATGTTGGGATATGTTCTTAAAAATTCCTCTTACTGTTTATTTCATTTCTATTTGATGGGAGACCCCTTTCGCTCTCATCAACCAATTTTAGGAATTTATATATGAAGTTGTTATCCAGTCAAAATTGCACAAAGATTTTCCATTCCATGATAATGGTGTAGTGAATACCATACCCATTTCTCTATCAAGGGTATTCACCTTTATTCAGATAATGCTATTGATTGGGTACTTACATGTTTCCAGTTATCTATATTGTGGAATAAAATTATTGTTTTGAATGAATCAATGTTATATGATCTTTTTGGAACACTTAAGCATTATATTGAAATGTTTATGAAGGGTGATCTATGATAGAACTCCAATGCATTGGGTAATGTTTACTATCAAGATACATCATGGTGGGACATGGGTTTGCCTAATTCATTTATGGTATATTTTTCCACACTGAAGTCTTGGTGGTTAATATTTGACATATGTTTAGGAATCTGTGTTTTAAGTTGTTTACAAATTTCCATGATATTAGTATCACGATAAATCATGCCTTATTGTTCATATTACTTTATTCTTTGTTGATATTCATTGTATAACATGTATTTTTCTCCTCATAATATGACATTTTTACTCCCTTAATGGGCTTTATAGATCAACCCTTTCATTATGTATGTCCTCAGGTTATCCCATTATGTGTTGAGTATGAAACAATGTTGTGGTCATGTCAAAGAATTTGTTTATCAAGATGTTGTTATGTAATGTTCCTAAACACGAAAGACACTGGACATATTGATCATTGAAGATTCATTAAGTGTAATTTCATGTATTAAACCATTCTTAAATATGAAATAAGGATAAGGGTTGTTATAGTTGGTATCATAGGATAGATTTAGTTATTTTTGTGATTAGGATTAGAAAACCCTAGATAAAAACCTTAGGTATAAGAATAAGGGTAATAAGACATACCTAAATTTTTTATGTATAGAAGTAGTGGTTTATCAGGAAAATATAACATTATCTGGATATTACATGTTGACATGGTCTTGTACACATATACCTAGGAGTAATAACTCCAACGAGGTGTTTTGGGATTGACTTGGGATAACCTAGTACATGAAAAAGGGACTTATTGTGCACCTTGTTTGAAAATACTAGGGGATATTCTGGGGTAAATACATAAACTCATTGAAAACCATTATTAATGGGACAAAAAGATTCCCATAATAATATATCATTGGGAGTAGATCTTGGATAACATTGACTAAAGACAAGAATGACTTAATTTATAGAGATAAGTGTAATTTATAAGTTATCCCTTTAATTTCATTGGATTTCAATTTATGTGTTTAACTACTTAAGATACACATCCATAATTTTCCTTTTATTATATCCAATGGCCAGAAATAGGAGGAATCATTCTAACAACCGTTGCGAAGGGTAGTGTGAGAATTGCTTCAATGAGATTCTCAACCTGGTGGAGGTGTGAATTTAAAACTTTTCCATGATACTCTCTCAGTTAACTCAAGTTATAAATAGAAACATGGGCCAGGAAGAGAACACCCCCCTAGAGAGAGAAAACCATATTCAATAGATTCATGTGACAAAGGACTCATGCATTTAGTGGAAAATTTGTTCCCGTAATCATAGAGAAATGGATCAATTCTATCAATAAGATATTCTCTATAATTTAATGTTCCAAATAAGAGAATGATATTCTAGTTTTTTATCGAATAGAGGGTGAAGCTGGTTAGTTGGGGGAATTGATCAATAATATGAAACCTAAGGAAGAGATCAAAGCAATTGAGTGGATTGAATTATGGAAGTTTTTTTTGATAAATCATTTCCTCAAACCCCCCATCTAAAGGTGGAAAGTGATTTCCTTGCACTAATGAAAATGGAAGAAAAATCAGTTGGGGTATACAAAGAAAACATCACAAGACATGATCGATACACCTCTAGTTTTATCATTACCTCAGAATGAATGTTTCAACAATTATTTGGTTAGATAAAGTCGTTCCTATGAAAATTTATGGCAATATTTGAGTTTTATAGAAATGAATAAATTGTCTGATGTGCCCTCAAAATCGATACAGAGAATAATCAATATTAGGGGCATTAAAGGATAAGAAGATGAAAGTGGACATTAATTCTGGTGTTCCAATTGATAAATAAAAGAGCACTAAGTAATTCCAGCACCTCTCTTATCAATGGTGTAGAAAGAAGCACCCCAAAAATTGCTTAATCTTAAAAAGGAAATGATATATGTGTGGGAGAGAAGGGAACATGTCCAACAATTTCCGACAGGAGAAACCTGCCAATGTGAATGAAGAAAGGAATGATCCAGTAAATATTCATTTTGTTTTTTATTGCTAAAACAATGATGAAACATGTTACATTGTGAACTATTGCCATAGAATAGTGTTTTCGAATGCAGAAAACAACCTCTAATGTTGAAAGGAATAGATTTTTCCATCACTACTTCCAAAGTGAATCGTAACAAGAAGTGGTGACATGTAGGCTAGTTATTTATTCAAGAATAGAGAACATTCTTTTTTATTCTAGTTTTATGCAATCCTTTATATCATGATGGTTTAGTAGAACTATTCAATCATCACAACAAATAATGGAAGTAGAAATGTCAGTAAAGATGACAAATAATGAAATTATTATATCCTATGAATATAACTCATCCCTTTCACCATTTGTGGATTGAAATTCACAAAGAAACTTATTAAACTTCCCTTAGTATAATTTGATGCGGTTCTAGGAATGGATTAGCTTTACATATATATATCCAACATAAATTTCCATGATTGGGGAATCACTCTCCATAAGAAAAATCAACCCCTGATTCTATACATGTGAATGGAGTAGGATGAATATTTTTGATCACCATTATCTCAAGTATGGATATTATTTCCCTATGAGTAAGCGTATCTTGCTCAAATTATTGAGTCGATGGAATGAGACATTCTCAAAGTCATGCATATTGTGAGGGAATTACCTAATGTGTTTCTTGAAAAATTCATGGTATTCTTCTAATCCGAGAAGATGAATCTTTTATCGAACTTATACCTAGTTCATTTCCAATATCCAATACGTTTTATAGAATGGATTTTGTGGAGCATGTGTAACTGAGGAAACAAGTATAGGAGATTTAGGATAAAGGGTTTATACACCCAAGTGCTTCACCATGGGGTACACAGGTCATCTTCTTCAATAAGAAGGATGGATCAATGTACCTTATCACTGATTATCTCAAAAAAGTCATGATAAATAACATGTATCCATTTCCATGAATTGAATACATATCTGATAATCTATGAAGATCACAATACAAATCCAACTTAGATATACAGTTGGAATATTACCAAGTAATGGTGAAGAAGGATGATATCCCCAAGACTACTTTTTGTACAAGGTATGGGCATTATGATTATAGTGATTCCATTCAGACTTAATAATGATCCATAAATCTGTATGGACTTGATGAATAGATTCTTTAGATATTACCTCAAAATATTTGTGGTAGTATTTATAGAATATATTCTAATACACTCTAAAATAAAGGAGGATCGTGATAAGAATATGAGCACTGTGATAATGACCTTGTGAATGGAGAAGTTATATGAAATGTATAAAAAGTGTGAATTATAGTTGAAGGAAGTTTCATTCATGAGGAATAGCATCACAATCAGTGAGATATATATGAATCTTAACTAGAAAAAAGATATTGATAGATGGGTGTGGAAAACATTTGTGATAGAAATACATATCATATGTGGCTTAGCTGGATATTATCACTTATTTTTTAGATATTTATCATGATTTTTAAATCCAGTTACCAAGATAACTTGGAATGGAGTGAAATTTTATTGCAATGATGAATGTGAATAATGTATCATGTATTTGAAAAGGAGGATGGTCACTACCCCTATTTTAAAACTACCAACAAGTGGAAAACATTTAGTAATACTTAGCATTGATTCAAAGAACATATTAGGATGTGTGTTGATGAAAAATGACAAAATCACTATCTATTCCTCCTGGTAGTTGAAAATTCATTATAAAAACTATCCCACACATGATATGGAGTTAGAATATATGATCCTAGGGTTAAAAATATGGATGAATTATCTCTTTGTGGAGAATTGTGAAATATATACATACCAGAAAAGTCTCAAATATATATTCAAACAAAATGAGTAAAATTTGTGCCAATGAATATGGTTAGAGCTCATCAAGGATTATGACTACTCAATCCACTACCAACCTAGGAAAGAAAAAAAGGTAGTGGATTATCTAAGTAGAAATGACCCATCAATTGTATCATCAATGAGAATCGTGAAGGATCTAATCATTTTAGACTTAAAGAAGATGGATATGGGAATCATAAATTAAGGAACATCATCAATCCTTTCACAAATTATTTCTCAACCATTGCTTTTAGAAAGGTAAAATGATGATAAAAAGATGGTGAAGGAATTCAGAAGAAAGTGGAAATTATAATAAATGGAAATCCTCAGAGATCAGTGTTAATGAAGAAGGATTTTTTAGATTTGGTTCAAGACTATGTGTTCCATAAAATTATGAGTTAAAGAAAGAAATTTTGAATGATGAACATAGTTTTACTTCCTCCATTCAACCAGGAAACACAAAGATGTATCGTGATCTCGAATAGAACTATTGGTGGGATAACATGAAGAAGAAGATCATTGAATATACATGAAAGTACCAGGTATATCGACATGAAAAGGTTGTACAGTGTATGTTTAAGGGGATGATGAAACCATTATCCATAACAACATAAAAATGGGAAAACATCAACATGTAGTTTTCAACAGACATCAATTGACATCCATGGGAAACAGTGCTCTCTAGGTTATTAGGGATTATATGATAGAGAGTGCGCACTTCATTATGATTCAATCGGGTTTCTCATTTGATTAATAGGAATAGATATACATGATAGAACTGGTAAGGCTTCATGTTATATCATTATTCATTCTGTCTCATTGAGATTTAGGATTCCCCTCTATATTTTGAAAAGCCACTAGCATGTTCTAATCACTTAGATGAATTTTAGTATGACTTATCACCCACAAAATGATGGAAAATTTTAGCAGACTATCCAAACACATGAGTACATGATGAGATCTTAATCAATGGAATTAAATGGTGGATGAGACCAACATATTCCTTTTGTGGAGTTCTCTTACAATAATAGTTTCCACTCAAGAATCCAAATATATCCTTATGAATCATTTTATGGTAAGAGATGTAGAACACCAGTATGCTGGGATGATGTTGGGGAAAAAACTTCTAGATTATGAAATGGACTTTGAAATGGTGGAGAAGGTTAAGACCATCGATAATCACATTGATGTTTCTCAGAGTTGAAAAATGAGATATCCTAATAATCATAGATGAGACATAGATTCTGATGTTGGAGACATGGATTTCCTCCACACATCCCTAAGGAAAATAGTGAGTAAATTTAGGAATAAGGGAAAGAATAGTCCCAGGTATATCATCCCTTTTGATATCCTTGATCGAATCGAAGAGGTGTCATATCGAATACCATTCCCATAGAGCCTATCTCAAGTTTGTGATGTATTCCATGTATCCCTATTAAATAAGTACATACCATACCCCTCACATGTACTCAATCCAATGGTGGTACAACTGGGGAATTTCATTTTCCTATTTAAAACAATAAGAGAAGATATTATAACGTAGAGAAAAAAATATATAACATAAGACAATTCCCCAAGTCAAAAAAATTTAGAGAAACCACAAGTTTGAGTAAGTAATGTGGGAACCAGAGGAGGTGATAAAACATAGTCACCACTATCTATTTTAGTGTGAGAAAAAGGAAATTTTGATGGCAGAAATATTTCTAGGGGTAAGGTTATAACGACACAAACATTTATGAATAAAATTCCCTTTCTTTTGATTTAATTATATGTCTTATAGAAAATTAAAAAACATTCACAGGTTTTATTATATCCAATATGATTTTGAATGAAAATTTATTTTCTTTACCCCTGATAATATAGTCATTTAATAGTGATCACATGAATATTATAAATATAGGGTTTTAATAAATCTTCTAAAAAAGGAATTAATGGCCTTGACCAGTAGGATGGCACCATATAAAGCCCATATATGAGAGCTTCCAAGGGATATAGAATTTTTGGATTTTCCTTAGACTAGTTCTAGGTCTAGATCCAATAACAAAAGCATTAGAAATACTGTTTATGGGTTATGTTCAAGCTCATCGAGATCACGACCCAATCCATGATCATTGAATGGCCCCATGAAATCCCCACCATCACATACCTTACTCATAGAAAATATTCTAGTGTAATAATGCGATATGTACCAAAATCTTAGAAATAATATTATATACATTAAATTTTATAGAATAATTAATATACTTATCTTCCTATTATTGTTACTTTGTAAATTCTTTATAAATCACAAGTAGTATTTTTGGTTAATATTAAAATTCAATTAAGAAAACTATATTAATGAATTAATATTTTTGTGAAATAAATAATATTTAAATAAAATGTAATTATTAAATAACTTTTTTTAAATATAAATTATCATATTATATTTATGAATTCAAAAGAAACTTTTATTAATATTTAAAAACTGTTTTTATCAACACCCAACAATTTTCAATAAATGTTAGTTTTGATTTAAAAGTGAAAATTCACATATTTATTAATTTATTTATATAAAATGAATATTATCTTCGGAATTGTGACATCAAAATTATCCAATGGTGAATTTTTCATTACTTTTTGTGGCAGTATAATTTTTTGTTAAAAATTAAATACTGTATAAATATAATTTTCATTTTATGACATCATAATGTTACAACAATGATGTAATAAATACTATAAAATTTATATTTGGAAAAATTAATTTCTTAATTTAAATTAATGTAATTTGAAGTTTATTTGATTTATTCTATAAAGTTGTAGTCAATCCTTGAAGACATAAAATATAATTAGATAATTTAAAATCATTTCCTTGAGAGTGTGACACACCTCCACATGAGAAAAGAAATTATTTTAATATTTTAGGACCTTAGCCTTATAAAATAATATAATCCAATCCCCTTTTCTATAAACCATTTTAAAAAACCATGGTATGATTTGTGGTTTTGAATATTTTTTATGAAGTGTCCAAAACCAAAATAAAAAATGTATCCCCTTCATTTCCTATATAAACCCACCTAGGTTACCATTTACCTAAAAATTCTTGAATCTCATGAAAACTATCTTCTCCACATGAAATATTCCTCCCAAGGAACCCCCAATCTCCCAAGAATCCTCTCCATAGCCTTTCGAGTCACAAATCCAAGTAAGGGATTTCTCTCTTTGAATTTCCATTCAAGCACTTCTTATATATTACGCTTCTTAAATTCCATTTTCATATATTGGTATATGATTTTATATATCTCATTACTATCCATTTGATGTAAAAATTATGTGATATTCCATCCACTCTCATTAATCCCCACTATAATCCATAAAGTACACACATTACTGTGCCGAAATTCCGTAAGGGATCTTCCACCCATCTCATTTATCAAGCATCCATTTTATATTATATCTTATAATCTCTTTTTTACTATGTTGTGATATGTTCTTAAATATTCCTCTTACTTTCCATTTCATTTATATGTGATGGGAGACCCATTTCATTCTCATCATCCCATTTTATGAATTTCTATATAACGTTGTTATGCTGCCAAAATTTCGTCATGGTTTTCCATGCCATGATAATGGAGTAGTGAATACCATACCAATTTCTATATCATGGGAATTCACCTTTATTCACATATTCTTATTTATTGGGTATATACATGTATCCAATAATTCAATATCATGGAATAAAATTATTTTTTTGAATGGATCGATTTTATATGATCTATGTGTGACACTTAATCATGATATTTACCTATTTATAAGGGGTGCACCTTTATAGAGATTCAATTCATTGGATAATGTTTAGTATCATGATATGTCAGGTTGGGATAGGAGTTTACCTGATTATTTTATGGGAATGTCATCCTCCATGAATTCAAGGAGTTTTTGATTTGACTTATGTTTGTGATGCATTGTTTTGTATTGTTTCCACATTTCCCATGTTATGATTATCATGCTAAATCATGCCATTTTATTCGTGTTCCTTGATGCCTTGTTGACATGACTTGTATAACATGTATATTTATCCCCATGTTATACCTTTTTTACTCTCTTACAGCACTTTATAGATTACCCCTTTTTATGAATGTCCTCAGGTTATCCCTTGAAGTGTTAAGTATAAAGGAATGTTGTTGTAATGTCAATGAAGTTTTAAATAAATATGTTGTTGTATTTCATGTTTGAAGTTGTTGTGTAATGATAATAAATCCCAAAGACATTATACCTATATATCTTTAGAGTTTTTTTAATTTATATTTTATGTAACAAATCATTTTCAAATATGAAATAAATATAAGTGTTTTTATAATTATCCTCCCACGAAGTATCTATTTCATAGAATCCACTGACCAAAATGATGTTTAGTCACAACTAAATCAAGCTCAACATCAATATTATCACATCTAATGACATGATATGGGTTAGACATATTCTCTCATATTTTAGATATGAGGAACATGTTATATATCGTCTTTAACTATTGAAGAAGTGATAAATGGTAAGCCACTTTCGCCACCTACTCGGTGACCTTGAAATGTCCAACAAAAAGAGGAGAAAACTTCCCTTACCTCTGAAGTTGTGAATGAATCAAACTAGGTGAAACATTCAAGAACATAAGGTTACCAACTAAAAACTACACTATTATAGAATGATGATGAACATAATATTTATAATGTGATGCATCTTCTTATTCCACTTGTGGAGCCCATTCCCTGGATGTCGATTATCACAAGATCAATGAAAAGAGGATTTATTCAAATGAGGTTGAGTACACTGCTACTATGGATGACCCCTGGATGGACTTAGATGATGATTACATTCTCCTGATTAATCGGTTGGAGGCCCCAATGTCAGTTATGTGACATTTCTTCGTCATCTCTGATATGAGAGGAAGACATGTTCCCATGCACAAGAAACATTGAAAGATTATAGCACACTCTTATAAAAAAATGTAAGAGTGATACCAGAGCCTCTTACTATTGTAAGGTATTGGGATTTTCACCCCATTGCTAAAATAGTATTATATACATTCTTGTTTCACCAAGATGAGCTAAGATAACATAGTCCGACCCACCACTACTTCATTGAAATCATTTGGAATGGGCCTCTCAGTCAGAGTCCCAATGGAATTAGGACGAAAAAATTTGTTTCCATGGTTTCAATAGTGTATGATTATCCTAATGAAGATTACACAACTCCTCAAGTCATATCCATCATTAATCCTCGGTTAGTTAACATGAAATAATTTCCACCCACCTAGGATCCTATCACCTTGAACAATGATGAGGATTTGGAAGATTCTCCTCCCATATTCAAAGAGGGCATATACACTGGCATCGATGAGATAGTATAGGTGAATCATGGCACTGAGATAGATCTGAGGTCAACACTGATTAGCGCATCCATTCCAAAAAAAGAACAAAAATAGTATGTGGACTTCCTAATGAAACGTCATTACTTGTTTTCCAAGATTTATTAATAGATTTGAGGTTTGGACCCTTAGATCTCCATCCATTATATTGGCATACCGATAAATCATCATATGTTTATGTAGACTCTTTGGAAGATGCACCCATACCATGGTTCTATGGTAAAGGCCAAAGTTGATAATCACATCAAATACAACTCCTTCAAGGAATTGTAGTACCCCAAATGGTTTCCCAACAATTTTCATGTTCAGAAGAAGAATGGACATGTCATAGTCTCCAACAACTTCTAGGGGATCTCAACCCCCATTACCTGAAGGATGACATTACACTTTCAGTGGAAGAGATGTTGACTGATGCCACTATGGATTACATGATCTATCTTACATGGATAGGTATTCAATATATAATAAAATATGAATGTAAACAAATACGAGCAATCTACCACCATTGGAGTGTCTCAAGAATCCTTTTGTTATTATGTAATAATTTTTGGTATGAAGAATGTAGGGGCCACCTATCAACATTACATGCAATGCATCTTCAAACCAATCCTCAGGACGCTAGTGGAATGATATGTTGATGACTTGGTGGTCAAATACATCCAGCGTTAGAACCATCTCAGGGATCTTGAGAATGTTTTCAGCTGCATCTCCTCCTACCATTTGAATATAATTTCCTTCAAATGTGATTTTAGGGCGACCTTTGGAATGTTACATGGTTTTTTTGTTAGATATAGAGGCATGGAGAACAAACTAGAGAAGATCGAGGTTATCTGCTAGACACCCCCTCTGAGAAACCACTGGTAGCTCCAATGATTTCGAGGCTACTTAGCTTATATATGCCGATTGATTGGGAATCTGTCTAGAAACTGAAATCCAGTTTCCATACTCATGAAGAAAGTTTCTATCTTCCAATGGGATAAAGAGTATAAAACTTTTTTTTAAGAAATCATGTAGTTCCTACTATAGAATTTTGATTCCGTGCCACCTATCTTTGGGAATCCATTTTTCCTTTATGTAACTTCCCAATAATGATCCATTGGTATCCTTCCCACCCAAAAGAACAAGGTTGGGATAGAGAATAGTTTTTACTATCTCAGTCACATGCTACTCGACATAGATTCCAGATATTATCTTATTGAGAAGAGCTACCTTGCACTGGTTATCATTGTGAAGAAGTTGAGACACTACCTACCGCATCATGAGATATAGCTGGTTTCCCACATGGATCCACTGAAGTACATTCTGCACCCCCCTATGTTGATTAGAATTATAGCTTAGTGTCTAGTGATTCTTCATTAGTTTGAAAATATATTCATTCTTAAAAATTCCATCAAGGGACATGTATTGGGAGACCTTCTTCTAAATCATCCATACCCCATAGAGTAGTATTAGGATCTTAATTTTCTAGGAGAAGCAATCATTTAAGTGGATCTGGTTGTGCCATGTTGGATAATTCACATCAATGGTTCCTCATGAAGTACCACCCTCAACAGTCTCAGTGACCCCAAGCTCAGAAGAGTATACCTGGGTATTGTGTTCATAATGTCTACCTAGGTTATATTGTCCTATAAATTCTTGTTGTCAAAGGGTTCCACCAACAATGCATCAGAGTATCATGATCTAATAACTATCCTTGAATTGTCTCTCTATATTGATATTACTCACCAGTATGTGAAGGGAGACACTAGGGTTTTAATCAAGCAAAACAATGGTGACTATATTATTGGGAATCCTGAGCTCATTAAATTTCTAAAGCATACTCTCCGTTTTATGGCACAGGTCCCTTCTCAGCTATATGGGAATAATGATACTTGATTGAAGAATCATTGATATGATTCTTTGGATGGTCTAGCCTCTTACCTTTTAGATCCTAACCTGGAAGATCTTTTCATTCACATGGAGGATCGAAGATTCGTTTCCCCTGTCAAATCAAATGACAACAACAACCTACAGGTACGTCACTTTATCAACAATACATCCACATTAGGTCCTCCAGGTCCCCCTGTAACTAAAAATTACTCTGAATGGACACCCCTTTTCATGGATTATATCCATCATGATAATCTCCAAATGGGATGATCCAAACCTGAGAGACTCAGTCGCAGTTTTTTGCAGTTGAACCTGTAGAGTGGACCCATGTTGGAGAACTTTTTCTACAAATGGGGGTTTGATAGAATTCCATTACACTGCATTCAAGGATATGGTATACCCCAGGTTAACCAGGAAGGTCTTGTTTGGTCATATGGTGCTCGTTAGGTAGGGATAGAGCTCTACCACTAGATTTGAAGGCTGGTATACTATAGCCCACCATTCTCCATGATAGTCTCGAGTTCTCTAAGAGGTGTTACACATGTCATATAATTGATATCATTGTGCATCGACTACCAAATCCACTTCAATCTACAATGTACTCTTGGCCCTTTTCGGTTTGGGGACTTGATGTCGTGGGACCATAACCACCAGAAACAACTACACAGTTAATATTTATTCTGACCTCAAGAGATTTAATTTCCAAGAAGGCAGAATATATACCTCTTATATAATTCATGAGATCCAACATTACCCTTTTATTTAGGGTTCCTCATTCTATTCTCACTGATAACGATACCAACATTCGAGCGACTGAGTTAAAGAAGTTGTTCACCAAGTAGTGTATCCAATCAAATCACACTTCTCAGTATCATTCAAATGAAAATTGAAAGTTCAAGGAGTTCAACGATGCCCTCTCCAATATTTTCCAGAAAATGGTCTGTTAGTGAAAATTAAGTTGGCCAGATATGCTCCCCAATGCTATCTGGGCTTATTGAACGGTGACTCTTAATTACAACAAGGTGATGCCCTATTCCCTAGTATATGGAACAAAGGTAGTCCTCCCCATTGAGATTTATTTTCCCTCATTTTGAACAAATATTTATGATTATAATATGTCATACAGATTATAAAAATACAATCCGGCTTAACTTGAAGCTCTAGGTGAAAATAGGTTTTGAGGTGACCCATGATCTAAGCTCTCTGTCCATAAACTAAAATGCATTTCATCCAAGTAATACAAAATTAAACTATTCTAACTCATTTTTCATGATACTAAACTGATATCTAAACCCACATGATGTTAAAGTCCCTCCATGGTTCTTCTCTATGACCTTAAACTAATAACTACATAGTCCGGCATGAAGTCAAACTACTATTTCATCCTCATTTCATGCGGATAAACATCACAATGGCCTTATGATCTTAGCTCTATGATTATAAACGTTAATCTTTATCATCCTGGAGATTTATGGTGTGTAATGGGGCCTTATTTTCCTTCATTCACATCGGTTTATATAATTATCTTCATGAAAATCCATTTTCGAACATTTCCCCCACAACAATCTTGCACGACATTGATCTACCTCTTCCTAGAAGATGCAATACTGCATCACATTCAGTCTGAGGTCTACGACCTTAAACTAAGATCTCTTTCATCCTACATGATGTTAAAATATAGTTTCCTAGATGTAAGACATTAAACTGCATAACATTGATTGTCCTTTATTCATGAACATAAAAGGAAAGTTCTCTTTTCCCCTGCATGGCACTAAACTGCTCTGACTTTCATGGAATTAAATGGTGCCCCTCAACCTTATTTCAGGTCGTTAAATTGAACATAATTCCCAGTAAATGAAATTTTCCATTAAACTACGTGGCGGTGTTTCATGAAGATTTTCCTTGGATTTGATTCTTGTCCCTCATGATCACGAGATACGACACGATCCTCCATTTCCTCATTCACATCATGTTATACCTTCTGTGTGTTCATATATGTATGGGATGCGATGTTTTCCCATCTTCATCCTGTATTCATAGAATTAAACTGGTGTATCATTAAAAACAACATATGGATTGATTCCCATACTTATGGGATACACAGTGATTCCTAGACACCTTGTCATTGGGCCCAACCACACAAACCTATTCAAAATATTTTTTTTCATCCCCTGTTAAGCTAAACAGAGAATAAGTTATTTATAAGATCATGTGTTGCAATGTGAATCCCTTGCGTAATATCTCATATTATGTTGCCTCATTATGTCGTGCTGAATGTTTATACTCTAGAAGACTCTCCCCAAGGGATGAGCTCTACAACCCTAAACATGGACAATTTTCACCCTTATTGCCAGATGACAAGATGCATAATAACCCCTATCCTGATAATATGATGTTAATCTACATATCCTTCATCCTAGATGTTTGAAGATAAAATAAACAGCGATACATGTCTTCACCATAGAAGACTCTCCCTTTTGGAATTATCCATCTTGCATGCCATTTTCCAGAACTGTGTATGGATTGATTCCCATCCTTATGAGATACGTAGTAATGCATTAGCATTTTCCCCCTAGTCCTAGATGTAGAATCAATATCTCACCACTTTTTCCTCTTGACCTGGGTATCATCTTGGAATGAGTAATGTGGTTTGGAGCACTTTGGCACTCAATCATGTCTGGTTGGCTTAGGGCACGACACATAACATATCTACTTTAATTGGTCTGAATTCTTTGAACATAAACTACTATTTTTAGTGTACTTGTCGTATGAAAATAAATTGCATAAAAACCATGATCTTCCAATTTTAGAAAATATCACCCCCCCCCACATTTGGAATAGGCCATATTCCATGCGAACATCTTGAAAAAATTATATATTGATTCGAATCCTTATGTGATACGTTGGGATGCTCAGAAAACATGGTCTTAGTACAAGTTGTAATATTTTGAACCTTTTTCCTCTTCCTTGATCTAGGTTCCCACTTGTGGAATGTGTGGTGTGGTTTGGATCTATTTAGTTCTTCTTCACTTCAGGTTATAGTGGTCCCTCCACCCATGTTCCTTTTGACGAACCCCTCTTATCTTCATCTTTACTGAATGACAATAAAAAGAAAATATATTCATTTACTATGAATGGCTGGATTCCCATCTTTATGGGATATGTACTGACACCCAAACATTGTGGTCCCAAGCCCATCCAAAGAAACAAAAATTCACCATTTTCCCCCTTAGGTATGGGTTCCCCTTGGAAAGTGTGTGGTGTGATGTGGATCTCTTTGGTCCTCATTAACATTATCGGTTTTGTTACACCACACACTTCTAAATTGGGATGCATATGTCATAGTCTCATAATTATAAACTATGTAAAATTTTCTTCCTTAACTAGTTACAATATAATTCACTGGCACATCCCACACACATGATGTTAACTTAGGAACCCATGGTTCAAAATATATGAACATAAACTGAGAATTTTTGGTCTGAGCAATATGAACATAAAATATTTGTAATAACCCACCTAGGAACTCGATCATTAAAGGAGGATCTGATCCGGCATATGGATGTTCCACACTAACATTCTTGAATATGCGGTGGTATGGGACCTAGAGTGTTGTATTCCATAGGGAAATTCACCCAATCAATTTCCATGCTTCATGAGTCCCTTTGTACCGTTCCCTGCCCTCTTCTATATCTGAAGGGACCCCACTAATGGCATGGTGCTTTTCCATATGGTTTTCCTACTATAATGGGCCAACACTCAATAAGACTTTGAAAAAAAAATTTGTTAGGTATCATGTCTCGAACATGGTCAGTAGACATCCATCATTTTTCTGTCCTCAATGCCAATAACACTATATGGATGTTGTGTTTCAAACAAGGTCAACAATTACCCTCCATCTTCATGCCACCCTCATTATGATTGAGATATTAAGCATTGTGACTCTCACATTCCACCTCTTTATGTTTTCATGGATCACCAACACTCATGTTGTTGTCCCTCCATATATCGATGCACGTTTAGTTGGGATGTTAGTGTGGTTGAGACTTTCCCACCTGACATTACCTTTATATTATTTTTTTCTCTAATATTCGGAAAATCCCAACCTCACACCTAGTTTCCCACATCGAACATGGATCACATGGGATTATGATTCTTGGTAGGGATTATACCAACATATAGTAGCTACACAGACCTTGGTTCTAAACTCTATTACCTTAAACTAAGAACCTCCTCATGGTTCTCCCAAGAATATTTGGCATGGTATGGTCCTCTATGGACGCATTCATGTGGGGTTTTTTTCCCACACCACACACTTCCTCTCTAGGGTACCTCTTTTCCCGTAATTCTCCAGTAAAAAAATGATAAACTACCTGACATATTTCATCCTTACCACATGATGTTTAGTTTTACAGATGTGTCCCACATACATGATATTAAACTAGGTAACCATTGTCCAAACTCTATAACCCTAAACTAAGAGCCTCTTTTTTGTTCTCTTAGAAGTGTGTGGTGTTGTGGGAACCTATTTGGTCCCCATTAATATAGTGTTTTTAATTTCCACACCATACACACCCCTAATGAAACACCTCCTCCAGTGTCCTCATCGCATGATGAAAAATGAATGTGTTGGTCTATTTATATGACCATAAAACCATAACATCATCATCCTAGATGCACAATGAAAAACAAAATAACATTATGGTGTTCTTGATTGAGATGGAATCACCCTTGGAACTGGTCATCCACCGTGACACCGGTCAAAACATATACACGACTATATTCTTGTAGAGACACCTGTAATTTCAATCCATGAATAGCTAGTAAAAACAAAATAACATACAATATATGTCTAATGGATCTTCTCTATATGTATGGGATATACCATCATTGTGAAATTTTCCTTCTTGAACAACAAGTTGCTTTATTGTCATCCTTATGGGATACGTAGTGATGCCCAGATCATTGATATTGGGTCAAGATGCAATGTTGTGGGCCCTTTTCACATTGAGTCACCTTAATCCTTACCTCATGATGTTGATGTGAATTATATCATAGAAAAATGTGTATCTTGATTCAAATCCTTTTGGGATACATAGTGATTCCCAAGAAGATTGTATTTGGTCCCAATCACTAACTACTATAATCATTTGACTCTATTCATTCCCATGTTCCATGATCAATGACCTTAATCTATATGTAGTTCATTTTAAGACATCCCTTTGGATCATGGGCACTCTTATACATCATTCATGTTGGGTTTTACCTCTTTTCTATGACACACATACACATGGGATGAGTGTTCCTCATTATAGTCTAAGTTGACTGAATTTAAACTACATGAATGATTCCTCAAGAATTCATATGTGGTGTGTGTAGTCCTCTATAGACTCATTCAAAACAGGTTTATCACAATGATCCACCGTAGATACCCACTCAAGATATCATCTCTCATAGTCCATGATCCATGACCTCAAACATGGATACCTATGGTTCAAACTCTATGAAGTTGAACTTAGAACTCATCATCTTCAATGCATTTTACTAAATTTAATCCATTCCTTGAGAATGTTTTGGATGGACCATGATGATTATGGGTTGAATTAGCTTCCTCAACACCGAGGACTCCCCATTATAGTTTCAGTATCCAACTATTTTGTGCTTAAAAAAACTATGTTTGGATTTATTCCCTTCATTACAGGATACATAGTGACACCCATACATTTTATCTCAGGACCATCGATAGGTTCATTAGACTTTTTGTGCCCCTTGTCCATATTTTTGGTCCAAAAATTATGACCTTAAACTGAAAGACTCATTGTGATATTCAACTCTAAACATATCAATTTCACCCCTTTATTTCTGTTATGTAATACTTTTATGGTGCACCATACTTTTTTGACACATTAACATTGGGTTTGTCTCCTCTATTCCATGTGATAATTCTATGAATATAAATTTTAGTACATGAAAATGACTTTATACTCTTTACTAGGGTCCTATATATATGACCATAATCTACGTGAAACATCTCTATTGCATGATGACAAGTTGTGAGGTGTATCGTGATTACATGATGTTAAAATGTGTTATGCATTGTCCCTTTATCATGATGAAAAACTAAAAGGCATCATAGGCCCTCTATAGATATGTCCTTTCTAGAAGATGGGTTTGATATTTATTTTTCCCCATGCTCTAACATAGGTGTACACTCAGTCATTGTTGGATAATTTCAAGAGTGTTGGAAGTCTTTTGAACATTCCATCACTCCACACCATGCATATTGTTCCCTTCTTTTGGATCATTAACCATCTTAATTTCCGAAGGGACCCACAAACAGTTTTTATATTCTACATTGGATATCCTTCTACTCTGTTTCAATTCCTCAAAATATATCAGATGACATTTTGAGATAGGTCCCATATTTTTGATATGGCTGGTGGTTAGCCCTCATTTTTCCCCCATTTCTGGTTGAATTTCCAAAAACTATATAAATAATGTGGCCAAAATTTATCTTATAAATGCATTCCATCGTCTCTGTGATTCCAAAATTTTGTCATCTTGATTCACACTTCCCATGTCCCCTTTGTTCGCATTGATTCGAACTACCCTAGAATTATCCCACTCATTCAGTAGAGCATGTTGGGAAAGGAATGATAGTTTCTCTAAGTTCCATATACATCAACCAAAAACTTTATTGGTCTGAGTACTCTGGGTGGTCAGTCAAAAATAACATACCCAAAGTATTTGATGATTAACTAGAACTCTGATACGAAGTGAACAGTTATGTGATCTTCACTAGTTTCTCACATTTAGTATGAATCATATGATATTAGTGATTGATCATTAGTTGTTTCATATATATTATTGAAATGTAGTAAATAAACTAATAAATAATGTGTCCCTGAACACAACTCAATATTGGAAATCTAACAAATAAACAAGGATGGAAAAAAGATGAACCTTATGGATTATTCCCTTGAATGGAGCATTTAATTTCCACCACCTTTGGAAGTGTGGCCTATAAGGATTTTTGTCACCATCTAAGCCCCTTTTCTTCATAAATGGACTCTGAACCACGATCATGCACCATTATTTGTGACCAGTCCCACTCGATCTAAAAATTAGCCACCTGGAAAAATGGTTGAATTATCTACTCTTGGTTATCCATTATTTGGGACCTTATTTTCATAACCAGCCTTATCTTGGTAGAAATTAATGATCAAATCTCATCGATAAATTCCTCTAGGAGATAGATCTCATGTTCAGCCTCCTAAAGCATCCGAGTGGCAACAAATTTCTCTTGATTCCATGAAGCATTTAGCTAGGGACTACATTATAATATTTAATTAATGAAGTATTCCTAGAACATCATGTACAGACCTCGCGCATTAAATAATCGATTGTACAGGTCTCTCAGCAAAGGACTGTGGAACCCGGTTCTAAGAGATACGTTCGCGGGGCAGATTGCTTCATGAAAATATAGATTCAATTAAATTGTTCACAGATATCTAGTATAGACAATGGGACCCTAAAGCACTTTTATATGAAATGGTTGGTGAAGATTCATTATGACCTTCACATACCCTATCTTGCAACATGTTACACACTGTATGCCTCGTGAGCTACTTTCATGACTAAACATGTTTTCGGTGATGGGCCCTCTTAATCCAAACCTCTTTTCCCACAAGATCCACCTATTAGTGGGGCATTTATTGGTGCTGAAAATATTTCTATCAATGAAATGGATAAATTTACTATTGGTTCAGTGATAATTCAGACTCAAAAAGCCCCAAAATTCATCAAATTATTCTTCCTCATAAAGCCCCATTAGAAATACCCCTTCCCACCATGCGCATGAAGGTGGATGATCTCCATGAGTTTGAAGACCACCACATCCTGGAAAGCATCATTGATGGTAAATTTTTGAGTCCAACAGAGCCCTATAACTTCACAGTGAACCCCATTACCATTTTTATCTTCACTTCCTACAAATACTCATCTTCCCATTCTTCAAAAAAATGAGTACCTTGACCTTTCCACATTCAGTATCCCATCTCACAGAGCTCCTAAGCACATTGAACCAGACCAAAAAATGGGTCACCCAAGGAACATGAGCGTCACAATCCTTGAATTCCATTATTCCTCCTAGCCCCTATTTAATATGGGGATTCCCTTGGTTACGGAATCTTCCTTTCTCGAAAGATGGATCCCCTTTGGATTGCTCAAGGATCCAAGAAGCATTAAGCCTTCACATATAACTCTTCTAATAATCTATATTATATGGAAATTTTCCCATTCTCCAAGAGGTTCTTTTCTTCATGAAGCACCTTCCCTTCATGAATCACCCTTTCTTCATGAAGCTCCTCTTTGGAATCCCCATGGCATCATGAGCTCCTCTCTTGTGCAGTTCTCCAGGCTTGTGTGAAGCTATTTCATTGTTCCTTGTGTGGTATCACTCATTGTGATTCCCTACCTCTTTATATTTGTAATTGGTATGCTAATCGATCATTATTCTTGGCATAGACATGCAAATGTGGACCCCATGAGTGACCATTCCACTACTGCTACCCTTACATAATTTTTTTGGTTTTTCACCATTCAGAGGTTCATGAATTCAATTATGTATGTCCTAGTGGATAATGAGTGAATTATCTCTATCTGAGTTATAGGATGGTAAACTTAAAAGGCCCATCATACAAATCATAGGATGTTAAACTGTTTTATCACCCCATGATATTCACATGGGGTGTCTCTCTTTGGGAATCCATCATGGATTAAGCCCCAATATCCATCTCTATGGGCCTCTCTTACATGTAGTCCCAAAACAATCCCTCAATGACACATCTTTCACAGCATGACGATCTAGTCTAATTCATCCTCTTGTGTCTCACACCGAACATGAATCACATGGGATTAGAGATTAAAAGTGAATGTGGATCTATCTGGGCCAACTAAGTGTTTATTGCCCTTTCCCCTTCCGAACTATATGGGTTTTTAACCCTGTCTTCTTACTAAGGTAAGTAGAAATCCTCTTCAATGATCAATACCAACAAATGGTAAACTCTGGTGCTCCCTCTTAGGGATGAACCCTCATGATGTGACATCTTACCTTTATGTGAAACATCCCCCAGATCCACCTTCCTGAGGTGTTCTGATCTATCTTTTTGTGCTACTAACTGTGTTTAATCCCTATCATGTAAAAGGGAAGCTAGCCTCATGTACCCCCCAATGGAATATTGAACTACATGGACATTGATAACTGTCTCCTATATAGGGTATGTAGGAAGCATCCCTAATGTTCAAGCCTAACACCATCATATTCATGTCTATTCTCCATCATCCTTATTGTATGATGTTAAACATAATAGGGAACTGGAACTACGTGGATGTTAATCCCTATCTCCTAAACAAGTTATGTAGGAATCCGCCTTGATGTTAAATCCCATCAAAAATTCCTATCGTGGTACTTCCCTTGAGCCAATATGTATTAGTAGGTTAATTCCACAACCTGGAGGATACACTTCCATTGGGTCCCTATCCCTGAACTCCATTATCATGAGTCTCCTCCTTATATTTCTCATTACCCACTCAAAAACTACATTTACTTTGATTCCCATCCACTAGGATATGTAGGAAGCCTCCTCAAGGTTCAATCTGATGACCCCTCACAATACATCCATTCTATACATTACTATTTAACACTTCCTTTATTTACATATTGATTCTTACTCGGTCCACCTCATCTTGGTGAGATCATTCCATACACATCATCTCTACTCCTAGAAGAAAACAGGTAGATAACCATGCATAATCCCTACACAGTCTATATTAACCCAACCAAGAGTGCTCGCCTTGTGATAAGTAGCTACCATTTGTAAGACCCTAATCAACCTCTCGAAATTTGTGGGATTTGATTCCTATAATCAAGATATGGTATATATGAAGAATCAATGTGGTTAAATACAAGTCAATTCTAAACCTTAGTGCCTCCTAAATTATGGTCCACCCTCCTGATCCACCTTCAGTGGTGTCCAGGTCATCCCTCAACGTGTGACATCTTTCCCTTTTTGGGAAACATCATCTGGGTTTGTAGTCAGAAGAGCTGTCACCTATTTAGTAAGCCTACTAGGTGCTCACTTCTAGAGATTAACCAATATTATCCACCTAAACAGGACATATGAGAATCCCATTCCATAACCACAATATGTTAAACTCGTGACTTACCCTTTGCTAAACATTGGATACCTAAGGCAAAGATCCGAAAACATGCCTCTGGCATAAGATACCCCTTGATTGACATGGGATGCCCGGGGTTTCCATTACCTTGGGAAGACCACTTATGAGGAAGAATATAGGTGTACTAATGTTTCAGCGTCCAGACAAGCCACTGATACCCAACATGACTACTCTACTAATTGAATATTGATAACCTAAATTGATGCTTTGGAATATCCATACAGAAGCAGTGTAATTAACTAGTGTTCATAATGAAATGGCCCCATGTATAAGGTTCATGACAACATCTTAATATATAAGGGAGACCCAGACTCGAAAATAAATTATGAGGATAAGTACATGAAAGGAGGAAAATACATCCCATTACATCATTTCGATCAAGGAGCAGACATCTCTGAATAAGTGATGAATGATGCCTGCCATTAGAAGGGGAGAATATGGGCAAATAAAATGTGATGCACTAGTGTGTGAAAGCATGAAATGGTGGGAATGACCCAGTGGAAATAATTGGAAAAAATATTACCAATTATAAAAATCCAATTTATAAAATTATGTCATACTTTGTCATCATCCAAAAAATATTGCTGATAGAATATATAAAATTCCATGTGTCAATTTTTCAATAAAATTGGGTTGATAATAGGAGTGCAGTTAAAATAGATGAATTATAATTCATGAAATTGGGTTTCAGTATGAGAGGATTAAAATATGAATAATTTATAATGTAATCACATGTAGTAAAAGTATTTTATTTTCTGGTTCCTATAAACAAAGAGATTCCAATTATTTTATTATTGACCAGAACCACTTAAGGGTCAGATGTCAACTCAACTGAGGATAGCCCTCTCATTAGGATGTTGCAATATCATTGCAATAGTCCTAAATTTTACAAGGACTTTTATTGTATAGGAGACCATATTGAGGGAATTTGGATACTCGATAAAGGTGTTAAGTATCTTCAACCATTTTAAAAAAGAGATTTTAATAATCACGTTATATTTTTTGTAATTAACATTCTTTTATCTAATATTATTATTAGATTACTACTGAATTTACGTAATATAAATTAAATGTTCAATAACTACTATATTTAATGACTTTTTCAGATGTGTATTCTCCCAATAATGAGAAACCATAGGTATCTCAACCGGATGATTATCTTAATTTATAGGAATAAAAGGCTTATGCACATACCGATGATACCAGTATAGGGGAATATTATATTGATTGTGTTAAAGAGAAGGAAATGGTTGGAAAAGAATAACCCATGTCCAATAAAAAATAAAATCATTGTTGCATGACTGTGTCAGGAAAAATTATTAAGGTGAGAAACAAAGGCATCAAATTCAAGGATGGATGGAATGCACATGGCCATCCTATTAACCCCAACCAGTTCATGTTCAATTGATACATTGGGATCACAACTTGAATTCACAATCCAAATGATATAGACTCATGGAACAATTTTGCACCTACACATAAGGCACTAATTTTTGAAGAGTATTGGGAAAAATAATATGATACACTTAATTTATTTTACTAAAAATAAAAATTATGAAACACTGATTTACTCTTTAATATCACTTGTATAGTGAATTTAATATAGATCAAACTTCAATGATTTTTTATTAATTAATTATAGAATGTATAATGTAGTATTTCATAAAATTTTTATGAAGTATCATATTAAATATGTTGATGGGAAAATAAAGATGCACTCACCATAGATGTATGCACAATAGATAAACCAAAAAAACGTGGGGTGTATTTATTGGTCATCGTGAGGAGACATATTTTCAGGGTACATTGTGACTTGTATTAAATTGCATTAAACTACGTGTATTAATAAATTTTATTATAATTGTTAATTTTTGAAATAAATAAATGGGTGATGAAAATAAGAAAAGTGTTCAAAAATTAATGTACACATATCGTAAAGTAAGGATGAGGTGTGCTTCTATAACATCCCATGTAATTATAAAATAAATCATTCTCATATCTATTAATATTTATGAATTAAATATTAATTTAACCTTAACATGGATTCTATTTCTAATATCTTACTTGAAATGCAACAATGGGTTTCTTTGTAATCTTATGTTGCACAAAAAACATAGTTATATTGAAAAATAATACATTATTAATATTATTATTTTAAATGTTTGTTAAATCCTAGTCATTGTGTTGATGAGAATGAAAATAATTAACTAAATTTAGTATCAATATTTTATTAAATGTTTTACCCTCTTAAAATAAATTTTATAGACCTAAAAAGAATAAATCCAATTTTAGGCATAAAAGATCAAATATTTTTAAAAGGTAGTTTTACCACATTTTGATTGAGAAACCATTTTAAATATTGTATTTGAAAAATGTATATTTTCAATTAGAAAAAATAAAATTATTCTGTAGAAGAGAGATATCAAAATATATTTTTGATAAATTGTTAATATTTTTCTGGCCACTTTCGTCTTTTAATGAATAGTCAAAAATAATTCCTTTTAATTCAAAACTGATTTTTCAACTAAATTATTTATATAATTATATTATCCATTTAATTGTTTTTAGAGTGTAATTAAACTTTTTTTTATAATTTACTATTATTTTGGTCAATAGAATCAATTTCAAGTTGAAAATAGGTATAAAAACATTACAATCTTTTGAACGGTTTCAATTTATATAGAATCATTTTTAGTTTTGTTTGAAGAATTGATTTTAAATAATATTTCACGAATAATAGGAATTGAATTAGATAAAATGGATTCCATATTTGGAATTAGTATGTACCAATTATATTATAAGGTTTATTTCATTTTTAGGTATAAATAATTTACCATGGTAAAAAAATTCTTTACTGTAGTAAAAGTGATATTTTTACAAAGGTTATAGTTAACTGTTAAAAGCATCACATACATAAAAATTAAAATATTTATTGGTTATTTGAGGTGTGAATCTAACGTAACCATCCTATAAAACATTAATTATAATCCAAAGTCATATAAATTTTTTTCACCTCTATAAGGTTGGATTTTAATATTAAATAATCAATAAATTAATCACTTGGATCCACCTCTCCTCAAGTATAAATTCCACCCCTCCACCACCCTAGTTAGATCAAAAAAGCCTTGTGGCTCCTCAAATATCTGCCCTTACCTATTATTCTCACTCTCCTCACATCAAAAAGATACTGGTATCACTAAAAGTCCAAATCTATGGTCTTAATGGGTCATTCAAGGAGGGGATATTCAAGAGGAAGATAAAGAATGTACGATACAAGTCAGACTTGAGGTATGGGAATTTCTTAACCTAATGTCCTTTCATTGAGTTAATTTTTTTACTTCTTGATTTTTTCATTCAATTGTTTTCTGTGATGTAAATTTTCAATATCTTATCATTTATTTATATCTTGAATTACATTCAATGTTTTTAAATGGTCTATTTCTATATGGAATGTTTGACTTTCTGTACAAACAACAAAACGAATGTATTTTTAATGTATATGGTGATAAAAAAAATTTTGTATTCAAAAGGGATATTTGATATTTGTATTACTATATAATCCTTAATGTTTTTAAAAGGAACATAAATACCATATTAAATTTTCAGTTATTTTGGTATTGATACTAGTTTTGAGAATGGATTGATTATTTGAATATATTGAAAGGATATCAAGTGATTGCAAGGTGTAAATGTTATTTTACCTTTAAAGCATGATTTTTACGTTGTTATTATGTTTTCGTTCTTGGGAATTTATTATAGATATGGGTGGTTCTATGATATGTTGAGGGAATGTGATCTGATGATACCTCACCAAGTTATTGGGTAAAGAGATGGTGTTAAACGATAAGGTTTCTCTAAATATCTTTATCTAATATATTGTGATGGGTATTCCAAACATAACCATGATGGTTACTCCCTATGTAGTTTTGAACGCTACAATATAAGTAAGATATGTATTCCACAAGTTACGTTCATAATTTTTTATTTCTATGAGTTTTTCATGAATCTTAGGAGTTCATGAGGTAGGTTAAAGAGCTTGTGTTTTGCAGACGAAAATTATGGTTTCATGGGTTTATAGTGTTTATTGACTATTGATTTTATTTCCTATTATTATGTATCTTACAGATATTTTTTGTGATCATATTAGGATTTTAAAAAACATTCCCAGGGGATAAGGATGAGTAAGAGAAACGAACAATATAAGAAGATTTTTATCATGAAAATAAATCATGTTTTATTTTTAAAGGGGTTTCCTTTGGTAGAAAAAGTGGACAGTTTTTTGTAAGTATCTTCATGTATGATTATGGGATGTTATTTATTAATGATTGTGTAATTACCTAAATCTCTAAACCTAAAAATATCCTCAATTTTAAAGTATGTAAATTCATGATTGAACTCATGATTGTGTAATGATTAAGGCTGGGGCCTTATCATTGGTATCGGATTTTAGTTTAGATGACATTAGGGGTTAAGATATTTTTAATATAATATCTATAAATTATTTTATTTCATTATTATGAAATTGAAATGATATAGAAATTGAGGATTACCATGTTTTTTCAACTATGAAATTTTTGTTTTGAATGGTTTTCGATGGAGGAAACATGGAATATATGTTGGGATGAAATCCATAAGAAAACAACCTTCCCATTCAGCAAACTGCAATGGTAAAAATAGGAACTAAGAAATTTGTTCTAATGATGGCTTAGTTGACTCTAGCTATAAATGGTGGTGGTATCCATGGAATAGATCAGTCAAACCAACCACATAAGAACATGTCTATAGTAGATCATTTCATGAGGTATCATCACTCATCATTCAGAGGATAATCAGGCCTCATGCTAGCTAAAGTGTGTATTAAATAACTATAAATGATTTTCAAAGTCACGGGGTGTTCATATAATCAAAAGGTTAGCCTTTTCATTTATCATTTTGAAGGAAAAGATGACCAGTGATGGTCTATAGTTAATATTATCAGGGACATTGATGTGATTGTTTCTCTTCAGTGGGATGAATTCAAAAATATGTTTTTTTAGAAATACTTTTCTAAGGAGGTCTGACTTAGCATGAAAAATAATACATGGAATTAGGGAAATATGATTACTCGATGGCTCCTTAGGAAGAAACATTCACTCTAATAGAAAGGTACACTTCAAATTACATTGGGAACCTTGATAGTAAATTAAATTTTTTTTACTCAGGATTAAATCCAAAGTATCAAATGGTGTTCACTTATCAGGAGTTAAAATGATACAAAAAACATGTTCACTATGAGGAAAAGGTGGGAATGTAGTTTGTCGATGATCGTGTGTTCTTTGAAAAATAGTAGAATTATAGGTTGTTGGGGTAGGTGAAAGGGGAATAATTCTTCAAACAATTCTTATGGTAGGATACAATTTACAGTTTGTGAAAGGTTATGTAAAAACAACACTAGGGAATGCCTTATGAATTCTAGGAAGTTCTTATCATGTGGTAAAATGTGATATAAGGCTCATAATTGCACTAAAATTATCAATGTAATGATATGAAAAAAAATGATTTATAATCAGTAAAATAAATTTAAGTGCGATGAGATGGGTCATTATGCAAATGATAGTCCTATTATGAACTCAAATGAAGGGAAGCAGCATGACTATAAGAAGAAAGGTGTGGGGAAATCCTTTTCAAATACTTTAGTATATGTTGGGACATAAAATTATGTGGTATCAGCTATATTGTGTGTTTACTCAGATTACTCTAATGTGTTTTTTGATTGAGGGTCTCCACATTCTTTCATTTATGATAAATTCCTTATTAAATTGGAAATTTAACGTCCAGAAATGAATCTAGAACATTTGATAAAAACACATTGGGGAAATTTTGAAGAAAAAATAAGAATCTTCCATTCATTATATGTCGAGATAGTTTACATGAAAACACTACCATTTTTTCACTAGTATAGTTTGATGTTATTTTGGGTATGGATTGGATTTCAATCCAGCATACTAACATTGACTATAGATCTAATGAATTTTCATTTTAGACAGACTTTTAGTTTGTGTACAATAACAAACTTTTATCTTTGATAACATGTTTGGATGTTGAGAAATTATTAAAATATAAAAATGAATGCAACATTTCACATATCATTAAAAAAAATGAACTGTTTATATTAATGACTTTCTAGTAGTAAATGTGTATCATGATGTTTTTCTTGATGAGTTTCATGATATTATAGCTGATCAAGAAGTTTAATTTATTGTTGAATTAGATTCTCATACTGAGCCAATTTTAAAAGCCCTTTATCAAAAGGATGGAATTTAACTATTAGATTTGAATAAGAATCTATAGAATTTATTAGATAAGTGTTTTATTTGACTTAGAGTATCACCACGGTGTGCTCCATTCTTGTTTGTTAAAAAGAAAATAGTTCAATTAGACTTATCATTTATTATAGATCCTTGAATAAGATCACTATAAAGAACAAGTATATTCTTCCACAAATCAATTATTTATTTGATCATCTCTAGGAAGCACAATATTTTTTTATGTTTTACTTGAGGTTGGGCTACCATCAGTTGAATGTAATGGAAGCATAAATTATAAAGACCACATAACTATTTATCCTAATAAATTTTTTTTTAATAATGTACAAGGCCATCAAACACAACTGAGATTTTTATTTTTCTTTTATTAATAGGATATTTCCATATTTTTGTTGAAAATAATTCATGGTTATCTAACCCACTAACTAAGATAACTTTAAAGGGTGTTTATTCTTCTAGCCAGAAGAATGTGAATATTATTTGTAGGAATTGAAAATAAGATTGGTGAATGATCAAATTTTGGAACTACCTTCATAAAATAGTGAATATTTAATTTACATTGTTGCTTCATTGAAAGGACTTTGTTGTTTCCTAATGCAGAATGATTATGTAACTATTTGTGCTTCATGTCAGTTGAAAACTAATGATTTAAATTACACTAATCTTGATTTGGAATTAAATGGTGTTTTTTACATTAAATTTTTTAGGCATCATCTGTATGGAGTAAAATGAGAAATATATACTGACCAGAAAAGTTTTAAGTATATGTTCACTCAGAAATAATTTAACATGCAATGCCCCAACCCCAGAATCTCAGTGTTAGTGCATTATTTTAATACATTGGCATGATTACAATGAATCATGTCAAGAAGGACCGATCAGTTTAGTAGTCTTGGAAACAAGATACATATATATGTTCATAATTACAACTTGAAAATACATACAACACTAATTTATTCTATTAAAAACATCCAAGCTTCCAAGATTAATCCTACAAGTCACTCATATCTAACTTCTTCATATCCAGGGAGAATAAAACATGAGAAATGGGTGAGTCGAACTCTTAGTAAGAGTATTCAATATAGAAGAAGATAACTTATACATTAGGCATGGTGAATAATTGAAAACACATGAATTTAAAAATAATATACATGAAAACATTATGGCAGGAATATGAGCTGAGTAAACAATTCCATAATAAAACACAGTCATGGGTATTCTAATAGTCTAACAACCAAATGAAATATCAATAGCTAATATCATAATGATGGAATGCATAATTCCAGACATCATAACCACATAGTCAAGGCCTCGTGCAATGACAACTAATAATATTTTTTCAAGGCCTTGTGCCAAGACACTAGTTTGTACCATGAGACCTACGAATAGATCACGGAGCTATAGCGGGATCCACCCATTACATACTATGTCTAATGTATTCCTCACATGAAAAGGTTTAAACCTAACATAAACATTTGTATTAAAACTAGAATATTAAATGTCAATAATTTATCCATAAACCATGAATGGTATAAAAATATAACATCCATAGTCAAACATGACTCATTCAAAAATATATGGAATATTTTATTATAATATATTAACAAAAATTTAGAATAATTAAGTATATAGACGTAGATGGAAAAAAATAATCCAAACTATTTGAGACAAATATCCACCTTTTTCTTGAAAACATTTAAAAGTCTCACTATTTATCAAGAAGTCGTTTAAAATATATTTTTGAATCAAAGTGTCCCATACCACTTTTAAACATTTAAAATGAATTTTAATTTTAAAACATTAATGTCCATATGAACAAATATTCAAACCCATTTTTAAAACATGGACATTAATGAGAACGAATTAGAAGAATAAATCTTTAAAACATTTAAAATTATATTTTATTTAGAGTTCCTAAACAAATGAGAGACACTTGATTACAAATAATTGAGGTAATAAAAACTTTACAATATCATGAGAATAAAATATTTCATGATATACTATGTCAATGTATGGTATACACACCAAATTAAAGTGAATTTTCACATAACAATGAAGACTCAATGGAATATAAATTGAGATGAAATCCCTTATAAAGACTGTATCCATAGGTTAAGGATAAATTAATGACATAATTATGTGTGAAAAATATAAATATGCTCAATAAGATTGGATATTTAGTGTAAATAAATCATATAACATTCACACATATTCATGTAAAAACAACACCAATGAATTGGATGTTTAACTCAATGAATAGAGATTGAGTTAAAATTACTCTTATAAAGTTCATATCGATTATTGAGAATTTATCAATGGAGTGATTATGTGAATCAAAATTATATCCACATAAAGGTGGTTGAACATTACTACATATATAATAAATATTTATTCCCCACATAATCCTAGAGTAAAATAATCAATGAAGTATCCCTAAATCCCAATGAGTTGAAATTGAAATTTGATATTGCCTTACCGATTTGGTAACTTATGAAACATACACCCCATAAAAGAAGGATCATACAATGAAGATTTAAATACCCATAAATTAAATTCTTCTACACCAAGAATACAATAATGGTCATTACATACACCACACAAAAGAAAATAATGGCCAATATAGTATAAATCTCACAGAAATAAGAAGTAAGATGAAAGCTCCTTACCATGTTGTAATTAATCGAGTCATCTGAAAACAGATAACCATAAAATTAATACCATAATAAAATGAATATAAATAGAATCATTATTATATATATCAAATTTAATTTCACAATACACCACATGTAATAAACATGTGGCGAACAATGGAAATCTCATGGAATTAAAAGTGAGATAAGAATCCCCTTACCTCATGTCTGACTTGTCTTGTATGTTCCTTATTATTCCTGAATAATATACATAAGTTAATTTATAATTGATTAAGAACATTTTTCAAGTTTATTATTACTTTTATATCACTTATTACCTTGATATAAAACTTAGTTAATTATTTGAGTTTATATTGGATATTTTATTGTTATTCGGAACTTGAGTCGAAGAGGAACTTGTTATAATTACAATTTTTCATTGTGGTAAAAATTCCATTATCTCCAGAATGATATAAATGATTTATATATCATATATATATTGTATATCAAGTATATATATGTATTTATAACAGTACATAACATTTTGATATAAGAATTAAAATGTACCGTTCATGAAGATGGTAAGCCGTACGTACGCAGGAACGCTACTTTCATTTATATTTTGTATTTTAATGGAATTAAAACATAATTATACATAGTTATATTATAATTACAGTATTATATCATATATAATATCATTAAATACATCTTTTATACGTCCCACATAAGGAATTAACGTGTCATATCATTTTGAAGGGGCAGTAGTCCGTACTTCCTCAAATGAAATTATCACGTTTTACCCATAATGGAAACCCTTAAATAATGATATAAATTGAAAATACAGAAGTATTAAGAAAACATAAACATAATATATATATCATATATAAATACAGTTCAATCTTAATGGAAACCATGAGAGGCGGTAGGAGATAATCAAACAAATCATCGTTTCGTGAGGTGTTAGTTTTCTATCCACAGAAACAATATGTACTTCACCCATTAGATGGAGGTGTGTGTAAGTGTATTTCGAATATGTCTCATAAAAACATCCTATTGTATTTATGATATTGTTTTTTATAAGGTAAATTAATAAAAATATTTTAGGGGGATGGAGAAGAAAAATAATACAAAATAATTTAAGAGAAAATGTTACCTTTAATTTGGGTATTTTTTTTGCTTGAACCAAAATGAATTCTTTAAGGGACTTCATTCTATGTTAAGGAATCTAAGAGGAATAGTGTTATCTTGAGAGATTATTTGAGCAGGTTTTGGATGAGCCAAGTGTCTTGAGAGGTGTTTGGAATGGGTTCAAAGTGGTGTCCTTTTATAAGGGGGAGGAGGGTTTCATTAGAAAAGTGTGAAGATATTATTTTATTATATGATGATATTCGGTTTCTAAAGGTCCAAAACTAATTAAAGACAAAGATACGATGACTCACGGTCAAAATAAAATCATCCAATAAGAATTGAGCATGTTTTGTGTATTGTCTGAATATTAATAATCTTGTTTATTTAAATCATTTATTAATAAGGAAAATACAACATCACTATGGTACCATAAATAATTTAATTTATTTGGTGTCTAAAAATTATAAAACAATTACCATAATATATGAAATATTTTTATCTTTCCAACTATTATTTATAGTTGAAATGATAACTTATATAACCCCATGTAAAAATTGATATACTAAAAGATATGTGTTAATGTCATTTTTGTCTTTACTTTATGTTAATTAAAATAATGTGTCAATATCATTATTAAGTGGCTCCATGGGGTCAAAAAATCGACCCAACGATTCCCATGGTCAGCCATTTCTCATCCAATAAGTTTAGGACAAGTTTTAAGGTAATTTTGTATTATTATAATATTTTGTTTACCTTAAATTACCCTATTTACATTTAACCGCGGTAAATAAAAGTCAAAAGTTACGATTCAACAAAAATTATTTTCTTCTTATTGAACCAAATTTTACTTAATAATAACAACCATGTATCTCAGATATTCTAAATTCATTGGACAAAAGTGGTAAAATTTCATTTAAATGAAAAGGTTGGATTTTAAACTACTACATAGTGGTTTCACCATTCATCAAAAATTGATGCTTTTCAGAAAAATATCCAAAATTCAGCATCAGCTATATTTGATATTCCAAATTCCCAAATGATGTCTATTTTTCCAAATACAAAACATATAATTTTTATTAATTAATATAAAATTAATTCCAGTTGTCAAAATAAATAGCATGTTTTTAAGAACGAATAACTATCAAAATTTTGACACTTGTTTATGTATAATTTTAAAGTAAAATTAATTCCAATGACCAAAATTGGATTAATGTGTAAAAATATAATCTAATTACACATCAAAACCAATTTAAAATATAATCTAATCGTATAAATACATTATAATAAGAGTAATATTTTATATTAAAATAAATTATTTCCCACTATTCATAAAAAATGAACATCATTAGAAAAATACCAAAATTTCATCCAAAAACATTTTTGATGTCCTGTTTGTAAACAAGAAGTTTATTTTGAAAAAATAAAAATGAAAAAGAGTAAAATATTGGATTTAAAAAGGGTTCTCCATTAAAAGGTTGTAGAATTGAATTTTTTAGAAATATACATTTTTATCTTAAAATTTAAATTTGTTCTTATAATATGTCTAAGAAGAACAAAATACCTAAGATAAAATTATATGAACTGTATAAAATTAATACTCCAGTTAATACTATTAATAACCACTTTCGAACGTCTAGTTTGGAAAGTCGAGGTGCGCTCGAACTCGGTGTTGCGTGTAGCACAAGCTATTGAATTTAAAGAAAATAACTTACTATTAAATCTTGGGGTGTTACAGTACCCCATCCTCAAATAAATTATGTCCTCGCAATTTGAAATTGTTCTTTGAAAATAAAATGATAAAAATAGAAAAATTCCTTTGTGGAAAACACACATAAGAAACTGGGTTAATAAAATTTAGTCTTAATAAGAGGGAAAATGAGATGAAAATTTTACCACTAAATTATGATCTCGATTAGGAGAACATTTGAGGAAATTAAAGACATTTAATTTGAGGAAAATCATAAATATATTTTGATAGTGATTGAGGTCATCAATCAAAAATAATTGTAAAATTGAGGGCCTCAAATCCATCAATATATGGATATTTAATATATCATCAGTTCAACAATATATAAAGCATTATGATAACACGTTTTTGTTTTTAAATCCCCTTTTATAATGTTTAATAATAAATTTAGTCATAGGATAAGAAAAAATATATACCCGACGAGTATTGTATCATCCTTCATCTAATTCTTACCACAAACTCATATTTCACTCCAAATGATGAGTATTAAACAAGACTTGGTCATACCAGAAGTGATAGAATCAACTTATAGAGAATCACATAATCCACAATGGATGAGATATAGATTTCCCTTTTATTTAGAGATTAACCAAAACCAAAATACTCAGTAAAAGATAAGTTGATCACCCAAAAGTATAATAATTTTGAGAAAGAATTACTAATATTAATTTATAAAATTAATCCAACAATACTAAAATTTCACTAAATACCATTCAATAAAAAATTGTCCATAAAATCTATCAATATAATCCAAATAAATATTGAAACCCAAAGAATAGATGAATTTTCTTACATAGTCATCCATGTTAAATTGTATCTCCAAATAATATCGACTACTCTTAAATCCACATACTTAAAAGTAATTAACCTAATCAAATATTCTGTATGAAAGGTTAGTCATTTCCATAAATAAAAAAAATCTCTATAAATCCAAAATAAAAACATAGGTAAAAATCCCACCAATACTCTTCAAATGAAATCCCATAGTATTCAATTTTCCTTAGGCATATAGTATTCCCTATAGAGAGAATGTCTTCCAAAATAACATTTATCACTTAATCACCAAATCATTTTCCAATACTATGGATATCTACTTGATAAGACATAAGATCCCAAATCAACTTATTTTTTATCAATAAAATCATTTAACTAAAAATAATTAGTCACACTTACCAGGGACTTCACGAAGTCCACTGATATGCGATAAATCCCAATCGCACTATGGTTGTGGGTTCAATTCCCACACCTCTGTCCGACATGATGGGTTGTCACACGGTTTTAATGTTGAACTTTTTCAAAAACTATATAATTTTATAATATTTAAAAATTGAGATAGATTCCTAAAAATAACAGTAACCTAATTTCATCACAAATTTAATCTCATACCTCTCATTTTCATTCAAAAATTTCATAACATGTAGTTTCCTCAAACTCAATGATCATATAAGACCAAGTTATTATTTATAACTATATCCAGAAGAGTAAAGATAATTATTCCTCAAAAAATAACTTCCACATGCCAAACTAGAGGGTTAAAATTAAAAGAGAAAAGTATTCCTAAGTAATCCCATCAACAAATAGCACTTATAAATTTTGAAAATTTTTCCATCCATTAATTTCTACATAGTTTCTTTCTTGACCAAGAGGATATCCTATATAATAGGGTATTCACTCGAGTAATGGATAGCTCACCAACATTTATGACAAATGACTGTAAATGAATTCTTGGGACTATTTTTATATTCTTCCATAGTACCCTTCATTTTTCCTCGGCAATTCTTTACATTATGTAATTATTTCCCACACATAAAGAATTTATGTGTTTCATTAAGAAACCCTCATAGGTGTCTCCTTCCAAATTTCCTACATGATGGAAAATGAGATTTATTTTCTCAATGGACTTCACTGCTGGAGACCTTATCATTCAAACCTTTTCTCTTCTTTCACGAGTCCGGTAGTTGGTTAATATATATGTTGTTGATCATATTTATGGAAAATTTATTCAGAATGAACATGATATCTTTTATACCAGTTAACATTCCACATTGTTTCACTTTTCCACCAACATTCAATACTTGTAAATCATGCTCAATTATACTATGACTTCCTTGGAATCTAGACATTGACTAAACCCGAAAAGCATCATGTGAGTAATAATAGTCATAAAATCATTTTGAGAATATCATGACACTTAATATTCATTTTAAAACACCTTTTGATTAACCAAGGTCATTTATTCTCATATTATAATAGAATCCTTCAAATCTAATTGTAAAGATAATGTTAATTATCCTAGGAATATCCTCGGGGAGTGTCATAACCAAGAGTGCAGTAAGGCCCATTTTCGTATACCAGGATACCCCGGGTCAAGCATGAAACTCCTTGTTGGAGTTTTCACTCCTAGGTATATTTGTGCCGGAGCCACCACTACCTTCTCATATCTATACAGGGATGTACTGCTTGGAAAATACTCAAAATCTCTACAATACCAAGATTCTAGGATGTTCTTCTATACTAATCCTCAATATCTATCTTAGGGTGATGTTCTATAATGAGATTTTATCTCAATCTACTTTCCAAGGATTACACTAAACTTCCTCTCATACAAACTGTAACACCCTGACCCCAGAATCCAGGAGAACATGCATTAATTTAATACATTGGAATGATTTCAAGGAATCATTTCTCAAAGGATGGGTCAATTTAGTAGTCTTGGGAACAATATACGTACATAAGTTCAACATTACAACGAGAAAAGAAAAATCACACTAATTTATTCCATTAAAAACATCCAAGATTTCAAGACTATTCCTGCAAGTCACTCATAAATAACTTCTTCATATCCTGGAAAAATGAATCATGATAAAGGGGTGATCTCAAATGCTTAGTAAGAGTATGAAATATTGCGGAAGATAACATAAACATTTGGGATGGTGAATAATTCAATACACATGCATTTAAAAATAATGAAGATGAACACTTTATAGTAAGAATATGAGCTGAGTAAATAATGCCATAATAAAACATATTTATGGATATTCTACTAGTTGAATAACCACATGAAATATCAATAGCTAATCTCATAATGATGGAATGCATAATGTCAGACATCATAACCACATAGTCAATGCGTCGTTCCAAGACTACTAATAGGATTTTTTCTAGGCCTTGTTCCAAGATAGTAGTTTGTCTCATGATACCTACTGATGCATCGAGTAGCTATAGAGGGATCCACCCATCACTTACTAAGTCCAGTTCATTTTTCATATGAAAATTTTTAAACATAACATAAACATTCATATTAAAACCGGTATACGAAATGTAAATACTTTACAAATAAACCATGAATGGTATAAAAATATCACATCCAGAGTCAAAAATTACTCATTCAATACTTCGTGGAAAATTGAATTATAATATATTAAACTCAATAGAGAATAATTAAGGATATTAACATAGATGAAAAAAATCTTCAAAACTATTTGAGAGAAATATCCCCCTTTTATTGTAATCATTTAAAAGTATCACTATTTATCAAGAAGCCATTTAAAATAGAATTTTGAATCAAAGTGTCCCATACCAATTTAAAACTTTTAAAATGAATTTTTATTTGAAAACATTAATTTCTATATTAATAAATCCTTAAAACCATTTTTAAAACATGGACATTAATGATAATGATTAAGAAGAATAATTGTTTAAAACATTTATATTGATATTTTAGTTAGAGTTCCTTACCAAATTAGAGACACTTGAATACACAAAACTGAGGTTATAAAAACATTATAATATCATTAGAATAAAGGGATTCATGATATACTATGTCAATGTATAGTATATACACCATATAAAAGTGAATTGGCACATAAGAGAAAAAAATACTCAATGGAATGTAGGATGAGATGAAATCCCTTATAAAGACTGTATCATTAGGATAAGGATAAATTAATGAAATAATTATGTGTAAAAAATATAAATACACTAAATATAATTGTACATTCATTGTAAATCAATCAGAGAACATTCATACATATTCTTGTAAAAACAACACCAATGTATTGGATGTTTAACTCAATGAATGGAGATTGAGTAAAAATTCCTCTTATCAGGTTCATATCGAGGACTTTAGAATTTATCAATGGAGTGATTATGTGTATAAAAAGTATATCCAAATAAATTTGAGTGAAAATTACTACATAAATAATAAAAATTGATTCCACACATAATCTTGGTGTAAAATAATCAATGATGTATCCATAAAGACCAATGAGTGGAAATTGAAATTTGGCATTCCCTTACCAATTTGGTAACTTATGAAACAAACACCCCATTAAAAAAGGATCATACAATGAAGATGTAAATAACCATAAATTAAATTATATTACACATATAATACAATCATGGGAAGTGCATACACCACATAAAAAGATACAGTGGCCAATATAGCATGAATCTCACAGAAATAAGATGTGAGATGAAAGCTCCTTACACGTTGTAATTAATCAAGTCGTATTACCAAAAGTTAATAACCCACAAATTAATCACATAATACCATGAATATAAATAGATTCTTGATAATGTGTATAAAATTTAAGTACAAAATACCCCACATGCAACAATCATGTGGCGAACAATGGAAATCGCATAGAATTAAAAGTGAGATAAGAAACCCCTTACCTCAAGTCCGACTTGTCTTTTATGTTCCTTATTCTACCTGAATAATAAACTTAAGTTAATTTTCACATGATTATAGACATTTTTTAACTTTATTATTTTAGTTATATTACTTATTACCCTGCTATGACAATTAGTTAAATATTTGAGTTCATATAGGATATTTTATCGATGTTGGGAACATCAGTCAAAGATGAACTTGTTATAATTACAATTATTCCATTGGTCAAAATTCCATTATCTCCAGAATGATATACATGATTTATATTTCATATATATATTTTATATCTACTATAAATGTTTATTTATAATATTATGTAACATTTAGAGATATAAAATGAAACATACCATTCATGGAGATGGTAAGTTGTACGTACGCATGAACGCAACTTTCATTTATATTTTATATTTTAATTGAATTAAAACATAATGATATATAGTTATAATATAATTTCAGTATAATGTCATATATAATATCATTAAATCCATCTTTTATATGTCCCACGTAAGGCATTAATGAGTCATATCATTTTGAGGGGGCGGTAGTCCGCACATCCTCAAATGAGATTATCACATTTTACTGATAATGGATACCATAAAATCATGATATAAATGGAAAATAAATATGCATAATGAAAACATAAACATAATATATATATCATATATAAATACAGTTAAATCTTAATGTCCACCATGAGAGGCGGTAGAAGATAATTGAACAATCATTGTTTCGTGCGGCGTTAGTTTGTCATCCACTGAAACAATATGTTCTTCACTCATTAGATTGAGGTATGTGTAAATATATTTTGAATACATATCATAAAAACATACTATTATATTTAGGATACAGTTTATTTTTTAAAATAACTGAATAAAAATATTTTAGGGGGTTGGAGATGTAAAATAAAACAAAAGAATTTAAGAGAAAGAGTTACCTTTAATTTGGGTAACTGTCTTTGGCTTCAACGAAAAAGAATTATTGATGTGCCTTCTTCCTAAGGTAAGAATTTTATGAGGTATAAGGGGATCATGAAAGATTATTTCGGAAGGTTTTGGATGAGCCAAGGGGCTTGAGAGGTGTGTGGAAGGGGTTAGAAGTGGTGTCCGTTTATAAGGGGGAGGAGGAGTTCATTAGGAAAGTGTGAAAATATTATTTTATTATATAGTGATATTCGGTTTCTAAAGGTCCAAAACTCATTAAAGGTGAAGATAAGATGACTCATGGTCGAAATAAAATCATTCAAAAAGAATTTTATAGGTTTTGGATATTGTTTAAATATTAATAATCTTATTTATTTAAATCATTTATTAATGAGGTCAATATTACATCACTAGGGTGTCATAAATAATTTAATGTATTTTCTATCTAAAAATTATAAAAAAATCCATAATGTAGAAAATCATTTTAGCTTCATAATTTTTATTTATAGTCAAAAATATGACTTATATAACCCCATTTAAAAAATTGATATACTAAAAGGTATTTGTTAATGTCATTTTTGTCTTTACTTTATGTTAATTAAAATAATGTGTCATTATCATTTTTAAGTGGCTCCAGGGGTCCCCAAATCTACCCAAGGATGCCCATGGTCGGTACTTACTCATCCAATAAGGGTAGGACAAGTTTAAAGGTAATGTTTTAATATTATAATATTAATTTTACCTTGAATTACCTTATTTACCTTTAACTATAGTATATAAAAGTCAAAAGATACTATTCAACAAAAATTATTTTCGTCTTATTGAACCAAATTTTACTTACTAATAACAATCATGTATGTAAGATTTTAGAAATTTAAATCACATAAGTGGTAAATTTTCATTTAAATGAAAAATTATGATTTTTAACTACCACTTAGTGGTTTCACCGTTTATAAAAAATTGATGTTTTTCTGAAAACATCCAAAAATTCAGCCTAAGATATATTTTATATTACAAATTCAAAAATGGTTTCTATTTTAAAAAATTAAAAAAATAGAATTTAGAGTAATTAATTTAAAATTAATTCTCGTTGTTAAAACAAATAGAGTGTTTTTAAGAAATAATAACTATCAAAATATTGATACTTGTTTATTTATAATATCAAAGTTGAATTACTTCCAATGGCCAAAATTGGATTAAAGGGTAATTTATAATCTAATTACACATAAAAACTAATTTAATATATAATATAACCATAAAAATAAAATATATTTTATGGCAGTTTTGAATTAACATACAGTATTTCTCAAGATTCATAAAAAGGAATATTATCAGAAAAAAACTAAAATATCAGCCAATGTAAATTTTGATGTCCTGTTTCTAAAGAAGAAATTTATTTTTTCAAAATTAATATGAAAAAGGGTCAAATATTGGATTTAAAAGGCTTCTCCATTAAAAGGTGGTAAAATTGATTTTTTTGAAAAATATATTTTTTGTCTGAAAAATTGAATTTGTTCTTAAATATGTCTAAGAAACCCAAAATACATAAGTTAAAATTATATGCTGTTTATAAAATTCAAAATCCAGTTAATAATATTCATAACTACTTTCGAACGGCCAGTTTGGTAAGTCGTGTTTTTCTTGAACTCAGTGTTGCGTTTAGCACAAGCTATTGGATTTTAAGAAAATAACTAACTATGAAATCATGGGGTGTTACATTCTCTCCACATTCAATAAATTTTTTCCTCGCAATATGAAATTTTTCTTTGAAAATACAAGGTTAAAAATTGAAAAATACATTTTTGGAAAACCCAGATCAGAAATTGGTTTAATAAAATATAGTCTTAATAAGTGGTAAAATGAGATGAAAAGGTCACCACCAAATTATTATCTTGATTAGAAGAACATTTGTGCCAATGAGAGACACATAATTTGAAGAAAAACGTAAATATATATAGGTATTGATTGAGGTCATTAATAAAAAACAACTGTAAAATTCAGGGCCTCAAAGCCATCATTCTATGATGATTTAAAATATCATCGATTCAACAATATATAAATCATTAGGATTACACATTTTTTTTTAAAACCCCTTTCTAAATGTTTAAAAATTATTTTATTCGTAGGATAAGAAACCAAAAATATTCTTGACAAGTAGCATTTTATCCTTCATCTAATTCTTACCACAAACTCATCTTTCACTCCAAATGATGAGTATTAAAGATGAATTGGTCACACCTGAAGAGATAGAATCAACTTATAGAGAATCATATAATCCAAAATGGATTAACTATATATTTCCCTTTTATTTAGAGATTGATGAAAACCAAAATTTTTTGTAAAAGATTAAATGATCACCAAAAAGGATAATACTTTAGGGAAAGAAATGATGATCTTAATTTCTAAAAGGTAACCAACAATACTAAAATTTCAATAAAAACCATTAAATATACAATTTTCCATAAAATGATTCAATATAAACAAAACAAATATTGAAACCCAAAACTCAGAAGAATTTTCTTACGTAGTCTTCCATGTTAAATTGTATATCCAAATAATATCAACTACTCTAAAACTGACATACATAAAAGTAATTAACTTAATCACATATTCTCTATGATAGGTTAGTCATTTCGATATATAACCCAAACTGTTATAAATCAAAAATAAAAACATCGGTAAAAAACCCCGCCATTACTCTTAAAATAAAATCCCATAGTACTATATTTTCCTTAGGCATATAGTATTCCCAATATATTGAACGTCTTCCAAAATAACATGTATCACTTAATCACCAAATCATTATCCTATACTAAGGATATGAATTTTATAAGACATAAGATCCCAAATAAATTTATTATTGATCAATAAAATAATTTAACTAAAAAAAATTATTCAGACTAAACAGAGACTTCACGTAATCCAGTGGTCGTTGATAAATCCAAATCGTACTATGGTTGTGGGTTCGATTCCAGTAGCTTTGTCTGATCCGACAGGTTGTCACACGGTCTGCGTGATGTCCTTTTTCAAAAACTATATAATTTTATAATATTAACAAAAATGAGATAGAATCCTCAAAATAACTTTAACATAATTTCATCACAAATGTTATCTCATACCTTTCATTTTTAGTCCCAAATTTAATAACATGTAATTTCATTAGACTCAATTATCATATAAAACCAATTTTTTTATAACTATATCCACAAGATAAAAGATAATAATTCCTAAAAATCATTTTCACAGGACAAATTGCCGGGTTACAATTACAAGAGGACAGTCTTCCAAAGTAATCCAATCAACAAAGAGCACGTATACTTTTTAAACATTTCACCATCCATTTATTTCTACATATCTTCTTCCTTGATAAAGAATTTATCCTATAGAATAGGGAATTCACTCGGGTAATGGATAGGTCCTCTACATTTACTGCAAAAGACTGTAAATAGATTCGTGTGACCATTTTTATTTTCTTCTACAGTGCCCTTCATTTTTCCTCGGGAATTCATTACATTATCTCCTTCTTTCCCACACATAAAGCATTTCTTTGTCCCATTATGACACCTTACTAGGTGTCCACTTCAACATTTCCAACATGATGGGAAATGATCTTTCTTTTATTTGTGGTCTTCATTGCTGGAGCCCTTATCATTCACCACTTTTATCTTATTTTTTTAGTTCGGGTGTTGGTTAATATATATGTTTTTATCATATTTTTGGCAAAACTAATTCGGCATTAACACCATATCTTTTATTCCTATCAACATATCATTTTGTTTCTCTTTTCCACCACTATTAAGACCTTGTACATCCTGCTCAAAGTTACTATGAATTCCTTGGAATCCGGCCATTAACTAAAACCAAAAAGCATTGTGTGAGTAATAATAGTCATAAAATCATTTTTGGAATATCATGACACCTTATTTTCAATTTAAAACACCTTAGTATTAACAAAGGCCATTTATTCTCATCTTATATTAAAATCCTTAAAATCGGTTTGTAATTAAAATTTAAATTATCCTAAGCATATCCCCCGGGAGTGTCGTAACCAAGAGTGCAGCAAGGCTTGTTGTCATGTACCATGATAACCCAGGTCAAGCCCGAAACTCCATGTCGGAGTTTTCACTCTGTGGTACATATGTGTCAGATCCACCTCTACCTACTCATATCTAGAAAGGTATGTACTGCTTGGTAAATAAACAAAATCTCTACCTTATCTCGATTCTAGAAAGTTCTTCTATAATAATCCTCAAATTCTACTTTAGGGTAATGTGCTCTAATCATATTTTATCTAAATATAGTTTCCAAGGTTTGTACTAATCTTTTTCTGATACCAACTGTAATTCCCCGACCCCAGAATCCAAGATTCAGTGCATTATTTTAATACATTAGAATGATTACAAGGAATAATGTCTGAAAGGACCGATCAATTTAGTAGTATTGGAAAAAAGATGCATACCTAAGTTCAACATTACAACTTGAAACGAAAAACAACACTAATTTATTCCACTAAAAACATCCAAGCTTCCAAGATTATTTCTACAAATCACTCATAAATAACTTCTTTATATCCTGGGAAAATGAAACATGAGAAAGGGGTGAGCTCAAAAGATCAGTAAGTGTAAGAAATACATTATAAGATAACATAATCATTATGCATGGTGAATAATTTAAAACACATGCCTTTAAAAATAATAAACATGAACACATTATGGCAGAAATATGAACTAAGTAAATAATGACATAATAAAACACAGTCATGGGTATTCTATTAGTCGAATAAACAAATGAAATACCAATAACTAATCTCATAATGATGGAATGCATAATGTTGGACATCATAACCATATTGTCAAGGCCTTGTGCCAAGACTACTAATAGAATTTTGTTAAGGCCTTGTGCCAAGACACTATTTTTTCCCATGAGAACTAATAATGCATCGAGGAGATATAGTGGGTTCCACCTATCACTTACTAAGTCCAATGCATTCTTCATATGAAATTGTATAAACATTACATAAATATTCATATTAAAACTAGCATAAGAAATGTCAATACTTTATACATAAACCATGAATGGTATAAAAATAGCACATTGACAGTAAAACATAACTCATTCAATACAATATATAATATTGTATTATAATATATTAACCTCAATTGAGAAAAATGAAGGATATTGACATAGATGAAAAAACTTATCAAAACTATTTGAGAGAAATGTCCCCATTTTTCTTGAAAACATTTAAAAGCCTCACTATTTATCAAGAAGTCGTTTAAAATAGATTTTTGAATAAATCTTTCCCATACCACATTGAAACATTTAAAAGATATTTTAATTTGAAATTATTATTGTACTTATAAACAAATCCTTTAAACCATTTTTAAAACATGGCCATTAATGAGAAAGATTAAGAAGAATAAATCTTTAAATCATTTAAAATGATATTTTTGATAGAGTTCATATCCAAATGAGAGACACTTGAATAAAAATAATTGAGGTAATCAGAACAAAATAATATCATGATAATAAAGTGACTCATGATATACTATGTCAAAGAACATTGTATACACCAAATAAATGTGAATTGGTGAATAACAACAAAGAAGACTCAATGGAGTGTTAGTAGAGATGAAATCCCTTATAAAGACTGTATCCTTAGGTTTAGGATAAATTAATGAAATAATTTTATTCGTAAAATTTAAATACACTCAATATTATTGGATATTAAATGTAAATAAATCTGATAACATTCACACATATTCTTGTAAAAACAACACTAATGAATTGGATGTTTAACTCAATGAATAGAGATTGAGTTAAAATTACTCTTATCAGGTTCATATCGATGACTTGAAAATTTATCAACGGGGTGATTATGTGTATAAAAAGTAGATCCATAGAATGGTGAGTAGAAATTACTACATAAATATTAAATATTGATTCCACACATAATCTTGGAGTAAAATAATCAATGATGTATCCGTAAATCCCAATAAGTGGAAATTGAAATTTTATATTCCCTTACAGATTTGGTAACTTATGAAACATACACCCCATGAAATATGGATCATAAAATGAAGATGTAAATACACATAAATTATTGTATATATTACACCAATAAAACAATCATGGGCATTACATACACCACAAAAAAGGAAATAGTGTCCAATATAGCATGAATCTCACGGAAATAAAAAGTGGGATGAAAGCTCTTTACCACTTTGTAATCGATTTATATGACCAATGGTTAATAACCATCAAATGAATCATAGAATACCATGAATATAAATAAAATCATGATAATATATATCAAATGTATGTAAAAAATAAACCACAATCTATAAACAAGTGGCGAATAATGGAAATCACGCGGAATTTAAAATTGAGATAAGAAAGCCCTAACCACAGGTCTGACTTTTCTTGTATGTTCCTAGTTCATCCTGAATAATAAACTTATATTAATTTATAATTGATTAAAAAAATTTAAAATTTTATTATTTCTTTTATATCACTTATTTCCTTGCTATAACAATTAGTTAATTATTTGAGTTCATATTGGATATTTTATCGATGTTAAGAACTTGAGTCAAAGATGAACTTGTTATAACTACAATTTTTCCATGTGGTCAAAATTACATTATCTCTAGAATGATCAAAAAGATATAGATATCATATATATATTATATAGATAGAATATATATGTTTTTATAATAGTACATAATATTTGGAGATAAGAAATTAAGTGTACCATTCATGGAGATGGTAAGTCGTATGTACGCATGAACGCTACTTTCATTTCTATTTTGTATTTTTATTGAATTACAACATAATAATACATAGGTATATTATAATTCCATTATTATATAATATATAATATCATTAAATCTATCTTTTATACATCCCACATAAGGCATTAATGAGTCATATCATTTTGAGGGGCGGTAGTCCGCACTTCCTCAAATGAAATTACCACATTTTACCCATAATAGAAACCATAAAATAATGATATAAATAAAATAATAGAAGCATAAAAAAACATTAAAATAATATATATCATATATAAATATTGTTCCATATTAATGGAAACCATGAGAGGCGGTAGGAGATAATAAAAAATCATTGTTTCATGAGGCATTAGTTTTCCATCCACAGAAACAATATGTTCCTCACCCATTAGATGGAGGTGTGTGTAAGTGTAGTTCGAATATTTCTCATAAAAACATACTTATATATTTAGTATACCCGGGTTGTTATAAAATAAATTAATAAACTGATTTTATGGGTTTGGAGAAGTAAAATAAAACAAAATAAAACAAAAGAATTTAAGATAAAGTGTTACCTTTAATTTGTGTAACTTCCTTTGGCATGAACCGAAAGTACTTTTTGAAGTGCCTTATTCCTAAGGTTTGGCTTATATGAGGAAGAGGGAGATATAAAGTGGTTATTTGGGTAGGGTTTGGATGAGCTAAGGGTGTTGAGAGGTGTGTGGAATGGGGTAGAAATATTGTCCTTTTATAAGGGGGAGGAGGGGTTCTTTAGGAAAGAGTGAAAATATTATTTTATTATATAGTGATATTCTGTTTTTGAAGGTCTGAATCTAGTTAAAGTCTAAAATAAGATGATTAATTGTCGAAATAAAATCAATAAATAAGATTTGGATAGGTTTTGAATATTATGTGAATATTAATAATCTTATTTATTTAAATCATTTATTAATGAGGTAAACACTACATCACTCTGGTGTCATAAATAATTTAATTTATATTCTGTCTAAAAATTATTAAAACATTACCATAATGTAGGAACGTTTTTTGGATTTCCATGTATTATTTATAGTCTAAACATCAAATTATATAACCTCGTGTAAAAATTGATATAGTAAAAGCTATTTGTTAATTTCATTTTTTCTTTACTTTAAGATAATTAAAATAAAGAGACATTATCATTATTAGGTGGCTCTATGAGGTCCAAAAATCAACCCAATTATTCACATGGTCCTCCATTAGTCATAAAATATGTTTAGGATAAGTTTTAAGGTAATTGTTTATTATTATAATATTCTTTTTACCTTGAATTACCCTATTTACCTTTTATCATGGTAAATAAAAGTCAAAAGTTACTATTCTCAAAAAAATTATTTTCATGTTATTGAACTAAATTTTACATAATAATAACAACAACGTATCATGGTTTTTTGAAATTCTGTTCACAGAAGTGGTAAATTTTAATTTAAATGAAAAGGTCATATTTTTAACTACTATTTTGTGGTTTCCCCATTCCTCAAAAATTGAAGTTTTTCAGAAAAATTCCAAAAATTCAGCAAAAGATATATTTGATATTATGAATTAAAAAATGATGTCTATTTTACCGAATTCAAAACATAGAAGTTGGATTAATTAATTGAAAATTAATTCCCATTGTCAAAACAAATTGGGTGTTTTTATGAAACAATAAATATCAAAATATTTACACTTGTTTATGTATAATTTCAAAGTGAAATTAATTCTAATCACCAAAATTGGATTAAAGGGTAAGAATATAATCTAACTACACTTAAAAACAAATTTAAAATATAATATAATCATATAAATAAATTATATTAAAAGTAGGTTTTGAATTAAAATACAATATTTCTCACTATTAATAAAAAAATGAATATTATTAGAAAAATAAAAAAATTCATCCAAAGTAAATTTCTATGTCCCTATTCTAAAGAATAATTTTATTTAGTCAATATAAATATGAAAATGGGTCAAATATTTGATTTAAAAATGGTTCTTCATTAAATGGTGGTAAAATTGATATTTTTTGAAAAATACAATTTTATCTGAAAAATTGAATTAGTTGTTATAATATGTTTAAGAAGCACATAATACATAAGTTAAAATTTAATTTAGTATATAAAATTCAAAATCTAGTTAATACTATTCATAACCGTTTTTGAACAACTAGTTTTTGTAAGTCATGGTGCTCTCGAACTCGGTGTTGCGGGTAGCACAATCTATTGAATTTATTGAAAATAACTTACAATTAAATTTTCGGGTGATACAAAACTTGGTAAAGATAAGACAGTTGGAACTAATAAAAGATTATGATTCCAAAATTCATTATCTTCCAAGAAAATAAAATAAATTTTTTGATGGTTTTAGTCAAAAAAGTAATATTACATTGACTATGTTTTGTTTGGTACGTGGCCCTATGATTAGTGATTTGATGAACTATAACATGGATGTTTTTTGTGTAGAAAAGTCCTATATTTTGTTTTAGGTGTCAGTGGAATAATCTCTATTAGAGAGAAGTATAGAAGGAAGAATGTGTGCTCAATAAAAAGGTAGAGTTGGTTCATAAGTGTAAGTTACCATATTTTAACATTGAGAAATATCATGTTTTAAGATTTTGTAAGAGGTTATGTGTGCCATGTGATTTATAGTGGAAGATAGAGTTATTATTTGGAGTTCCTTATTCTCCATTTTCTATTCATCTTTGTAGTACTATGATGTACATAGTTCTTTGAGAGTATTACTTTTGGGATGGACTGAAAAGAGATATTGTGCACTTTATTGTGAAGTCTTTGACATATCAGTCGGTGAAAAAATAGTGATATTTTCCAAAGGGGAGGCTTAAGCCTTTTTAGTTCCAAATTGTAAATGGGAGAATATATCCATGGTTTTTGTAGTTGTATTAACAAAGACTTACTGAAGTAATCAATAGATCTAGGGTATTATTGATAGATTTACTAAATATACTCATTTTATTCATATTATAGATACTTTATATCTAGATCAACTTTCCCGGTTTTATATTATAGAGATAGTAAGGTTAAATGGAGTTCCTCTCTCTCTCTCTCAATAAAGAGATATTCTTTGTTTTTATCGGATCATGTTCCATGCTTGAATTCTAACTTTTGTAAATGCCTTCATGAGTTTTTAGGTACTAAATTAAATTTCATTATAGATTTTCATCCTCAATCAAATGGTCCATCCAATTGAATAATTCTCACCTTGAAGGATATGTTGGATGATTTTTTAATGGATTACCAAGGAGTTTTGAATCAATATATTTATATGGTTGATTTTTCTTGTTATAATAGTTTTCATTCCAGTATAAATATGGAGCCATATGGGTCATTTTATGGAAAGAAATGTCAAAATCTATCTTTTTAGGATGAAGTAGGTGAAAAGAAGTTAATCTGATTAGAATTGATAGAAGAGATAGTAGAAGGACTACTCAGAGAAGGAAAAAAGTTATGTAGATAACCAAAGGAAGGATCTTTCTTTTGAGGTAGGTGATCATGTCTCTCTCAAAATTTCACTTTGGAGAAGTGTGATGCATTTTGGTAAGAAAGGGAAGCTGAGTCTGTAGTTATGTGGACCCTATGAAATCCTAGATAAATTTTTAGCAGTTTCACACTAAGTGGATTTACCCCTATTTTATCATTGGTATGTAATTTTATCAGGTTTAAATGTTAATAAAGTATATGATGGATTCATCAAATGTTTTGAGTCTAAAGGTAGTTCATTAAAAAGAGAATCTTTCCTATAAGGAGAAACCAGTCCAGATTCTTACCATATAGATAAAGTGTTGTGAAATAAGGTGATTCATCAGGTTATGGTTCATTATAAAAACCATATATTTGAAGATATAACATGGTAATCTAAAAAAGCAATGAAGAAGAAATACCACTACTTATTTGATAAGTGAATAAAAATTGTGGGGATATAATTTTCAAAAAGAGGGAAGTATGTAACATCCCAGGTAATTATAAAATAAGACAATTTCATATATATTAATATTATGTATTAGATATTAATTTTACCTCAATGGTTAATATATTTCCAATATACAACTTGACATGAAATAATGGGTTTCTCCAAAATCTTAGGTTGCACACAAAACTGACATATATTTAAAAACAATACATTACTAATAATAGTATTTTAAATGGTAGTTAACGTCGAGCCCCTATATTGGAAAGAATGAACAGAACTAACTATATTATGTTACACAAGTTATCAACTATTTTTACTCTCTTATAATAAATTTTATGGACCTAAAATAATAATAAATCTAAATTTAGGCATAAAAGCTCTAATATTTATTCAAGATAGACTTACCACCTTTTGATGGAGAACCCATTTTAAATCTAGTTTTGATTAATTTATATGTTATATTTGACCCAAAAAAATTTATTTATAAATGGGACACCAAAATTTAGTTTGTATAATTTTTTTAAATTTTCTGAAAACATTCATATATTAATGAATAGTGAAAATTACTACAATTTAATTCATAACTGGTTTTTGATCTAATTTATTTATATAGTTTTTTTGTCATTATAAATGCTTTTAGAGTGTAATTAAACCATTTTTTTATAATTTAATCCAATTTTGGTCATTGGAATCAATTTTAATTTGAAAATAGACGTAAAAACACATGAAACTTTTTAATGTTTCAGTTTAAAAACCAGTTTTTTATGTTTTGTTTATGGGATTATTTTTAAATAAAAATTTCCCAATTATGTGAATTGAATTAGATAAAATGGATTCTATATTTGTAATTATATAGGCCAAATTAGTTTCTAAGGTCACTGTAATTTTAATTTTAAAAAATGTACCATGGTAAAATAATTATTTACTATAGAAAAAGTGAATTTTTGACAAGGGTAAATTTTATGAGTTAAATGAATAACATACCTAAAAACGAAAACATTTAATGGTTATTTAAGGTTTGGATCAACCCTAAACAGCCTATAAAACATCAATTACAATAAAAATTCTTGTAATTTTATTCCACCTCAATATGGTTGGATTTTAATTAAAATCATAAATAATTTGTTCACTTGAACCCACCCCTCCACAAGGATAGATACCACAACTCCACCACACTATTTTGACCTAGAAATCCATGTAGCTTCTCAAATATATGCACAAACCTCACTTCCTCACTCTCCCCACTTCCAAGTGCTTCTGGTCTCACTAAAAGTCAAAATCCATGTTCCTTAATGGTCTTTCATAGAGGGGATATTCAAGAGAAATATAGAGAACATATGAGAAAAGTCAAACTTGAGGTAAGGGAATTTCATAACCCAATTTCCATTAGTTGGGTTAAATATATAATACATGATTATGTCATTCAACTCTTATGAATGAAATTAATTCTGAATATCTTATATAGGATTTACATCTGGAATTTCATTCAATGTTTTTTAAAGTAATATTTTTATATGGAATGTTTGACTTTCCATAAAAAATGAAAAAAGGAATGTTTTAATGTATTTGGTGACAATTAATAATATTAGATCATAACTTTTTTTGATATTTGTATTCCTCTATAAGAAATAATATTTTTAAAAGGAAAATAAATACCCTATTCCCTTTTCTTGTATTCTGGTATTGAAAATGGTTTGGAGAAGTGATTGATTATGTCAATATCTTGAAATGATATCTTGTGATTGTAATGTGGAAATGCTATTTTTATTTTAAATCATGACTTATATATTATGATTATGTTTTGTTTATTGGTCATCACTTATGTATATGTGTGGTTTCAGGATAAATCTAGGGTGGGTGATCCTGTGATAGCTCTTTAATGCATTGGTTAATGAGACAGAGTTAAATGATAAGGTTTCTCCTAAGATATTTAGGGAATATACTGTGATGGGTATTCCAATCATAACCATGATGGTTTCTTCTTATGTAGTGGTGAGTAATATAATTTATGTATGATATGTATGCCACAAGTTACCTTTATGACTTATGATTTCTATGAGTTTCTTATAAATCTTATAATTTCATGATGTATGTTATAGAGATTATGTTTTTCAGGTGAAAAGTATGATTTCATGGGTTTATAGTATTAATGGACTAACATTTTTTTCATTATTCTAGGTCCCTTTATGATATTTTTTATCATCATACTATGTTTTTTAATTTTTTTTACTGGTTATAAGTATGTGTAAGTGAAAGGAACATGTTTATAAGATTTTAATCAGTAAAAGAAATCATGTTTTATATTTAAAAGGGTTTCCTTTGGTGGAAAAAATAGATACTGTTTTGGCCATATCCCATTATATGATAATGGGATGTTATGTATTAATGATGGACTAATTCTATAAAACCTTGAAAATGAAAAGATCATAAATGTGAAAGAATTTAAATTCTTGATTAGTTTCAATATTATGTAATTTTTAAGGATGGGGCCTTATAACTTCACTTTAAAAAAATGGTATGTATTTTGAATTTATTGTAATACATTGATGTTCCATGAAACAAAAATATTATTATATTACTTCATTTATATGAATATTGTTTAATAAAAATACAAAAAAAAACATCCATCACACATCACATGATATAGATGGAGGAGCATGTAAATAGTTATAGGATACCAATAGATGAAAACACACAAAAAGTGTGGGAAGATTGTATAAGTATAACAAAATAAAAACTTTTATCGTTAAATCATTATTATGTATTAATGATTAATAACATTTCTATAAATTTTATCCAACTAAAACACAAGAATCATCATCAAATGTACCTAATAAACAACTACTATTAGTAGCCTTTGTGTTTCTAAAAATGTATGGTTGTTTCAGAGCTGTGGGTTTTGTGGTCACCCCAAAAATATTTTGAGAAAAGAAATCAACAAGGAAATAAAGATAATAAAATGGATGAGATTATAGAATTAAGATATGCTTTAAAAAAATTAATTGAAATTGTAAATTTTTAGAAAATGTTATTGGAATGAATCAAGGATAAGAAACAACACAACAAAAACTGTTGCTTGAAGATCCCCCACCCCACACCCATTAGATTTGAGGTGATCCATTCCCCTCAAAGGGTTATCATATATTGGGTAATTAATAATTTCATAGTGTTTTTTGAGAAATGAAAACTATTTAGACAAAAATACATTTCCTGTATTGATATTATATAGGGTAAAAATTATTGTGATTAATATCTATCAAGACCACCCATCTTCTTGTTGTGAGGGGTACCATGTACAATTTACTAGGATTTATTCTACAAAAAAAAATAAATTCCAATGGTTCATTTGAGAGTGTGGATTCACAAGTCTTGTGATCCATGGACCAAAATTCCTATTTCCCTTGATTGTGCTTCTATTAATATGGTCAATATTTATATTAAACCATATTAGTCTTGAGAATATAAATTAAATCCTCAAGAATGTACAGACAATAGTTTTAGTTTTAAAAGGCGCACATGATGAGTTTTTTCATGATTTTTTTCCAATTTTTGATCCATAATGTTATTTAAAATTAAATACTTTTCATAACTTTTAAAATAATATATATTAATACTATATGAAAAGAAAACCCTATAAACAAAAGTTTTGTCTCATTATTCCCCCATAACTTATACACAACCTTGTTCATTGGGACCAATGCAATTTGAAGTAATACTTTAAAAACTGGCAACAATGGTTGAACGAAAACATACAGATGAAAAAATATTCTTAATAGTCATTATACATGGGTAAAACTATATAATGTAATCATATAAAATATATTTTCATTCCTTTAATTACTTATTACCCACTAAGAACAAATTTTATTTATTTTTTATTTATTTTTCTATTTTTAAATGGGTTGAGGGGGGACCTTACATGACCCATAGATCTAGAGGCACATGGCCTTGGAAAATGACAAGAAAGACCCAAGGACATGAAACAATAGAATATTTCCTCCCTTGGTTAATTGATACATTTTTTATCAATATACCAACCCTCTAATGGATTTCATAGCTTGTAATGACCCAAACAAAGATGCATGATGCCTCATCCCAATGGAAAATGTCATACCCTCTCATCCATTGGATCTGGTAGCCCTACAAAGATATGACCTACACATTGAAACTCCACGGACCTGTAAAATAGGGATACCCACTTTATTTTCACAAGTATTCCACTACTTTTGTGTCATCTTGAGTAAATAATTCACACCATATATCTCTAATAGATGCCTGCCATGGACAACATAGGATGATGTTTATCAAATTTTAATGCACTACATGCAACATTTTTTAAATAAACATCAATATATAATTTTTATATAATTTTTTAATGAATTTTTTTAATATGGTTGGATTTTAATATCATCAGAATCATGGAATTAGGATAGTCCATGAGCACAAAAACCTATTGAATTATATAAATTGATAAGTATTAAGATATATATAATTACATTCCACTATCAAAACATATATCAAAAAAATTAATTATTTTCTTTAAAGTATCTATAGTTCTTGGGAAGTACTAATTGAAAATACTATGGTTATTATGTTTGAAATTTTTTAAATATATTGTACTACATCAACAAACAATAATCCCCAAAGAGGTATTTCTAATGATTATTACAATTTCATTTAAAAAAAATTTTAATCCTTTTTTATTTATATTTCTCTAGTACTTCCAAAATTATCGATAATCATCTTCTTCACAAGAGGAAATATATATTTTTAGAAATGAATTGGAGGAATACATGTTGTCATATTTTATATAAACACCATGAAGAGATGAAATTATACTGCTTATTTATTGTATTTTCTCACCATTTAATCTAATTTTTTAGTTCATTTACTCACATTCTTATCTAATAATTATTTGTAAAATTTTTATAGAGATCATGAACTCAATAGGCCTCACCAATATAATTCATACCTAAATCCAAAATATTTTGTGCGTAGTGTGACACAAAGTGTTTGTAATTACTTTAAAATTGAAATTTTAGTTCAAAGAATGTGAAGAAAATAAAATGATCTCAGAGTGTGACCATTTGAGACATTTTCTAAAAATTGGGATTTTCACTCACTTGGAGAAAAGAAAATGATCTCAGAATGTCTTGATAATTTAGGAAAATGATTCATATGTCATTTGAGACATGTGTTAATCGATATCACGTCAAACTGATGCAAAATGTTACCATTATGACTCGAACTGTGTGTTTCAATTTAAAATGGAATTTCTGTAAAAAATGTCCATGACATAATCAGAACAATGAAAGTAGATTTAGAATGTTTTGATATTATATGATAATGATCCTTAAGTAATTTTTGACTTGTATAAATTCTCCACACATCAATCTGATGCATAGTGTGACCGTTAATATTCAAAGTGTGTTTTAATTTAAAATTTACAATTTAGTTCAAAACAGAATTCACATACTCAAAACTAATTAAATGAGTTTAGATTATATTGATACATTATAAAAATGATTCATTATTTTTTTTGATCTGTACAAACCATCCAATCCTCAATATAAAATATTGTGTTTTCAATAAGACTCAAATTGTAAATTATTTGTTTAAAATTGACATTTTAGTTGAAAATTTTTGTTATTCGCCGAAAACCAGGAAAACATGTTAACATTTTCTTTATACTTTATGAAAATGATTCATAATTCATTTTTTCCATGTTGAAATGAGTCTCACATAAAAACAAACCATTATGTGTTCGTTATAACTCAAAGTGCATGTTTTATTTTTAAATAAATAATTTAGTAAAAATGAAATGTCACAAACTTAAAACCAAGAAAATGAATTTGGATTATTTTGATACTTTATGACATTGTTTATTATACCATTTGTGACATTTATAAATCAACTGAACATCAAAACAATGCATGGTGTGACCGTTATGAATCCAATTTTATCTTTTAATTTATAAATTTCATTTTTGTTGAAAACACAATATACATACTCAAAACAAAGAAATTTTATTCATATTTTTTTGATGCATTATGAAAACTATCCATACATAATTTGTGACATATTGGAATCTTCTAAATCTAAATCTAATACATGATGTGATTGGTATGACTCTAAGTCTACATTATTAGTGTAAAATTGACATTTTAGTTCAAAACACGTGTCATTCATTGAAAACTAATTCAATGTGATTCAATTGTATTGATAATATAGGAAAAATGATTCGTAAGTCATTTTTCACATATAGTAATTATTCCCTTGTAAACCTGATGCATGATGTGACAAATATGACTAAAATTACTTGTTTTTTTTATTATAATTTAGTAAAGAAGACATGTGACATAATCATAACTGATAAAATAAGTTTTTATTGTTTTCATACATTGGGGAAATGATAAATAAGTAATATTAGGCATATAGGAATCAACCACAAATCAATCAGATTCACAATGTGAATGGTATGAATCAAAAAATGATTTAATTTAAAATTGATATTTTAGTTTGAAACACATGTTCATACTCATAACTAAGGAAATGTATTAATATTGAGTTAATACATTATAAAAAATATACATAAATCATTTCTGACATGTAGGAATTGACTTCACCTCAATCTGATACACAGTGTGCCCTGTATGACTCAAAGTGTATGTTATCAGTTTTAAATTGACATTTTAGTTCAAAACATGATTCACTCACTGAAAATTGAGCAAACATGATCGAATTAAATTTATACAATAGGTAAAAGATACATAACTTATCTTTGATGTGTTTTAATTGGTCTCACATCAAACCAAAAAATGATGTGATTGGTATAACTCAATGTGCATGTTTTTTGTTTGGGTTTACATTAAAAAAAAGATATACAACATACTCATAACCAAGACAGTGCATTAGTATTGTTTTGATAAATTAGGTATGTGATCCTTATGTTATTTTGTATCTGTAGGAATAATATTAATATTAATCCAAATTACAATGACACTTTTATGAATCTATGTAGGTCATTTTATTTAAAATTGACTTTTTGGTTCAAAAAAAGCATCACATACTCAAAAACTAAGAAAACCCATTCTGATTGTTTTGATTATTTTATATAAATATCTGTATGTCATTTTTGTTGTGTAGGAATCCTCCTTACGTCAATCTGATAAATGGTTTTCTTGGTATGACTCAAAGTGTCCATTATAAGTTTAAAAATATCATTTTAGTTCAAAACATGTGTCACTCCTTGAAAACTAAGAAAATATAATATTATTGTTTTTATAATTTTTTAAAAATGATTTATTAGCCATTTAGTATGAATTTGAATTTCTATCATGTCAAACTGATGCAATATGTACATACTATAACTCAAAGTGATTGTTTTCAGTTTGAAATGGAATTTTTGTAGAAAAGGCATGTGATGTAATAAATACCATGCAAACATTTTTATATTGTTTTTAAGCTTTTGGATAATGATTCATAAGCCATTTTTGATTTTTAGGAACAAACTGTGCATCAATAAACAATGCTATAAAAAGCCCTTAACGTGGAATAAATTATTTCTATTTTAAGAATTATTTAATCGTCTTACCTTTACCATCATTGTAAAAACACTAAAAATGTTCATTTTATTGATGCTATAAAGAGGACTAATAAATTCTATATTACTAAAATGTTCTATTCAAATTACAACATAGTACAACTGGAAATACAAGTATATATAAAATGTATAGTTTAATTAAAATAAAAATTACAACTATAAATCATCCAATAAAACATTCTAAAAAAAGACTTTAACAAGGAAAAAATGATTCTTTTTAATTGTTATTAAAAAGGGTTCCCATTAACATCACTAGAAAAGAACTAATAAAAATCCATTTTATCTATGGTGTATATAAGACTGATAAATGCTATAATACTGCATTGTTTTTTTAAAATTACAACACACTACAACAGGAAATACATATATAAAGAAAGTTTATAATTTAATTGAAATAAAAATTACATCAAAAAAACAAAAAAAACACTATATTACTGACCTTTCAAACATTATTCAATAATTTTAAAGTATAATTTAACACAATGTTGATGGTAGTTTCTTTGATGTGCTTCATGTTATATTGAAATTCGAAGTAATATAAGTAGGGATGGATTTTCTTAGATATTCTTCCTCGTACATTGAAATTAACACCCATAACCATATAATTATATTTAATTTTTTTTAGTTTCATTAGTGATAATAAGGCACTAATAAAAAAAATTCATGACTTTTTTAGTGATAATAGAGGTCATCATTATTAGTAATCTTTTGGTTATGATAAAAGTGAGTAACTTTTAATGACCCTCAAATTATCAGTCCTTTTTTACAATAATAAAATTGATTTCTATAGTTGATAAAGGAATTATTTTTTATTGTTCATAAACTTGCTAAATGAGATGTCGGATTCCATCAAAATTAGGTTCTGTTGCTCTAACCATTCATATTTAGATTAGTTATAAACTATAATTCTCTAGATCATTCATCAAGACTTCTTAATGTCATATTTTGTGAATTTTTTAGATGAGTTATTATAAATAGGGATTTGATTTCACTATTAGGAATAATTGATCCTTATCACTCTAAAATATAACTCCTTGAGATGGGTGATTCTCTTAAATTTATATTTCGTACCTTTCCCCATCTAAATTTTGATGTGAGATAACCCGACAAGATATAATATAATATATGTTGAAAAATAATTTTACCAATATTTTATATTGTTATTCTAATTATACATATTTAACAACTAGAATCATTTTAACAACACTATAGTTTAATGTGTTAGTCAATACTTTTTTAAAAGAATATATGTAATTATAAAATATTAAATTAAATAAAATTGTATTTATTTATTGAAATAATAATATGAATATTGATAGCACGTGTGGCATTTTTAATTCCCACAGAGTTTCCAAATTTAGAAATTTATAACATGAATCAAAGAAACCACTAAACTATAGGGTAGTATTAAATATTCAAGTCTAAGATCGATCCTATAGATATTGGGTGAAAGAAAATATGAATTAAATAAAAAAGGCCTTACCTAATTCCAAATTCAAAACAATTAAAGCTAGGCTACTGAGCTAATGATTGGTGAATAAAGTGGTAGAAGAAAATAGAAAAGGGGTGTTATGAATCAATGAATCCAAGTTCATCGAACAAAAGGTATTAAAAAAACTAATTAACAATCATGATTCAACAAAATTAGGTTATAGGGTGTCTAATGGTATTGGAATATTCTCTGTATCCAAAACTCTCATTTTCTCATGGTCAAGTACTTTAGATTTCAAAGAATGGGTAACCAGAAACCTTATTTAAAAATATTTTATGAACTTTCCCAATGGTCATTGTGGAATTAAAAACCCCAAATCTACTATAATATAATGGTTTCCAATCAACATAGGTAGTGATCATTGTCAAATAAATAAAGAAATTAATTCCTTTTCCTAACCCCACTCACAGTGATCATGCAAAAAGATTAAATAAAGAAATATAAATTAAGAACAAACATGAAATCCCAACATAAATTTTAATAAAAATTAAAATACCTTAATTATTCAATCTCAATTCCTCATGCAAACCATAACATAGAGAAATAACCCCTCATTCTAGCCATGAGAGGGTGAGAAAATGAATAAATAAACCCAAATGAATGGTAGAAAACCATGGATCCATATTGGTTCACATTGTCAGAAAGGCATCCATTTTTTTCACTCCCTTACACCATAATGATATTGGCTATGAATCTGAGAGTGTGGTTTTATAAGGGTTTGGTACAAACCCTCAACCTCCAATGAATCTATATTAATGTTTTTTAATACATTCTCGATGTGTAAATTTACATGGTGTGTGATCTACACTAGTGGTGAAATCAATTTATCTTTCTCTGTCTCAAACATTCATGTTATGTATAGTGTAAATGTCTAATAAATTTCATAATGTGTAATTTGTCATGACTTTTAGTGGAGGTAGAGGATTCTCCATATGAACTCACATCGTGTATTGAAATACACAACCTATAAATTTCCTACTCCAATTCTATGACACTGTTGCATCCAAAAATTTCGAGTTTCGTGCTGCTTCATGACATGAAATGTCTTTTCCCATATTCATATCTTTTTCTCATTTTCTGGAGATAGGATTTATTCTTTCAAAAAATATAAAACTATTAAAACAGTTCAAAAAATTTCAAGATTCATCTTATTTATAGAAATCAATGTATTAATACACTATAAAATACATTCTCAAAATACACATATTAAATATCATGAAATATATGACTGATACTGAAAAATATAAGTGATTCATATTTTACCGATATTTTAGGATGATGTTGGTAATAATTGTTGTTAATTTTTTATATTTAATATAGTATTAATAATTATTAATAATATATAATTAATTTAAAATTCTATCTAAAAACCTTAATGTTTATTTATTAATTTATAAATATTGTTTGTATAGGTTTTTTGTAGACTATAATTATTTTTGAATCAAAGAAGAAAATTAATCATTAGTAAACCAGATCCTTAGATGCAAAAGAGATACCTTCAAAGAGCCCAAACCCGACTCACTAAATAGGATGACCATTTGGAAAGCATTAAAATTTTACACTAACTAAATTGGACTTTCTACAAGCACATAGATATATGTTACTAAAGATTCTTTTTTTAGATCTATTTATTGACTAATTGAGATTCCAAAATAATAGGTATAAGGTTCCAGCCTTAAACATTACTTAATCATGAGTTATTTCAAGAATACACATTGAGGATCTTTTCAGGTTTAATGTTTTAGAGAATTAGAACATAAATCATGCATTACATTCAATATTTAAACAAAGTGGTTAAATAAAAGATAGTACTAATTTATCCCATCAACGGAAACATATTTAAAATAAAACATTAATTCTTTCTTGACACTTCCTTGACACTATCATCACATCATGTACCTTTCCCTTGACCTGTGAAAAACATTTCAAAAAACTTTGGATTAGCATAAAAAGATCTGTAAGGGATATAAAAGTACGGAATGAAAACATTAGTCAATGTATAAATAATAATTGATGAAATCAAACATTATTGATAAAACATAATCACTTTATCATACCTCATTAAATCATATGATGTATGAATAACACATAGAAAACATAAGACATACAGGTAACTTGAGACATTCATAACATTATTACATAGGGAGTAACCCTCATGGTTACATTTGGAATACCCATCACAGTATATTCCCTAAATCTATTTAGAGAAACCTTAACGTTTTACCCCTTTACATTAGCCAATGCATTGGAGAGATATATCAGGCTCACCCACCCTTAGTTTATCATGGAACCACCCATCTTCATGAAGAATGCCCAAGAACCATAACATAATCGTATCACATAAAACATGCATAAAGAAAACATAACAATTCCACATTTCAATCACAAGATATCAATACAACATATTGATTTAATATAAAAAATTATGAAAACCATTTTCAATACCAGAATAAAAGAAAAGTAAAACATGGTATTTATTTTTCATTTAAAAAAAAGTTATGTCTTGTAGAGGAATCCGAAACTCAAATAATGGTCATGGCGGCAGAGAAGTCCTTGTCTCCGCATACGTACGATAAAACATTCCCTTTTGTCATTTAGTAAATTGCTTTGTATAAAAAATATTCCTTTTGAATAAAAGTAAAAGTCAAAGGGGTTTATACATTGTATAAAATAAAGTCGTGTATAAAACAAGATATGCCTCAATGAAAGGAGATTGAGACGAAGTCCCATACCTCGTGTCCGACTTGACTCAATCATTCTTTAATCTCTTGAATAATAAAATTGAGTTAATTTATACTTTCTTAAAAACCTTTTTCAAGTTCATTATTCTTTTTATATCACTAATTACCGTGCTATACACACTATGTAATTATTTAATTTAATAATGGTCGTTTTGTCGACCATGGGTACATGAGTCAAAAATAAACTCTTTATAATTACAAGTTTTTCATGTATCCATTATATTCGGAATTATATTCATGATGTAGATATCATATATATCATATATATCCAGTATATACATGCATCTATAATACTACATAACATTTATAGGTAAGAAATGAAATGCATCATTCATGGAGACAGTAAGCCGTACGTATGCATGAACGCTACTTTCATTTATATTTCATATTTTATGGAATTGAATCATAATGATATAAAGGTATATTATAATTACAGTGTATGATAATATATAATATCATTAACTCCATCCTTTATACATCCCACATATGGCATTAACGAATCAAATCACTTTGAGGGGGTGGTAGTCCGCACATGCAAAATGACGATATCGCGTTTACCCATAATGGAAACCATAAAGGTATACCAAAAATGAAAAATAAATAATCTTAAGGAAAACATAAACATATTATATATCATATATAAATATATTGACATCTTAATGGCCACCTTTGAAGGTGTTAGAAGAATATTGAACAATCATCGTTTCGGGAGGCAGAAATTCACCATCCCCGAAAACAGTATGCTCATTAACCATTAGATGAAGGTGTGTGTAAGTGTAGCTCAGATAATTCTCATAACAACATAATAGTATATTGAAGATACTATTTATGTTACAAAATGAAGCAATAAAAGAGTTTAGGGGTTGGAGAAGAAAAATGAAACAAAATAACATTAGAGAAGTTTTTACCTTTAAATCGGGTAACTCCTCTTGGTTTGAACCAAAAGGGTTCTTCAATAGATTTTTTCCTAAGGTAAGGCTTCTAGGATGAAGAGAGGGATGAGGAGAGATAAAATTAGCAGAGCTTGGTCGAGACAATGGATTGGGAGGTGTGTGTAAAGAGGTATAGGTGGGGTCCTTTTATAAGAGGAGAGGAGGGGCACTCTTGGAATGTTTTAAAATGTTACATTATATCAAAATGAGTTTCGGATTTTAAAGATCCCACATTGATATATTTTGAGGATAAGGTGATAATGGTTATAAATATACTTATCCAATTGGTCTTCGACAAGTTTATGTCTTATATTTTATATTATCTTTTCATTTTATTTAAATCATTCCTTAATGAGGTAATCATTGCATCATCATGATGTCATAAATAATTTTGTTTATTTAATGTATTAAAATTATAAATAAAATATTATTATTTAGGAAATTGTTTTATCTTTCCAATGACTATTTATAGTCCAAGAGATCATTTATTTAGACAAAATTAAAAATGTTTTACTCGGGTGATACATTCTTTAATGATATTCGCCTTCCTTTAAAACTAAAATGATAATGTGTCACTTTCACCCAAAAGTGATTCCATGGGGTCCATATGTTTGGAAAGATTCATACCATGGTTGGAAATGACATAAATAATAGAATTAGGACACATGTTTTGGTCATTTTTTATTATTATGATATTATTTTATTATCCTTAACTACCAGATTACTAATTAATCAAGATAATTAAAGATAATTACCATCATTACTATTCATAATGTCCAAAAACAAAATATTCTTAATTACATAATTTGGAACGTCTGATTCCAAATAAGGAATCCATTTTACCAAATTACAAAAATAGAAATTGCAATAATTAATTTAAAAATAATTCCTGTTGCCAAAACAAATAGTGGGTTTTTTTGAAACAATATCTATGAAAAGTTTGGCACTTGTTTCTTCCCAATTACAAAGTGAAATTAATTCCAATGACTATCATTAGATTAAATGGTAAAAATATATTCAAATTAAACCTTAAGAGCAATTAAAATGATAATATAACCATATAATTAAATTATATGAAAAAGCAGCTTTGATGTAAAATGCAGTATTTTTCATTATTCATTAAAAAATGAATATTGTAAAAAAATACCAAAAATTAATCCAAAGTAAATTTCAATCTCCCAATCATAAAGAATAAGTTTATATTAAAAAATATAGCTTATAAAATTGTCAAAAGATATATTTAAAAATGGTTCTCCATCAAAAGGCGGTAAAACAATCTTTTAAAATTATTAGAGAATTCTATGCTTAAGATTGGATTTATTCTCATTAAAACACTATCTAATTAATAAAAAGACATAGATAAGAATATTTATTATTCATTACTTACTTGGGATGTTACATCCTTCCCCCCTTTAGAAAATGGTGTCCCCGAAATTTCATTACTTATCGAATTAGTGGGGGTATTTATCCCTCATTGCATTTTCAGATTCCCATGTTTCCTCTTCAATCATGTGGTTTTTCAACAAAAACATTACCTGATGAATCACATTATTCCGCAATACTGGCTCCCTATGGTCAAGAATCTGGACCGGTTGTTCCTCATAAGATAGATTCTCTTCCAGCTGAACTACCTCTGGACTCAAAACATGAGATGGATCTGGCATGTACTTCCTTAACATTGAAACAAGAAAAAAATTGTGTGCCTGAGATAAACACGGAGGTCAAGCCACTCGGTATGAAACTGATCCAACTCTCTCCATAATTTCATATGGTACAATGAACCTTGGACTTATGTTTCCTTTCTTACCAAATCGCATCACACTTTTCCATGGTGATACTTTGCGAAAAACATGATCACCTACCTCAAAAGAGAGATCCTTCCTCCTATTGTCTGCGTAACGTTTCTGCCTACTCTGAGCTGTTCTCATGTGTTTCTGTATCATCTGAACTTTTTTTGCCAACTCTTCTACCAATTCTGGTCCCATAAACTTCCTTTCACCTACTTCATTCCAAAAAGCTAGAGTTTGACACAGCTTCCCATATAATTCCCCAAATGGTGCCATCTGTGTACTAGAATGAAAACTGTTATTATAATAAAACTAAACCAAAGAAATATGTTGGTCCCAACATCACTAATAATCCATCAAACAAGCACATAGCATATCCTCCAAAGTCTTAATTGTTCATTCTGACTGTCCATCCGATTGAGGATGAAAAGTTGTACTGAAATTTAATTCAGTACCCAACAACTTCTGAAGGCCTTTCCAAATGTTAGAAGTGACCCTGAGATCACGGTCAGATACAATGGAGAGAGGAACTCCATGTAACCTAACTATCTCTTTAAGATACAAATGGGAAAGTTGATCTTGGGAAAAAGTATCTCGTATATCGAGGAAGTGAGCAGATTTAGTCAAGCGATCAACAATAAACCAAATTGCTTTATTACCTTGAGGTGTCTTCTGAAATCCCACACTGAAGTCCATGGATATATTCTCCCATTTCCAATCTGGCACAGGTAAAGGCTGAATCATCCCTTTTGGTAACTGTCGCTCTACTTTAACCTGTTGACAAGTTAAACACTTCACAGTAAAATCAGCAGTATCTCTTTTCCTTCCATCCCACCAGTAACACTCCCGAAGATCTCAATACATCTTAGTACTTCCAGGGTGAACTGAAAACGGAGAACTATGAACTTCACATAACAACTCTCTCTTAAACTGTGAATCACAAGGCACAAAGAATCTCTTCCCAAATCTCAAAACATAATCATTATCAATGTTGAAATCCGGAAACTTACACTTCTGAACCAGCTCTACCTTTTTCTGTAACTCACTGTCTTGCTTCTATGCTTGCTTAATTCTGTCCGATAGAGAAGATTTCACTGATACCTAAAACAAAACATAATAACATCCTAAACCAACAACTTCTATGAAAAATTTCAACAAATCCTTAACCAAAGGATCACGTTCCAAACGCAACATTGTTAATGAAGCATAACTTTTTCAACTCAATGCATCGGCCACTTTATTTTCTTTTCTTGGATGGTAGTGAATTGTACAATCTTAATACTTGATTAATTCTAGCTATCTCCTTTGTCTCATGTTCAATTCTTTCTGAGTTAATATATACATTAAACTTTTGTGATCGGTATATATTTTACACTTTACTCCATAAAAATGATACCTCCAAATTTGTAAAGCGAAAACAACAGAAGCTAATTCCAAATCATGTGTAGGGTAATTTACCTGATGAGTTTTCAACTAACATGAAGCATAATAAATTACCTGATCATTCTGAATTAGGACACAACCATGTCCTTTCAATGAAGCATCAAAATAGATAACAAACTCACCATTCCTGGAAGGTAGTCCCAAAACTGGAGCATTCACCAGTCTTCTTTTAAATTCATGAAAACAACCATCGCATTCTTTTGTCTAGATAAACTTAACACCCTTTTGAGTTAGCTTAGTCATTGGAATAGATAACTATGAAAAATTTCTAACAAACCTTCTATAATAGCCTGCCAAACAAAGAAAACTATGAATCTCAGTTACATTTTTGGGTCTTGGAAATTCTTCAACAACCTTTGTTTTTACAGGATCAACAATTATCCCATATTTAGAAACAATATGACCAAGGAACGAAATTTGTGGCAACCAAAACACACACTTTCTAAATTTCCCATACAATTTATTTTAATTTAAGGTTTGAAAAATAACCCTTAAATGTCTTTCATGCTCTTCTTTACTTTTAGAAAACACCAAAATATCATCAATGAAAACAACCACAAACATAACCAATAACTCATGGAAAATTCTATTCATATGGTCCATGAATACAGCAGGTGCATTGGTTAGCCCAAAAAGAATTACTACAAATTCATAATGGCCATATCTTGTGCGAAACGCATTCTTCGGAAAATCTTCTTCCTTTACCTTCAACTGATGGTAACCCAATCTCAGGTTAATATTTGAAAAATATTGAGCTCCTTGGAGCTGATCAAACAAATCATCAATATGAGGAAAATGATATTTGTTCTTAACAGTGATGTTATTCAAGGCTCTATAATCAATTCAAAGTCTCATAGAACCATCGTTCTTTTTAACAAATAATACAGGTGCACCCCATGGTTATGTTCTAGGTTGAATGAAACCTTTCTCTAATAAATCTTGATATTTCTCCTTCAACTCTAAAAGTTCAATTTGATCCATTCGATAAGGGGGTTTTGAAATTGGCTTAGCATCAGGAACTAAGTCAACAGTAAATTCAACTTCCCGATCTGTTATTATTCCAGATTACTCATCAGGAGAAACATCAGGATACTCATTTACCACTGGCACACATTAATCTGATCAGTTCCTTTGTTTTCAACAATATGTGAAAGGTAAAATTCATTTCCATCTTTTACAAGTTTCTCAGCCTCTTGATATGTTATCAAAAGTAAGGGTTCATTGTTGTACAAAAACTGAAATTCATTCTCAAAAGAAACTTCTTTATCTCTACAGTAAATCTTATTATGGTAAACAGAGAGCCAATCCATACCCAGGATAACATTAAACTCTACTAGAGGTAAAACAATAAGGTTTACAAGTAGGTTCTTTCCACGGATAAGGATAGGAAGATTCTTATAAATTATTTTTGCCTCAACATTTCCCCCAGGTGTTTTTGCCACAAGTTTAGGATTCATTTCTTGAGATAAAATTCCTAATTTACTAGAAATTTTTTCAGAGATGATAGAATGTGTAGACCCCGAATCAAATAACACACTGGCATAATCTGAAAAAACTAAAAAAGTACCTGATACCACTTCATTTGATGTACCAAAATCTGCTGAAGTAGTTACAAAATATGTCACCACCCTTTTCTGCTTGTATTCTAACTGCTTCCCATCACTAAATCTCTTTTCTAGACACTCATTTTCATAGTGACCCATCTTATTACAGTGGAAACATTTCACTAATTGTAAATTAAATTTGGTCTTACCATCACCCTGATCTTTTTCTGTGCAGTAAGAAGCCTTATGTCCCATCTTACCACATCGGTAGCACTTTACAGAATTCAAAATACATTCCTCATCATGCCTTTTAAAACATTTATCACAAATTGGAAACTTAGTTTTCTTACCCTCAGACCTTTTTGAATAATTCTTCCCTTTCTCCTGCCACCTCGGTCTCTTCATCTATTGGTTGTTATAGAAGACTTGATCATCGGAAAACTCCATTTCTACCTTCTCAGCACATCGAACAAGCTTTTCATAACAATTTAAATCACTAGAAGCTAAATCCCATTTGATATTTTGGCATTAATCTTGAGTAAAAATGATTGATTTTTCTATCAAGGTCTCGGATAAAATTTGGAGCATACCTTTCCAATCGAGTGAACATTTCTTCATAAGCATCCATTGAGTCGTCCACTTGCCTCAATTCCAAGAATTGTTTTTCCATCCTAAGTCAAACAGCCTTATTAAAATATTTCTCTCAAAACATACCTTTGAATTCATCCCAGTCGAGAGCATCAATATCATCAGCATCCCTGATATGTTTAACCATTGACCACCACTGATCTGCTTCACCCTCTAAACTGTAAATAGCAAGACTAACCTTTTGATTGTCTGAACACCCCATGACATAGAAAATATTTTCCAGTGCATTAATCCACCCTTCATCTATCACAGGGTCAGATGATCCTCTGAATGATGGGGGATGCTACCTCATGAAATGTTCCACCACTGACATGTTCCTCTGCGGTTGATCTGGCTAATCTCGTGCATGGTTACCACTACCATTTATCGCTTGATTAAACTGCACCGTTACTACAACAAACTATTTAGTTCTAATTCTGACCATCTTAGGATGCTGATTTGGAAGGTCATTTCCTTCTGTATTCCTTCCTTGCACTGCTTCGCTATTTCCTCTGCGAAAAACCATTCTGAAAAAACATGTCTTAGATAAAGCAACATGGTAATCTTCAAATGCTATATCATTTCAATTTGACCATAAGAAATATTTTTGGATAATCATTTAATATAATTATAACTCCTAAAGTTATCTAAACTGACCTATGATACCAAATATAAGGCCCCAGCCTTAAACATTACTTAGTATTGAGTTATTTCAAGAATACACGTTGAGGATATTTTCAGGTTTAGAGTTTTAGAGAATTAGAACATAAATCTTGCATTACATTCCAAATTTAAACAAAGTGGTTACATAAAAGATAGTAATCATTTTTCCCATCAACGAAAACATATTTAAAATAAAACATGGATTATTTCGTGACACTTCCTTGACACTATCATCACATCATGTACCTTTCCCTTGACCTGTGAAAAAAATTTCAAAAACTTGGGATGAGCTTAAAAATCTCAGAAAGGGATATAAAATTACAGAATGAAAAATTTAGTCCATGTATACATAAGAATTTTCAAAATCATACTTTACTCATAAAACATAAGCACTTTATCATACCTCATGAATTCATATGATTTATGAGTAACAAATAGAAAACATAAGACATAAAGGTAATTTGAGGCATTCATAACATTCTTATGTAGGTAGTAACCCTCATGGTTACGTTTGGAATACCCATCACAGTATATTCCGTAAATCTATTTGGAGAAACCTTAACTTTTAACCCCTTCACATTACCCAATGCATTGGAGAGCTATATCGGGCTCACCCGCCCTTAGTTTATCACGGAGCCACACGTCTTCATAAATAATGCCCATGAACTATAACAAAATCGTATCACATAAAACATGCATAAAGGAAACATAACATTTCCAAATTTCAATCACAATATATCAATACAACATATTGATATAACAAAATCATTATAAAAACCATATTCAATAATAAAATAATGTAAAACTAAAACATGGTATTTATTTTTCATTTAAAAAAAGTTATGGCTTGTAGAGGAAGATGACACTCAAATAATGGTCATAGCGGTGGAGAAGTCGTTGTCGCTGCATACATACAACAAAAACATTCCCTATTATCGTTTAGTAAAACACTTCATATAAAAAAATATTCCTTTTGAATAAAAGTAAATGTCAAAGGGGTTTATACACAGTATATAATAATTTCGTGTATAAAACAAGATATACCTCAATGAAAGGAGTTTGAGACGAAATCTCATACCTCGTGTCCGACTTGACTCGATCGTTCTTTAATCTCCTGAATTATAAACTTGAGTTAATTTATACTTGATTAATAACCGTTTTCAAGTTCATTATTCCTTTTATATCACTTATTACTATGATATGAACACTATGTAATTATTTAAGTTAATAATGGTCATTTTGTCGATCATTGGTACTTGAGTCAAAAATAAACTCTTAATAATTACAAGGTTTTCATGTATCCATTATATCCAGAATTATATTCATGATGTAGATATCATATATATCAAATATATCCATTATATACATGCGTATATAATATTACATAACATTTAGAGGTATGAAATGAAATTCACCGTTCATGGAGACGGTAAGTCGTACGTACGCATGAACGCTACATTCAATTATATTTTGTATTTTATGGAATGGAATCATAATGATATAAAGGTATATTAAAATTATATTATAATATCATATATAATATCATTAACTCCATCCTCTATACATCCCACGTATGGAATTAATGAATCAAATCACTCTAAGGGGGTGGTGGTCCGCACTTCCTAAAATGAAGATATCGCGTTTACCCATAATGAAAACCAAAAAGGTATTCCAAAAAAGAAAAATACAGAAGCATAAGGGAAACATAGACATATTATATATCATATATAAATATAGTGACATCTTAATGTCCACCTTTGAAGGTGTTAGATGAATATTGAACAATCATCATTTTGTGAGGTAGAAATTCACCATCCACAGAAATAGTATGTTCTTTAATAATTAGATGAATGTGTGTGTAAGTGTAGATCTAATAACTCTCATAAAAACATACTAGTATATTTAAGATACATTGTTTTACAAAATAAAGGAATAAAAGAGTTTAGGGGTTGGAGAATCAAAATAAAACTAAAGAAAATTAGAGAAGCCTTTACCTTTAAATCGGGTAACTCCTCTTGGTTTGAACCAAAAGTATTTCTTGAATAGCTTTCTGCCTAAGGTAAGGCTTCTAGGATGAATAGATGGATGAGAAGAGATAAAATGAGCAGATAATGGCTAAGGAAATGGCTTGGGAGGTGTGTGTAAAGAGGTAGAGGTGGGGGCCTTTTAAAAGAGGAGAGTAGGGGCACTCTTGGAAAGTTATAAAATGTTACTTTCTATTAAAATGAGTTTCAGATTTTAAAGGTCCAAAATTGATATATTTCTAGGATAAGGTGATAAGGGTTCGAGATATACTCATCCAATAGGTCTTTGACAAGTTTTTGTCTTAGATTTTACATTATCGTTTCATTTTATTTAAATCGTTCTTTAATGAGGTAATCACTGCATCATCATGATGTCATAAATAATTTAATTTATATAATGTCTAAAAAATATAGAAAAAATACTATGAGGTAGGAAATCATTTTATCTTCCCAATGAATATTTATATTCCAAGAGATCATTTATTTATACAAAATCAAAAATGTTTTACTCGGGTGATACATTCTTTAGTGATATTTTCCTTCCTTTAAAAATAAAATGATAAAGTGTCACTTTCACCCAAAAGTGATTACATGGGGTCCCTAAGTTTGGAACAAGGAATCCCATGGTCTGAATTGACATAATCCGTAAAATTAGGACACATTTTGGGGTCATTTTTTATTATTATGACATTATTTTAGTATCCTTAACTACCCGATTACTAATTAATCAAGATAATTAAAGATAATTACTGTTGATACTATTCATAATGTCCAAAAACAAAATAGTCTTAATTACATATTTTGGACCTTATAATTAAAATATGGAATCAATTTTACCAAATTACAAATATAAAAATTGAAATAATTAATTTAAAAATAATTCATGTTGTCAAAACAAATAGCGGGTTTTTGAAAACAATATCTATGAAAATTTGGCACTTGTTTATGCCCAATTCCAAAGTGAAAATAATTATAATGACTACCATTGGATTAAATGATAAAAATATATACTAATTACACCTTAAGACCAATTTAAAAGATAATCTAACCATATAATTAAATTAGATGAAAAATGAGTTTGGATGTAAAATGCAATATTCTTCACTATTCATTAAAAATGAACATTATTAGAAAAATTCCAAAAATTCATCCAAAGTAAATTTCAATTCCCCAATCATAAAGAATAAGTTTATTTTGTCAAATAGAGCTTATAAAATTTTCAAAATATATATTTAAAAATGGTTCGCCATCAAAAGGTAGTAAAACAATATTTTAAAAATATTAGAGAATTTTATGCTTAAGATTGGATTTATTCTCATTTTAAGTCTTTAAAACACTATATAATTCATAAATAGACATAGATAAGAATATATATTATTCATTACTTACTTGGGATGTTACAATACATGACTAAGATGTAGAGATCAAAATGAGATGTAATTAACAAAAGTTATTAATAAGAATATTATTTAATGGTTAACCATTTTTAATTATATAATCATATTCATATTATCACTTATAGTTATAGTTTCTGTGTTAAAATTAACGCCTTATTTCTTATTTTATATATTATTAATTTTGTTAATCGGTATGAAATAAAAAATGAATTGATATTTTTTGGTTTATGGTCTTTTAACGAAGGATAAGAGTTGTATGCCTAGAACATTCATGGATTCATGTTTAATACAATTTATAGGGAAGAATACTTGAAAACTAAAATTAGTGGTGTATTTACACTTGCTGACACATGATGTCATGGATGGATGGATGATATAATTGAATAAAGCTGTCATGGAAATTTTCAATTTTCTTATTCAAATTAATTTTTTTCAACATTCATAGGGTCATAATAATAAAAAATTCATTTATTTATATTAAATTATCTCACTTTATCCATATCAGTGAGCATTCAAAGTAGGAACCCTTTATCTTGGATTCATAAGTGAAGATGGTTTATCATGTGGATGATGAAATATATTGATATTAGAGTTTTATTATACGTTTAATGTAGAGAAACTTATATGACATGGGTGAAGAAGATTAATTGGTACTTTGTGATAGTGAACCTCATTATCCAAAAAAATATTAAACAATTTGTTCCTAATAATATTGAATTAATTTACCTTTCAATATATGGTTAAAATAAACAATTCATCGAAATGGTATTTGAAAAAAATGAATATAATCAAGATAAATATAATTGAATGTATAAATTGGTAATGAAATTGTAAGATAATTTATCATTTATAAGTGTTTCATGAATAAATATGATTTTCTATTTTATTTTTTATCTTATTAAAAATCATTACTTTTTTATTTTCTATATATTTAATATATTTTGAACCATTTTAATTGTATGAATGAAAATAAAAAGAATTATAGATCTCAATCGATCAATATGATAGAGAACAACACGACTACAATCAAATTTAGTAGATCTGAGTGATTCTGCTATACCAGAGACCTCTAGAGAGGCATTAAATTCCCTAAACATTATTGGTATCCCACCATCAGATGCACCTCCAATTATGGAAATGTTGGTAACCCTGCCATATAGGGGAAATTGGTTAGTTACAATTACATATATGAATTTCATTGAACAAAAACTATATATTTTAATAATTTTTAAATTAATTTTTCAAAAGTATAAATATAATAATAAAATAGATATAAATATGAACATGGAATATATAAGGGTCTAAAAATACTTAAAGATTATTATTCCATTGGATGCATTTTTGGTTCCTAGTAATGATTCTTCTATAATATATGAAAACAATTCTTTGGAAATTTGGTTTTGATATGGTGATATTTAAAATTTATTATAAATATTAGACGTATATTCCCACAACATTAAATAATATTGTATTTAATAACCATGTAATGGTAATATTAGTTTAATATTCAATGATAAATAATTTAAAATATATGAGTAAAAATTTTAATATACATATAAATTGTTATGTTTTTTATTTCTAGATTTCTTTTCATTATGATATCGTTGACTCTGTTTCACACCCACGGAGTCTGAAAAATTTGGCAAGAAATAGAGTGATTTTATATTGAAATTATTTAATTAGTTTAATGAAAAATATTTGAGCTCATGAAACAAATATGAGAAAATTACTAAAGTAATTTTGCATGAGTAGTGGAAGATGTTTGTTGATATTAACAAAGATGCATATCATTACGAAATTACATATTTTATAGTATATTAATAACATAAACACAATAAAATTATAATTTTGATAAAAGTTGTAATTTCTTGTATGAATTACTAAAAAATCAAATGAATCATGACAATCAAGGCATTCCTTATATCACTGGGTCTGATAGTTTTTTAATAGAAAAACATTTTGTTGTATTTTATACATTATGATTTATATAATTTTATTATAATTCATGGTTTTTTCTAGAATATATATATATATATATTATCAAAGCTGATGGATTAAGTCACTTTGTAGGTAAGATAGATATGTGGATTAATGTTTATGGGAAATTCAATGAAAATATTTTGAATGAGCCTACCAGAGATGTTGGAGTAAACACTTTTCATTATTATTTAATTTTATTTCATTACTGTAAAACATAATAATAAATAATAAATTGTAACAACAAACAAGCCTTAAAACCAATTTATTGGGGCCTGCTACATAGATAAAAGGGTTCATATTAGCTATATTGGTGTCTTTTTATCTATCTAGTTGACCCAATTAATTAGGTTTAAGAGTTGTTTGATGTTATAATTTATTTATAATTATTATGTTTTTATAGTAATGGAATTACATGAAATATTATTGAAATATTTATTAATTAGATCATATTATAAAGTTCATGGAATTTGAAAAATAATTGTTAATATGGTTTTAGTAATGTGGGAAAATTTAATAAGTCTGGTATGTGAACCCTTCACAATCATAATTATTATACCAGAATAACAAAAATACAATTTTTTTGGGAAGAAGACCCTCGGGCGAGTACAAGGAATGGGTTTTGGGAATACTCCATCATCTATTTTTAGTATGGAATCATCGTCATTTAATACTACACCGAGTGGGGGTTTAAATTGTTCCTTTTATTGGGAGGCACAATGAGAAATTTAAAGGATGAAATTAAAAGTCCTAGAACATGACTCTTTGAGGAAAACACTAGATCAGTGGTGGTCATCAATGGAAAATGATTTAGTTTATATATTTCAAGGGATAATAGGGATGATGCCCAAGAAAATTTCCCACCTTATATCTCATCCTAATTAGGTAAATTCTAAACTCCATAAATTATTCACACATTTGAAAAGAAAACATAAGAATTATTTGATTAAAACTAAAATTCCAATTCAATATTGAAAAAAATAACATTGATTCATACCGACCACATCATGTGTCAGATTAATGTGAAGTCAATTCCCACGCATTAACAATGTAATATGGACCATTTTTTAGAAATTTTAAAAATAATCAGTTATCATTTTATTTTATTAGACTATGTGATAGGGTTTTTAATGTAAAATGACACATATATTGAAAACTCACACTTTGAGTCATACTGCTCACTTCGTATGTCTAATTGAGCTTCGGTAAATTCTTACACATCACAAATGAACTATTGATCATTTTCATAATGGTTTAAAATAATCTGATTTTGTTTTCTTGAAATTGGCCATGTGACAAAATTTTTAAACTCAAATAACACTTTTATACTAAAAACATGAACTTCGAGTCATATTGACCAAGTCACGTGTTATACTAATGTGCAGTCAGAACCTATGTGTAAAAAATGAATTTTAGATCATTTTCCTAATGATTGAAAACATTATTATATTATATTATTTTTTTTGGATTTTTTGTAGATGTTTAAAAGTATTATATGGAACTTTTATAATGAAAACATGCAATCTATATCATACCACCCAATTCTGCTGATCAATGACCATGAAATCATATGAAAAGTTCAATAAATTGATTTTTAAAATGTAGGAACCAACAACATGTTAATCGAGGTTATGGTTTTCCTTGGATACCCATAAACAAAATTTTAGTGTTTTAAATAACTAAAACATGCATGTAACAGTCATAACCATATAAAATGATATCATATTGATATGAAATAATAAGATAATCACCATTTAATTATTGGAGACATGTAAACATATAAAACGCATCTATCTGGATTGTGGTGTGATTTAAATGGCTTAATAAATTTTTTCAAAGTTACCAAAGTCTTTTAAAACGTCCGTGAGGGGGTCAAAACAAGTAAAATAATGTGGGATGGCTATAGATTTATATTACAATGACCATGTATTTATTTTTAAAATGTAGAAACTAATGACACATTATTCTAAGATAAGGTTTTGATGATATTATCATAAACATGTTTTTAGTGTTTTAAAACAATATGGCATGCATGTAACGATCAAAACAAGAGTAAGGGACCTCACATTGAGTTGGAATCATGGGGAAAACAAAATTTAATTATTTTTTAAATACATGAAAAGCTTCTATATCAAATTATTAGTAATTTATTTATTTAGTAAATTCCATGCACAACACACATCGATTTAAAAATTGACTATATTGTTATATATTTATCCCATTTTAGTTTCTAGTGTTTAATCATATTTTAAATAGTTATGTTCAAGTTTTAAAAGTGTTAGGAATGATATCTTTTTTTTTTATTTTTCAATGTCTTTTGTTTTATTAACAAAATAAAAAATGTTATATGAAACATTATGAATATATCATGTTTCTATTCTCTTTCACATTTATATTTTTAAATGTTAAGGTATTTATAGCAGGTGATAAAAGACGACAGTAGGCAAGACGTTGAAAATAATGATCTATGACCTTCTTCAGAAGGAAATCATTTTAATTCTTTGTTTTTTAGTTATGTTTAAATAAAATCAATTATTATGCTGTAATTTTGGATTATTTTGTTAGGGTTTTTTTTCTATCTTCTTTCTTGTTCAATCTAATGACTTGTTGCGGTCCACTCAAGTTGATGACATGAAATGGTGGTAGATGGACGTTATATAGGTCATGGGATGGAAATATATTATCTATGGTCTATTGTTATTAGAAAAAATTTAAATTTCTATACTGATTAATGATGTTATTGGTTTTATGAGGTTATATATATATATATGAATTTGGATGAATGATGGTGTATATATGATGAGTTTATTGAAAATTTATGTTTTCGTTTGTTGCATGTCTGTGTTTTTATATGCATATTTTTTATTAAATATTTTTTATTTTTTTAATATATTTAGCATCGTCTTATGATAATGCTAAATAAGAACATTAAATTAAATTTAGAAGTGGTTAATAATATATTCATCTATATATAACCACCATTAATGTATATAACGATGGTTATTTTGATATCCCATATTTTATTTTCATCTATTTTTTTATAATACTGTGAAATTAATTAAGTACCTCAACTAAATGATCCAAAATGACCCAAATAAAAGTATCGCTAACAAATAAAAACCAATGCTAAATGATTACTGACTATGAAATGTGTGGTGGTTTTTGTAACCAATTCCAAATTATGTAGTGTTGTTTTAAGCAACTATTATTAGAAAAAAAACATGTATTTAAATACCACATTTCTGTAGATAGATAATGAACTATACAGGTTTTATAAGAGTTTAGAAAAAAAATTCATCTGAGAGAGTTCTATTATAAGGGAACCGGTTTGATGTCATGTTTCTGAGTAAGGAGGAATACTATAATCTGTATTATTAAGTGTTACATGTTTAGGAAGGGAATAAAAATGCACATATATTTAATAAAAAATATAATTCTAGTAAATGAATGTGCTTTGTTCATAAAATTAATAATATGGAGGGGTATTGTGTTGTGATTAGAGATGGTATTGAGCGTTTGATATTTGGATATTATGAAACACTCTTCAATACTAATCATGTTGTAATTTTAAATGTTTAGGATGAATGGTTAACACCTTTATTGTCTCCATAGGTGATTGATGTATTTCATGGTGATGTAAAAGACACTATGTTTTTTGATGTTTTTGAAATTTATACACCTAACAAAGGTCCATAGTGTAGATGAGTTCCATGTGCTCTATTATTAAATGTTGTTTTTATATTGTAGGCCTTAATTCTTTGATTATTTTCAATTAGTTCAAGAAGTGATATAATTATCTTGGTCCTTATAATTATATTATCATTGATTATGTCTCACCAGTTTTGAAATGATGTGTTCTGAAATAATTTCAATCGAATAGCCTTCTTAATGTGATATATAAATTTTTTCAAAGATGTTATCTAATAAATTGTGAAACATTATTCAATATTTTATTTTGTAATCTAAAATTGCATTTGTGCCGCAACAGTTGATCAAGGATAATGAAATAATTTCTCATGAATTGTTTCATTCCATGAATGTAATATTTGTTTCTATGAGTTATTTTATAGGTCTAAATATTGATATGATAAAATTAAATGATATAATCAATTCATGGAAATTTGATTATAATTAAAAAATCATACCTCCCCATGCCACTAATTAGTGACCAAACAAACAGTATCAATTGTACCTTAGGTGTGCCACCCCATATGCTAGAGTATTCCAACTAGTGGGGAGGGTCCCATAAGATTCCTTGGGGAGACAATAACCTATTATCTATGTGTAATAACCATGATAAATAAGGGAAATAAAAAACATAGCATCAAACCACATGAGAAGAATGATATAAATCTAAGAAGTAAATATAAACCATCCACTATAAAAAATGATTCTATAAGATAGTTAATAAAAATACATTCTATCTACCATAAACAACACGTAAAAAAGTGAACAAAAGGGTAAATACCAAGTTCAACATGATAATCAAAAGAAGACCAAGCTCTAGCCCAGCATCCATCCCCCTTCTCCATCCTAGCATTAAATCACACATTGATCATTATATGATTGTAATTTTCTTAACCTATATTAATGAAGTATGTTTGATTATCAAACGAAAACCCAAGACTGGTGTGAGTACGATGTAGTAGACTAACACCAAGAACATCCCTAATTAATCTTTTCTGAACTAGAAGTCCATGTGATGGTTCAATATATAAACAGTTTGGATATCTATAGAAATATATAAATATATTAAAATCTAAACTTGAGCTCTATGGTGACACCTGATGATGATCCCACATGCTTTGGATGGTGCCAAATGTCACTAATAATGTCATGAGGACCATTCCAACCCAAAAACACTATTGAACAGGGGTAATGTACCTTTCCCCATTCCAAATAGAACATAAAGGTAATGTTCCCATTTTGGTCCCATATTTCATCCTGGGGGTTGGGTTAACCCTAGTATTAAACAATATACAATGAATAATATGTTATAAAACCACATACATAATATGCCACTAAGGCATAACTCATCAATTCCATAATCCAAAAAAAACTATTTTAAAATCATGTTAGATGGAATCCATATATAAATTTTAATACCAATACTAAATATCAATTTTGTAAAACTAAAACCAATTTGAAGGAACATAAAAAGGGTAACATAAATCCCATTTCCAATTACAATGCTAGATTACCAACACAATACACCAACCCAAATAATGTTTCCAATTTCCAAGGGAATAGTGTAAAAGGAATAAGCATAACTAATTTCTCATATGATTCAACCCTTTATTGTTTGAAAATAAAAAAAAATTAAGGGGGTGTGTTATAGAAAAATGACTTGGTTTAAGTATTTGATAAACAATGAAGGTCAAGTATGAGAACCATCTTGATGAATAACAATAAAATATATGAAAATAAAATGAGATTATGGGAGAATACATAGGGAACACATACCTTATATCTAGAAAATGTCCATACATTCTATATCTTCCTTTGATTCATTCTATAATGCAATATATTGATGTAATAGAGAAATACCCTACAGAAAGTGTATATGAGATAAACCTGGAATAAAACATATAAAAGTAAAAAAACATGAATATACGAGAGAAAAGTCATATATTTACATATTGGTCTTAAATGTACTAAAAAAAGAAAATGTAGACAACTGGTGGAGAAAATACATCGGGGATAAAGAAGTAAAAAGTAATTCTTATGTGAGTGGCTTCAGTAAGAATGGGGACAGATAAAATTGTTAAATATTAAGGGGTTATAGAAAGTGTAAAAAAACCAAACCACCCCATAAAAATATTATTCAAATCCAATAAGTGAGCCAATGGGGTTCTAGTGGCTCTGTATGCTCCTAGGAAGACCATTTTCTAGTCGGGGGGTACTTCAACCCTTAGCCTATATGAATTGACCTATTCACATGATTCACATACACCATTGAGACCCCCAACCCCACTTTAAAATGATTAAAAAAGGAATTCACATGGTGTTAATAGGAAACATAAATATAAAATCACCTTAAAGGAGGAAAGGATAGGTATCCCTTATATTGAATTCCATCTCTTTGTCGAGCTACACTCCCAAATATCTTCAACAATATTAATAAAAATACCAAACAACTACACGAAATCATTAAAATCTTATTCCAAAGTATCCTTATAGTACTACCAAAATTTCCATAGCACCCAAACTAGTGGTATGGTATTCCCAAAAAGATTATTTTTATTATTTTCCATGATATACAATGAAAATTTCTCAAAGGAATAATTTTCCTCCAACTCAATGTCATCAATGTTGATAACATGATGCTAGTCGAGCCAATACTGTTGAAGCTAAGATAAGTGGAACATGCCGTGCATTATTTCAAAAATATATGGGATAGCTAGTAAATAAACTATGGGTATTAATCTCTATATAAATTCAAATGGCCCAAAAAACCTCGGGTCCAACTTCTACTTCCACTGAATCTTATGTTTCCTTAAGCTCAATACTATGCATAAGAAAACCTGATCTCCCACCTCAAACTCTAAGGTACATCATCTTCAATCTATATAGGACCTCTTCTATATTTGAGTAGCCATAATAATTTTATTTATTATATATATATTTTCATAGTTATCCTATACTAGGCTTAGACCAAGCATCAATGACCCAGCAGCATTCATCTAGCATAAGGGAAATCAGCACAGCCTTCCATACAAGGCCTCATACAGATCCATTTTATTAGACGCGTTGTTTATATTGGTATAAAAAACTACTAAGCTCCCATATTAATCCCCTTGTATCATCAATATAATGGATACACAACATAAGTATGTCCTTTAACACACAAATTATACAGTCTAATTTTCAATCCATCCACATATGATACGTTGTTATCAGATGGACTTTTCTACCCAGTGCCATTGAAGGGCCCTTCTAGAATCATGAAGTAATATGAGGACCTCTATTTGATTTGATTCTTCTTGGAACCACATGAATTCATATGACCTCATAGACAAATAACCTACCAATCTCTTCAATTATAGAATACTCCTTGAATGGTATGAATTGGGTTACCTTCATTAGGCATTCAATGATAACAAAAAAATGAATCTAATGTATGAGGAGTCCTCATTTGATCCATCACAATATCCATCATCACATCACTAAACATTCACTCTGGAATAGGTAACAACTGGAGAAGACTGTAACGATGCGGATGCTCATCCTTCACCTACTGGATGGTGGACCATAAAGAAAACAATACCAACTATGTATTTATTCATTCTAGGACACCAGTATTTCCTGCATATTTCACAATATATCTTGTTCTACCCCAGACACACAACTCATCTTGAGGCATGAGTGTCCCTAATAATCTCCTCACACATTCTGTAGTACCCCAAGTTTGAGTTATGTGGCCTTTTTTAGGCATATTTATGGGTTTAAAGTGCATGGAATGAGTTGGGAAGATTTAGGGAGAGTTTGGAATGGTTTTGGATGTGTTTGGAGGCTTTTAAAGGGGTGCATGGTTTGAGAATGTTTAGTGGAAGTCGTGCTGGTTCTCCAAGAAACCGTATAGGGGAAAGAGTAGGCTTGGCATGGCCTACGCAAGGTTTTCCAAACCGTGAGAGGCAACCTTGTGGAACCTTGCTCCCAAGGCAGTAGACTGTGCATGGTTAGCGCACGGTTTTCCAAACCGTGCGGGCTAACTGTACGACCACTTAAAATTTGGGTTATAAAACCCAGGCTCACTCAGGATTGCCTCATTTCACTCCAATCCATCTCCCACTCGAGCCTCACTCAGTATTTTGGATTCTCAGGGGTTAAGGGTTCCCTCTCACTCGTTTTGGTAGCATTTCAAAGGGGTTTCAAGGTGGTTTGATGGTTTTTTCTCTTGGGTAAGTCTCTCCTCATGTATATCTTGTGGTTTCCTCTAGATCTACATCTCCCTCTCTGTCGGTTTTCTATATCTATACTTGTTGTGTGTATATCTAGGGTTGTGTTTTCCTTGGATGTTAATATTAAGTCTTCTGGATGTTAGGGAAAGGGATCTAGAGAGGTTTCGGTGGTGCGTTCGCTAGATTTGAGGTGTGGTTGTTCGTCAGTATATTTCTTAGGAACCCTAAAGGTAGGTGTCTTCTCTTTCGACTATACTTGTTTAGAACTATTGGTTTCTTATTAAATTTAATTGTGTCCTCAAAATTAATTATTAATTGATTATGCGAAATTGGTTGGAAATCCCTTGGGAGATGTTTTGGGGATTTTTGGGGAAAAGGGTGTTTTATGGTGAAATGTTATTCTTGTCTATTTTAAAATCAAGATTTTAAAATGGGATGATATGGTTGATTTTTGAAAATTTTTGATCGAAAGGGTTTTCAATAAAAGGGTTGTTTTATTGAAATGTTGTTTGGTATGGAAAATTCTTTTCAATAAATGGGTGATTTATTGAAGTGGATTGATATGCAATGGAACTGGTTGGTTGAATGTTGTTGTGACCTTGGTGGGTTTATTCATGGTTTCATTTGATTGAAATATTTTATGGAAGTGGGAGAGAAGTCTCATTATGAAAAGAGGATGGATAGTGGTTGGAAGAACCACCATATGGTAGTGGTCGGGATACACCGCTAGTTCTGAATGGGTGAACGGGTTGGGCGGAAGTCCCACCATTTTGGGTGAACGGGTGAATAGTTTGGGTGGAAGTCCCACTGTTTTGATTGTTTTGGTGATAATGGGTGAACGGGTTGGGCAGAAGTCCCACCTTTTTGGTTATTTTTTGTCCATTTCTTTACAAGATGGAATTTTTGTGATAATGTGTAAATGTTTGGATGATTGTGAAATGTGTGGTTGGATTTCCCTAGGATGATTGGTTTGGGTGTGAGGGCTTGGTAAGAGAAAGGTTGGATGATGGTAATGGTTGCACTTGTTATTATTTTTTATAAACTATTTTATATAAATGTGCTAATAGTTTTATCCTAGGGGAATGTGTAGGGAAGTCATTATGGGAAATCCTACTGAGTTTTAGAACTCACCCCCTGGTTTGGCACTGTGGTGTCGTTGCAGATGTCGTGTACCGTGAAGAGGGAAAAGGTAAGGAATCACCCTCCTTTAGTGGGGCATTGTTATCACTTGGTAAAGCTTTGATCGTGGATCTTAGCGTGGAACTGTGGTGGTGTCATGGGTTGTGGTGTTTGGTTGTTTAGTTTATATAGTGTACTCTGATGTTGTCTGGACATGTCTCATTGTATTGGTTTTGAGTTTTGTTGTGGAACAACTTGGTTGTATTTTGGGAATGAATGGTTGGGTAATGGAATTGATGTGCATCATATAGTGGCTATTAGTGGATGGTTTGGTTGGTTTTGTCTTAATGGAAAATCATTCCCCAACTTGATCTTGAAGCCCTCAGCATTTATTTCCAACCTTTGGCACCTTAGGAATGTCTTTTAAGGCCATGTTGCCCTCACCGCCTCCTCAAGACAATGAGGTAGGGGCGGGGTGTTACAAGTGGTATTAGATGCCAGATGGAATGTTGCAGTCTTTACCAATCCCTGTTTGGAATTGTGAGCAGATAGTGATGTATTTTGTCACTGGTCTCCCAAGAATGGTCAGAAATCACGATTCCATCTGGGTGATAGTGGATCGGCTAACAAAGTTGGCCCATTTCATCCCGATTCGTGAATCTCATACGGTGGGGGATCTATCCAAAATCTATATCCAGGTGGTAGTAAAGAGGCATGGTGTTCCAGTTTCGATAGTATCAGATAGAAATCCAAGGTTTACATCTCATTTCTGGAAATCCTTACAGCAAGCCCTCGGAACACAGTTGACGATGAGTAAGACGTATCATCCTCAGAAGGATGGTCAATTTGAGAGGACGATACAAACTCTGGACGATATGTTGCGGGCTTGTGTCATGGATTTTTGTGTCTCATGGGAGGATCACTTATTTTTGGTTGAGTTCTCATACAATAATACTTATCAGGCATTCATATAGATAGATCTGTTTGATGCATTGTATGGGCGGTCATGTCTTTCTCCACTATGTTGGGTGGAAACTGGTGAGTCATCGATGGTCGAACCAAGCCTTTTCCAGGAAACTATAGAGAAGATCAAGTTTATCAGGAAGAGAATGGAGCCGGATTAGAGTCATCAGGAATCGCATGCGGATCATCGTCGATGGTCGTTGTCATTCCAGGTGATTGACCATGTGTTCTTGAGATTCTCTCCTAGGTTGGTACATCGTCGTTTTGGGAAGCATGGAAAGTTATCTCCGAGGTATATTGGAACTTTTGAGATTCTTGAGTGGGTTGGTGAGGTGGCTTATCATTTGGCTTTTCCACTTAGGTTCAGTGCGCTGCACAATGTGTTTCATGTGTCTCAGTTGAAAAAGTATCAGTCGAATCGTGACCATGTAATTCGATGGGATCATGTTGAACTTGAACCAGATCTTCATTGGTGCACGTGCCAATGCGGGATGTGGATAGGCAAGAGATAGTCTTGCATGGTAAAAGAATCGGTTTAGTTTGTTTTTTGTGGAAACGTGGTCAGAATCAAGAGGAGTCTTGGGATTTGGAGAAAGAGTTGATCGAGCAGTGGCCTAAGCTCTTTTGGTAAAGGGTGGGTTAACTACTTTCTGAGGACGGAAATTCCATTGGTGGGGAGGATGGACTACCCCTGGTTTGAGGTATGTGGACTTTTTTTATGATGTTTTATGTGTTTAAAGTGCATGTAATGAGTCGGGAAGAGGTTGGGAGAGTTTGTAATTGTTTTGGATGTGTTTGGAGGCTTTTAAAAGGGGTGCATAGTTTGAGCACGATTAGTGGAAACCGTGCGGGTTCTCTCGGAAACCGTGCAGGCGATACAGTAGGCTTCACACGGCCTGCACCCATTTTTCCAAAACTGTGCCCAGAAACCCTGTGGACCCTTGCTCTGAAGGCAGTATAGTGCACATGGTTTGCGCACAGTTTTCCAAACCGTGCGGGCTAACCATGCAGCCACTTAAAATTAGGGTTATAAAACCCGGTCTCACTCGGGATTGACTCATTTCACTCCAATCGTCCTCCCACTCGAGCCTCACTCGAGATTTTGTATTCTGAGGGGTTAAGGGTTCTCTCCCACTCGTTTTGGAAGCGTTTCAAAGGGGTTTCCAAACAGTTTGAAGGTTGTTTCTCCCGGGTAAGTCTCTCCTCTTGTTTCTCTCGTGGTTTCCTCTAGATCTACATCTCCCTCTCTATCGGTTTTCTAGATCTATACTTGTAGTGTGTATATATATGGTTTTGGTTGCCTTGGATGTTAATATTAATGTAACATCCCATGTAAATAATGAATAAAACATTTTCTTATTTATTAATAATTATGAATTAAATATTAATTTTACTTTAAATGGGTTGCTATGTTCGATAGCATACCTGATACGCAACAAAGAGTTTCTTTGAAATCTTATGTTGGACACTAGTAGTAAAATAATATTATTTTAAATGGTAGTTAACACATAGCCGTTATATTGGCAAGAATGGATAGAAATAACTAAATTATGATTATATTTTTTTTAAATGTTTTTACTTTTATGTAATAAAATATAAAGGCTTAAAATACGGAAAGAATTCAATTTTAGGCGTATATGCCCAATATTTCACTAAAGGTTCACTTATCACCTTTTGATGGTGAACTGTCATTAAATATAGTTTTGTTCACTCTTATAAATTCTACTAGACCAAATAATAATCTTCTGTAGAATCAGGACATCAAAATTTAATTTGTGTAAATTTTTGGTATTTTTCCGATAAAGTTCATTTTTTAATGAATAGTGTAAAATGTTGTATTTTAATTCAAAACCTCTTTTTAATCTAATTTATTTATAAGATTAGATTATCTATTGAATTGGTTTTAAAGTGAAATTAGAATATATTTTTACCATTTAATTCAATGGTGGTAATTGGAATCAATTTCACTTTGAAATTGGACTTAAACTACTGTCAATCTTTTGATATTTATTGTTTCATAAAAACACGCTATTTGTCATGATAGCGGGAATTACTTATTAAATAAATTAATGTGACTTATATGATTTAAATTTTCTAAAATAGACATCATTTTTGAATTCATAATATCAAATATATCTTAGGGTGAAGTTTTGGTATTTTTCTAAAATACTTCAATTTTTGATGAATAGTGAAACCACTAAGTGGTAGTTAAAGAAACTGATTTTTCGTTTAAATGAAACATTGTCACTTCTGTGATTTGATTTTCAAAAATCCTACATACATGGTTGTCATTAAGAAGTAAAATGTGGTTCAATGAGATTAAAATAATTTTTTTGGTGAATAGTAACTTTTAAGTTCTTAATCGCGATTAGAGGAAATTAGTGTAGTTTAAGGTAAAAATAATGTTTTAATAAACTGAGATGAGCTTGAAACATGTCTGAACCTCATTTTATGTGTCATGGCCGACCAAGAAAATCAATGGGTCAACTTGGGGACCCCATGGAGCCACTTTGGTTGGGAAATGACATAAATAACCTTTTATTTAATGTTAAAGTAAAAATGTCACAAACATGAGTTGTTCTACTAAAAAAAATTTACATGGGGTTATAAAAGTCATATTTTTTACTATAAATATTCATTGGAAAGAAAAAACGATTTCATATATCATATTATTTTTTCATAATTTTATACATTAAATAAATTAAATTATTTATGATATCATGATGATGCAGCGATTACCTCTTTAATAAAGGATTTAAATAAAATGAAAATATAATGTAAAATCTATGACATACACATGTCCAAAGCCTATTGGATGGGTGTATTTCTAACCATTATAACCTTACCCTTGAATTATATCAATGTGGGACCATTTGAATCCGAAACGCATTTTAAAATAAAGTAACTTTTCTTTACCTTCCAAGAGTGCCCCTCCTCTCCTCTTATAAAAGGCCCCCACCTCTACATCTATACCCACACTTCCAAAGACTTTGGCTCGGCCAACCCCTGCCCATTTTGTCTCTCCACTTCCCTTTATTACTCCTTGAAGCCTCACTTTGGTCAGAAGTCTTCCCAAGGAAGCCTTTGAGCTCAAACCAAAGGGAGTTACCCGATTTTAAGGTAACGTCTTCACTTGAGTCCTTTTGTTTTATTTTGCTTCTCTAACCCCCTAAACACTTTTTATTCATTTATTTTGTAAAAAATCCAGTATATTCAATATAATATGATGTTTATATATGAATTATTCGAACTACACTTACACACACCTACATCTAATGGTTAAAGAACATACTGTTTCCGTGGATGGAAAATTTCTGCCTCCAAAAACGATGATTGTTCAACATTCTTTTAACACCTTAAAAGGTGGCCATTAAGATGAAACTATATTTATATATGATATATAATATGTTTATGTTTCCCTTAAGCTTCTGTATTTTTCATTTTGGTCATACATTTATGGTTTCCATTATGGGTAAATGTGATATCTTCATTTAAGGAAGTGCAGACTACCGCCCCCTCAAAGTGATTTGATTCGTTAATACCATATGTGGGACTTATAGAGGATGGAGTTATGATATTATATATGAAATTACACTTTAATTATAATATACCTTTATATAATTAGAATTCCATTCTATAAAAATACGAAATAGAAATGAAAGTAGCGTTCATGCGTACGTACGGCTTACTGTCTCCATTAACGGTGCATTTCACTTCTTACCTCTAAATGATTATGTAATATTATAAATACATGTATATGCTAGATATATATGATATATATGATAACCAAATCAGGAATGTCATTCTGGATATAAAGAAAATTTGACCACACGAACAACATGTAATTGTAAGAAGTCCACTTTCGACTTAAGAACAAAATATCGACGAAACAAACATTATTAACTTAAATGGTTACATAGTGTTTATAACATGGAAATAAGTGATATAAAAGGAATAATGAACTTGAAAAAGGTTCTTAAGAAAATAGAAATTAACTCATGTTTATTATTAAGGACGTTAAAGAACGATCGAGTCATGTCGGACCCGAGGTAAGGGACTTCATCTCAATCTCCTTTCATTGAGGCATATTTCGTTTTATACACAACTTTCTTTTATACGGTGTATAAACCCCTTTGGATTTTAATTTTATACAAATGGAATCTTTTTATACAAAGCGTTTTACAAAATGACAAAAAGGAATGTTTCTTTTAACGTACGCGGTGACAACGACCTTTTCCGCCACCGCGAGTATTATTTGGTCTTTGGCTTCCTGAACAAGCCGTAATGTTTTTTTAAAATGAAATAAATACCATATACTCTTTTATGTATTTTGGTATTGAAAATTTTTTTTATAATGGATTTGTTATGTCAATATATTTAAGTGATATATTGTGATCAAAGTGTGGAAATGTTTTCTTTCAATTATATTTTTTTTATGTCTTATGATTTTTATAATGGTACTTGGGCATTTGACGGGCGGTTACATGAAAAACCATATGACAGGTGGTTTCGTGAATACCAGGACGGGTGGTTACGTTATAACCTCCAATGCATTGGGTATGGAAGTCGGCCGTATGGCTATTCCATTAAGTATGTATGGATGTTGGCAGTATGGCTATTCGTTTAAGTGATATGTGTGGAAGTCGACCATAGGGTTATTCCACTTAAGTATGTTTATGTCCCAAGATACCTTTATATGTTATGTGATATTTTATGGATTTTATGGTAATATTTTGGTTACAAAAGGGTAAGTAATGATCTCTTATTCAGTGAAGAGTTTTTACTACTTCATAAAGGTGAAAATTATTACTTTGATAAAGTATACATGGTTTACTTGTTGTTTTGATAAACTAATAGTTTTCATTCTTTGCGTATCCCTTACTGAGCTCTTTATGCTCACCCCAAGTTTTTTGAAATGTTTTTCACAGGACCTAATGTGGAATAAGGTCAAGGATGGGATCAAGGGAAAGTCATGCTATATAAAACATGGAACTAGACATGTTTCTTTTTAAGTGTTTTTTTTATTCTATGGAAACTTAGTAGAAGTGTCTACCTTGTAATCTTTTGAGATGTAGTAGTTATGTTCTAATTCTCTATAACTCTAAACCTAAAAAGATCCTCAATGTGAATTATTCATTTAATTCAATATTAAGTAATGTTTAAGGCCGGGGCCTTATAGTTGGTATCAAAGGTCAATTTAGACAACATTAGGAGTTAGAAAATTGTTAAATTATAAGTTAATTTATGGTATGATTGAAATGATATAGCATTTAAAGATTACCATGTTGCTTCGCCTAAGATATTTCTGTGTTGAAAATGGTTTTCCGTAGAGGAAACAGAGAAGATTTTTTGGGAAGTCATACTGAGGGAAATGACCTTCCAATCAGCATGCTGAGATGGTCAGAATCAGAATTGAGTAGTTTACTGCAGTGATGGTTAAGTTGAATCAGGTGATAAATGGTGGTTGTGTTGTTTGATTCAGGGTCTACACACTCTTTCATTTCTGAGAAGTTTTCTAATAAATTGGAAATTCTATCTAAAGATATGAATCCTGAAATTATGGTAAAAACACCCGGAGGGAACGTTGAGACAGAAATGAATTATAAGAACCTTCTTTATCCTTGTGTGCGGAAAGAATCTACCAGAAAACCTTATTGTTTTTCCTCTAGTAGAGTTTGATGTTATTTTGGGTATAGATTGGCTTTCTGTTTATCATGCTAAGATTGACTATAAAGATAAAATGGTTTCTTTTTAGAAAAGATTTTCAGTTTGTGTACAAGAATGAACCCTTGATTTTGATAACATATCAGGAAGTTGAGAAACAAGTAAAATATGGAAATGAATCTTACCTTGCACATATTGTTGAAAATAAAGGAACTGTTCAGATTAATGATGTGCCAGTGGTAAATGAGTATCTTGATGTTTTTCCTGATGAGTTTCCTGGTATTATTCATGATCAGGAAGTTGAATTTACTGTTGACTTAGTTCCTGATTCTAATCCAATTTCAAAACCCCCTTATTGAATGTCTCAAGTTGAACTTTTAGAGTTAAAGATGCAATTGCAGGAGTTATTAGATAAAGGTTTCATTCGCCCTACCACATCACCATGGGGTGCTCCTGTCTTGTTTGTTAAAAAGAAAGATGGATCAATGAGTCTTTTCATTGATTATAGAGCCTTGAATAATATTACTGTTAATAACAAGTATCCTTTGTCTCATATCGATGATTTGTTTGATCAGCTCCAGGGAGCTCAGTATTTTTCGAAGATTGACTTGAGGTCAGCGTACCATCATTTGAAAGTAAAAGAAGCAGACGTTCCGAAGACTGTGTTCTGTACTAGATATGGCCATTATGAATTTGTAGTTATTCCTTTTGGGTTAACCAATGCACCTGCTGTATTCATGGACCTTATGAATAGAATTTTCAACGAGTTCTTGGATAAGTTTTTGGTTGTTTCCATCGATGATATTTTGGTGTTTTCTAAAAGTAAATATGAGCATGAAAGTCATTTAAGGGTTATCTTTCAAACCTTAAAAGAAAAGAAACTATATGGAAAATTCAGCAAGTGTGAGTTTTGGTTACAACAAATTTCTTTCCTCGGTCACATTGTTTCAAAAGATGGCATAACTGTTGATCCTGCTAAAACAAAAGTTGTTGAAGAATGTCCAAGACCAATGAATGTAACTGAGATCCGTAGATTCCTTGGTTTGGCAGGTTACTACCAAAGGTTTGTTGAAAATGTTTCACGGTTATCTAGTCCAATGACTAAGCTAACTCGTAAGGGTGTTAAGTTCATCTGGACAAAAGAATGTGATGATTGTTTTCAGGAGTTGAAAAAGAAGATTGATGAATGCTCCAGTTTTGGCACTTCCTTCCAGGAATGGTGAGTTTTTTATATACAGTGATGCTTCGTTGAAGGGACTTGGTTGTTTCCTTATGCCGAATGATCAGGTAATTGCTTATGCTTCACGTCAGTTGAAAACTCCTGAGTTAAATGACCCTACATATGATTTGGAATTAGCTGCTGTTGTTTTTGCTTTAAAAATTTGGAGGCATCATTTGTATGGAGTAAAGTGTGAAATATATACTGCTCACAATAGTTTAAATTATATATTCACTCAGAAAGAATTGAACATGAGACAGAGGAGATGGCTGTAATTAATCAAGGGTTATGATTGTACAATTCACTACCATCCGGGAAAAAGAAATAAAGTGGTCGATGCTTTGAGTCGAAAAAGTAATGTTTCATTAACCATGCTACGTTTGGAACGAGATCCTTTGGTTTTTGATTTGATGAACTTTGTTATAGAAGTTGTTGGTTCATGAAGTTCTTATGTTTTGTTTTAGGTATCAGTGAGATCATCCCTATCAGACAGAATTAAGCAAGTACAGAGGGAGGACAGTGAGTTTCAGAAAAAGGTAGAGCTGGTTCAGAAGGGTAAGTTGCCTGAATTCAACATTGATAATGATTGTGTTTTGAGGTTTGGGAAGAGATTATGTGTGCCTTGAGATTCATAGTTGAAGAATGAGTTGTTATGTGGGGCTCATAGTTCCCCGTTTTCAGTTCATCCTGGCAGTACTAAGATGTACAGAGATTTGGGGGAGTATTACTAGTGGGATGGAATGAAAAGGGATATTGCTGATTTTACTATGAAGTGTTTGACTTTTCAGCAGGTTAAAGCAGAGCGGTAGTTACTGAAAGGGATGCTTCAGCCTTTACCAATTCCAGATTGGAAATGGGAGAATATATACATGGACTTTGTTGTGGGATTACCGAAGACATCTCGAGGTAATAATGCAATCTGGGTTATTGTTGATCGCTTGGCTAAATATGCTCATTTCCTTGATATACAAGATACTTTCTCTCTAGATCAACTTTCCCGTTTTTATCTTAAAGAGATAGTCAGGTTACATGGAGTTCCTCTCTCCATTGTATCTGATTGTGATCCCAGGTTTACTTCTAACTTTTGGAAGGTCCTTCAGAAGTCATTGGGTACTGAATTAAATTTTCGTACAGCTTTTCATCCTCAATCAGATGGGCAGTAATAATGAACAATTCACACCATGGAGGATATGCTACGAGCTTGTTAGATGGATTATCAGGGAAGTTGGGACCAACATCGTTATTTGGTTGAGTTTTCTTATAATAACAGTTTTCATTCCAGTATACAGATGGGACCATTTGAGGCGTTATATGGTAAACGGTGTCGAACTCCCGCTTTTTGAGATGAAGTGGGGGAAAGGAAGCTGATGGGACCAGAATTGGTATAAGAGATGGCAGAAAAAGTTCAGTTGATTCAAAAACACATGAGAACAGCTCAGAGCAGGCAGAAGAGTTATGCGGATAACCGGAGGAAGGATCTATCTTTCAAGGTAGGTGATCATGTTCTTCTCAAGGTTTCTCCATGGAAAAGTGTGTTGAGATTTGGTAAGAAAGGAAAACTGAGTCCAAGGTTTATTGGACCATATGAAATTCTGGAGAAAGTTGGATCAGTTGCTTACCGAGTGGCTTTACCTCCGAGTTTATCTCAGGTACACATTTTTTTTTCAGGTTTTGATGATGAGGAAGTATATGCCATATCCATCTCATGTTTTGAGTCTAAAGGTAGTTCAGCTGGAGCAGAACCTATCTTATGAAGAACAACCAGTCCAGATTCTTGACCGAAGAGATAAAGTGTTGTGAAATAAGGTAATTCACTAGGTAAAGGTTTTGTGGAAAAACCATAATGTTGAAGAGGCAACGTGGAAATCTGAAAATTCTATGAGGGATAAATACCCCCACTTATTTTGATAAGTGAATAAAATTGCGAGGACTTAATTCCTGAAAGGGGGGAAGGATGTAACATCCCATGTAAATAATGAATAAAACATTTGCATATTTATTAATATTTATGAATTAAATATTAATTTTACTTTAAAGGGGTTGTTATGTTCGATAGCATACCCGATACGCAACAAAGAGTTTCTTTGAAATCTTATGTTGCACACGAGTAATAAAATAATATTATTTTAAATGGTAGTTAACACATAGTTGTTGTATTGGCGGGAATGGATAGAAATAACTAAAATATGATTATATATGTTTTTTAAATGTTTTTACTTTTATCTAATAAAATATAAAGGCTTAAAATACGGAAAGAATTCAATTTTAGGCGTATATGCCCTAGTTTTCACTAAAGGTTCACTTATCACCTTTTGATGGCGAACCGTCATTAAATATAGTTTTGTACACTCTTATACATTCTATTGGACCAAATAAAACTCTTCTTTGTAATTGGGACATCAAAATTTACTTTGTGTAAATTTTTGGTATTTTTCCAATAAAGTTCATTTTTTAATGAATAGTGTAAAATGTTGTATTTTAATTCAAAACCTCTTTTTAATCTAATTTATTTATATGATTATATTATCGTTTGAATTGGTTTTAAAGTGAAATTAGAATATATTTTTACAATTTAATCCAATGGTGGTCTTTGGAATCAATTTCACTTTGAAATTGGACTTAAACTAGTGTCAATCTTTTGATACTTATTGTTTCATAAAAACACGCTATTTGTCATGACAGTGGGAATTAATTATTAAATTAATTAATTTGACTTATATGATTTTAATTTTCTAAAATATACATCATTTTTTAATTTAGAATATCAAATATAGCTTAGGGTGAAGTTTTGGTATTTTTCTGAAAAACTTCAATTTTTGATGAATAGTGAAACCACTAAGTGGTAGTTAAAGAAACTGATTTATCGTTTAAATGAAACTTTGTCACATCTGTGATTTGATTTTCAAAAATCCTACATACATGGTTGTCATTAAGAAGTAAAATGTGGTTCAATGAGATTGAAATAATTTTTTGGTGAATAGTAACTTTTAAGTTCTTAATCGCGATTAGAGGTAATTAGTGTAGTTTAAGGTAAAAATAATGTTTTAATAAAATGAGATGGGCTTGACACATGTCCTACCCTCATTGGATGTGTGATGGCCGACCAAGAAAATCAATGGGTCATCTTGGGGACCCCATGGAGCCACTTTGTTTGGGAAATGACATAAATAACTTTTTATTTAATGTTAAAGTAAAAATGTCACAAACATGAGTTGTTTTACTAAAACAAATTTTACACGGGGTTATACAAGTCAGATTTTTTACTATAAATATTAATTGGAAAGCTAAAACGATTTCATATATCATAGTATTTTTTTCATAATTTTTATAGATTAAATAAAGTAAATTATTTATGACATCATGATGATGCAGCAATTACCTCATTAATAAAGGATTTAAATAAAATGAAAAGTTAATGTAATATTTATGACCTAAACATGTCCAAAACCAATTTTATGGGTGGATTTATAACCCTTATCACCTTACCCTATAATTATATCAATGTGGGACCTTTTTAATCTAAAACCCATTTTAAAATAATGTAACTTTTCTTTACTTTCCAAGAGTGCCCCTCCTCTCCTCTTATAAAAGGCCTCCACCTCTACCTCTTTACCCACACTTACAAAGCCTTTGGCTCAGCCAACCCCTACCCATTTTGTCTCTACACTTCCCTCTATTACTCTTTGGAGCCTCACGTTGGGCAGAAGTCTTCCCAAGGAAGCCTTTGAGCTCAAAACAAAGGGAGTTACCCGATTTTTAGGTAATGTCTTCACTTGAGTCCTTCTGTTTTATTTTGCTTCTCCAACCCCCTAAAATATTTTTATTAATTTCTTTTGTAAAAACTACAGTATCTTCAATATACTAATATTTTGTTATAAGACGTATTCGATCTACACTTACACACACCTACATCTAATGGTTAAAGAACATACTGTTTCCGTGGATGGTGATTTTTTGCCTCCCGAAACGATGATTGTTCAACATTCTTTTAACACCTTAAAAGGTGGCCATTAAGATGACTCTATATTTATATATGATATATAATATGTTTATGTTTTCCTTAAGCTTCTGTATTTTTCTTTTTGGGCATACATTTATGGTTTCCATTATGGGTAAACGCGATATCTTCATTTAAGGAAGTGCAGACTACCGCCCCCTCAAAGTGATTTGATTCGTTAATACCTTATGTGGGACGTATAAAGGATGGAGTTATGATATTATATATGATATTAAACTGGAATTATAATATACCTTTATATCATTATGATTCCATTCTATAAAAATACCAAATAGAAATGAAAGTAGCGTTCATGCGTATGTACGGCTTACCGTCTCCATGAACGGTGCATTTCATTTCTTACCTCTAAATGGTTATGTAATATTATAAATACATTTATATGCCGGATATATATAATATATATGATATCCAAATCAGGAATTTCATTTTTGATATAAATAACCTTTGACCACATGAACAACATGTAATTGTAAGAAGTCCACTTTCGACTTAAGAACCAAATATCGACAAAACAAACATTATTAACATAAATGGTTACATAATGTTTATAACATGTAAATAAGTGATATAAATGGAATAATGAACTTGAAAAAGGTTCTTAAGCAAGTAAAAATTAACTCAAGTTTATTATTCAGGACGTTAAAGAACGATCGAGTCAAGTCGGACCCGAGGTAAGGGACTTCGTCTCAATCTCCTTTCATTGAGGCATATTTCGTTTTATACACAACTTTCTTTTATACAGTGTATAAACCCCTTTGACTTTTACTTTTATACAAAAGGAATCTTTTTCTATGAAGCATTTTACAAAATGACAAAAATGAATGTTTCTTTTAACGTACGTGGTGACAAAGACCTTTTCCGCCGCCGCGAGTATTATTTGGTCTTTGGCTTCCTGAACAAGCCGTAATGTTTTTCTAAAATGAAATAAATACCATATACTCTTTTATGTATTTTGGTATTGAAAATGGTTTTTATAATGGATTTTTTATGTCAATATATTTAAGTGATATATTGTGATCAAAGTGTGGAAATGTTTTCTTTCCATTATATTTGTTTTATGTCTTATGATTTTTATAATGGTACTTGGACATTTGACGGGTGGTTACGTGATAAACCATATGACGGGTGGTGCCGTGAATACCAGGACGGGTGGTTACATTATAACCTCCAATTCATTAGGTATGGAAGTCGTCCGTATGGCTATTTCATTAAGTATGTATGGAAGTTGGCCGTATGGCTATTCCATTAAGTGATATGTGTGGAAGTCAACCGTATGGTTATTCCACTTAAGTATGTTTATGTCCCAAGTTACCTTTATATGTTATGTGATCTTTTTATGGATTTTATGGTAATCTTTTGGTTGCAAAAGGGTAACTAATGATCTTTTATTCAGTGAAGAGTTTTTACTACTTCATAATGGTGAAAAGTTTTACTTTGATAAAGTATACATGGTTTACTTGTTGTTTTGATAAACTAACAGTTTTCATTCTTTGTGTATCCCTTACTGAGCTCTTTATGCTCACCCCACGATTTTTGAAATGTTTTTGATAGGACCTAACGTGGAATAGGGTCAAGGTTGGGATCAAGGGAATGTCATGCTATATAAAACTTGGAACTAGACATGTTTCTTTTTAAGAGTTTTTTTTATTCTATGGAAACTTAGTAGAAGTGTCTACTTTGTAATATTTTGAGATGTAGTAGTTATGTTCTAATTCTCTAAAACTATAAACCTGAAAATATCCTCAATGTGAATTATTCATTTAATTCAATATTAAGTAATGTTTAAGGTCGGGGCCTTATAATTAATGCTTGTGGATGTTAGGGAATGGGATCTTGAGAGTTTTCGGCTGTGCGTTCACCGAATTTTAGGCGTGGTTGTTCATGGGTTGATTTCTCGGGAACCCTAAAGGTAGGTGGCTTCTCCCTTGACTCAACTTGGTTAGAACTAGTGGTTCCTTGTTACAATTAATTGTGTAATAAAAATTAACTGTGAATTGATTATTCAAAATTGGTTGGAAATCCCTTGGGAGATTTTTTGGCGATTTTTGGGAAAAGGGCATTTTATGGTGAAGTACTATTCTTGTGGATTTTAAAATGAAGATTTTAAAAGCGGGTGATATGGTTGAATTTTGAAAATGTTTGAGGGAAAGGGTTTTCAATAAAAGGGTTGTTTTATTGAAATGTTGTTTGTCATGGAAAATGGTTTTCAATAAATGGGTGATTTATTGAAGTGGATTGTTATGCAATGGAATTGGTAGATTGCATGTTGTTGCGACCTTGGTGGGTTTATGCTTGGTTTGGTTTCATGGAAATGTTGTATAGAAGTGGATGGTAATTATCACTATAAATAGGGGATGGATAGTGGTCGGAAGAACCACCATATGGTAGTGGTAGGGAAGTATCGCTAGTTGTGAATGGGTAAACAAGTTGGGTGGAAGTCCCACCGTTTTGGTTGCTTGTTGTGCATTGATTTTCAAGTTGGAGTTTTTGTGATAATGTGTAAATTTTGGGATTATTGTTGCATGTTTGGTTGGCTTTCCCTTGGTTGCTTGGTTTGGGTGTGATGGCTTGGTAAGAGCATGGTTGGCTGATGGTAATGGTTTCACTTGTGATTATTTTATATAAACTCTTTTATTTAAATGTTCTAACAGTTTTATCCTCGTGGCATGTTTTTGAATGACATTTGGGGAAATCCTACTGAGTTTTAGTACTCAGCCCCTGCATTGGCACTGTGGTGTCTTTGCAGATGTCATGTACCGTGATGTGGGAAGAGGTAAGACGTCACCCTCCTTTAGTGAAGCATTGTGATCCCTTGGTGGGTCTTGGAGCTTGGAGCTTGGCGTAGGGCGGTGGTGGTGTCATGGCTTGTGGTGTTTGGTTGTTTAGATTCCATAGTGTACTCTGATGTTGTGTGTACATGTCTCATTGTATTGGTTTTGAGTTGTGTTTTTGAACAACTTGGTTGTCTTTAGGGAATGCAAGGTTGGGTAATGGAATTGATGTGCATCATACAGTGGCTATTAGTGGTTGGTTTGGTTGGTTTTGTCTGAAGGTAAAATTGTTCCCCAACTTGATCATGAATCCCTCAACATTTATTTCCAGCCTTTGGCGCCATGGGAACATCTCTTAAGGCCAAGTAGCCCTCACCGCCTCCTCAAGCCAATGCGGTAGGGGTGGGGTGTTACACATTCTCTTATGGACTACCACTCATCCTTTTACATAAATAATTTCATTTTCATATAAATACATATCAATAAGGGGATCCCAATCATATATACTTTCCCTCATCACTAGATATCTAGAATATGATAATTAGATAAATTTAACCCTGTCTAATAGTGACAAAGTAATAGATAGGGAATCCAATGTTGTTTTTCCTTGGTACTCTTGGACATTAAAATGCATGTTTGTAAACAAGGCTAGGATCTACCACTCAGAACTGAACACTTGAAGAACCCATATTTTGTTTTCCTACTCAAATTGATTTTAACTACATTACACTTCCTAGGGTTATAATCCAACATGAAATTAAATAATTAGAGATACTCAACACACATATTTATTTTTCAGATTTAGGACACACTAGGAAAAGAGGTATTTTATTCTTATTTTATATGTATAAACCGTAAATAAATCCCCTATATGGTAGGTTGATGAACACCAGAGGGAATGTCCCACTCTAACTACATCTAAATTATTGTATGGGTAGTTACACTCATGTTTTATCAATTTCTTTGACCCATAAGTGACTATCATCCCTTCTACAAAAGAACAATTACTATGTTGACACATTATGTATCAAATTATAAGGTGTAATACATAACAATACTTGGTAAGTTTGGATTCAATATGATTATAATACTCTTTAGTAGCTCTAAAAAGGATATCTCGCAAGTATCAAACAAAAACACATAACCCCTTTTCTTGATTTATCCAATCAATAGACCCACCAAGTAGGAGAAGTCCTAGATTAATCTACTACAATAGCTAGATATCCAAATGAAGCTAATAATCTCAAAAACATTCTTGGGACTCTCCTATGAAAATATGATATCAACATTCTTATGATCGATATAATCTCCATCCTTAGATATTATAAGGCTAAAGAAAATACACTCGATACAACCAAAACTTACATTTGGAGAATTTACCATAAAGTTGATAAACCTGAAGCATTATCAAAACTACCTCCACATTTATAGTAAGGTCCTCTATTGACATGGAGTACCAAATATTTCATAAAAACAATAAATGAGACCACATATGGATAGAAGACTATATTCATCAGATCAAGGAAGATTTATGGCATGTTCTTATTCTAGAGAAACCACAAAAGGTTCTCATAAGGGATATATATACTCTTGAAGGGAATAAAAATGATATTATTTGTTTTTAAAACCTACATAGAGACAGATAGTTGATAATACATAATCCCTATTCAGTTCGTAAAATAGGTCCTCAATGTGGAAGGAGTGGGTAAAAGTTCTTAACTATTCTTGGTTAAGACTCTAATTATCTGCACATAAACATAGATATCTGTTGACCATCATGAAAAAATAAACCAAATAACCCCAAGGGGAAATTATTGATCGAATAAACCCATTTTCCTCAAAGACTCCTAGATGCTTCTTGATCTCATGATGCACAGTAAGAGCTATAACATAAAGTGGAATATAGATCATCCCAACACCTGGAAGAATCTCAATCATGAAAATAATACCTCAATTAGGTGGAAATATAGATATTTCCATAGAAACGATGTATGTTAAGAGATAATAACAAAATTTAAATAGGCCAATGGTTCTCTAATTCTTCATGTGTAAGACTAGTCATCTAGGAGATGATGCCACTAAGTCACTGAAGTTTTTGACCGACAAGATTAACATGAAAATCCCACTCATCAATATAAAAAAATTCCACCCTCAAAATATATAAAATAATCCCATTGATTGTAAAAATAAATTTGATCTTAGTAATGGATCATCCAGTTCATCCCAAAAATTATATCAAAGCCACCCATTTTTTACACAAAGAAGTCCCATAGAAAATTATAGTTTATGATGACTAAACCACAACCAAAACACTTCACAATCCTATATTAATTATTCCCAAGGGTATATCAACAAGTAACACAATATATATGAACTCTTCCACCAAATACATGCCTCTAAAAATAAGTACGTAAAAAATAGTGAAAGGATATAGTGTCAAATTTGTAAAAAAAAATAGACACATCTAAAATTGTACCATGAATGGTTAATGGCATGACATCATGCTATATCAAAATAGGACTCACTAAATGTAATTGTCATTCTCCATGAACCTTTACTATATCTTACCTATATGGATTTATACTCCCCTTCTTCCCCTACTAGATTCGTCCATGAGCTCCGCGACCACAACAATGGATTAAATGGACAGCATATACCCAACTACCTTACTACTATTGTGTGGTAACCACCTCTTCCCCGGAACTCTAAGCTGTTATTTATACTCTACTACTACCAGCCAATTGTGACCTCTTTCACACATGATATACATATCCCATCTTCCCATAAATATGATACTCTAAAAGTGGTTGGGGACACTAAAATATCATGTGCCCCAAGTGGCCACATTTATAACACCATGCCACATCGCTCCCTCGTGAATGGTGGTAAAAGTCACTGGCCTTCGTAGATCAACTACTACTTCATTTGTTTGTGTCATATGATAAAAATTTCTTGTTTTTGTAATATCCACCAATCTAACCACTTTCTCCTAAGGAGGATAGTCTCCTAGTTTGATGACCCTCATTAATATTCCTTTTAGTAATCAAATCTTGGTTCATGAATTTAGTGAAAAGTGAAAAACTAAAAATATTCACATAAACTGTGATCTTGTATTGTATAACTTCTTAAAATTAATTATCTATGGTAGCAAAATCACCTGATTAGGTAGTTCTGATAAATAATGTTTTTAAAATGTACAACATATTCAATTACTTCCATATCCCCTTACTCCTACCTCCAAAACTCTCAGGCCTTATCTAATCACAAGATATTTGGAACGAAGTTGCTAAAGAAGAATGTATGAAAATATTTACATATCATCTTAACTTGTTTCTTCCCCATGACATGGATTTCCGAAGATTAGTAAAATTACCCCTGAAAAATTTAAACCACCAACATCACCCTCTTGTCCTTATGAGTCCCTAAGTGACTATGAATAGTCTTCATGGACACCATCCACAACTCTTCCACCTGTGGACCACCCTCACTTATGAACTGTCAAGGGTGTTGATGCTAGAAATCAAGGGTAAACTCTAAAATAATAGTAACATTATGAGGAGGTCACCTTTACAAGGAATTTACTACATGTATGAGGCTATCATAGATCTGATCATCCATAATTGGATCGAGAGATGCTGGAGGTTCTTTTCCACCAACCAGAGGGCCATACTCACTCTCTCCCTCTAGTTCTGAGACCATGTCCATCCATGGTGGAATTACAATACATGGAAAACACATGATCTAAAAATTACACATATAAAAAACATATATCAATGATAAAAACAAAGCAGTAATAGTCAATAACCCATGACCTTTCATGATATACCCCCAATATTTTGCATCTTCTTCTAGAATTTTACCTTGTACCAATATCGTTATTTATCAGAAAAATATTCTCTTAATATTTATATAAAAAATCCTTTATGTTTATTCCACGTTATTAATTTCCACAGTATGGTAAAATATAATACCATTCACAAGCTATAATAGTGATCACTTCTAGGGTGTTTTCTAACACTTTATTTGACCATCCATCATGTAACAATTATTTTATGTATGATTTTATATCAAGGTATAATCTATGGGTTTGTCCAAGAAAGACACCACCATGGAATTATAGGGGAAAACAATATATAAGAAATTGAAGAAGATTTAAATGATAAACCCCCTATTAACCATAACAATATGTATATTCGTATATATATATCGGGAAATCATAGACATGGCATAAATGAATAGTAAACCATGCATTCCTAACATGATACATGAATGCACACAAACACTATTACCATAATAACCTTAGAGATAAAACCCTCGAAGTGAACAATAATGAAATCCAGGTCCATCGCTCGAGTTTTAAATCAATCAACTTTAAAAATAAGAAACAAAATAATGATCCCATACATCAGGACATGGATTTTCCCCATATGTGGGTTAGCTACTCCGTGTAAAAATATCATTAGAAATATCCAATTCATCCTATTTTCATGTATACATGCCCAAATATAAATACAAAAGAAAACGGTCCTCTAACACCACTTTGTATTTTTCCATCACCTTGACCTCTAATTGGTGCTCAGACTGGTATATTTCATTGTATCCCAAGAATGCATCCTCATAGTCCAGAGAGTTTCATCTAGTGGTGATCATCCAATAAGATTAAATGGGGAGACTATAACCATTTTCCAGATTGAAATAATTGTGGGATGTAACGAAAAAACATATATCATGTCATGCCAAAAGTGAAGAATGATTCAAGGTAATGCAGTAAACCTACACCATGAAATATCCAAAATGATTTTATAAGAATTCAAGAGTAATATATATCATAATTCATTAAAAATAGGTAAAAATGTAAACAAAAGGGTAAAGACAAAAAAATGAATGAATACCAAAAGTGGCTCAAACCATGTACTAGATCCCATACCAGTTCCATCCTAGGATATAATTATGCATTATTTATAGGGATCTTTCCATTCTCCCTACCATAATCCATGGATTCTACTTGGGTATCAAACATCGACTTGTGTAAGGTGTGAGTACGACTCAGTAGGGCAGAACGAAATACATCAATAAATAAAAAAATGAATATTAAGTTCATCGGAAGGTTCCATATATAATCAATTTGGATTACTGGAGAAATAAATAAATAAATAAATTTATTTGTGAATGTGGGATCTATGGTGAAATTTGAGGATAAACCCACTAGTGTTGGCCAGTGTTGTGTGACTCTAATAACATTTTGGGGATAATACGAACCCAAATCTACTCCAGATCATGGGTAATAAACTCTTTCCTAATCCAACGAAAATACAAGGGTATTATACCCATCCTTAGTGCCCCAAATGTGCAACCGAGGGCCGGTTTTATCCCAGTTTTAACTAAAAGTTGAGGACCCTTATGGTATCAAACCATGGAGAAAATATTCATCTGAGTTATAACTATTTGTTAATATAATAAAAATAATCAATTTTAACGAATAATGGATGGAATCTATTTAAAATTTAAATAGTAAAACCAATTATAGATTTTTTAAACCAAAACCCTTTTCAAGACACTTCAAAATCGTAACGTAAATCCCATTTCCAATAACCATGTTAAATTACCAAAACTAAACACCAACCCAACCCATATTTCCAAATTTCAAGGTATATTCTAAGAGGAATAATCCTAAAAAAGAGTTACAGTGATCCGAAATTCATTCATTTGACGATAATGATATCTCAAGGGAAAGTATAACATTCAATGTTCTTGGTTTTGGGTTCAAGAAAAAATAAGGTTAATAAGAATAACCATATTGATACTACAACTAACGCTTAAGAAAATAAAAAACTATGGTAAAATACTTAAGAACCACATGAAGTAGGTCTAAGAAGGGACACACAATTAATATTAAACCTTTATTCAACTTAGAATGGATGTTATCGAATTATAAGATAAATACCTTGAAATTATGGTATATGAGACCAAAATAAAGGAAAAAATGGAAGTGAAAGAAAAAAATAATTGAGGAGTGCGGAGTCTTAGATTTACCCCAAGGTTTTCAATACACTAAATAGATAGAAAAATTAAAAACCAAAGATGTAGATCTATCTTGGAGAAATAAGTAAGGAGTATAGGACTATGGGTAGGTCCGTTGTATGAGTAGGGAGAGAGAAAATTCGGTAATCTTTCGGTGGTAAAATAGGATAAAAAGGAAAAATTTCCCCTTAAAAACCTTGAAGACCCCAACAAATATCTAGTGTTTTTATAGTTTCTATTCCAACCTATAAGAAGACAACTAGCTAGCTGGTGTAATTTTAGATTTTAGGATACATGCCATAACCTCCTCTCGAGCTACATGGACACCTTTTAGATTCCCCAGACCCCACTAAATAGGATTAAATAAGGGATTGACATGGGGGTAACTAAAATATTAAACAGAAACACACCTCAAAACGTGTTGGTTTTAACATTAACACGACACATTTTGATTTAAATGTACTATAAAATAGACCTTTGAGAATTTTGGAGATCCATGTGGTTAAAATTTAATAACTTTAAACCACATACATTTTTTGTTATTTTATTTTTTTTAAAAACAATAATAAGGGATAAAAAAACTCATAAACATCATATAATATTTTAAAATATTATTTTTATATTCTTATAAAAATTATATCACATATTTTATTATATTCTTACAAAATATTTTTTAACAATTAAAACTACATATTATAATTTTTATTACTTTTTAATTACAAGTATTTTACAAAATTATACTCATGTATGGATTATGTATAAAATATTCAGCGTAAAACATACATAATATATATAATCGAAATCACACCTTGTATTTTATTCATAAAACCTCTGAAACATATCCAAAGTAAAAAATTGAGAAAGGAAGCATTCAACACAATAAATTTAGTAAAACATTTTATCACAAATACTTCATGTAACGAAATTAAATTGTGAAAAACAAAAACATATTATGAAACATATAAATTAAAACCCACTTCTTCATTCTTCCAATTTCTGGTTATCATTGAAGCCATTAGATATAAAAATTTCTCACACCATCACATTTAGAAAACTCTATCATCCTTTTAATAAATTGATAAAATTGATTAAAAAAATAATATTTGATATTGTAAATGATAAAGATCAAACATGATATATGAAAATAACCAAAATGTCATAAAATATTTATTTTTTATTCTATTTATGAAAATAAAAATAATTATACAAATGAAATTGACTTATAACCTAATAAATAATATTCTCAAAAAATTGAGGTATAATAATTTTTTACAAGAGTATATATTTTAAATTAAGTCACTCTACGTTTTTTTACCAACCCTAGAGCCCCACTATCTTTATTATTTCTATAATATGTTTGCAATTTAATTTAAAAATCAATAACAGTCTACCCTTTGACCCCACAAACAACATAAATCTTAATAATGAGATGAAACCCAAATACAAATTTGACAGAGTAAACATAATTTTATCAATGATCTATTACATATGAAAACCATCAATACATGTGAAATATTAAATTTCTATAATATATAAATATAAAAATAGAAATAGTAAACTATTAAAACTGGATTTATATAAATAAATATAGTGATGCATATGATATATTATACTTATATATAAACTACTATCAATATCTTGGATCGTCTTTTCCCAAAAATGAATATTTCCCTTGATAGTTGAAATTAAATATTATGTTGTATAATTTTCAAATCATGAAATTTTTTCACAAAAAATAAAATAATATTCATGGGCTCAATTTACAATTTTTGTAACTCCTTCAGATTTTATAATAAATTTTCCTCTAAATTGATCCTATATTTGATAGCTTGTTTCACACACTACACCAAAATAAAATGGTACATGACATATAAGATGAATATTATTAGTAATATTTGAGAATAATAAAACCACTAGTAAATATAAATATCTTAATAAAATATAAATTAAAAAAAATAGGATTATGAACACCTAATGTCTTAAAAGGGAATTTTTCAATTAATATAGTTTATCATTATATTTTTTTTCATTTAAAAAATAAATTTATAAATTATATAATTTTAATTTTGGAATTTCAATTTTGTTATTAGTTCATAATATAAAAATTATCCTAATATTAATTTAATAGATTTTCATAAAATAATTTATTTCTGTGTGAATATTTAAAAATACAGTTTTTACCAAAATTATAAATTTTATGAATTTATAATTATATAAGAAAAACTTACACTTTAATTAAAAATTTTAAATAATAAATTATTTATTTAAGGGGTAAAATCATACCTTTTAAATATGATTCAAAAATGATAAAACCTATGTTTATTTTTAGGAACTTATGTTAAATTTTATTCCAATTTTATATCTTTTGTAGTATATTCTTTTAATTAAATATTTTTATGGTAATATTCATTTTTAGTTTGAATATAAAGTCAAAATATGAGTATTTTTGTAAAATTTGACAATTTATATCACAGAAATTAATAACATTGATAATTCTATTGTACACATAAATTTTATTCTTGAAAACACACTTTTTCAAAAAACTATTTTCACACATCATCTGTGTTAATTAATAAATTAAAATTTATAAAACCTATATTTATTATTTCATAAAATTATTTTCATATTTTAAATAAAAAATTTATAATTATAAAATAGGGGAAATTTTAATTTTTTTCATTAAAATTAATTTCTGAGGATGAAAACATTAGATACCATTGTAAAAGTATAATGGGTAAAAAGAGTTTTACTAAGTTTAAAAGAACTAAAACATTTATAAAATTTATGTCAAGGTTTATTGATGATAGTTTGATGATAAAACCATCCAAAACCTGTTATTTTAAACTTTTTATGATTTTATCCTTGAATAACGGCGCATAATTATGGAAATGTAATGTGTACTTTGAAAATTACCATTCTCATCACTTATGTAATGGGATCGCATACACCACATCATGATACACCTATCCCCTTGAAATTTATCTTTAAACAATTAAATTATTTTTCCTCCTATAATATTCTCTCTGGTAGATAAGACTATGGTCTCAATTATTTAGCGTAAGCCCTTCACTTAAATTGAAATTTTAAAGAGAAATCATATGTCCTTATTGTGAGAATTTCTTACTCCATGGTCTTATGTTCCTTACAATCCTCTTAAAAATTACCTATATACAAAATAATATAGTAATATATTTTATATTAATATATTTATTTTTTATTATATTAATGGATCAATCATTATTCAATAAATTCCATACAATAAAGAAAAATAAACATCAATCACACATACATGAAAACATACACCTCCACTGACTGATGTGGTTCATTTTTAATCACCATATATCAGGGATTGTAAATAAGTTGGATTTTATGACATAAAATTTGTAGTATTTAAAAATTATAATTCTTAAATTTTAATTTTTCAGATAACTTAATCTCATCCCAATAATTGAGAAATTGAATCGTTAATCATGCGTATGTGCAGACTACCACCACCAGGAATGATGAATTTCATTTATCATCACCACCCTATAAGGATGGTTCTAAGAATGATTCTAAATAAGTTCAATGATATCTATTAAATTTTCCATATTCTTGTAAATGTTAATTTATCATTATATAGAACATTTTCTTATTCTTTAAATCATTATAACATTCTCTCATTTGAGTTGGTTTTACCACCCACATGAATGGTGTTATAATTTTTACACCATGATTTTTTACGTAATATTATATAATGGTAATATAAAATAATAATATTTTATTTAATACTTCTTAATTATTTTTTAATTGTGTATTTTATATTTAATATATATATATATATTAACACCACACCATTTGATCATTAAACATGTTAAAACTAGATATTCAAAAATTCATTTTTCGTGAACCATAATCATATATTGTACATAATGAAATGAGGCATAACGAAAATTTTTAAAATTATAGTTATATATAATTAATCTCAAAATATTGAACTTCGAACAAATAAGTTATAATTAACTCTATCATAGAGAAAAATTTTTGAAACAAACAATCAAAAAAATCATCACATCGGATGATGAGAATAAACTATAACATGGTATCATATATTTTATATATAGTTATAAATTTTTTGAATAATCGGTAATATATTATAAAAAGTATATAAAATAGGATATTAATATAGTTTTTTTCATTTTAGTAGATGTTAGATCTTTTACAACTAAACGGGATTTGTCGTACGTGGTTCTCTATCTCTTATTTAATTTCATGTGGAATATTTGATATTATGCACTTTATAATTTTGATATGGTGTGATTACTTTTTAAATTATTTGTTTTAAAAAATTCATGTAATTGTTGAGTTTTAAAAATTAATATCATTCTACTTAAATGGATTTTGTTTTTATAGAAATTATGTTTTCCAAGCCATTTGCATCTCAATTTTACTTCATTGAGATATAATGTTTATTCACCACTTGTTTCATTTTTATGGTGTATATATATATATTAAATCATTTTATTTTATCATAATGTTTTATTTATTCTAATGGAATTAAAAATCTATTTTAGATCCTTTTTCATGGTTTTTAAAATCCACTATTTTTAAATACCTATGTTATTTCGATAAATCAAATCACATTTTTTTTAGTTATAATAGCACATCATGAACATCATTCCTCTATGATTTGATTCTTACAACCTAAAATTTTATGTAAAAATGAATCATTCAATTTTAAGAAAATAACACTTTTCATTTAAATTTTCCTGCTTAATGATTTTCCCCTTAAAATTGTGACAGTGTTAAGAATAATTCTCATCCTTCCCAAGAAAAATCGATGACTTCCCTTCTATGTCTTAAAATGGTTTTCCAAATTATTTTAACACATGATCATTTTAAATATAAAATTATATATTCATATTTTTATTTGAAACTAAATGTTTTATTTTTCAATGTAATTCTTGATATTAAAAGTTATTATAAATTAATTTGTTTTAAGAATTAATTTTTGAAGTATTTTTACATCTTCTCAAATAAAACATTTAGATTCATGTTTCTATTATAAAATTAATTTCCTAAAAACATAATTTTTTGTTATAAATAAATTTTTTTAATTTTTTTAACATGATTATGTATAACATTTTAAATAAAAAAATTAAGTAGTTTTTCTAGCCTATTAGAAAAGGGGTATTAAATTTTATTTTCAAGTGATTTATCCAAAGATCATGAAAATTTATTTTTTTTCTTAAAAAAACCATAAAACTCCTTATGTTACTATATGTATATTTTTAACCAACCATACAACTTATTTATCTCAATGTATTATGGAATGCTCTTGGAATTTTTTTTATGAAACTCAACTCTTTTACACAGATTGATAAAACGATGTTTGAAGTTTGAATATTTTCAAGTTATAATGACATCCATAAGTATGGATGATTATTATTTGATGGGTGGGGTCCTATATAACCATTAAATAAATTGGATAAGAATTTATATCTCATGATACAATAATGGGTATTGAGTTACGATGCTCACTCAGTTGTATAATCAGTAAGTGATGGCTTCTACACTATGTTGTGGCAATTAGGATGTGATGCCTTCTCCACTGTGTTATGGGAACCCAGGAGTGATGTGTGACCAACTATGTTATTAGAATTTGTTATTGATTCTATATATACTATGATTAGGATAACCATATAGTGATTTCATCTCCATTATAAGAATATGGTAGTGAGGCCTTCCCCCTGTGTAATAGGAAATGGGTAGTGATTCACTCTTTACTATTTAATTATTTATACCCCTATTTTGGTTTCATATATTACTATTATACTAAAAATTTAGGAAATAAACCACATTTATACATATGATTATGTTATATAGCTCATTTTTATGGTCTTATGATTATATAAATATTTTCCATGATGCATTTATGTTAATTTGAGATTACATGACATTTATTCATGACTTATATAGAACTATTATTATTCAATGTTATTTTGAATAAGATATTTATCTCTTTATTATGTTTCCTCACATTATTATGATCTAAAACATGATGAAATGTTGAGAATATTTATCTTTTTTATCCTTGGATCAAACCCCTTTCTTAAGGTTCCCTTCCCCTGGTTATGAAGATGAGTAAAGCATATCATATGTCTATATGGGATTCTGGAGTTTTTTAATAATAGGGATATATTCATAGGTTCTGTAAACTTTATTACCAAAATATATTGTCATCAGAGACACAAAACCATTAATTCATGGAATTAGGTACTTTTATTAGATTTTTTTTGTTTAAATTATAAAAAAAATTGTAAAAACATTATATGTTCATATCAATTTGTGTTGAAGAAAATTTTTAAATAATTTGATTTTATCATGAGAATTTGGAGTGCGGGTCTCGGGATTCTTAGTTTGTAACAAAGAAGGGTTTAATAATATATGGATATTAGATTAGTTTTTTTTTTATTTAGTATGATGGAAAATTAATGAAAATTCTAAGGATAATACTATATATAGAAAGAAATACTATTTTTTTGAAAATGTAGTGATTATGTTATTTCCTAAAAATTATATTCATGCATGGATTCTACCAAGTTGAGGTAGATGTGGAATAGGTGCACCAAGGTGTAAAAACCCTGAAAAAGGATTACTGAGTATCCACTCAATCATTACACTAGTGAATAATGAGTGATCTTAATACTATAAAACTAGATAAACACTCTTGGAGGATATGATTTGGATAATCCCATCCACATTATAAGACATTATGATAGATTCATTATATTTAGGAATTTGGAGGAGAAATATAAGGTATCCCAACCTAAATAATATGATATTAAATCAAGATTAATATAGGATTAATTTAAATAACTATGATGGTGATAAAGAATAATATATTTCAAGGGTTAATTTTCTATGTAATTAACGTATAATAGTTGTCTTATGGAGTTAGTTTTTCACCACTCATGTAAAATAATTATGGAATTTTCAATGTATAAAGTCTAAAGTAATGAATTTAATTATATATTCAATGGTAAATGTGATGAATATCTAGATGACCAACTATATGAGATAAAATATGGTGTTAGAATTTTTTTTCATGTTTACCCGACTATAATGAGTTATGATTAACAAATGAAACTATATAAATCTATCAAACAGACCAAATAAGAGAAGGACAAAGTTTTACTAAATCATTTGTTATAGAGACCATAGATAATGATGATTCAATTTCTTTTATGTAAAAATGCAGTAAGAATCACATAGGAGTCTCTCTTAAAGGAATAACATGACGTTTTATCTATGGTAAAATAGGGCATTGAGTAACAAGCTTCCACGGATAGAGGGAGAGCTTTGTTGACATGATGGGAACAATATTGTTATTCCTAAGAATCAAACATTAATTTGATGATTTATATGTCAGTAATATGGGAATTATGGAAACTATTTCACTTATCCAAGGTATTGTGATGAATATTGATATCAAAAACCTTTTATACTACAAGGAAATAGAAAAACCTATGAAAATTATACTATTTAAGTTGATAGTGATAATTACAAGGTGTTAGGTAATCCAGACTCTAGATTTTATAATGTCTTATATAATTTAATTATTCATTGGATTATGATTCAGAAAATTCTTATTAAGCCTTCCTTTATATGGATGTGATGTTATTTTTAAAATTGATTTTCTATCTTCACATAGGCATTATATAGGGAAAAACATTTAAAATAACCCAAAGATCATATATTAGTTAAATTATAAATATAATATCTATTTAAAAATAATTCTTCTATAATATTTATTATACCTAATCATGAAATTTTTTTAACTCAAATGATTTGATTATAACCTAATATTCAGATTGGCCTATTTTCAAGGAGAAAGATATATTTCCCTTTTCTGTAAAATTTTTATATCTATATAAATTATAACATGGGTCACATATAAATTTTATATATAGTTATATATTTTTATTAGTATATGATAAGATAATATTTTGAGGATGCAATTAATTTAAGGGGTAATAATGGAACACCTTGATATTTTGGAACATTTGATTCTCTAAATTGATAATATGTTTGATTTGATGTTTCAAATGGAAACCAAAACAAAAATGATCCATGCCATATAAGATAAATATAATTGAAAAAATTTACTATTAAAAAACTATTTAATAAAAATATGGTAATCACTTGGACATGGATACAAAATTGGATTTAAGCACGTAATGTATTAAAAATGCATCTATCAATAAAAGTAGTTTTTATTTATATAATGTATTTTCAATTGAATGATAAATTTATAAATTATGTTATTTTTATTTTTTAATTATTTCTTTAAAATTTATCACATAAAAATTATAATGAGGTAATTTCTTTATTTTTCATAAAATAATTTATTTTCTAGTGAATAGTGAGAAATATATTTTTTATAAAAAATGTATATTCTAAAACATTATCATTATATGAGAATGAATTATAAATTTATTAAACATATAAATTATTAAAATATGTCTTTAATTTTTAAATTATTAATATTAAATATTATACTAATGTCAAAAAGCTTATTTTTAAATTTTTGAAATTAGGTAATATATTATTCCAATTAAAAAAAAGTTTTTTCTTTTTTTTATTGAAACTTTTTAAGAAAAAATTTAGTTTGGGATTTCATTTATTTTAAAATTTCTTTTATTTATATTAAATTAAATATATTTATATCCTTTATAATAATATTATTTATAATTTTACGATACACATAAATTTTATTGTAAATAAAACACTTTTTTCAAAAAGTTTTATTTACGTGTTATGTGGGTTAATTATTAAGTTGAATATTAAAAACGTTAGATATTTTTTTGTGTAAAATAATTTTAATATTTTAAATCCAATTTTTCAAATTTTTAATGAAACCCAAATTTAACAATGGACATTACAATTGATTACTGTGGTTAAACACATGTGTTACCAGAGTAATAATAAAAGGGGTAAAAGAGTTTTACTAAATGTAATGGGCGTAAAACATTTTTAAAAATTTTCCCAAAATTTTCTATATGAGATTTTTAACGTCCCGGTTCTGGGTTCCACTCAACGGGTGCCCCGAACCCAGTTTACCACATGACCTCAAATTCATTTCCCCAAAGGCCAGAGGCTTCCCACTAGCAGCGAGTGCCTAGGTCTGATTGTGGGGAAACTATGCCCTCATTTGTCAAAGTGCAGCATAGCAGAATAGATAAATAGCATACAACAAGCGGAATCCGTAAAAAAATATATAAAACATAAATGGATAACTGATAATAACAAGGAAACCAGCAGCCATATATATATAGATGAATATATAGCATGTCATTATTCTATAAAACAGCCAAAACATGTTACACTGCAATACAATACAGCTGAAGTACAAGTACAGAAAAGAAAATAGAACAACCAGTGGCATCACAATCAAAGCTCGGTCCCATACTCCCCTACTTCCCTATAAAAATCAAGTACCTGTATAGGGACCCTTTCCCTTATCCACACCTATAGAAATGTAATCTGTTTGGGCCAAAGACATGACCCAAATAGGGTGTGAGAAATAATTACCAGTAGGGACCCTCTAAAGGCTTTTTCCCAACTGTGTGAAAAGATGCAACAACAATGTGCGGTACTAAAATGCAATAAACTAAGCATCACTCGAAATTAACTAACTTTACCAGTTATATTGCCATTTTATTTGTCTTTTAAACATTCAATTTAAGATATCACCACAGTGATTATTCTAAGTAATACTGTCAGCGTCCTCAGACACGTAATCCTTTACCCTCATGTAAATAGAATACAAACACATGAATCTGCCAATGGGCATATCTAATATTTCCCACAGGCGTATGAGGTGTCGCCCACAGGCACAGAATCAACTGCCCATAGGCATGGAATAAGTTGCCCACAGGCTAAGTAGTACATTGCCCACAGGCTAATCACAACACTTCCCTCAGGATAAACAAGTAACATGGCCATTACCCACATGTAAACAAGCAATACAAATGAAATTCCCCTCAAAGAAATTCTATAATCATTATTATAAAGGCATACCCTCGGGTATCCTGGCCAAATGGAAAAATAGAGGAATGTACCCTCGGGGTGGTCCTGGATCCAAGAAGAGATCCCAAATAGGAATTTATCACCACATTTAATCACCTTTACAATTCTAGGTATTTAATTCAACAAGGCCTCATCCATACGACACCCCATTCATGGGAGCGTATCACAATGGTACACAAAATGCACATCAGTTGGAAATTAAATACCAAGCCACCTACCTCGACCACCCGTGATCGATATACCCGAACGATGACTTCTAAAACGTCCAATAATGTCATAGATCTTAGGGAAAATAATTCTCGTTCAACATCAAATAACTTCCCACAGAGGAATAATTGGAAAGAAACACTCACGGAGAAGGAAGCTCTTACCCGTGCGGTTATAACAAGATTGAAGGAGGCATAATCGGATTCCTGGTTCGTGATCGGCGGATATCAAATGCTTTTCTTGTCTCCTAGAGCTTCCCTCTGGCATTCTATACTTCCTCTATGAGCAGAAGAGGATACTGCCTATTTTATGTGAAAAAACCAAACACACAATGTGTACTATTGACTACACGGCGTGTACATTTTTCATTTAACTATTCCTCTAGTGGCATGACCACACTTTTCATCCGTCGACATGAGTACACTATGTGTATTTCTGATTAAACGGAATGTACTATTGCTATACTGGTGGCTGCTTCTACCACCTTACTATTTTCCTGCAGACTGACTACACTGAGTTTAAATACCCACTACACTGTGTGTATTCGGTTTTAACACCTTTTGTCGACGATAGGGCTACACACCCAGTGTACTCATCCCACACTGCCAAAGTACACGGTGTGTGGAATAGTACACGGCGTGTGGTCCCACAATTTATGATTTTTACCCATTTTCCTTATTTTCTCACAAACAATTAATGAAAAGAGAAAAGAAGAAACCCGTACCTCAAAAAATGAACTGGGTTCTTACAAACTTATCCCCTTAAAGCAATTCGTCCCCGGATTTCCCTTCTAAAGGTGGTGAAGATATAGCTGTGAATAACTCTGCCCACTGAGCATGTATGTTGGTCTCCCACTCCCAGGTTTTGTCCTGCACTCGGCCATGCAACCATAGCACCCGTACGAGTGGAACTGACCGGCCTCAGAGAACCTTTGTGCTCCAATCAATGATACGAATCATATGCTTCTCAAAGGATGCACATATTTCAATCTAAACCTCCTCGGGAAAAAATACGTCATACAGGTCTGAATGATAATGGTGCAACTGAGATAAATGGAAGATGTCGTACATAGCTCTGTACCTCTGTGGTAACTAAAACTGATAGGCAACCGGCCTCACTCTCTCCAAAATCTCAAATGGCCCCACATACCTCGGTGAAAGTTTACCCATTCTCCTAATATTCTTGTGTCCCAACCACGGTGAAACACGCTAGAAAACTTGATCCCCAACCACGAACTCCAAGGGACATCTACGGCGATCAACATAAGATTTCTGACGAGACTGTGCGGTATCAATCCGCTTCTGAATCAACTGGACCTGCTCAGAAGTCTCATGAATGAGACGTGGTCCCAGTAAATCTGCCTCACCTGCCTCTAACCAGCACAAGGGTGATCGGCCTGGACTACCATATAAATCCTCGTAAGGTTCCATCTCAATAGTTTCTTGAAAACAGTTATTGTAGGAAAAATCGACTAGGGGTATATGCTTCTCACAAGAGCCCCCAATGTCTAGGATTCATGCACGCAACATGTACTGAAGAACCTATATCATACGCTATGACTGACCATCGGTCTGAGGGTGGTAAGTTGTGCTCAGAAGCACCTGTGTACCCAATTCCCTCTTAAAACTATACCAGAAACAAGACTTAAAACGGGTGTCCCTATCTGAAACGATTGAATGGGGGACCCCATGAAGACGTACGACCTCTCAGTTATTCAACATCCTGAGATCGTCAACTCTGAAGGTCTCCCTGATCGGAAAAAAGTGAGCTACCTTTGTGAGTTTTTCCACAACAACCCATATGACATCATTGCCTCGAGGTGACCTCGGCAACCCAGTCACGAATTCTATTGCGGCATCATCCCATTTCCACTCCGGGATGGGTAACTATTGCAAAAACCCAACTGGCCTCTGATGCTCCGCCTTCACCTGCTGACAGGTGGAACACCTCGTAACAAAATCAGTTATCTCTCTCTACATTCCCGGCCACCAGTACTGACATTTCATGTCTCGGTACATCTTGGTAACCCTGGGATGAACTTCCCAGACTGAATCATGAAACTCCCACATCATCTCCTTGTGTATATCCCCTGGAACCCAAACTCATCCATGGAAACGAAGTACCTAATCATCACCTATCGTCCACCCAGAAGGAGGGTCGTCACTTGCCACCGACTCCCATAGAACTAGGCCCTCTGAATCAGATAGCTGTCTCATCCTGACTCTATCCAGTAGGGTCGAGGTCACAACTGAGGATGAAAGACTGGTCTGCCCCTGACTATCGTGCACCTCCAAATGCATCTCAGAGAACCAATCCATAAGCTGCCATTCACCACTAGCCTCATGCACTTCCTGTATCTGAGTCATACTACTCAGTGCATCAGCTACTGCATTACCATTACCAGGTGTATAGGCAAGCTCAAAATCGAAGGACTGAAGGTATTCGACCCACCTACGCTGCCTCAGATTCAAGTCACACTGAGTAAATGTATACTTGAGACTTTTGTGGTCTGTGAAAACTACAAAATGATCTTCCAAGAGATAATGTCTCCAAAATCATAATACATGAACAACTGCATCCAACTCGAGTTCATGCACTGGGTAATTCTTCTCATGTGGCCTCAACTGCCGAGACCCTTAAGCAACTACTTGATCGCCCTGCATCAATACAGCTCCCAGCCCAATTCTTGATTCATCATAGTAAACTGTATACCTCTTTCCCTTCTCTGGAAGTATCAGGATTGATGCTGATGTAAACCTTCCATTCAGCTCCTGGAAGGCTGTCTCACAAGCTTCTGACCAAACAATCTTCACACCCTTCTTAGTAAAACTCGTCAAAGGCACTGTTAAGTGAGAGAAGTCCTGTATGAAGCATCTGTAGTAACCAGCCAGCCCCAAGAAAATCTCTATCTCAAACACGTTCTTAGGCTGCTCCCAGGAAACTACTGCTCTCACATTCTCTAGGCCTACCGCAACCCCTGCCTCTGAGTTGATATGACCTAGGAAGTGTATCTGGTCCATCCAAAAGTTGCACGTTAAGAGAATAACATATAGACGATGCCCGCTGAGTGTACTCAATATGATCTCAAGATGGGTGCCATAGTCATGTCGATTGCGAGAGTACACCAATATCTATTCCACGAATACTACCACAAAATAATCTAGATAAGGATGGAACACACAATTCATCAGAGGCATGAAAACATCTGGTGCGTTCGTGAGTCTGAACGGCATAACCGTATACTCGTATAGACTATACCTGTAAGATCCCAGGTAAATGAATAATAAGAGATTTTTATATTTATTAATAATTGTGAATTAAATATTAATTTTAGCTTAAAAGGGGTTCCTATATTCGATAGCGTACTCGGTACGCAACAATGGGTTTCTTTGGAATCTTACATTGCACATTAATAATATAATATTATTAATTTAGACTGTAGTTAACACATAGCCATTGTATTGACGGGAATGAACAAAACTAACTATAATATTATTATACATGTATTTATATTTATCCAATAAAAGTAAGAGGCTTAATATATGAATGAATCTAATTTTAAGCATAATTTATATTAAAACGCCGATTTTCCACCTTTTATTGGCGAACCCTTTTTAAAAATAGTTTATTCACTTTAATACATTCTAATTGACCAAATAAAATCTTTAATTAGAATGGGGACATTAAAATTTACGTTTTTCAATTTTTTGGAATTTTTCCGATAAAATTCATTTTTTTTAATGAATAGTGAAAAATAGTGTATTTTAATTCAAAATTGCTTTTTAATATAATTTTTTTATATGGTTATATTATCTTTTTAATTGGTTTTAAAGTGGAATTAAAATAGTTTTTTACTATTTAATCCAATTTTGGTCATTGGATTTAATTTCACTTTGAAATCGGACATAATCATGTATCAATCTTTTGATAGTTATTGTTTCTTAAAAACACGCTATTTGTTTTAACAGCGGGAATTAATTTTTAAATTAATTAATGCCACTTCAATGTTTTGAATTTGAAAAAATAGAAATCATTTTTTAATTCAGAATATCAAATATATCATAGGCTGAATTTTTGGTATTTTTCTGAAAAACATCAATTTTTGATGAATAGTGACACCACTTAGTGGTAGTTAAAAAAACGACTTTTTCATTTAAATGGAATTTTACCACTTTTGTGTATTAAATTTCAAAAATATGACATACATGGTTGTTATCAAGAAGTAAAATGTGGTTCAATAAGAAGAAAATATTTTTTTGGTGAATAGTAACTTTTGACTTTTATTTACCGCAGTTAAAGGTAAATAGGGTAATTCAAGGATAAAAGAATATTATAATAAATAAAAATTACCTTAACACTTGTCCAAACCTTATTGGTTGAGTCATTAACGACCATGGGCATCTTTGGGTCGATTTTGGGATCCCATTGATCCACTTGGGAGTAAAAATGACAATTTAGATTAATTAATTTAATGTAAAGGAAAAATTGACATTACGAAAAATCGTTTAGTAATTAATTTTTATTTGGTGATATATAAGTCCTATTTTCGTCTATAAGTATTCATTGTAAAGTTAAATATATTTCCTTCATGATAGTATTTTTTTTATACATCGAATAAATTAAATTATTTATGACACAATAATGATGCAGTATTTACCTCATTAATAAATGATTAAAATAGATAATATTTTAATGATTAAAATATTATCCAAAACATGTCCAATTCTGACTGGATGATTTTATTTCGGTTATTAGTCATCTTATCTTCGACCATAATGATTTTTGGACCATTATAAGCCGAATATCATTATATTGTAAGATAATATTTTCACACTTTCCTAAAGAGCCCCTCCTCTCCCTTATAAAAGGAGACCACTTCTATGCAATTCCTCACACCTCTCAAGCCATTTGGATCATCCAAACTCTGCCAAATTAGGATCCATACATCCTTATACTCCTCCTAAAAGCCTTACCATAGGAAGAAGGCACTTCAAGAAGTCATTTGGTTCAAACCAAAGGGAGTTACACAAATTAAATGTAACTGTTTCTCTTAAAATATTTTCTTTTATTTTACTTCTCCAACCCCTAAACTCTTTTTATTTCATTTCTTTTGTAACAACACCAGTATCATCAATATACAAGGATGTTTTTGTGATAAGTATTCGAACTACACTTACACACACCTCCATCTAATGGATGAAGAACATAATTTTTCTGTGGATGGAAAACTAATGCCTCACGAAATGATGATTGTTCAATTACATCTTACCGCCTTTCATGGTGTCCATTATGAAGGAACTGTATTTATATATGATATATATTATATTTATGATTTCTTTATGCTTCTATAGTTCCCTTTTATATCAATCCTTTGTGGTTTTTATAGTGGGTAAATACGATAATCTCATTTGAGGAAGTGCGGACTATCGCCCCCTCAATGTGATGTGACTCGTTAATGCCTTATGTGGGATGTATAAAGGAGGGATTTAATGATATTATATATGAAACCACACTGAAATTATAATACTATTATGTATCATTATGTTTTAATTCCATTAAATAAGAAATAGAAATTGAAGTAGCGTTCATTCGTACGTACGGCTTACCGTCTCCATGAACGGTGCATTTCATTTCTTACCTCTAAATGTTGTGTAATATTATAAATGCACGTATATAATGGATATATATTATATATATGATATCTAAATATTGAATATAATTCTGGATATAATATATATTTTACCACATGAACAACTTGTAATTATAATGAGTTTATTTTTGACTCAAGTAGCAATGATCTACAAAACGACCATTATTAACTTAAATAACTACATAGTGTTCATAGCATGGTATTAATTGATAAAAATGAATAATTAACTTTAAAAATGTTCTTAAGCAAGTATAAATTAACTTTAGTTTATTATTCAAGATATTAAAGAACGATCGAGTCATGTCGGACACGAGGTAAGTGATCCGACCTCTCTCTTTCTTTTCAAGTACTCTCTTTTATGTCATTTCATTTATGATCCATATTATTATGTTGGAGGATGTTCTTTTATATTCACCATACTGTAATTTTTATTTTCATATTATGAGAGACCCCCTCTTACTCTCATCAATTCATTTTAAGAATTTTTAGTTGGTGCCGTTAGGCTGCCAAATTTTTGTAAGGGATTTTCTTATCTCACTTTTAATTCCGTGAGATTTTCATTGTTCGCCACTTTTATATTAAAAGTGGTGTAATGTGTACTGAGATTCATATATATTACCATTATTAGCTTTATATTCATTGTATTATGTGATTCATTTTGTGGTTATTAACTTTTGGTCATACGATTCAATTTGAATACAATGAAGTAAGGGTTTTTCATCTTACTTTTTATTCCCATGAGATTCATGCTATATTGGCCACTATTTCCTTTTGTGTGGCATATGTACTGCCCATGATTATACTCTTTGTGTAATATACTCTAATTTATAAGTATTTACATCTTCATTGGATGATCCTTCTTTCATGTGGCATATGTTTTGTAAGTTACCAAATCGGTAAGGGAACTCCTTAACCCAATTCCCATTCTTTGGGTTGATATTATATTTTTTTTTGTTTATGTCATCCTATGAATATGTGTGAATGAACTATGATTGTTTTACACAAAATATCCACTTATATTGGGTGTATTTATATTTTTCATACATAATTATGAGACTGATTTATCCTTAATTTAAGGATACCATCTTTATAAGGTATTTTATCTCAATTTACATTTCCATTGAGACTTCATTGTTGTTAGGCACCAATTCACTTTTATATGGTATATATATTGTCCTTTGAAATATTATATCATGAATCCCTTTATTCTCTTGATATTATAATGTTCTGATTAAAATTTATTCTTCAATTATTTGTATTGAAGCATCCCTCTTTTTTAAACTCTTTAACTAAATATCGTTTTAAATGTTTTAATGATTTATTCTTATAAATATTTCTAATTAATGTCCATGTTTTCAAAATGGGTTTTAGGATTTATTTATAGGGACATTAATGTTTTCAAATTATAATTCATTTAAAAGCTTCAATGTGGTATGGGACACTTTGATTCAAAAATCTCTTTTCAAAAGGTTTTGAAAATGATTTGATTAAACATTGTTTTTTTCAATATCTTGATTAGATATATTGAAATGTGGAAATGATATCTATCCTTTATACATGTGTTATATGTTATGATTATGTTATGGTTATTGGGCATTGTTTACGTATACGGGTGGTTCCGTGATAAACCTTGGGCGGGTGAGCCTGAAATAGCTCTCCAATGAATTGGGTAACGTGATGGAGGTAAACGTGAATGTTTCTCCTAAGAGATTTAGGTAATATACTGTGATGGGTATTCCAAATGTGACTCCCTATGTAGCTGTGATAACTACAATGTTAGTATGTTATCAATGCCATAAGTTACCTTTATGATTTATGATTTCTATGTGTTATTCATAAATATTATGATTTTGTAAAGTGTGTTATTATTGAAAAGTATTGGTTTAATTATTTATTAATGGGATAATATTTTCCAACCTCATTTTATAACCCTTACTGAGCTTTTTATGCTCATCCCAAGTTTTTGAAATGTTTTCCACATGACTTAGAGATGACTAGGGTCAAGGATGGGATCAAGGAAAAGTCAAGCTATTTAAAACATGGAACTAGACATGTTTCTTTTTGATAGTTTTTATTTTATGAAAAAATGGATACTGAGTAGTAGTGTCTTCTTGTAATATTCATGTTGTAATGTAATAGTTATGTCCTAAATCACTAAAACTATAAACCTGAAAAGATCCTCAAAGTGAATTATTCGTTTCATTCAAGATTATGTAATGATTAAGGATGGGTCCTTATAGTTGGTATCAGAGGTCGGATTAGATAACTTTAGAGGTTAGAGTGTTGTTTAAGAAAAGTGAAAAGTTGTGTAAAACAACAATGGTTAGTATATTGGATGGAGTCATCGTTTTTTTGAATGTTAGAATGAGTTTGAGATAACTTGGATAAGTATATCTTGGTGTTTATCTTCCTATTTTTTATTTAATGATTTTACTGATATACTCACACTGAACTTTTTGGTTTTAGTAAATGGATGGATCTAAAATGCACCAAAGTAACATTAGATTTGAAGAAAACTGTGACGGTTTTATGCAAGAACAACTGAATGATATGGGAGCTGCAATGAGAACTCTTGTGGTTATCCTCAACCAACTATCTGGAGTCATGATTGACCATCTGAACCTTATTGATTTTTATAAGGCATCGTATATGCGAGAAACAAATCCCTACGAAAGTTCATGTAATAATCATAAATGTTAGTATGTTCAAAAACCTATTTGTCCAATATGTGGAAAGAAACACATAGGAAAAAGTTTCAATGGGACAGAAAGATGCTATAGATGTGGAAATGAAGGTCATAAAGCAAGAACTTTCCATGGAAAAAAGGAAGCATCTAGTTGACTCTAGGAAAGGGAATGAAGTTCTTTCTGAAGGATCAATTGAATGTTTTAAATGTGGTGTGCATGGTCATTATGCAAACACATGTCCTACGAAGAAGTTTCGGGAATGGGGTCACCAAGATCGTACAAATATTCATTTAACAATACCTAATGACATTCCGATTGAGGATGAAGAAACTGACAATGAAGAATGAATGGTATGGATTATTTCTTAAAATATGCTTTCCTATTATTGGAATCTTAGTATATGATTCATGATTTTGTTTATAGGAAAGAAGTATTCCAGAATAAGTTGAAAAGGAATGGATAATGGATCATGAAGAATTTTTAATGAGTAAGAAGTCATCATATAAGGGATTCAAGAGTTATGGTAGATTTTAGAATGGCGAAATTCTTAGATGTATTAAGTCTCTTTTGATAATGGGTTTACATTAGAAGACTTTTTATAGTAACCATGATGTTTGATATACGAAAATTTTATTCAAGGAATAATTATCCTTTCTTTTGTAGATATATTTATAATGAACCATTTGGGTTTATGTGATCCTTGAATTTGAGGCAATTACTGGTTAATACATTTTGGGTTGCAAAATGGAAGTTATCAGATAACCTTTGTGGTTAAAATATGTTATTGTTATTTTTGATGAATTTATCTCTTTTTGAAGAATGTTATAAAATTATATTGTTTTTGAAAAGGGACAACACGCAGACCGTGTGACAACCCATCGCGTCAGATGAAGCTGTGGGAATCTAACCCACAACCAAAGTGCAACTGGTATTTATCAACTACCACTGGGCTATGTGAATTCCCTGGTTAGTTTGACTAATTTTTTTTAGTTAGACTATTTTATGAATCAATAGTAAGTGGATTTTGGGTTATCTATGGAAATTATTAAACTATCATCGAGGATATGTGATTAGGTTAATTACTTTTCAATATGAGACTTCAAGAGCAACTGCTGTTATTTGGAGATAAATGTTAATTTGTATCTTGGAAGACTATGTGATTAAATCCTTCAAATATTTGGGTTTCAATATTATTTTGGTTTACTTTGATGAATTTTATGGAAAAATTGTTTATCGAATGGTCTTCGTTGAACATTGGGTTTGGTTAGAAAAATTTTGGAGATTAAGAGTTGTTTTTCTTTTTGTAAAATTTTACCTTTTTAGGGGATTATTTGATCTTATACTAATCGTTTTGGTTTTAGTTAATATTTAATGACATTGGAAATATATAGTTCATCTTTTGTGGATTATGTGATTCTCTCAAAGTTGGTTATAGCGCTCTTAAGGTGAAAAACAAGTCATCCTTAATATTCATTGTTTGGAGAAAATATGAGTTTGTGTTTGAAATATAGTAAATGATGAATTTCTACATGAAATGTAAGTATATTTCCTTATGTTTTTGGTTAGTCTCATTAATAAATTTCTCAATGAAAAGTAAATTAAAAAAAATACCTTGTCCGTCAAATTTTTATACTGGGGAATCAAAGACTGTTTAACCCATCACAAGTTTGTGATTTTATGGTGGTTAACATTCTCCTAAACATATTTTCTATCACTCTTCATCAGAACATGATGATTTGTTTTCTCCTCCATATCCATGTTTTCATGGAATCCTAGTATCTTTTGTCTCGGGTAACCTTTGTACTTCTCTACATTTATTTTAAAGTGATAGTTTTATTCACTCTCTTTCTGATGTGGGGCTTTTAATGAAGTTTCAAAGCCCATTTTTAAAATTGCGAGGACGCAATTCCCAAAAGGGGGGAAGGATGTAACAGCCCAGGTAAATGAATAATAAGAGATTTTTATATTCATTAATAATTGTGAATTAAATATTAATTTTAGCTTAAAAGGGGTCTCGATGTTCGATAGCGTACCCGATACGCAACAACGGGTTTCTTTGGAATCTTATGTTGCACACTAATAATATAATATTATTAATTTAGACTGTAGTTAACTCCTAGCCGTTGTATTGATGGGAATGAAAAAAATAACTATAATCTGATTATACATGTATTTATATTTATCCAATAAATGTTAGAGGCCTAATATATGAATGAATCTAATTTTAAGTATAATTTACATTAAAATGCCGATTTACCGCCTTTTAATGGTGAACCCTTTTTAAATATATTTTTAGTCACTTTAATACATTCTAATTGACCAAATAAAATCCTTCTTTAGAATAGGGACATCAAAATTTACATTGTGCAATTTTTTGGAATTTTTCTGATAAAGTTCATTTTTTAATGAATAGTAAAAAATATTGTATTTTAATTAAAAAGTGCTTTTTAATATAATTTATTTATATGGTTATATTATGTTTTTAATTGGTTTTAAAGTGGAATTAAAATATATTTTTACTATTTAATCCAATGTTGGTCATTGGATTTAATTTCACTTTGAAATTGGACATAATCAAGTGTCAATCTTTTCATAGTTATTGTTTCTTAAAAACACGTTATTTGTTTTAACAACGGGAATTAATTTTTAAATTAATTAATGCCACTTCAATGTTTTGAATTTGGAAAAATAGACATAATTTTTTAATTCAGAATATCAAATATATCTTAGGCTGAATTTTTGGTATTTTTCTGAAAAACTTCAGTTTCTGATGAATAGTGACACCACGTAGTGGTAGTTAAAAAACCTGGCTTTTTCATTTAAATGAAATTTTACCACTTCTATGAATTTAATTTCAAAAATCTTACATACATGGTTGTTATAATGAAGTAAAATGTGGTTCAATAAGATGAAAATAATTTTTGGTGAATAGTAACTTTTGACTTTTATTTACCGCGGTTAAAGGTAAATAGGGTAATTCAAGGATAAATAAATATTATAATAATTCAAAAGTACCTTAAAACTTGTCCAAACCTTATTGGTGGAGTCATTAACGATCATGGGCATCTTTGGGTCGATTTTGGGACCCCATTGATCCACTTGGGAGTGAAAATTACAATTTAGTTTAATTAATTTAATGTAAAGGCAAAATTGACATTAACAAAAATCGTTTAGTAATTAATTGTTATATGGTGATATATAAGTCCTATTTTTGACTATAAATATTCATTGTAAATATAAAAAGATTTCCTATATGATAGTAGTTTTTTTAGACCTCTAATAAATTAAATTATTTATGACACAATAATGATGCAGTATTTACCTCATTAATAAATGATTAAAATAAATAAGATTATAATGATTAAATTATTATCCAAAACATGTCCAATTATGATTGGATGATTTAATTTAGGTTATTAGTCATCTTATCTTCTACCATAATGATTTTTGGACCATTAGAAACCGAACATCATTATATTATAAGATAATATTTTCACACTTTCCTAAAGAGCCCCTCCTCTCCCTTATAAATGGAGACCACTTCTATGCAATTCCTCACACCACTCGAGCCATTTGGATCGTCCAAACTCTACCCAATTAGGATCCCTACCTCCCTCTACTCCTCCTAAAAGCCTTAACTTAGTAAGAAGGAACTTCAAGATTTCCTTTGGTTCAAACCAAAGGGAGTTACACAAATTAAAGGTAACAGTTTCTCTTAAATTGTTTTCTTTTATTTTACTTTTCCAACACTTAAAATCTATTTATTTCCTTTCTTTTGTAAAAAAACCAGTATCCTCAATATACTTGGATGTTTTTATGATAAGGATTCCAACTACACTTACACACACCTCCATCTAATGGATGAAGAACACAATGTTTCTGTGGATGGAAAACTAACACCTCACGAAACAATGACTGTTCAATTACATCATACCACCTTTCATGGTGGCCATTATGATGGCACTGTATTTATATACGATATATATTATGTTTATGATTATTTTATTCATCTGTACTTACCTTTTATATCAATCCTTTATGGTTTCCAGAGTGGGTAAATACGATAATCTCAATTGAGGAAGTGCGGACTACCGCCTCCTCAAAGTGATGTGACACGTTAATGCCTTATGTGGGATGTATAAAGGATGGAGTTAATTATATTATATATGATACCATACTGAAATTATAATACTATTATGTATCATTATGTTTTAATTCCATTAAATAAGAAATAAAAATGGAAGTAGCGTTCATGCGTACATACGGCTTACCGTCTCCCTGAACGGTGCATTTCATTTCTTACCTCTAAATGTTATGTAATATTATAAATGGAAGTATATAATGGATATATATGATATATATGATATCTAACTAATTAATATAATTCTGTATATAATATATATTTTACCACATGAACAACTCGTAATTATAAAGAGTTTATTTTTGACTCAAGTAGCAATGATCTACAAAACGACCATTATTAACATAAATAATTACATAGTGTTCATAGCATGGTATTAAGTGATATAAAAGGAATAATGAACTTGAAAAAGGTTCTTAAGAAATTCTAAATTACCTATAGTTTATTATTTAGGAGATTAAAGAATGATCGAGTCATGTCGGACACCAGGTAAGGGATCTGACCTCTCTCTTTCTTTTCAAGTACTCTCTTTTATGTCATTTAATTTATGCTCCATATTCTTATATTGGAGGATATTATTTTATATTCACCATGATTTCATTTTTATTTTCATATTATGAGAGACCCCCTCTTACTCTCATCAATTCATTTTAAGAATTTTTAGTTGGCGTCGTTAGGCTGCTGAATGTTTGTAAGGGATTTTCTTATCTCACTTTTAATTCAGTGAGATTTCCATTGTACGCCACTTATATATAACATGTGGTATAATCTGTAATGAAATTGATATATATTACCATTATTAACTTTATATTCATGGTATTATTTGATTCATTTTGTGGTTATTAACTTTTGGTCATACGATTCAATTTGAATACAATGAAGTAAGGGTTTTTCATCTCACTTTTTATTCACGTGAGATTCATGCTATATTGGCCACTATTTCCTTTTGTGTGGAATATGTACTGCCCAAGATTGTAATATTTTTGTAATATACTATCATTTATAAGTATTTACATCTTCATTGGATGATCCTTTTTTCATGTGTAATATGTTTTGTAAGTTACCAAATCGGTAAGAGAACTCCTTAACCCAATTCCCATTCTTTTGGTTGATATTCTCTTTTTTTTATTTATGTAATCCTATGAATATGTGTGAATGACCTCTGATTGTTTTACACATAATATCCACTTATATTGGGTGTATTTATATTTTTCACACATAATTATGAGATCGATTTATCCTTAATTTAAGGATACCATCTTTATAAGGTATTTTATCTCAATTTACATTTCCATTGAGACTTCATTGATGTTAGGCACCAATTCACTTTTATATGGTATATATATTGTCCTTTGAAATATTATATCATGAATCCCTTTATTCTCATGATATTATAATGTTCTTATTAAAATTTATTCTTCAATTATTTGTATTGAAGCATCCCTCTTTTTTTTTAAAACTCTTTAACTAAATATCGTTTTAAATTTTTTAATGATTTATTCTTATAAATATTTATATTTAATGTCCATGTTTTCAAAATGGGTTTTAGGATTTATTCATATAGACATTAATGTTTTCAAATTATAATTTATTTAAATGCTTCAAAGTGGTATGGGACACTTTGATTCAAAAATATGTTTTTAAAATGTTTTGAAAATGATTTGATTAAACATTGTTTTTTTCAATATCTTGATTTGATATATTGGAATGTGGAAATGTTATCTATCCTTTATACATGTGTTATATGTTAGATTATGTTATGGTTATTGGGAATTGTTTACGTATACGGGTGGTTCCGTGATAAACCTAGGGTGGGTAAGCCCGAGATAGCTCTCCAATGCATTAGGTAACGTGACAGTGGTAAACGTGAATGTTTCTCCTAAGAGATTTAGGGAATATACTGTTATGGGTATTCCAAATGTGACTCCCTATGTAGTTGTGATAGCTACAATGTTAGTATGTTTTAATTCCATAAGTTACATTTATGATTTATGATTTCTATGTGTTATTCATAAATATTATGATTTTGTAAAGTGTGTTATGATTGAAAAGTATTGGTTTCATTATTTATTGATGGGCTAATGTTTTCTATCCTCATTTTATAACCCTTACTGAGCTTTTTATGCTCATCCCAAGTTTTTGAAATGTTTTCCACAGGACATAAAGATGAATAGGGTCAAGGATGGGATCAAGTAAAATTCAAGCTATCTAAAACATGGAACAAGACATATTTCTTTTTTTGAGTTTTTATTTTTTGAAAACAATGGATACTGAGTAGTAGTGTCTTATTATAATATTCTTGTTGTAATGTAATATTTATGGCCTAAATCTCTAAAACTCTAAACCTGAAAATATCCTCAAAGTGAATTATTCGTTTAATTCAACATTAAGTAATGATTAAGGCCGGGTCCTTATAATACCTACTCCTGAAAGCTGTGAGAGGTATATCAGATGGTCTAACGCACAACTTATGTTATCCTGATCTCAAGTCATTCTTCGAGAACACTCGTGCTCCAAGAAGTTGATCAAAAAGATCATCAATCCTTGGAAAGGGATATAAGTTCTTAACCGTCAATTGGTTCAACTTTAGATCATCCACAAAGAGTCTGAGTGTACCATCTTCCTTCTTCGCAAAAAGGACAGGCGAACCCCAAGGATAAGTATTGGGTCAGATAAAGCTCTTTTCCTATAACTCTTCTAACTACCTCATGAGCTCTTGAAACTCAAGTGTAGCCATCCTATAAGATGGAATGGACAGTGGTGTTTCTCCTAGAACAAGCTCAATAAAGAAATACACCTCATGCTCTGGAGGAAAACCTGAAAAGTCGTCCAGAAAGACATCCATGAAACGATCAACCACTAGAGGAACATCCTTCTGACAAGTCCTCTGATCGTCCAGATATAAGCTTGAAATCTGGGCTGTGACACCACCTCACCCATGATGCTCTGGTCCAGCTCGACTCGCCTACACATCACATTCACCTTTGTATAGAAACTCTCCTCCCTATGGTGATGTGAAACACACCCTGCGTTGATAGAAATATACAATGTCTTGAAAGGAAACCAACCAGTCCATCCCGATTATTACAACATAGCTTTTCATCTCGAAGACATGGAGGTCCCAAAGGAAGTGACACCCACCAACCTCAAGGGGGTACTACTTGAACTGTTGTACACTAGCTGTTCTAGTTCCCAATGGTGCGTCTAATGTAATAACATCAGAGGAAATAGAAACAACCGAGCCCATGGCTATCCACAACGGGTACATATATAAATCTATGTGTAGAACCCGTAACAAAACATAATGATGATAAATAAGAGGCTACTAGAATATTACCTCTTATATTAGAAGGTCCATAATCTTGCTCCTGTAGGGTCTATTGCACTACATATGTCTGCCTAGTGTTGTGGCCCTGTGACACAGCCTGTCTACCCTCAGTTGTCCCTCTCTGATGCCACTAAGATCCTGGTGTCTATCTACCATGGCCATGTCCACCATCCCTGCCTACATGCCTTGATGTATTCCAGTTTCCCGACTGGTAAGAATCTGCTAGTCCGGCTCCCACACGCAGAATCTGTACTGAACCCCTCTCACTAGACACTAATGGAAATGCCCTGCAAAAGCATTGAAGATGACCCATCCTACCACAAGCACAGCATTCCACTAGGTCATGTGGACACTAAGGTAGCTTGCGCCTCTCCTTACCACACTGGTAGCACATGACCTGGCCACCTGAAACATTCTTCTAGATGGTACTGCCACCCTGAGAGAAGTCCATCAGTCTTTTCCTCTTACCAGTATAAACAGTGCTAGAAACTAGTGTTGAACTGCCCTGGCCGACACCACTAGCTTCTCAAAGGTTCCACTCTGTAATCAGCACCTGGTTCAAAATAGAATGTACTGAAGGAAACCTTAAAACATTCACCAGTGGTCAAATGTAATATCGAAGAACATCCTCAATGTGTCTGGATCTCAGATTCTCATCACCCAACAGAATGGGTGCAAAACGCAGAATCTCGGTGAAGCGAGTAGAATAATCCATCACCAACATAGCACCCTGCTGCAGATTCATGATCTCTCGATCTCGATTTGCCCATAGAATCTCTGGGAAGTAGAAGTCATAGAAGACTGTCTGGAAATATTCCCATGACATGTCTCTATGATGTTCTGACTGGGTGGTAACATCCCACCACCTCTTGGAGGAATCACGCAACATATAAGTCGCGAGCTTGACCCTCCACCCTGGAGAAGTCTCTAGGTGCTCAAAAATATTCTACATCGACCCCATCCATGACTCTATAGCCTGTGGTCCGCCATCCCTAGAGAACGTAGAAGGATACTGCTGCTGGAAGATACGAGTCAGTTCGTCCATAGATGTGGAAGCCGGTAGTGCTCCCTGAAAAGTCTACATGAACCTCATAAATCCTTCACAAAACTGCGCCTTCGTGCCTGTGTCCGGTATTACGGTTGGCGCCGCATCTGGATCTGATGGAGGATCAACTGGTAGCCCATGGCCCACCATCTTCGGAGTATTCTCATTACATCTCTCCTCACAAACAATGCATGAACGTCTCGGCGACATGACACTACAAGGTCAAACGCACAACTTAGATCCATATTATCACAAATTAAAAAGAAGAAACCCAAAGGGGGACAGGAGGAAGAAGGCATTTAAGATTGTACAACAAGACTACATGGCGTGTATGCTGACTACACGGTGTGTACCTGAATTCTCTTCCCCTGCCCGGGTCCTTCTACATGGCCAAGTCACACGGCTCCCATTAAACAAAACTACACGGCGTGTATATAATCTACATGGCTTGTATGGTGTAATTTTCCAACTGCCCCTGTCATTTGTGACAAGACCGACTACTCGTGTTGATACTACACGGTGTGTTACACCCGCACACAATGTGTACACTACCCCGTTTTCCCAGCCACATGGTCAGGTCCACATGGTCTATCACTGGTCAAGACTACATGGCGTGTCCCACAGGTACACAACATGTACTAAAGGAGCTTCGCAGACCCGTGTTGTTAGTTACACAACCGGATACACGACTCCAACTACACGGTGTGTTCAATATACACACGGCGTTTACACGAAAGGATTACACTGACTCGCATTGGTTGTTACACATTCGGATCCCAGGTCAAAATACACAGTGTGTTCTATAGTGGACACGGCATGTATATATTAAGGTCTCCCCTGTACGTGTTTTTAGTTACATGGGAAGACTCCAGTTCAACACTACACGACGTGTACATCCGGTACACAGCATGTACATTCGAAGAATTTCCCTTCCCTATTTCCCCGCCCAAACGGTCTATGACACGGGAAGAGACTACACAGCGTGTACTTAGGGTACACGTCATGTACTCAAAAAAATTTCTTTTCTTCCCGCACAGAAGAACTTACACGAGGTGTTTAAGGTACTACATGACATGTATACTGGGGTTCCGGATAGTATTCCTCACAAACTTCTCTCGAACCCATAAAATACTGAAAAACAACACCAAAGTTCCAAATTCTGATCTGTGAGGGCCCATACTCCCCGCGAATCAAAGTTTGGTATCTTATATGTGTTATAACTGGATAAACTGCCAATGATCCACAAAATTTTGTTCAATGAGGGCCCATACTCCCCAAAAATGAATGTTTTTCATCCATTCTATAACGAGATCACTCAATAATAACCTATCAACCAGCAGGTATCAATCAAAGAAACTATCGCAACAACATGCCTTTATAAGCACAACATCTATCACAACAACATGCAATTTATAATTCACCTACATGGCATGAAAACTATGCATGGAAAGTGATTCTAGCATATGCCTAAATGATGCATGAGATGGCATACTATCATTTCATCGGGTTGTAACTAGATAGAACCTATGAATAAAATATAAACAGCGCAATCACAAGTGTGTCACCCTTCGGTGAAAATCAGTGAAACTGTAAAATTGCAGAATCAGAAAAATTGCAACAGGAGGTACGTTGGATTTTCCCTATACACGGGTTAGCTACGCCTGGGAACAGATTTTTACCAACTACCATTCTCATCCTATCCCTGACTAAGGCTCCAAATAGTATGTCAATGGAAAGAACTCCTTTGATACCACTTTGTAACATCCCGGTTCTGGGGGCCACTCAACGGGTGCCCCGAACCCGGTACGTTACGTGACCTCAAGCGCATATCCCCAAACGCCAGAGGCTGCCGACTAGCAGCGAGGGACCAGGTCTGATAGTAGGGAAACTATGCCCTCATTTGTCAAAGTGCAGCGCAGCAGAATAGATAAATATCATACAACAAGAGGAAGCGGTAAATAATATATACAACAGAAATGGATAACAAATAATAAAAAGGAAACCATCAGCCATATATATATAGATGAAAATGCAGCATGTCACTATTCTATAAAACAGCCAAATCGTATTACACTTCAATACAATACAACTGAAGTAAAAGTACAGAAAAGAAAATAAAACAACCAGCGACACCACGAGAAAATCTCGGTCCCATGCTCCCCTACATCCATACAACAATCAAGTACCTGTATAAGGGCCCTTGCCCTTATCCACACCTACAAAAATGTAATCTTTTTAGGCCGAAGACATGACCCAAACAGGGTGTGAGAAATAATTCCCAGTAGGCACCCACCAAAGGCCCATGCCCAATTGTGTGAAAAGATGCAACAAAAGTGTGCAGTAGTAAAATGCAATAAACTAAGCAGTACTCAAAAGCAATTAACTTTACCAGTTATATTACCATTTTATTAGTCTTTTAAACATTCAATTTAAGATATCACCACAGTGATTCTTCTTTGTAAAACAGCCAGCGTCCTCAGACATGTAAACCCTTACCATCAGGTAAAGAGAATCCAAACACAGGAATCTGCCCACATGTATATCGAATATTTCCCACATGCATAAGAGGTGTTTCCCACAGGCACAGAATCAAATTCCCACAGGCACGGAAGAAGTTGCCTACAGGCTATGCAGTACATTGCCCACAGGGTAATCACAACACTCCCCTCAAGATAAACAAGTAATCGGGACATGCCCAACATGTAAACAAGCAATACTCAAGAAATTCCTCTCAAGGAAATTCTATAATCATTATTATAAAGGCATTCCCTCCGGTATCCATGCCAAACCGATCAACAGAGAAACGCACCTCTGGGGTGGTCCTAGATCCATGTAGCGAACCCAAAGAGCAATTTATCACCAAATTTAATCACCATTACAATTCTAGGTACTTAATTCAACAAGGCCTCTGCCATATGACACCCCATTCATGGGCGCATATCACAATGGCACACAAAATGCACATCAGTTGGAAATTAAACACCAAGCCACATACCTAGATCACCCGTGATCGATACACCCGAACGACGCCTTCCGAAACGTCCAAGAACATCGTAGATCTGAGGTAAAATAATTCTTATTCAACATCAAATAACATCCTATAGAGGAATAATTGGAATGAAACACTCAAGGAGAAGGAAGCTCTTACCCATGGGGTTCCAACAAGATCGACGGAGGTGGAATCGGATTCCTGGTTCTCGATCGGCGGATCTCCAAAGCTCCGACCGTCTCCTCGAGCTTCCCGCCAGCATTTTAAGCCTCCTCTGTGAATAGAGGAGGATTGTACCCGTTTTAATAGAAAAAAACAAAATACATGGCATATACTATTGACTACCCAGCCTGTACTTTTTTCATTTAACTGTTCCTCTTGCGGCACAGCCGCACTGTTTATCTGTCTACATGAGTACACGACGTGTATTTCTGATTACATGGCGTGTACTGTCGCTCTGCTGGTGGCTGCTTCTACTGCCTTACTATTTTCCTGCCAACTAACTACACTACATGTAAATATCTACTACATGGTGTGTAGTCATTTTTTACACCTTTTTTCACCGACAGGGCTACACACCCTGTGTACTCATCCTACATGGACAAAGTACATGACGTGTGGAATAGTAGACGGTGTGTAGTCCCAAAATTTAGGATTTTCCCCCATTTTTCTTATTTTCCAAAAAAATACTTAAGGAAAAGACAAAAACAATAAACCCGTACCTTAAAAAAAAGAACCGGATTATTATAAGATTAATCTTATATACCTCCCCATGCATTATTTTACACTTTTTAGTTTTTGAATCTTGAATAGTGACTTAACATTTTTGAAAAGTAATGGGTACTTCTAAAACCACCCTTCTCTTTACTTGGGAAAGGGGATCACATCAACCAGATAATTCTACTCCCATAACATAGAAATTATACTTTAAAATATTAAATTTTATCATACTCAAATTATATATCATGTTAATTAGACTATTTATCAATTATTTATCATATGGTCTGCATTTCCATGGTGATTTCCAAGATATATCTTAAGATCTTAGTATGATTATTTTTTACTCAATATTTTTTTCTTTATATTACTCTTTAAAAAATGTTGTATACATACTAATATAATTAAATAAGTATTATTAATATACATAAATTTTATTGAATTAATTTATAAACCATTATTCAATCCATTTGATCAATTTAGAAAAACATATCAACATGGATCACATGTAAGTGCAGACTACCACCTCTATGAAGTGATGTGGTTTGTTCCTTATCATAGGTTTAATGGTTGGAAACAAGGTTGTATTTAATGAATAAAAATCTAAAATATTTCAAAATTATAATTCTGAATGGCTAATTTATCATATACCATCATTCCATCACATTCTTTGATAAATGGAATCATTAATCAAGCGTACGTGTAAACTATCATATCCCAGAAAGATGAATTTCATTTTTCATCACCACCCAATAAGGATATTTCTTATAATTAATATAATTAAGTTATCAAAAATTTATGAAATGGTAAATATTAAGTAAATATTATAATAACATTACGTAAAAATATGATCATACTGGTTAAATAATTATAACACACTCTCTTTTGGGTAGGTTTTACAACCTATATGAATGATGATATAATGTTTATACGATGAAGGATTATGGATTTTTATATAATATAAATATCGTTTAATAATAATTTATTTAATGTGTTTTATAATTTATATAAATTTTTTATTAATATATAATATATTTTTCAATATACCACATTTCAATTGTTAAACATGCCAAAACTAGTTCATTGTAATTTCCTTTTTCACAAACCATATTCATGTGTTTTCACCTAATGAAATTTAATATAATTAAAAATAGATATAATTTTGTATTATATCATTAATAATATGTTAGTGATGAAATTACAACCAATAATTTTGAATCTACCCCTTCATTGCAAAACAGGTACACAAAAAACAATTGAAAAATTGGTATCAACCGATGATGAAAAAAAAAACTAAATAACATTTTTTTGATATATGGTTCTAAATGATGTGACTAATAGAAAATATATTTGAATACAGATCTAAAATAAGTTATTAGGATATTTATGTTCATTTTATAGGATTTTATTTCATGTTTGACTAAGCTGGATTTTAGGTAAGAGGTTCTTTTTATCAAATTTAATTTCTTGAGACATATTTATTATTTCAGACGATAATAACTTTGATATGGTGGGATGTTTTTTTTATTAAATATCATTTATAATATTAATTTAATTCATTGGGTTTTAAAATCCACATATTATTATGTTAAAAATGTGTTTTTATTTAATGGAAATCAGGGTTGTTAGGGTTTTTGCATCTCATTTTTTCTACATTGACAAATGATGTGTATTCACCACTTGTTTTTTTGTGGTTAATATATAAATATTTTAAATGTATTTATGTTAACATAAATTCTAATGAAATAGAAAGGCTTTAAAAATTCTTCTTTTGATCCATTTTCAAGGGTTTTTATTCTAATGTTATTATAGCAGTAAGATATTTTGATGACTCAAATCACCTTTCGTTGAGTTATGACATGTGTTATTGCAGTTCAATACTCTAGTATTTGGTTCTTCCACCCGTATATTTTATATTGAAATTTATCTTTTTCTCTAGGTAAAATAACATTTTTTATTCAAATCTTCTTCCCAGATTAATATGTTCCCTATAAAAGTATGGAATTATTAAGAATAACTTTTTTCCATCATAAGAAATATATTTTCATTAATCTTTGTATTTAAAAATTTATTTCAGATTAATTTTTGAAATTTTATTATTTGATAGATAAAATTAAATTCACTATTATAATTTGTAAGGTAAAATTATAATTTTCAAAAGAAATTATGTATTTCAAAATGGATGTTTAAGTATTTTAATTTATGATATAATTTGAAAAATATTTTTATATCTCCTAAAAGAATGTTTTTGAAACCATATTTCTGTTATACTTTTTTTCCAAAACACCTTATTTTTAGTTTTGAATAGTTATTTTAAAATTTTTCATCAAGATAAAATATTTCATTTTAAGGAAAATTTTTACTGAGTTTCCAGGCATTTCAAAATGTGTCCTTTCCTCTTTTTTTGAATTGATTTATCCAAAGATCCACAAAAGATATTATTCATCTATGAAAACATACATAAAGATTATTATGTAACACTAGGTATATTTGTATGCCAAAATCTTATTATCATTATTCTCTAGATGTTTTTTAGAATTATAAGGGAATTTTTTTTGTGAAACCTATCTCTTTTCCATGGGTTAATTAAGTGTTGTCTGGAGTATGATGTTTTCATGTTCTTGTCGTACATACATGTATGGATGTTTATTATGTGATGGGTGGGGTCCTATATTACCCTCTAATGAAATTATTAAGGAATTTTAAATCATGATATATTAATGAGAATCATGTATTGATACTCTCTCCACTATGGGAATCCCAGAGTGATGCTTTCTCAATTATGTTATGGGAATTAGGAAGTAATGCACACTCTACTATTTCCTTAGAATCATGTAGGGATGCCTACTCTACTATATTTGATCGAAATAGGTGGTGTGTCTTTCTATACTATGGATATTGAGTATTGATGCTTACTCCACCACGTCATGAGTAATAGGTAGTGATTCTCCATCCACAATATTAGAATTTCTACACAAACGTTACTTTTATATTTTCCTATTATAATTTATTTCCAAGACATTCCATATATTTATGATAATTTTTTAGGTCCCATCTTTATTATATTATTATTTCATACTCCTTCTCCATGGTACATTTCTGTTTAATTGAGATTATATGTCATTAATTATTGACATATAGACAACTTTAATTGTTAAATATTTTTTAATTAAACATTTATCCCATGCAACTATTTTCTCATATGTTTATGATATTAACCTTGATGAAATATATATATTATTTGTCTTACTGATAATTTTAGCTTAATCCCATATTATTTCTCCCCTAATTAGGATATGAAGAAGATAATAAAGTATGATAATTCTATAAGGGAGTCATGTATGGTTATATAATGTAGAAATGGTCCCATTTTTTTATAAAATAAGATGGATATGTAACTTTTCCTCAAATAAAGTAAACCTTTTTTATTGGGACTGTGAGATGATTTTTTTAGTTATATAGCATAAATTATAGATATTGTATAGAATAAACATAGGTTTATCTCATTTTTTATTAAACTTGTGTTTAAATAATGAGTTTTTATCAACTAAACTAGAAGTGTAGGTCAAGGGATCCTCAAATAGTAGGAATTTAATATAAAGGTAAAATAAATGTAAATAAATAAAAAGGATTACCAACTTTGATTGGAACAAGATACCATAATAAATTTTTTTAAAAATCCCAATCAAATAAATACAAACTCAGAAAACAAAAAATAACACTACAATCAAAAATTAATTTTTATAAATAATTAAGGTGAAATGAATCCAAATCCATAATTAGAAAATATTTAAGGTAAATATTAATGGTGAAAAAACTATAGAAAATAAAAAACACTATATCTAAAAAAATTAGAATATAATCTGAATCACACATGATTTATAATATATCTGCAGTGAATATTCACAAGTTATCAAAAAAAACTCATATAAAATTTTAAATTTGAGAATTTAGATATACTAGAAGCTATGAAAAATAATATTTAAAAATATAGTGTATATACGTCAAAATACATAGTATATTTCAAGGGTATTAAACTAATGATCCATATAAAATTACATTCAGTAATATTTATCATTGGTAATTTCATAATAACCATAAATGAATTTTTAAACACTTGTTCTATATCAACATCTTATTTTAGTGTAATATGGTGTAATCGAATATTAGGCTTTTGGAATGAGTCCAAATTTTTTACAAATTTAAACACAATAATATTTTTTGAAACCATAATATAAATAAAATGATATAACATTTTTTGTACATAAACTAAAATGAATTTGAGTTAACATTTTAAATGGATGATAATATACATGAAATTTAAAAAGAGTTATAAAAATCCAAATATACCATGTGAAATATGTCAAATCCCATTATGTGATTTGAGAAGTCAATAATGTTTTTATCACAACCAATAAACATGTAGTTAGTTCACTCAATTTTAAAAACATTATGGAAATTGAAAATATTCCTTATTAAGATATACATAAGGCAATAAGTGAATTTTAAGGTATAAAAATATAGAGTATAATCATTCTATATAAAACACATATTTTTGATAAAAAGTTTCAAACATTAACACGGAATCCATAAGAAGAATATTTTGCAGTAACATAGATCCCACATAATTATTATAAAAAATGTTCATTATATTTTTCCAAATGACGTATAATATATATTAGTATAAAATCACACACACACATATATACATATTTATATTAAAATATGTATTTGTAAATTACAGAAAATGCTAAATCATATCTTGGTTCTGACATAATTATAATAAGAGGTAAAAATTGAAGTTGATGGCCCCATTTCAGAGACCTGGTTTTCCATCATAAAATAGAGAGTTAGTAGAGAGAATCCTTCCTATAAATTATTTCGACATTTTATGGATGATTCAATAGAAATAAAAATATTATGGGTAGTCTATTAAAAATTTAATAGAATAAAATTTTAATAAGAGTCCTCGTATTTACATTAGCATAGTTCCAAATATATTAAAAAATTACCTAGAAAAAATAGATGACAACACAAAAGGTAAAATTCCTTAATTGTATAGGATAATAACTCCACCCATATAAATAATTCATATGGGACATTGGGTAGATCTCAAACTAATAAAAAATAAAAATGTTTAATATTATAATCTATTACTCTCATTCTATCAATAATTTAATGGGATAAAAATGCATTCAATGAACAAAGTAGATGTCAAAAATTGAAAACGTGGTATATAAGAGGATGTGGAAAATTTATTTTAGTTCTTTATTCACTAAAAATAACATAAACTATCATGATGAACATTGAAATCCCATGTAACCTTATTGAAAATTCCAATGAAAATAGTTCATTGATTTTATATACTAAAAATTTATATTTATCACCGTTATTAAATATATTTCTGTGTACTTTTTTTAAAAAAAATATAATAAAAATACCCATAATAAATTTTAAATTTAATGTAACGCATCTTAGAAACTAAATAAGTATCATCTCTCTCCATTATGGAGTTGTATATATACAATACATTGTGACAAATGTACACTTGTGTGAAAAATAGGAACCAATAACAATAACACTATGTTATAAAGATATAATAACCTATGATAAATGTATATTAATGAAAATATAGGAATAAGAAACACTAATAAAGGGATTCTTTCTCAATATAGTCATGAGAATATTTTGTTATTGTGGAACATATTTCCATCCACTTATTTAACTAAATGATAATAATATTTATAGAAGAAGTATTATTCTTATAGGAAAATGAATATTCATTTTTATTTGTGTGTTGTTATTTTTTATATAAAATAAAAAAATATAAAACCATACTTCAAAAACATAAAAATAATTTTACCATCTATTAGTGATTCATTTTAAAGTGTTTAGTGAAATCTTGGTGGAACTTCTTTTTATAATATTTTACAACATGATTCAACACTAAATTATTTCCTCTATTCCTGTGAATACATCCATTGTGACAATGTTCATGATATTCCTACTAGTTATAGGTGATATTTATACTTATAAAAATTATAAAAAAGTGATAAATGATTAATATTTTATGAAATGTAATTGGGGATTTTAATGTTATTAAATATGTTATAATATAAAATATAGCCCAATATGAAATAGATTTGAAAAAAATGGTTGAGGTAAAATACATAATTTTTCTTTAACATTAATTGAGAGATAACTACATAATTATGTAGAAAAGAATTTAATAAAATGTATTTAACTTATCGTTGAGTTTTTTGAGTTGATTTCCAAAATGAAATCATTTCAATCCTTGTTAAGAGAAAATAAATTAAACATTGAGTCATTAATTAAAGTTCACTTATTTATGTTTTCTTAACATTTAATCATATTTTTTTAATCAAATAATTATATATATTTTATGTTTTATAATATATTAGAGTAACACATGAAATGTTTCAAAAAATAAATAATGTGATGATGGAATCCTGAAGTAGTTTTACTGATAGTTTTTATTCCTAAAGATCTAAATTTGGTTTCTTTTTAAATGATAATTTATCGATATAAGATAGAGGATTCAATGGTCAAATGAAACATTTATGACATTTATAATTTGATCAAAAACTTTTTGATTTATGTAATTCTATTTTTATTTAATTAGTGTAACCTAATTTGTTATATCATTATGAGGACATTATAGAAAATTATATAGTTTTATTTTTGTAATAATTTTATTTTTAATCCCTCATCATTGAATAATTCTTGTGAATAATAAATATTTTCTATCTACCATTGGGATCATGGAATATCTAAGGATATAGATCGATCTTTCGTTATTTTATTGAATAACTATAGGGATATGATGTACTATTTATGATCATTCAAATGAAGTGTATTTTTCTCTGGAACCTAGTGTTTTTATAGATCTTGGATTGGTCCTACTACCGTTTTAGGTTAAAATAAAAGTGGTTATTGGGATTAGAAACAATATATAATTTATTTAATAAATATTTTTTATGGGTTTATGGATTATAATCCAAAACCTCGTAAATTTTTTCAACATTCTATTTAGTTCTTTTAATTCTAATTTTTTTGTTTATATGTATTTTATAATGATATTTATAATCTTATAAATATTTTATTTTAGATTTATTTGAACATTATTACTTTTATATGTCTCTGATATTTTATTTTCTGAACATTCTATATTTAAGGGAGGATAAATTTTTTATTATTGAAATACCTATAATTCAATCCCACAAATAAAGATGTCATACATGAATAAAATTTGGCATTAGGGCAGTCTGTACATATATAATTTACATAAAAAATGTATAAGTAGAGAAACATTTTTTCTATGGTAGGAAATCTAATAGTTATAACATCATAAAATCTAAATCTGATTTATCCATCAAATGTTTGGTAGATAAAATTATGAATATTAGAGACATAGAATATAAACCATTATTAATAGTACCAGAGTTGATAAATCTTATATAATGGTTTGAAAGTACAATAACTAAGAGAATAAAATTCTATAAATCATATGATAATTGAATATAGAAAATTACTCTAATTGATGAGTAAAATATACACTTCTATGTTCAACGTCTTAAAGTATATATAGATAGATTTCATTATGGGATAAAGTAAATGCAATATGGAAGAAACATGAAATTACTCCTTCTATAACTTCATATGTTTTAGAAACTAGGGAAATATTTTAAGAAGACTATCGACAAATTTATTTTCTTATAAGGGAATTTATTTCTAAAATTTATTAAATATTCATAACTATTGTGAAGGATTTATAATTATTTATAAAAAAATAAACTACTGAAAATTATTTAGATTAAATTATTTTCATCATTCTAAGATAATTGGAGTTAAAAAGTGCAGTTATTGATAGAAATATGAATATTATAAAGTTATGTCTTTTGGGCCTTATTGGAATTTTAACAATGTATTAGAAAAAACTGAAGAGATATGTAGAGAATGAAAAACTGAATAATAGAGTTTCATTATGTGACAATCGTGTCCCGGTGACAGTACATACACCCCGCCTTAACAAGGTCGTCGGGTCCTGGCCTACCAGGTACCACCAGTTGCCCCCGCAGACACGTGGGGCGCACCTCGGGATCCACCCACATGCCAGAACGAGTCATCTGACTAATGATATTCCCCATAGGCCAACCCATGACCTTACTGGTATGTTATGTCCTCACTCACACACACCTTGAAAAACTTCCCAGAAGGTCACCCATCCTGATCACTACTCCAGGACAAGCACGCTTAAATGTGGAGTTCTAATCAGAGAGGCTCCTGAAAAGGAAGGTGCACCTTTTTCACATTAGTCATATCATTTATTCATTTAGCCATTTATCATTTTGGGGTGTTACAATCGCCACCTCCCCCCCCCCCTATAGAGCACAACGTCCTCATTGTGGTCCCTACATCTCAACTCAGGCAGTGCACCGCACTTAAGGCTGGGTACCACCTCTGATACCAAATGTGACAATCAGGTCCCGGTGACAGCACAAACACCCCGCCTTAACAAGGTCATCAGGTCCTGGCCTACCAGGTACCACAAGTTGCCCCAGCAGACAGGTGGGGCCCACCCCAGGATCCACCCACATGCATGAATGGGTCATCTAACTAATGATAGTCCCCACAGGCCAACACATGTCCTTTCCAGTGTTATTTGTCCTTACTCACACACACCCTAAGAAACATCCAAAAGGTCACCCATCCTGATCACTACTCCAGGCCAATCACACTTAACTGTGGAGTTCTAATCAGACAGGCTCTGGAAAAGGAAGGTGCGCCTTGTTCACATGAGTCATATCATTTAGTCATTTAACCCTTTATCATTTGGGGTATTACACATTATAAATTACTATATAAAATCCATTTATATAAAATAATTTTCTTTTTTAACATGTGAGAGATAATGATGAAAACTTTATACAAGAATAAGTTTCTCAAATTTTATGGTAATATTTTTCTAGAAGAGTTAATTTTAGAATAATACAATGAAAGATGCAATAAGAACTTGTATTATAATCAAGAAATATGGAGGATTAGAATGATTCTGGTTATTTTATCATCTATTAATTTAATAATAATGAACATTGAAATATGAGATTACAACAGCTATAATAAAATAAAAATGTTTCCAGATTATTGGGAAAATTAAAAAGGAAGAAAGTAATAAAAGATATTTACACTTACTGTGTTAGTGAAGAACAAATTTTAGAGAGTAATTTAGATAGTGATAATTGATATTTTTATTCATATAATGATAAATAATAACCATATAATAAAATAATTTTTTGGAGTAATCTATATAAAACATATAAAATGTTATTAAATAGGTATACCCAATCTAAGGTTAATATATATATATATATATTATGAGGACATTTCATGGGATACTTCCATGTCTAACAAAAAACATATATCCATCTCACTACCATATGTGGTTTTGAAAAATGTTTCAAATCATAAACCTAAAATCCAATGTCAAAAGATGATACTAAAAAAATTAATATAGAATAGAGAACATTGATAAATCTCATGAATAGTTTGAACTATCTCGGGATTCATTCCGAGATTGACATACTTAAAATTAAAAGTTAATTTTTAGCCAAGATATTGTATTCATGTAAGTTCCTACTTTTGTACTAAATGTAAAATTGAAGGTAGCAAGATGATTAAAGTCTAATTATGGAAGAAGAAAACTACTGAGATAGATGGATCATATATTTATGAAGAACATTCAACTATTCAACATTGTAGTCTAAGTCAAATTTTTGGGATGACTGTTATAATTTATAATATTTTTAGAATAAATAATGATAGGGTACTAACATTATTATTTCATTACCAGATGAATATACTAGAAACTAATGGCCAAAATAACTTGTAATAGTTACGAATTTTATGGATTTTTTTTGATAAATGGGGATGATATTTATTTTATATAATTTTTAAAACATTTTATACAATAAAATGGTATATTCTGAAGGATTTTAAAATAAATGATAAAAATTTTAAATTCTCTAGAACCAATCTTTTTGTATGATAATGTAAGACATATTTTAGTATAAAGAATTATTTATATAAAGTTTTTTTTTCTAAAATGAAATGGTCGGTACTATTTTTCTTACTTTCTATTTAATATTTTTTAGAGATTTATAATTTAGAAGTTACTATCCTGAATAGAAATTTATCATTTTATTTTTAATGATTAATTATGAAATTTATTTTTGAGTGGGAAGATATAATATCATTCATAAAATATAGATCAATATCCTAAATTCTTAAGGATTTTATAGATAACATCATGTCGACTCCAAAACCTACTAAATAGTCATTCTTTGGGAAGCTCTTTGTAAATCAATCTATATTTCCATTTTTTAATTCTACTCCCACTTACTAGTATTTATTCCAATTAATCAAATAAAATTATTTGGAGATATGAAATCAAGGGAAATTTCACAATGATTACTAATAAAAATAAACTTGTATAATAATCATGAGTCTTTATGAAAACATGTTATTTAATTTCAAGCATGACAGTCCATTTCTCTTTCTGAAACGAAATTCCATATATTTTTTCTGTTGATTTTACAATGATTTTATTCCACTATACAATTTTAAAATTGTGTAAAATAATATATATTTAAATTTACTATTCAAGGACACTACTTTGTTATATCTTTGATATGATTTTAAAAATAATTAGGTTTACCGCTAAAGGTTGATTAATTTGTTGCATCACATAAGATTATAGATGTTTCCATAAATCATGTAAATGAAAAGATGATAAATAATATTTTCTATTTAAGGGGAATATATATAATTTGGTTCATCTTCAATATGAATATAGAATAATATATTATTGGGCTTAAGGATTTCTACTTCTATAGTTTTTTACACAAGCGTATAGCTTCTCTTTAGTTATTCTTATACAGGTTCTTATTTTACCAAAAACCAAATCTATAATAATATAGTTAATTTAATATTAATAATATTCTTAAATGTTATTATATTAATTTAAAAATCATTATTTATTCATGTCCATCATTTTAAAAAACCAAAATATCATCGGTCATTAATATGTGTGGAGAACAACCCCCACAAATCAATGTTTTTTTTTCATTTCCCAAATAAATTTTCATTCCTTATTAAAAACACATGAAATACTTTTAAGAGAATTAAAAAACAATATAAATAACATAATTAAAATTCTATTATAATGATATTATGTCAAAATAAAAAAATTCATAACCACACTCACCCATGAATTTGTACAGTGTTTCCATTTCCTTGGATTCAACCACCAATATGAATGATGTAATAAAATATTATAATGAACAAATATGGAAATAATATAAAATATTTTATTATATAATTATTAATTAATAGTTTTTTATGATAATATAATGGTAATATTATTATTTAAACCATTATTGACAAACCACCATTTTCTTGAAAATAATTACCAAAACAAGATTTTCACTTATTTTGTTTTTACATAATGTATTTAACGATATCATGGAATGATATATGAAAATTATAAATTGTTTTAAAATATATTTCCTAGTACATTAAATTATATATGAATCAAAATATTATTATCAATGAATGGGTATAAATATAATCATTATAAAACACATATGAGATAATAAACAATTACTAACATCAGATGGTAAAGTGAGGTCATAATTAACTAAAATATTTTCCCCAAATGTTTATAAGTGAATTATATAAAAATAAATATATATTAATAAGGTCATTAAAGATTCAATTAAGATTTTTATGTTTGTTTTATAGGATTTTAGAGTGAAATAAACTTATCAGTAATTCTGGGTAAGGGTTTCACAAAGTCAATTTTTGATTTATTATGTCATAGTCATTCTTACTAGAATATACATTTCAATATTTCTATGATCATTCAAATCTCATATTTTATATGATAATAAATATTTTCCCCTTAGTAAATAAATTATCATCATTTATGACAACTTCATTGATGAAACATTTTCTAAAATGACAATATAACATTGTTAAAAAACTCTCATTCGTACGAGTGAATTATTTTTATTTCATGTCAATGTAATTCCTATCAGAAGTATTTTAATTACTGAAATATAAATATTTTTTTTTATTTTTTTTTAATATATTATGTCATACCTATTTTAATAAAATATATCATATCAACATTTATTTGATGTGATTGTTTCTTTATAATAGCCCAGTAATCTTTATAAAAGAATTTATTCTGATTATTTACCACTATATATATAAATATATATATATTAAAGTATAATTTACATAGAAAAATTTATAATTATATTTTAAAATTTATTCTCTTCCACTTCTATTGTTTTTGAAATTAATTTTCACTTTAGCTTTTATAACAATGTTTAATAGGTTTTTATGGAAATTTTTATGTTTACACATTTATTTTTCATCTATGGTTTATATTTCATGAGGTGATATTTTGATCACATTATATATTTTATCTCATTATTCCTTTTTCAAAATTTAACTTTTGATAACCAATGATTTCTGATGTTCATGTAATGTGATGTTTTTGAAAGGTTTAAGAATCGAGCTCTCTTTTCCATGGGTTGTTTAACAGATGATAATGATTGATTTTAAGTGATATATGTATGATGTATTATAATAAGTGGGGCACTATATCAACCTACAATTGATTCGTTTAAGTCAATATCTCCTTATATAGTCCCGTTTGGAAATAATATGTTTATTCTCAATAGTGTCGGCATAATGTTTTTTCTCACAATTTTAGCATGGGAATTATGATTTTATTCACATTGGTTTTTTCAGGATGAGTTTTCTAACAATTTGTTTTCTACTATTATGGTTATGAAAAATGTAAATGTTTTTTAAAATGTTATGGAACATTTATAAGATGCTTTTTATTTTCAATATATTCCATATTTCTTGTTATGGAATATTTTAAAAATATTATGTATTCTTAGATTATGCTCACATGTTTTATGATTACAGAGATATATTTTGAGTCATTTCATAATTTTTATTCTTTCATAATTATATCATCATGGTCTTTTGTTTCTCTTCCATGATTTATGATTATAATCTACAGTATCATGATATTTTAATAATATATTTATCTTACCCTTAGGTTCTCCTTAATATTTATGATCCAATACAATTTGATATGTTTTCCCTAAATTAAACATATAATATTAACCATTTCTTATTATTCCATTAACCCTGTTATGAATTATATTATACCATGTGATATTTAATGATAATTTTCTATATGAGTGAAGTTATAAATAATTTTCCATAACTAGTATTGAATAATATTTTTATGTACCATTTATCCAAGACAATAAACCATTATGTCTTTATGTTGTACCATTGTTTGTGTGATATATTTTCTAAATCATGAAATTAATGTATTAAATATATTATGTTTATCTTGTGTGGATTTATTTAGTATAAAGTAGGTTTTAGTTATATTTTGCAGATTATTTTAGTTATTTTGGAGATTTTACTTGAGAACATTCATGAAACCCCATATGAAAAAAACCAATTATAGGATAATATTTTTACGTTTTGGTAACATAGAGAATGTGTAAGACTTATGCAAATTAAATCCCAATATAGAAACTGAAATGATGAGGTGTATGTGGTAAAGATGAAACTAGGGTAAACCTCCATAAAAATTATAGCTGAGTATAAAATCAATATTTACTCTGGTAAAGGATGAGTGGGATTAATAATGCACACATGGATAGACACTCCCTTGATGTATGCATTAGTTTATCATATTTTCTTTATAAGACATTGTGAGGTATTTATTATTTTAAGGAATTAGGTTATGAAATATGATAAAACCCAACCTAATAAAACATAAATTAAATCAAGAGTTATTTAGACTGATCTAAATGATAATGTAATAATTTCAATGAGTAATACATTTTGATGGGGGGCTTAGAGAAACATCTCTTCCTTCCCCCTCTAGATCTAGGTTTTTCTTTAGAATCATTTAGAGTAGGGGAGGTATACTTATTTATTTAGTGTCACCTCACCTATCCCCTCTCCTCTCCTCTCCCCTCCTTGTTCGTACCATATTTTATCCCTATATTCTGTATCCTCTTTTATTATCTCACTCCCTCCCATTATTTCACTTTAGTTATTGTTTCTCTTAACTTTTTTTATGGTTGGGATCACTTTTAATTCCTTCGTTGGTTCTTCCTCCATAATTTATGGCTTATTACCATGATTGCAACCCCATCTTGGTCTGTTATACTAGTTTCTTTAGGGTGGTTTAGATTTTGTTGGTTGATCCATTATTTATTTTCCCTAAATAATAAACCATATATGGTTCCCTTTAAATATTATTTAATTACACTCTGGTGACGATGGTTTGAGTGGCCTCTTCAATAGCTGTCTCAGTTGGTGATGATGATACTCTATATTTCTTGTTCTTGTTTTTCTTGTTGTATGGTTCCCCATAGGTTGTGATGATTCTATTGTGAAGGAGTGGACCCCAATACAGCCTCTTCCCCTCAACTCTAATCTAGTTTCCTAGCTCATCACGCCCTTCCCCATTAGTTAGGTTTGGTGGTATCTAAGGAATTTTTGGACGTGCGGTTTGGGTGTCCTATGGTTTCTAGGAGAAGAATTTAACACTAGATTACTCCCCTTAGGCCCTTTGTTGGTGTATCATCTTACTGTTTCTGGATGATGTAATTTTTTTCTACAAAGGATGTTTACTATTTTTCAATGTTGATGTTTCTGGCTCATATTATTTTGAGTTTTTTTTTTGGATTTCTCTAGCATCATTGGGATACTTTTGGTGATTAAAATTATTCGGTAATGTGGAAGACTGTGACATGATGATTTGAAAGTGATAGTTTTTCCTTTGATAATTTTTTTTCAGTGTTAGGAAGTGTTGAAAAAGTTGTCTTCATTTGATCTCATAGTCAAAGTAATATTTTTGGTGTACTGATTGTTGTGTAATTTCAAATGTTGAATCTTGAATTTTGGATGTTTATGTTCTTTAATTATGGACTTTATTTCCATAATTTCTAATAATTTCAGGTTTTTGTATCATTTTTGTTTTTCAAAATGTGTGGCTCCAACTTACCCTTAAAGTGGATTTTGAAAATAATAAAAATATGGTTTTGGAGGAGTAAGATATTTTGATGTATAATTTTTTCAAGAATTATCTTACAGTAATTGTCTTCTGGTATCTATCACGTATATTAACTCATTTTGATTGTCATAATGGATGAAACATGAAGGAATCATTTTTATAATGGATGTCATCGATAATGGAATGATTTTCCTAATGAGGATCATAATTGGATCATAGGTACATTGAGAAGTATTTTGATTATGTTAACTTATATATCACAAATTTTTATTTATAATGTGAACATAGTTTACTTTAAAAACAACCCAATTAAGAGATAGATTAATTATCATTGAAGTTCATGTGATGAAGATGATAAAGGGACTAAGAATAAATTTCATTTTTGTCAAATATGTGGTAATAATTTCCCAAGGGAATGTTTAAAAGAACTGGGAGATATTTTATATGTGTAAAAGGAGAGAATAGAGAAAATAGTTTCCATGGAAAAGTGGATAGATTAATGTACACAATTAAAGGATGTATATTTTACATTGCATTAAATGTAAAAAACATGGACATTATCCATGTCAATAATGGTATCCTATTAAAAATAAGGATGATAGAAACAAGTAACTTCTAGGATAAGGAAAACCCTTTGACACAAAAATTTAAAATTTTGATTATGAAAATAATGTGGAATGAGGAACACTGATCACCCACTCCAGAACTATGAGTACATTATTTGAATCGCATTAAAATAACTCCATTATACATATAATGTTTTATAAAAACATAAAATCATCACCATAATTACTAGATGATAAATTACTAATAAATAATTTTAGTGGTATGATTAATGTATCCCAAGTATAAACACTTCTATAATACTTATTTATAGGAATGTGATTCCTATAAAACCAAACCATCATTTCTTTAGTCAAGTGTGATCTGATATTAGGAATGGATTGGATAGATTGAAAATGATAATTTATAGTATAGGAAAAAATATAAATATACCCATGATCACCTTTTAATATAGGTATGACTATAAAATCGCTTTGAAAAAATGCTCCCATTGTATTGGGGTATTTAGCAGAAGTGGTCAACGAAAATACCAACATTAGTTATATTCCAATAATGGGGGAAAATGTGAGTTCTCTAGTCATTATATGTATATTTATTATGAAATATCATTTGAAATTAAATTTAGGTTCTTTTTTATCTCATTGATACCATTAAGTATTTCATTAGTTAAGAATACTCAAAATAGTTATAAAACAATTTATTTAATGGGGCGAGAATGAAAAAAATAGACATTTAAATATATATTTTCTTAAAATAAATGTTATTATAATATTTTTTTGTACAATCAACACAAAACTAAAATAAACCCATGATATTTTTAAATTGTTTTTTATAAATATAATATAGCCATTAAATTGGTGGTTATAAAAAATTAACTATATTACAAATCTAAGTAGAAAGTAAAAATAAATTGAATTGGGTAGTAGAAGTCACATTTATAAATCTCATTTATTCATGATTGGGAAAGAGGTTTCTTTTTAGGGTTTATTTAGACCAAAACTCAATCATTTATGGTATGAGTGAAATCACATACAACAGAAATTTGGGCTCATAGAAATTTCCATGAGATCTATGCAAGAAAAATCACCACTCTCAACTTCCAATAGAGTATTCATTATGATTATATTATACATTAAAATATTAAGGGGGAATGTATCAATAAATTATGAGTTTTTAATAAAAAAATTATTAATGTAATAATTTATTTACCTCCTGTATGATACAAATTTTTCATTTTTACTTTTAAAGAATGATAATTTTTATTTTTTCAATAAGAATAGGTCTTCCTTATTTTACATATTTAAAAGATAAATTTATAAATATCATGATTTAAATTCCATGAAATAAAATTAATTTTATAATTATGAATGTCAATGTTATCTAAGTGTTAATTTTGGATATTTTTAAAAAATAATTGATCTTTAGTTGTATTGTGGAAATACTGATTTTGCAAGAAACTAATATTTTTATGAAATTATCTTAAAAAAGAATGAAAGAAAAGTTAATGAATCCTTTTTTATTTATAATATATAAATTTTGTTAGGAATATTAATCTTTTAATAATTCTTTTCTGATTTTGTAAAATAAATGTTAATCTTTTTGGATTCATGATCAATATTTTACTCTAAATAATATTTTTATTCGCTTATATTAAAAATTACTTTCTATTTCTCAATTAAATTTAATAAAAAAATGGATTTAATAGTTAATATCAAATTTTTCATAATATTTAATAATTTTACTTTTATATTTTGTTATAAAATTATGATTACATGGATTAATGTTAATTACCACTATAATTGTTAAACTATAACTTTTAAGGAACTATTTTATCAACATTGTATAATTTTTAATATAATAATATAAACTTTATATTTTAAATAATAGTTCTAATATAAATTATATCCTATATATAAATATAATAACACACATTCAATTCTTAATCAATACTAAATATTATTAAGTACACTAAATAGTGAAAAAGCATTTATCTAAAAAACTTTTTTTCTATATGTTTTTTGTCTTAACATAAAAGTATTTTTTTATTATTTTGAAAATGAATTATATTATATGAATCTTATATTTGTGTTTATAAAACCCATACTTTTAAGATGTATTGTCTTAATTTTTTATGAAAACATAAATTACTTTGTTGAAAACTAGTTTCCAAAGTAAAATATAAATGGTAAAATTAGAAAATAAAGTATGAAAAGGCCTAAAACATGTTTAAGAAATATTTTCAAATGACATTTAGAGGTTATTTTCCTTATTTCATGAAAATTACATTTCTTATCTCTCTTTGATCCCTTTATCCTTGAATTATTTCATTAAATTATTGATAGATAATGGGTATTCACAAAGGTTCCCATTTTTAATTATAAAAGGACACAGTTTCACCACAAGATGTCATAACTATATATTAACAATTATTCGTGAAACACTCCCATTTTACTCCTACTATAACCCTATATGAAGTTAATATTCATTTAATGATGGTCAGATTAAAATGAAAATATGGGGGTGAATTTCCTTTCAAAAATTAAAACAATATATACGATACAAATATGTTGTTGATCGATAAAATAAAATAATGAAAATAATAATAATAAAATTATAAGTGTTTAAAAAAAAATCAAGTGTATTAGAAACAATAAAATAATTAGAGAAGAGATTTATTTTATAGGAATATGTTATTTGTGGATTAAAATTTTGGTTGAATAATTTAATGAACGAGATTAGTAAAATATATTGACAGTAAATAAGACTCACAATTTGTTAAGGTAGTTTAGAATAAAACCAATAAGATTCCCTAGGTCACACTCCTCAATGGATTGAGTATTTATATATATTTATAGTCCTTGACATAAGTGGTAGCATGTAAACACAAAAAGAAAAAAATATTTGAATTTATCCAAATCCAAGAAATGATAAAAAATAATCATGGTTTTAGTGGTTTCCAAGAACGTGGAGCAAAAGATCACTTGGTTTTAGAAGTTTTTTGGGAAATCCAAAATAGAGTTAAAATGAAAATTTCATTGGTGTAAAACCTTTTAATAAAACAAATAAATTACTTACAAAGATAGTGAATGTGTAATTAAGGGAGTAGATATAGAGAAATATGAGAGATCAAAGAAATGGACAAAGTAAATACAAATAGATCTCAAGAGGAATCAATTTTTTAATCGAATCCTATTACAAATTGATAGTGATCAGTGAAATTCATAAATGATAATTCTAGTTACATCCCAATCCACCAAGGGTTATATGTAGAGCCTCCATGAGTTTTAGGTTGGATATGAAGGTGTTAATAGGTTAAGGGAGCCATTGAAGACCATGATAAATGCATTATTTAAGTTTCTTATTCAGTACCATAGTTTATCCACTCAATGTGATCGGATGGCCAATAGGTATGTTGTATACTTCCAAGTCCATTGAATTCTTCACCAGGTAATTTTTTGATCATTGTGTAAATGGTGAGGAACTTGTATATTTGGAGATTCTAACTGGTGCCACCAACTAGTCGGTGACTGTCCACCTAGTATCTAATGGACATCAAGTAGCTTTGCTACTTTTGTCAGTGTTATCAACTAGCTATTAAGACCCCACTAGGTATCTGTTGTTTGTAGACTACGGGAGATCCTCCCGTGGCCTTCATTATCAAATTTTTGGCAATCTTTTAGTCCACTAAAAACCTATCAGCATTCTCAAACATAAATACAAAAAAAAATTATTTAAAACTATGAAAACACTAAAATGTATTTGTGATCATTTAAACACATAAAAGAGAGTTAGGTAAAATAATCTCCCCATTTTTTACTATCATAACCACTTGGAATATAATACAAAAAATTTATATGGAATTTCAATATTTTATAAGAAATCAATTTATATGATAAAACTAATTTTTATAAGAGAAAAATAAATATTTTAAAAATATTGAATAAAATGAAATTTCAAAAAAAATACATTTAAAAGATATTTATATCCATAAATGATATTCTAAAACCCCAAGGTCTCTATTTCTCATTATAATTTAAAATTTATTAAAACATTTAATTTATCCCTCTTTTTAATTATAAAAAATTAACAAAAAAACACAGTTATAAAAATAAAAAAATTACATTGATCATCATTAATGGTCCTCTGAGAGGGGAAAAATATTTTTTTAATCTAAATTGTATTCTCAAAATTTATGGGTTTTAATTATATAAAATTGACCAACTACTATATTTTTAACGTATCAGATAAAATTATAACAAAACATTCTATAAGATTAGGATTCAAAACATAGGTTTAGTAGTTTTCCAAAAAAAATGTCAAGATTCATGTAAGTTATTTCATTTGTGAACATTTTAGTATTAAAAAGATAAAATCCCCCTTAATTACTTCATTAAATTTATAGGGACTCAAAAAAATGATATTAAAATTAGGATTGAGAAATTTTTATCTTCCAAGAAAATGATTCCAATCAATCATAATGGTTTGTAATTAATGTGTTACTTATCAAAAACATATTACTTGGGAGATTAAACTCAGTTTTTAATTAAGGGAATATTTCTCTTTCCCAAGGTGATTATTAGATTAATTATTTAACCAGGCCTTTTGAGGTTATAAATTATTGGTGTTTCTATGAAAGAACCACAAACCCCTATTTGTAGCTAGACACAAATTTATATTCTAGGAATATTACATACACATTTATTTACCCAAATTAATGGTTATAAATTTAAAAAATATTACTATTTGTAGAAAAATGTTTTTAAGGAGATTAAAATTTTAAAAATATTTCAAATAACTATTTCTTGAAAAGGTTAAATAATATGTGTCACAAGTGTACCATGTCGAACAAATCCTTATAAAAGTCAAAATGATTAACTGCAGTGATCTTTTTAAAGATATTGGTTTATTAAGGATTATTTCAAATGAACTCAAGTAATTTATAATCTTTTTTGAAGTGATCTCTGAAAAAGTTGTGTCAAAGGTCAATTTTATTAGTGTGAGAATATTGAATAAGATTTCTATAAATTCTAATGGAACTTGTTTCATCACAACTAATATGGATATTCCTATAATTTATCCCAATAATCTAAGAGAGGGTGTTTCATCTATATAATTTGGGTGAAACAACACTTAATTTCTATATATTCCACTTCATCTATAAAAAGAGAAATAAAATTATTCTTCTTACTAATCTAAGAGTCAAATGTTTTTCCAAAAATGTTACAATTATCACATGAAATTTTCCTATCTATTTAGGATCCTTAAATATTAAAATCAAAATATCTTGTATGTTCCAAAAAGGTGTCTTTTGACAAAACAACCCAATATTTTTACAAACATTTAATTATCAAAAAAAAATATTGATATTTAAAAATAATAATTTTTAATTTTATTGAAAATTATAAAAATGTAATACACTGAAAATGATGTCTATTCAGGTAGTGTTATTTAAAAGAGGATCCCAAACATATATATGTAATTCTTGTTATCTAATAGTATACCAACTTTATCCAATGCTAATATACATGAAGTACTCATATGTAGATATATTTCTATTAATTGATCCATGCTAAAACATTTTAAAATATCAATAGTTTAGTTTAATTGACATAGAAAAATTCCAGCTTTATTTTTCAAAATTTGAAAATCAATGAAAAAACTTATGTTTTTTATAAAGATAATTTCAAATTATTTACTAAATGAAATAGAACATCCATTAAAAAATATACTTTAGTAGGATAGATAATTAAATAATTAACATAAATTTCAAAAAATAATAAATAATTTAAAATATATTTTAAAATAATAATTGAATTCTATTTTCACATTTTAAAATCATTAATAAAATAAATTTAGTTAAGCAATCAAACCAATACCAATGGGATGTATTTAAACAAAAAATAGACTTCGTTAAATTAAAAACTTGTTTTGGAAACTTTTATTCATTAAAACCATGATATTGTTCAATAAAAACCTTTTGGGAAGTAATGCCATTCAAAAATCACTTTTAACATCAATTTTAAAGAAGCATAAAGATTAATTTTTTTAATTACATGGAATGAAAATATATCAGAATAACATAATTTAATTACATAAGAAAAATAACCCAGAAAAATAGTAATGGGAGTGAACATTGAATATGTGGATTGTGTACGGTCATGTTTTCTTGGTAAACCTCAATGGAATTAATTTTGGGTGGAAAATTGTCATCAAATTTGATGTGAATTGAATCATATTATGTATTGTTACTTTTATTACATATTTGGTATACAAATATAGCATAATAACTTAACTTAATTACCTAAGAGAAATACCCAAGAAAAATAGTAATGGGAGTGAACATTGAATAAAAGATAGTGATTCATATATTTGTAAAGTGAATCTTGGTCAAAAACGTTTGTGGAATACATGTAAGTATAGAAAGTCATTTCTTCATTATTAAAATATCATTTCCAAAACTATAGTAGTGGATTAGGTTCACTCCCTAAACCATCATATTATTCAATTTTTACTCTCATTTATATAAGATAAAAGTTTGGGGGTTACAAATAAGTATATAAATTTATTTATTTAGTATTAAAATATCACTTCCAAAACTATAATAGAGGATTAGGTTCACTCCCTAAACCATCATATTATTAATATTTCACTATAATAGTAATGGGAATGAACATTGAATAATATGATGGTTTAGGGAGTGAACCCAATCAATTATTATTGTTTTGGGAGTGATGTTTTAATAATAAGGAAATGAATTTCTATACTCATATGCACGCCACAAACCGTTATTTTATATAAATGGGATTGTAAATTGAATAATATGATGGTTTAGGGAGGAACCCAATCCACTAATATTGTTTTGGAAGTGATATTTTAATACTGAAGAAATTACTTTCTATACTTATATGTTTGCCACAAACTTTTATTACATGTAACTTACTAAATTTTCATTATTATCTTTGTTATCATTATTTTGGTGTTGTAATTGTGAAAGAAAAGCATTATGTTTAACCTCATTTAAAACAATCCTTTTATAATGGGTGCCAATTTTCAAATCAACTATAACATTTTCTAAGGGGTGGAATTTTGATTTTTATAATTCATTTTATAATTCTATAAATGATAGTTCTTCCACAACATTAATTTATTTACAAATAGGTGTATTGTGTAAGGTCATGTTCTCTTGGTAAACCTCAATGGAATTAATTTTGGGAGGCCAATTTTCATTAAATTTTATGCGTATTGAATCTTTTTTTGTATTGTAACTTTTATTAAATACATCGTATGCCAATATAGCAGAATAACATAATTTAATTACCTAATAAAAATACCCAAAAAAATACATTCATTTAATTTTGATTCAATCCATCCTTTGTGGTATTTAGTGAAATTAATATAGCATTTACGACCAAATAATTTAAAAGTATATCTTTAAGAATTTCATTTTCCAAAATATTATATGAGATATTTTGAAATAACGATCTAATGTGGACATAGTACAAGGTATAACAAGTAGTATTAACTACATTAGCCCAAAAATATAGAGGTAGATTAAATTAATATAATATAATTCTATTAATTTCTTTAACAATTCAATTAGACCTCTCAACCAAACCTAAAAAATTGTTTTTAATTGTTGTATAAATATTACATTTTTTAAGTAAAATTAAACTTAAACATCGACACACCTCACACAAAGGATGCAAACGTAGACCACACCCCACCCCATGGGGATATCCCACCCATCAGGACAAATTTATTTGATTCATGGACAATAAACCATGTGGTAATGATGCCCATTACATGGACCACAAGCACAGTAGGTATTAAATCCCATTAAATAGCTCATACGGACTTATATTTAACCCAATGGACCATTAGAGAATAGTGATGATATAGTACTCAGAATCATACAGTACTCACTATAATGCTCTCACTCCAATAGTTCCTGCTATAGTGTCTTTGTTGATTTATTTATGTTTCTACTAAAGTGATACAACAGTACCACTATAGTACTGCTATAGTACCTACACTCCATGGGTTTTTAACCCCTAACCTCAATGTAGTATTACTGGGTGCTTAACAATAATCTGAATCCCAACTACAAGATTATAACCATGCAAAGTGAAAATTCATCAAAGTATTTTTTATCAAATAGTCCCACATGATCACTCTCAATGAATTTGATCTTATACACTTTTTCATTTTTGAACTTCGTGGAATATTTTATAAATGATTTCAAGAATAAATTTTTTATATAAAAAATATACCCCTAAAAACATTATATAATAAACAATAATTAAAAAAGTATAAGATTTAACTCTTATAATTCAAACTTGAGTTATTCCAAAAATACAAAAATAAATAATGTAAAGGTCCTATGATTTGGACACCTACATTCTTGATTTAAATAAGTTTTATGCTTCCTAATAAGTTGGAAAGGTTCAAAAAAATGTTATTTTTGAAACCCTTAATATTCAAATTATAGATTATAATCTTGAGTCATGGAATTAATTATGGTAGTTCCTAAAACATTAAACATAATGGAATCAAATAAAATGATCCACTAGAGAATAACATTTATATAAGAAAAATGTTTGTGGCATATATATAATTATAGAATGTCATTTCTTAATTATTAAAATTTTACTTCAATAACTATAATAGTGGATTGGGTTCACATCCTAAACCATCATATTATTCAATGTTCACTCCCTTTAACATTTTTTCTTCAAACATTCTTTAAATAAAAATAATAAACATTTTTTGAAACGAGTTGATAAAAATAAAAATTTTACATTAGAATCAAAAACATCACAAGAATTCATTTTTTATGGATATATTATAACTATTATCATATAATTAAACAATACAAATAAAATTAAGTTTTAATGATTTAAAATTTAAAATATATATAATAATAGAAAATTTTGAAAACTCCATTTTACTTATATTTATGATCTTACTCCTTAATTAATATCCAAATGTGACATGGTTTCTATCAATCCATTCAAGATGATTAAACATTGATTAGTCACATAAAATTTTTCTCACGTACCTATTATCCAAGAACAAAATAACTCATCACAACCCATACATTTCATATACAAATATCACATCTTATTAGATTAATATTGAATATAAAACATAATGATACCTACCAGCATAATATAGGTCTAGTAAATTTGATAACATGGATACATAAACAACTAGTTCATAAGTGAACTATATCACCTCACTATATGTTCATCATAACTATATCCTTTCTTATACATATCATACATAATAACTTTCTATATAACCATGGGAAAGAAAAAATAAGAAATGATGATCTTTGTTTCTTAGTAAGGGTATATAAGGGATATATCAATTATTAATTAAACATAACATGTGTATAAAGGTATGAAAAAATGTTACAAATATTTGAAACCCTTAATATTCATATTATAGATCATAATATTGAGTCATGTAATAAATAATGGAAGTTCCTAAAACATTAAACATAATGGATTCCAATAAAATGATCAACAAGAGAATAACATTTATATAAGATAAAAGTTTGTAGCATAAATATAAGTATAGAATGTCATTTCCTCAGTATTAAAATATCACTTCCAAAACTATAATAGTGGATTGGGATTAGTCCCTAAAACATAATATTATTCAATGTTCACTCCCAGTAATATTATAGTGGATAGAGTCTCATACTAAACTGGGTTCACTCCCCATTGCAGTCATTGTTATCTCATGAGATATCCATATTTACCAAACAATTTAAGGTTTATATAATTCATGTCCTACCCAAAACATATTGAAAATCATACATATGTGTGACACAAGATCATAAACCAGTAACCATATCATAACCCATGAAAGCGAATGGGGTTTCAAAAAAGATTCATCATTTCATCATAGCATAACCCATATAAAAGAAATGGGGTTCACAACATAATAATCCCATGTAAAAGAAATTGGCCTCATAAAATTATCCCTAAATTATCATAGTAATAAGGAATAAAAAAATGATAACAATATTTCTATTCCTTATATTTTTGTATTCCTTCCATTTGAAATTAAGGTCTATGTTTTGGCCTTTAGGTCATGTCTTTAAGCAAGATGTTCCCTTTTCATGTAATGGGTTCCCTCTTCTCCCAATCCACAAAATTGGTTCACCTTTTATTGGTCCAATAAAGGGATATTTCCCCTCCACATTTAAAAAATGATGAAATTAGATGGTATTAAATTTGATGGCATCATAGGATTTTATCTTGAGTAATGAATAAGTTATTTCAAAGTATTTAATCGTAGATAAAAATTCTCTAAATTAATTTTGCAATAATTCACGAGTAAAAAAAACTTTTTATGTTTAAATCACCTGTTTAAAATATATAAGTTTTTCATATAATATGGAAAACATTTTTTTCAGAAATAAAATTTGAAACATGTATATGTAACTTCAAATCCTTGAGCAGTCATGACAGTGGGATGTTATGTTCATGTTGTGTATGTTAAAACATATTTTCCATTATCATTTTTCAGTAAAAATACCTCATTAATGAAATTAAAATTAGATTTCTTCAAATTTATTAAAAATAAAAAATTTGTGTAAAAATGACTTCAAAAAATATTATAATAATAGTAAAAAATTGTTAAAAATATTTTAGTGAAAATATGGACAATGAAGATAAATATTTTTTGATAGAAGAGCGATATAAATTTGATCTTCACTAAAAAATTTCATTTTGACTTTTGAGTTATTAAATTGAATAAAATAAAATTTATTAATATATTTAGTAGAAAAAAATAAATTATAATAAATTTCATGAGAGTTATATCATGAAATTTAATCATTATAAGAATGATAAAAAATAATCCTAATAAAAAATGAGATTGTAGCATAAATTCCTTACTTGATATTTGACATTCTTTGAAGGTTCTCATACACGTTTTATAATAATTTTCAATTTATTATAACTCTATAAAAAATGATTTACATACTTATTATATCATATATTAGCCCATTATAACATTTCAATTCCTACTTATTAACAATTTTTTATTAAAATCATTGTTTTTGGATATTAGCTATTTCATTTTTCATAAGAATTTTGGTTCAGTAGTTCAGGTCCTTGTACTTTGAGTATGATTTCATCATCTATATAATATTAAAAATGAAATAAATATCATATATACTCATTATATATATATATATATTAAATTTATTCATAAAGTGTTGATAAAGAAAGATGATTTACATTTTTCATGGAGACAGTAGATCGAACGTGTAGATGAATGCTATTTTATAATGGTATAGAATTATTTCGTATTTAAAATAATTAATACTTATTAGGTAAATCTATTTGATGTTACAAATCATAGGTGGGACACACTGCCATACATAGTAGTATCCCTTTCCCCATGAATCCCTTAGTCGGATAGCTATGTTTTATCTAACGATCACATGTGAGACTTCCCAGAAATTTGATTCCTTATTTTTCCTCTGATACCAACTATAGAGACCATGTATTATTATCCATATATATTACATCCTTTTAGATAAATATTCAAAAAATTAATTAACACATGGTTGAGAATAATAATAATTTAGTTTCAGTTGAAACTACAACCCCAATATTATAATTTTGTGAAATACTTTAAGTGTTTCCCATAAAGATAACTCCATTAAGTACTCTTCATAGACATAACCTACTTGAAATATTTCATGATATCGTAGGAAAATTAAATATAAAAAAGGTAGAGCTCATATGATTATTAAGGGTAAATAAGGGAGGTACATATGAATAACAAGAATATAAGTGCATGATAATATGATAGTAACAATTAAAAACCATACACTTGACATCAATAATATTAATCCCAAGTTATAGATAAATATTGGTATTTCATAAGAAATGAATGATAAGGGAATCGAATAAAATTATCCATGAGAGAATATAATTGGCTTAAGAAATTAAATTTTTTAATCAATATAAGAATATAAAATCATTTTCATTGTGGTGAAGGATCACTACCAAGGCTATTATAGTGGAATGGGTTCACTCCCCAGACCATCATAGTAGTCTAGGTTCACTCTCAAGCCCATGATAGTGAATAAAGTCCCTTGTTGAACTGGTTTCCCTCCCTATTACAGCTTTATCTATCTCACAAGATATAAATAAATATACAATGTATTTGAGGATGATATCAGTCCCACCCATTACATAAGTATAATTATACATATGTGTTTCCTAAGTTCGTAAAAAAATAATCATATCATAACCCATAAAATAGAATTTTTTTTATAAAAATTCTATTATATCATAAACTATATTGATGAGTCAAGTTTCATGATCATTTCAATATTTTATCATGGAATAACCCATGAAAAAAGAAAATGGTTTCCAAACAAATTTATAATGGTATAACCTATGGAATAGAAATGGGTTTCATAAACATCTTGTTATCATAAACCAATCAGATAAATAATAATTATCATATACTTGGTTCATATCCCCAACAATTCATAGGCTACATAAAAGTATTTCATCATAGATAGAAAAGTATTTTTAATGATAAATCACTTAGAATGTTTCGTAAGGAAGATAAATTTTCATTTAACATATATTTTTAAAAATAAAAATCCATAAAACATTTTGAAAATAATTTTCTTTGTAAATAACCTTGAAAACATATAAATTAATATTTAAAATCATTTAAAACATTTCTTGAAAGAAATATCCTTTTTTCTTTGAAAAAAAACTTTTAAGGAAGTTTTTGAAATCAATTTTTTTCACATTGAAAAAATATAATTTAAATCTAAATTTTTTTCAAATATTAACGAAAGATTTTTTTTTAAAAAATATATTTTAAAACCTGTAAGGGATTCTTTAATTATTTAAGTGGTAATTATAGTGAGAAATATAATTTATTCTTTGGTTATTCTTATACACTTTCTTCTTTTACCCCCACCTAAATATATAATAAAAATTTTAATTTAATTTAACTAATTGTCTTAAAAGATATTATATTAATGTAATAACAATTATTTATTTATTTAAATGATCATAGAAAACTAAAAGATCATTGTTCATGCATACGTGTTAACAACGGCCCCAATAAATAACTGTTTTATTTTTATTTTCGATATAACATTTCATTCCTTATTTAAAAAATAGAAATTAATTTTAAAAAAAAGGAAAAACATTATAAAATATTTTTTTATTATTTATTTATAATGATATTTTGTCAAAATAAAAAAAAATCTTAACAACACTCAACCATGAATTTATACAATGTTCCAATTTCGTTGGATTGAACAACCAATATGAATGATGATATAAAATATTAAAATGAATGAGTATGTAGAATAAACTAAATATTTTTTTATATAAAAATTAATAAATAGTGTTTTTATAATTCTATAATTTCCATATTATTATTTTACCCATTATTAATATAGGACTATTTTTTGTTAATAATTACCAAAACAAGATTTTCCCTGATTTGTTTTTACAAAATATATTTAAAGACTCATGGAATGATATAAGAACATTATTAATCAATTTAAATTATATATTATAGTATGTTGAATTATATATGAATTATAATATTAAAATCAATGAATGAGAATCAATATCAACATTATAAAATGTGTATGAGACAATCAAAAATTATTAACAACTTATGGTAAAGAGAAGCCATAATTAACAAAAATATTTTCCCAAAATGATTATAAGTGAATTATATAGAAGGAAATATATATGAATAAAGTTATTGAATATTAAATTAAGATAATTATGTTTTATTTATAGGATTCTAGACTGATATTAAATAATCTATAATCCTTGGTATGGGTTTCATTAAATGACTTTCTCATTCACTAGGTCCTCATCTTTATAAACTAAATATACATTTCAAGATTTATTTGATCATTTCAGTCCCATATTTTATATGATAATAAATATTTTCCATTGTTTAAATAAATTTTAATTATTAATTACCACATCATTGATTAAACATTTTATAAAATGAAACTACAATGTTGTTAATAATAACTCCCATTCTTACTAGTAAATTTCATTATTCCATGGTAATGTCTTTAAAAAAAATTAATTAATGAAATATAAATATTCTTTTATTTTATATTTATCATATTTTAAAATACCTATTTTAAAATTTTAATTCCTTTAAAAATTTCTCTAATGTGTGTTTTTCATTAAAATAAATAAATAAGCTTTATAAATGAATTTCTTCTAATTATATACCAATATAGATTTTTCTTTTTATTTTCAATGATAATTTAATTATATATATTTATAATTATATTTAAAAGTTATTATCTTTCCCAAATAAAAAATATTTTTGAGATTAATTTTCACTTTACCTTTTATAACAATGATTAAAAGGTTTTTTTGAAAAAAATTTATATTGTCCCATTTATTTTTCATCTAAGGTTTATCATTCATGAAGTGATTTTTTAATCAAATTATTTATTTTATCACATTATTCCTTTTTTAAAATGTGATATTTTATATCCTATGATTTATTTAGTTTATGTTATGCGATGTTTTGGAAAATTTTAAGAATCACACTCTTTTTCCATGTATTTATTACAATATAATAATGATTGATATTAATTGGTAAATATATGAATGATTATGATAGGTGGGATCTTATATCACCCTACAATTAATTTTATTAATTCAATATCTCATGAGAATGTTACATATTGAAATAATTCATTTATTCTTAAAAGTGTGCGTATAATGTGTTTTCTCACACTTTCATTGGTGGTCATTTTGTGTTTACTCACATTGGTATGTGCATAATAAGTTTTATCACAAATGGTTTCCTATTATTATGGTTGTGACACATTTAAAAGTTGTTTATAATGTTATTAAACAATAACAATATGTTAATTAATTTCAATATATTCCATATTTCTTGTTATGACATATTTTAAAAATATTCTTCACTCTTATGTCATTATCAAGTATTTTATGATTATAGAGATATATTTTAAGCCATTTCATAAACGTTACTCTTTCATAATGATATTTTCATAATATTATGTTTCTCTTCCAAGTTTTATGATTATAATATATGGTATCATGATATTTTAATAAAATATTTATCTTATCCTTAGGTTCTCCTTCATGTTTATGATCTAATACCTTTTGATATGTTTTCCCTTACTAAGCATATAAACTCACTCATTTCATATTATTCCACTAACCATGTTATGAATATAATTATACCATGTGAAATTTAAATAATATGTTATATAAGAGTGTGGTTAAATATAATTTTACACAAGTCATATTGAATAATATTCATATGTACCTTTTATCGAAGACACTAAACCTTTAGGTCCTTGGGGTGTGTGGTTGTTTGTGTGGTATATTTTAAAATCATGAATTTAATGTATTACTTAATTTATGTTTATGTTGGGTGGATTTTTTTGGCATGAATGTTTGTTTTAGTTATTTTTGAAGATTATATTTGTTATTTCATAGATCATACTAGAGATCATTAGTGAAAACAATTATCACAAATCCATGTATAGGATAATATTTTGATGTTTTTGTAAAGTAGATAATGTGTTGGCCTTATATAAATTAAATCAAAATCTAGAAACTAAAATGTTGATGTGTATGTGGTATAGATGAACCAAGGTAAAATCAATTTAAAAATTTACAGTTCGGTATCAGCTCAATTATTCACTCTGGTGTATGATGAGTGGGATTAATACTGTACAACTAGATTGACACTCCCTTTAGGTTTGCTTTGGGTTTTCATATAATCATTATAATACATTTTTTAGGTTTTATTATTTTATGGATGTAGGATAAGAAATATTATTTAACCCCACAAAATGAAACCTAAAATAAACCGAGAGTGATTTTTATTGAAATGAAATTTAATGTAATAATTTTAATTAGTCAAACATTTTGAAGGGGGACTCTAAAAAGTATCCCTTCCTTCTCCCTCCCAATCATGGGTTTCCTCAAGTAGAATTTCGAGGAGGGGAGGTATGCTTATTTATTTAGTGTCATCTCACCCTTTAACTCTCTCTCCTATCCTCTCCTAATTCCTCCCTCATTGTATCCCTCCTTTCTATCTTCTTTTTCATTTACCCCCCCCCCCCCTCATTCTTTCACTTTACTTCTTGTTTCTATTGTCTTTTTTTGTCGTTGTCCTATTTTTTGATGCCTTTTTTGGTTCTTCCTCCACTCTTTTTGGATAAATAATGTGTTTCTAACGCCATCTTGGTCTGGTACACAAGTTTTTCATGTTGGTTTGGGTTTCAATAGTTTATCCATAGTTTACTTTCCATGGAGCATGAACTGTTGATGGTTCCACTTCTCTGTCCTTCAGTTCCACTCTGGTGATAATTGTTTGAGTGTCCTCTTCAACATTTGTCTCACTCGGTGATGATAATTCTATTTATTTCTAGTTTTTGTTTTCCTGGTTGTTTGGGTCTCTGTAGGCTGTTATGCTGCTCTTGATAAGGTGTGGACCCCTATCGGTCCATATCCTCTCAACTCTGATCTACCATCCTATTTCATCATTAATTTCCTCATTAGTCTAGTGTGGTTTTCACTATGGATGTTTTGGGATGTACGGTTTGGTTGTCCTTTGGTTTCCAGGATAAGCATCTGACATGAGATTCTCCCCCTTAGGCCCTATGTTGGTGTATCATCTTGCTGATTTTTGATGCTGTCATTTTTTTCTTAGAATGTTTGTCTACTATTGTCTAACATTAATTTTTCTAGGTCATATTACTTTAGAAGTTTTCTTTTTTGGATTTCTCCACCATGGTTGGGATCCTTCCAGTGACTACAGTAGTTTGGCGATGTGGAAGATTGTGACGAGATAATTTGAAAGTGATGGGTTTTTCTTAAATGATTGTTTTTTTAGTGTTAAGAATCACAAATCAAGGTTCTTTCTTTATATCTCATAAAAAATGAATTTTGGGGGTGTAATGATCAATGTGTAATTTTAAATTTTCAATTTGGTGATTTTTATATTTATGTTTTTGAATTATGGATTTGATTTTCATAATGTCAGATAATGTGAGGTTGTTGTATCATTTTTAGTTATGGATATGTATGGTTATAACTTATCCTTGAATTGGATTTTTAAAATACAAAAAATATGGATTTAGGGGAGTATGGCATTTTCATGTTTAGGTTTTCATTTAATTATGTTACAATAATAATAAAATGGTTTTCATCACTCATGTTAACTTCTTTTGATTTCGGTATTGGACGAATCCAAAAGGAATCATATTATCAATGGATGTCATGGAAAATGGTAAGATTTTACTAATGAGGAAGCAAATGGTATCATATCTAGAGTGAGAAATATTTTTTATATGTTTAATTATATGTCACTAATTATGATTTATAATGTGAACATAGTTGAGTTTTCAAACATACCAATTAAGAGACAGATGAATTCTTGTTGAATTTCATGTGATAAAGACAATAAAATAACTAAAATTAAATTTCATTCATGTAAAATATGTTGTAATAATCATGCATGGGAATATTTTTTTGTAATTTGGAGATATTTTACGTGTGGAAAAGGAGGGAATAGAGAAAATAATTCATAAGTAAATGAAGAGAGATTACTTGAAAAAATTAAAGGAATTATAGTTCGCATGGTCTTAAATGGTGAAAATATAGACATCATCCATTTAAATGTTGTAATCCTATTGATAATAAAGAAGATAGTAAATTGTAACACCCAAGATAAGGTAAATCCTTTGAAACCACAACTACAAAAATTTATTATAAAATTGATCTGGAATGAGGAACACTTATCACCCACTCAATAAATATGGGAGATTTATTTGAATTCTGTTCATACTACTCTATTATACATATAAAGTTTAATAATAACATAAAATAACCACCCTGATTACTAAATAAATAGTTATTAATATCAAAATTTAGTGGTATGATTAATTTATCTCAAATATAAAATCCTCTATAATAGTTATTTAGAGGAATGTGATTCCTATAAAATCAATCTATCCTTTCTTTAGTCATGTGTGATGTGATATTAGGAATTGATTGGATATATTGAAAATGATAATTGTAATACCCCGAGCTTCCATGATACGCTTCTCATTCAATAATACAATAGCTTGCATTGTACGAAACTTCGAGTTCTAAAACACCGCGACTAATCAAAGTAGACGTTATGAATAGTAATAACCACTTTTTAAAATTATAGAAATTTTATATTTCAAAATGGACTTCATTTTTGGATTCGGAATATCGAAATTAGCCTATGTTGAATTTTTGGTATTTTTCTGAGAACTTCTAATTTTTTATTAATAGTGAAAAATACTTAAAACAACTTTTTAATCAAAATAATTTATTGTGATAAATTATAGTATTTAGTTGTTTTAAGGTATAATTAGAATATATTTTTACCATTTTATCCAATGGTGGTCATTAGAATTAATTTAACATTGAAATTGGACATAAACAATTGCCAATCTTTTGATATAAATTGTTTCTTAAAAACACGCTATTTGTCGTAACAGCGGGAATTAATTATAAAATTAATTAATGAAACTTATATGTTTGGAATTTTGTAAAATATAAATCATTTTTGAATTAGTAATATCAATTATAGCTTAGGGTGAAATTTTGGCATTGTTCTGAAAAACATCAATTTTTTATGAATAGTGAAACCACTAAGTGGTAGTTAAATAACTGATTTTTCGTTTAAATGAAATATTACCACTTCTGTGATTTGATTTTCAAAAATACGACATACATGGTTGTCATTAAGAAGTAAAATGTGGTTCAATGAGATTAAAATAATTTTTTGGTGAATAGTAACTTTTAAGTTCTTAATCGCGATTAGAGGTAATTAGTGTAGTTTAAGGTACAAATAATGTTTTAATAATATGAGATGAGCACGACACTTGTCCTACTCCTATTGGATGAGTCATGGCCGACCAAGACAACCCATGGGTCAACTTGGGGACCCCATGGAGCCACTTTAGTTGGAAAATGACATTAATATATATTTATTTAATGTTAAAATTAAATTGACACAAATATGAGTTATTTTACTAAAACAGTTTTTAAGTGGGGTTACACAAGTCCAAATTTTGACTATAAATATTCATTAGAAAGATAAAAATATTTCCTACATCATAGTATTTTTTTTAAAAAAATTTAGACATTAAATAAATAAAATTATTTATGACATCATTATGATGCAGCGATGACCTCATTATTTAACGATTTAAATAAAATGAGAAGATAATGCAAAATCCAAGGCTTACACTTGTCCAAAGCCTATTGTATGAGGAGATTTCGAAACCTTATCACCTTAGCCTCGAATTATATAAGTGTGGGACCTCTAAAATCCGAAAATCATTTTATAATAAAGTGACTTTTCTTTACTTTCCAAGAGTGCCCCTCCTCTCCACTTATAAAAGGCCCCCACCTCTCCCACCTTATTCACACCTTCAAGCCATTTGTCTCGGCCAACCTCTGCCCAAATACTCTCCCAAAATCCCCCTATTACTACTAGAAGCCTTACTTTGGGCAGAACTCTTCCCAAGGAAGCCTTTGGCTCAAATCAAAAAGAGTTACCCGATTTTGAGGTAATGACTTCTCTAATGTTGTTTGTTTTATTTTTCTTCTTCAACCCCCTAAACTCTTTTATTCATTTATTTTGTAACAACAACAGTATCTTCAATATACTAGGATGTTGTTATAAGAAGTATTCGAGCTACACATACACACACCTACATCTAATGGTTAAAGAACATACGGTTTCTGTGGATGGCGAATTTCTGCCTCACGAAACGATGATTGTTCAACACTCATATAACACCTTCAAAGGTGGCCATTAAGATGTCAATATTTTTATATACGATATATAATATGTTTATGTTTTACTTATGCTTATGTATTTCTCATTTATGGCATACTTTATGATTTCCATTATGGGTAAAACGCGATAATTTCATTTTAGGAAGTGCGGACTACCGCCCCCTCAAAGTGATTTGAATCGTTAATGCCATATGTGGGATGTATAAAGGATGGAGTATATGGTATTATACACTATATTATACTGGAATTATATTATAAATTTATATAATTATGATTTAGTTCCATTAAATATGAAATTTAAATGAAAGTAGCATTCATGTGTACGTACGGCTTACCGTCTCCATGAACGGTGCATTTCATTTCTTCCCTCTAAATGTTACGTAATATTATTAATGAATGTATATACTGGATATATAAGATATATATGACATCTAAATCATGAATATAATTCTGGATATAATGGATATTCTACCATATGAACAACTTGTAATTATAAGAAGTTTATTGTTGACTCAAGTTACCAAAGATCGACAAAACGATCGTTATTAACTTGAATAATTACATAATATTCATAACATTGTAATAATTGATATAAAAAGGATAATGAAATTGAAAATGGTTCTTAATAAGGTAGATATTAACTCTAGTTTATTATTCAGGAGGTTAAAGAACGGTTGAGTCAAGTCGGACACAAGGTAAGGGAACTTCTTAACCCAACTTCCATTCTTTGGGTTAATCTCCTACTTTCCAATTATGTCATGATATTATTATGTATTATTTTGTATTTTTAATTTATTTATGTATACCTATAGTGAATACACATAATAGATCTATTTTATTTTAAAAATGATCTTTTTAAGGACTTCATCTCAATCTCCTTTCATTGAGTTATATTTGGTTTTATACACAACTTTCTTTTATACGGTGTATAAACCTCTTTGACTTTTACGTTTATTCAAAAGGAATCTTTTTTATACGAAGCGTATTACTAAACGACAAAAAGGGAATATTTTTCTTCCTGTACTTATGCGGCGACAATGACTTCTCCGCCGCCGTGACCATTATTTGAGTTTCGGCTTCCTCTACAAGCCATCACCTTTTTTAATGAAAAATAAATACAAAGTTTTAACTTTCTTTTATTTTGGTAATGAAAATGGTTTTGAAAGAGTTTTTATTATATCAATGTGTTGTATTGATATCTTTTGATTGAAATGTGGAAATTTTATGTTTCCTTTATGCATGTTTTATGTGATACGATTATGTTATGGTTTATGATATGTTTAAACCTATTCATATGAGGAATGTATTGGACTTAATAAGTGACGGGTGGAGCCCGCTATAGCTCCTCGATGCATCGGTAGGTCTCATGAGACAACTAGACGTGGAATTGGCCGAGGCCCTTTCCCAATTTGATTTATGGTTTTGGCCAAGGCCTTAATCATTTTAGACGTCTTGGCCGAGTCCTTGACAAAATGTTTCAGAATGTTCGGCATTATACATTCCCTCATTATGAAAGTGGTTATTGATATTTCATGTGATTATTCGACCAGTAGAATATCCATGTGAAGAAGTGAATGGAATTATCTCATTTTACTATTGCCATATTATGTTGATGTTCAAGTTTAAAAGGCTTTTGTTTTTGTTATACATTGCCTTAAATTTTTATGTTTATTTATGAAAGCTTCCCCAATATTTTTATCCTTACTGAGCATCTGAGCTCACCCCTTTCAATGTTTTAATATTTTCCAGGATGTGAAGAAGTGTATTATGACTGACTTGCAATAATAGTCAGAAGAGGATATGAGTGTGGACTATGAAGACTTTGTTATTAGTTTTTCACTTTATGATGTAATGTAAGACTTGTGAATGTATCTAGTGTTTCCAAGGCTACTAAACTAATAGGTCTTTCGAGACTTGATGTTTTGTGATCATGCCAATGTTACGAAGTAATACACCGACTCTGGGTAGCTGGGGTCGGGGTGTTACAGTTGGTATCAGAGGCATTTTAGTACTAACCTTGGAAGCTAGATTTAGATAAACTCTGATTAGAGCACATAGCCCAAATATAGACTTTGAGGATTAGTATAGAAGAACTTCCTAGAATTTTGTTATTGTAGAGATTTTGTGAGTTTTCCGAGCAATAAATCCCTGTCTGGATACGAGCAAGTAGAGGCGGCTCTGGCACAGATGTACCTAGGGGTAAAACCCGAAAACACCGCTTTGAGCTAGACTCGAACGGGAACTGGTGCACGACAACGGGCCTTGCTGCACTCTTGGTTACGACACTCCCGGGGGATATGCTTTGGATAATTCTCATTTTCTTTATAAACCACTATGAAGGGTTATGAGTGTATACTTCCTCAATGAAAACATTTTTATGGATTATATCCATAAATTGTTCAATTTATGTTAAGTATTTTACAAGTATGGAATTATGTATTTTGATTCATAGACTAATCCAGTTTATGCCATTGTTTAGAAATGGCTCCTAGTGGAAGAAATGGAAACTGTATCAATGCACGCACTCCGTGTAGGGATTGCCCTCCTGCTCAAGATAATTATGGTGGAGCTAGTGATACAACTGGTGCTGATCAGCTTCTCACCATACTGGGACAACTCACGCAGGTTATGAATAATAACCTTACTCGTATGGAGCACCCTGATCCGCAACGTGGAGGATCAATGTTAGACCGCTTCATGAGGCAACAACCACCAACCTTCAATGGGAGTAAAAATCCTATAGTAGCTTAGAAATGGATAAATTCCTTAGAGAAAATATTCCATGCCTTGGGGAGTAGTGAAAGGGAGAAGATGTCATGGCAGTTTACCGCCTCACTGGAGATGCCGATCAGTGGTGGTCGCTGATTCAAAACACAAAGGAAGATGATGATGTATCGAATATGGAATGGAGGGAGTTCAAAGAGATTTTCTTAGAAAAATACTTTCCTCATTACCATCGAGCAGATATGGAAAGGCAATTTCTGAGTCTGAGGCAGAAGGAGGATGAGAATGTAGCAAAGTATGAGGCTAACTTTACAAGGTTAGCGAGGCATGCTGCCGATTATATACATAACCCAAGGAGTAAGATTGATCGTTTCTTTGATGGGTTAAAACCATTTCTCCGTAGAGCTTTAGTATCACAATCCATCTCATCATACGAAGATATTGTCTCATGTGCTATCAAGACGGAAAAGGAATTCTCTAAGTCTTATGACAACAAAGTAAAGCAAGAGAAGAAGAGAACGGTGGAACAAGAGACAGATAAAGGGAAAAAGGGAAAGAAGGATTTTCTATTATGTGATAATTGTGGGAAGAATCACCCTGGTACTTGCCTAAAAGGAATGGGAGTTTGTTATAAATGTGGAGAAAAGGGTCACCAGGCTCGTGATTGCAAGGGAAAGAAAGAGGCTATCAAAGTTGAATGCTACAATTGTAGGGAAATGGGGCATTATGCAAATGAATGTCCTAAGCGTCAAGGAAACTTACCTCAGAAATGGCCAAGGGATCAAGGACTATCTTATGCTGTTACTACAGTTGAAGCAGAATAACTAATGTAATGGTGCTTTTGGACTCATGGACTATATTCTGGTTATTAGAATAATGAGATATATATATATATATAAGGATTGTACTGCAGTACTTGTTGATTTCAGTAAGGTTTTAATATGATTAAGGTAATCATATTTTTAGTATGTGACAATAAGAGAAACTTTTCTTTGTTTGGGGAATATGATGTTACAATTGATTTTGGAATTTAGAGACCTTTTAGAGAAAGTATGGACAGAGGTATTTTGGATAACTATTAAGGTTGGAATGGATTAAGTTGAACCATGGATAGTATTGTTTAAAGTTAAATAATTTCTGAAGATTATTTTTGGAATATTATAATACTTTAGTTTTAGGAAAAGGACAACCTGCAGGGTGGGGAATAACCCGTCGCGTCGGACAAAGCTGCAGGAATCGAACCCACAATCATAGTGCGACAGGCCTTTATTTCCTACCACTAGCCTACAGGAAGCCCCTGGTTATTACAAAATAGTTTTACTAATCTAAATGGTATGTCTTAACATTTGGAACCTTATACAATTAGGATAAATAGAATATTTTTGAGTTCCGTTACCATTTGGAGTAAAAGTTTAGTTTGTGGTAAAAATTTATTAATGAATACATAACAAGTATGTATATTCCCTTACGTTCTTAGTAAATCTCCTAAATAAATTCCTCAACATTATAAAAGGTAACATAAAACAAAAATGTTGTCGGTTAACTTTTCCAACTGGGGATTCAATGACCGTTTAACCAATCACAAGTTTGTGATTTTCTTGTGGTTAAACTTTCTCCTAATCCTGTTTTCTATAACTCTCCATCAGACCTTGATGGTTTGTTTCTCCTCCATATCCATATTTTCATAGAATTCTATAATGGGCTATATCGGGTGACCTTTGTACTTATCTTGCTTTATTTTAATGTTATATATTTATTAACCTTATTTCCGATGTGGGTTTTCCTCAAAGGTATTTTCTCTTTTCAACACTTTATTTTCAAAGAAAAATTTCAAATTGCGAGGACGAAATTTATTGAAGGAGGGGAGAATGTAACACCCCGAGCTTCCATGATACGCTTCTCATTCAATAATGCAATAGCTTGCATTGTACGCAACTTCGAGTTCTAAAACACCGCGACTAATCAAAGTAGTCGTTATGAATAGTAATAACCACTTTTTAAAATTATAGAAATTTTATATTTCAAAATGGACTTCATTTTTGGATTCGGAATATCGAAATTAGCCTATGTTGAATTTTTGGTATTTTTCTGAGAACTTCTAATTTTTTATGAATAGTGAAAAATACTTAAAACAACTTTTTAATAAAAATAATTTATTGTGATAAATTACAGTATTTAGTGGTTTTAAGGTATAATTAGAATATATTTTTACCATTTTATCCAATGGTGGTCATTAGAATTAATTTAACATTGAAATTGGACATAAACAATTGCCAATCTTTTGATATAAATTGTTTCTAAAAAACACGCTATTTGTCGTAACAGCGGGAATTAATTATAAAATTAATTAATGAAACTTATATGTTTGGAATTTTGTAAAATAGAAGTCATTTTTGAATTAGGAATATCAATTATAGCTTAGGGTGAAATTTTGGCATTGTTCTGAAAAACTTCAATTTTTGATGAATAGTGAAACCACTAAGTGGTAGTTAAATAACTGATTTTTCTTTTAAATGAAATATTACCACTTCTATGATTTGATTTTCAAAAATCCGACATACATGGTTTTCATTAAGAAGTAAAATGTGGTTCAATGAGATTAAAATAATTTTTTGGTGAATAGTAACTTTTAAGTTCTTAATCGCGATTAGAGGTAATTAGTGTAGTTTAAGGTACAAATAATGTTTTAATAATATGCTATGAGCATGACACTTGTCCTACTCCTATTGGATGAGTCATGTACGACCAAGACAACCCATGGGTCAACTTGGGGACCCCATGGAGCCACTTTAGTTGGAAAATGACATTAATATATATTTATTTAATGTTAAAATTAAATTGACACAAACATGAGTTATTTTACTAAAACGGTTTTTAAGTGGGGTTACACAAGTCCAAATTTTGACTATAAATATTCATTAGAAAGATAGAAAGATTTCCTACATCATAGTAGTTTTTTTATAATTTTTAGACATTAAATAAATTAAATTATTTATGACATCATTATGATGCAGCGATGACCTCATTATTTAACGATTTAAATAAAATGAGAAGATAATGCAACATCCAAGGCTTACACTTGTCCAAAGCCTATTGGATGAGGAGATTTCGAAACCTTATCACCTTATCCTAGAATTATATAATTGTGGGACCTCTAAAATCCGAAAATCATTTTATAATAAAGTGACTTTTCTTTACTTTCCAAGAGTGCCCCTCCTCACCACTTATAAAAGGCCCCCACCTCTCCCACCTTATTCACACCTTCAAGCCATTTGGCTCGGCCAACCTCTGCCCAAATACTCTCCCAACTTCCTCCTCTTACTCCTAGAATCCTTACTTTGGGCAGAACTCTTCCCAAGGAAGCCTTTGGCTCAAATCAAAAAGAGTTACCCGATTTTGAGGTAATGTCTTCTCTAATGTTGTTTTGTTTTATTTTTATTCTTCAACCCCCTAAACTCTTTTATTCATTTCTTTTGTAACAACACCAGTATCTTAAATATACTAGGATGTTGTTATAATAAGTATTTGAGCTACACTTACACACACCTACATCTAATGGTTAAAGAACATACGGTTTCTGTGGATGGCGAATTTCTGCCTCACGAAACGATGATTGTTCAACACTCATATAAAACCTTCAAAGGTGGCCATTAAGATGTCACTATTTTTATATATGATATATAATATGTTTATGTTTTACTTATTCTTCTGTATTTCTCATTTATGGCATACTTTATGATTTCCATTATGGGTAAAACGCGATAATTTCATTTTAGGAAGTGCGGACTACCGCCCCCTCAAAGTGATTTGAATCGTTAATGCCATATGTGGGATGTATAAAGGATGGAGTAAATGGTATTATAAAATATATTATACTGGAATTATATTATACATTTATATAATTATGATTTAGTTCCATTAAATATGAAATTGAAATGAAATTAGCGTTCTTGCGTACGTACGGCTTACCGTCTCCATGAACGGTGCATTTCATTTCTTACCTCTAAATGTTACGTAATATTATAAATGAATGTATATAATGGATATATAAGATATATATGACATATAAATCATGAATATAATTATGGATATAATGGATATTCTACCACATGAACAACTTGTAATTATAAGAAGTTTATTGTTGACTCAACTTACCAAAGATCGAAAAAAGGATCGTTATTAACTTGAATAATTACATAATATTCATAACATTGTAATAAGTGATATAAAAAGGATAATGAAATTGAAAATGGTTATTAATAAGGTAGATATTAACTCTAGTTTATTATTCAGGAGGTTAAAGAACGGTTGAGTCAAGTCGGACACAAGGTAAGGGAACTTCTTAACCCAACTTCCATTCTTTGGGTTAATCTCCTACTTTCCAATTATGTCATGATATTATTATGTATTATTTTGTATTTTTACTTTCTTTATGTATACCTATAGTGAATACACATAATAGATCTATTTTATTTTAAAAATGATCTTTTTAAGTACTTCGTCTCAATCTCCTTTCATTGAGTCATATTTGGTTTTATACACAACTTTCTTTTATACGGTGTATAAACCCCTTTTACTTTTACGTTTATTCAAAAGGAATCTTTTTTATACGAAGCGTTTCACTAAACGACAAAAAGGGAATGTTTTTCTTTCTGTACTTATGCGGCGATAATGACTTATCCGCCGCCATGACCATTATTTGAGTTTAGGCTTCCTCTACAAGCCATCACCTTTTTTTAATGAAAAATAAATACAAAGTTTTAACATTCTTTTATTTTGGTATTGAAAATGGTTTTGAAATTGTTTTTATTATATCAATGTGTTGTATTGATATCTTGGGATTGAAATGTAGAAATGTTATGTTTCCTTTATGCATGTTTTATGTGATACGATTATGTTATGGTTTATGATATGTTTAAACCTATTCATATGAGAAATGTATTGGACTTAATAAGTGACGGGTGGAGACCGCTATAGCTCCTCGATGCATCGGTAGGTCTCATGAGACAACAAGACGTGGAATTGGCCGAGGCCCTTTCCCAATTTGATTTATGGTTTTGGCCGAGGCCTTAATCATTTTAGACGTCTTGGCCGAGGCCTTGACAAAATGTTTCAGAACGTCCGGCATTATACATTCCCTCATTATGAAAGTGGTTATTGATATTTCATGTGATTATTCGACCAGTAGAATATCCATGTGAAGAAGTGAATGGCATTATATCATTTTACTATTGCCATATTATGTTGATGTTCAAGTTTAAAAGGCTTTTTTTTAGTTATACATTGCCTTAAATTTTTATGTTTATTTATGAAAGCTTCCACAATATTTTTATCCTTACTGAGCATCTGAGCTCACCCCTTTCAATGTTTTAATATTTTCCAGGATGTGAAGAAGTGTATTATGACTGACTTGCAAGAATAGTCAGAAGAGGATATGAGTGTGGACTATGAAGACTTTGTTATTAGTTTTTCACTTTATGATGTAATGTAAGACTTATGATTGTATCTAGTGTTTCCAAGGCTACTAAACTAATCGGTCTTTCGACACTTGATCTTTTGTGATCATGCCAATGTTACGAAGTAATGCACCGACTCTGGGTAGCTTGGGTCGGGGCGTTACAATAATTTACAATATAGGATGAAAATTTAAAAATATACCCTTGATCACCTATTAATTCAAGGATTATAATAAAATCACTATAAAAAATACTCACATTGTAGTGGGGTATTTAGAAAAACTTTTCAAAGAAAATATCTACATTAGTTATATTCATATCCTGAGGAAAAATGTGATTTCACTGGTCATTATATGTTTAGAGATAATTAAATATCATTATAAATTAAATTCAGGTTTTTGGTTATCTTATGGATACTCATAACTATTTCATTACTTAGGAATAATTAAAATTTTGAGACCACAATTTATTTAATGGGGGGAGAATGAAAAAATTGAAATTTGAATATGTATTTTCCTAAAAAATATGTTATGTTAATTTTCATTTCTACACTCAAAACCAAACTAAAACAAAACCACAATATTTTAAAATAATTTTTCATGTTATAATTTAGTTATTAAATTTGTTGCTATAAAAATAAGTAACCACATTATGAAATCTATGTAGAAAATAAAAATAATTGGAGTTGGGTATTAAAAATATATATTATGAAGATAATTTATTTAGGTATGGAAAGGAGGTTTTTTTATTAGGGTTTATCTAGACCAATCCTCAAATAGTACCAGTATGAGTGAAATCACATACAATAGAAATTCAAGCTCATTGAAATTTCCATGTGATCTCAGCTAGCATAATCACCACTCTCAACTTAAACTAGAGAATATATTATGATTATATTATATGTGAATATATTAAGTTTAAATTTAACTAAAACTTTTGAGTGTATAATAAAGAAATTATTGTTGTAAAAAATTATTTATCACTTCTATGTTATAAATTTTTTATTTTTTCTTTTAATGAAACCGAATGATTATTTTTCAATAATAATAGTACCTTTTTATTTTTCATTTTTAAAAGATAAATTTATAAATCATATAATTTTAATATGATAAAATAAAATTCATTTTATAATTATTCTTGTCAATATTTTCTTAGTGTTATTTTATGATATTTTTTTAAAAAAATATCTAATTTTTATTTGAATTTGGGAAATACCGATTTTGCAGAAACTACATTTTCTTGAAATTATTATAATTGAGAATAAAAATAAAAGTTTATGAAATTTTTTTATGTAGAATATATTAATATAATAATTAATATAAATCATCTAATAATTCTATGCTGAATTTATGAAAACTATGTTTAACATTTTGGATGTTTGAGCAATATTTTACTCTAAAACAAGTTTTTATTCGTTTTTATTAAAAATTACTTTCTATTTCTCATATAAATTAAAAAAATGATTTATTATTTTATATCTAAATTTTCATAATATTTAATGTTTTTATTTTTATTTTTTGATATAAAATTATGATAACTTGGATTAATATTAATTACCAATATAATGGTTAAACAGTTACTTTTGAAGAATTATTTGATTAACATTGTGTAATTTGTTTTCTAATAAAATGAATTATTATATTTTAAAAAGTGGATATAATATAAATTTTAAACCTAAATAATATTTTATTAACACAAATTATATTTTTAATTAATATTATATATGATTAAGAACACATAACAGTGAAAACAAAATTTATATATAAAAAATGTTTTCCTATATATTTTATGTTTAAATTTTAATATTAGTTTTTTAATATTTATAAATTTATGTAAATTATTTGATTCTTATATTTCTATTTAGTAAACACATATTTGTAATGCGTATTTTATTATTGTTTTTCAGAAAACATAAATTACATAGTTGAAATCTATTTATCAAAGTAAAATTCAAATGTTAAATTGTGAAAATAAAGTTGTAAAAGTCTTGAAACATGTCTAAGAAATGTTTTAAAATTATTTTTAGAAAATTTTAGGACCCTATTTCATTAAATTTACATTATTTATCTCTCTTTGAGCCATTTACATTTGAATTATATCATTTCATTATTAATAAATAATGGGTATTCTCAGAAGATCCCTTTGACTTATAAAAGGGACACACATTCACTACATAATGACACAACAATATCTTAACAATTATTTGTGAAAAAAATCTATTTTACAACCACTATAACCCTATCTCATGTTATTATTTCTTTAGTTTTGGTCAGAGTAAAATATAAATGTATGGGTGAGTTTCCTTATAAAAATAAAAACAATATATACGAAACAAATATGCAATTGATCGATAAAATATTATAATCAGGATAATAATAATTATAATATGAAAAGTGTTTGAAATTAATAAATAATTAGTTTATTTGAAATAATAAAATACTTAGGTGAGAGAATTATTTTAAAGGATCATGAGATTTATATATTAAACAATTGATTGATTAATTGAATGAAATATATTAATAAAAGATATGGAAAGTAAATAAGACACAAAATTAGTTAATTAAGTTTGGAAATAGATCAATAAGATCCCCTAGGTCACCCACCTCAGTGGACTGAGGATTTTTGGATATATATATATATATATATATCATTAATTAAGTGGTATCTATTACTCCCCAAAATAAAATAAAAAATCCTTGAATTTATCCACAATCCTGAAAGCAAGAAAAAATAATCTTTCTTTTTGTGGTTCCCAAGAACCCGGAGCGAAAGATAACTTGGTTTTAGTAGTTTATAGGGAACTCAAAAATAGAGTAAAAATGATATTTTCATAGGTGTAAAACCTTTCTTGAAAATTCATTAATTCCTTAGCATGGTAAAGAAGATGTAATTAAGGTAATGTAGGGAGTGAAATAAAAGAGACCCTAGAAATAGACAAATGAAATTCAAATAAGTCTTAAGAGGAATCAATTTTTTTATCATAGCCTATTACAAATTCATATTTATCAATTTATTTCAAAATTGATCATTTTAATTAATTCCCAAGCCACAATGGGTAATATTTATAGGCTATATGGGTCCTTGGGTGGATATGAAGGTGTTAATGGGTTAAGGGAAAAATTTAAGACCCCTATAAATTCATTCATTATGTTATTAATTTTGTACCAAATATTAGCTACTCGAGGTGATCGGCTAGCCAGTTGGTATATTGTAGACATACAAGGCCATTGAATTCTTAATCGGGTATTATTTCACTACCACTGTGTAAATTTTGATCTACTTGTAGATTTGTAGGTTCTATCTAGTGTCATCGGCTAGCTGGTGATAGTCCACCTCGTATCCAATGCACTTTAATGGGATTTGATACTTTTATCTGTGTTATTTTCTAACTATTTACACCCCACCAGGTATCTGGTGTGAGTATACTATCGTAGATCCTCACTTTGACTTCTTTATCCAATTATAGTCATTCATTTATTCCACCAAAACATATCATCATTTTTAAACATAAATACAAATAAAAATTCATTTAAAATGGTTAAAACATTAAAATGTATTTGTGATCATTATAAACATATAAGAGGATGAGGTACAATAATATCCCGATTTTTTATTATCACAATCACATGGAATATAAAATAGAAAATTTTAGAAGGAATTTAAATATTTCACAACAAAATCAATTGATATGAAAAAAAATATATTTTCTAGTATAGAAAATACTCTATTTTAAAAATATCATATAGAATAAAAGTTAAAAAAATACAATTAAAAGATATTTAAAACAATAAAAAAATTAAATCCACAAATTCTCTATTTCTTATCTAATTAAAAAATTCATTAAAACATTTAATTTCACCCTTTTTGTAATTATAAAAAATGAACTTATAAACATAGTTATAAAAATTTTAAAAAAATACATTGATCACCCTTAAGAGTCCATTTCCAGAGGGGAAAATATTGTTTTGAAATTTAAAATGTATTTTCTGAATTCAATGCTTTTAGTTTTATAAAATTCAATAACTTATAATTTCATGAAGTATAAACAAATTTGAAACTAGACATTCAATAACATTATGATTCATATAATAATTTGAAGAGTTTTTTAAAAATGATCAACATTGATATAAGTTGTATTTTTCTTGTAACATTTGAGTATTAATAATATAAAACCACCATTAATTAATTAAATAAATATATATGGAGTCATAATACAATGAAATTAATATGATGAATGAAAAAAATTAGTATTAGAAATTTTTTCTAATAAATCATTAATTATTTGGTTAATTATCCAAACTATATTCCATGGGATACTCAACCCATGTTTGAATAAAGGGCCAAATGCACTTTCCAAGGGTGAAGATTAGATTAAATATCCCACCAGAACTTTTAAGGTTATAAATTATAGGTTTTTCAATCAAATAATGAAAAAAATTATCATGTATCTAGACACAAATTTATTTTCTAGTATGATTAAACCAACTTTAATTTAAAAAACTTAATGGTTAGATATTTAAAAATAGTATAGTTTATACAAATATGTTTTTAAATAGATGAAAATTTTAAAAACAGTTGAAAAAAATCTTTCTTAAAAATGATAAATACTAAGTATCACAATTTTACTATACCAAACACACCCTTAAATATTCAAAATGATAAAGTGAAAAGTATTTATAGAGATATCATTTAGCTGAGGATTGGAGAAAATGAACTTAATAAATTTATCAACTTTTAAGAAGTGATCTCTCAAAAAGTTGTGTCGAAGGTCAATTTTAATATTGTGAGAGTGTCAAGTAGGATTTATTGAAGTAGTAATGGAACTTGTGTATTCACAAAAAAAATATATAGATATGGCTATAATTTAGCCCACCATTAAAGGGAGTGTGTTTCATCCATATAATTTGGATGCAACAACTATCAATTTCTTTATATTCCACTTCATCTATAAAAAGGGCAGTAAAATTATTTTTCCTATTACCATAATAATCAATTTATTTTTCAAATAGATTATTATACCCACATTCAAATTTCCAATCTAGTCAAAATCCTTAAATATTAATATCAAAACAATTTGTATTTTTAAAAGAGGTGTATTTTTAACAAAATATACCAATAGATTTTAGAAACTTTTAAATATTAACAATGATTTTTAGATATTTAAAATACAATTATTTAGGATTTTATTAACAATGATAATAATGTAATATACTAAACATGTTTTCCATTTAGGTCGTGTTAAGTAAAAGAGGCTCCCAAACATATCTCTATAAAGATTGTTATCAGATAGTGTACAAACATCATCTGATGTTGTCATATAATAAATAATCATAAGTATATATATTTCTATTACTTGATCCATTCTAAAAAAATTAAAATATAATTACTATATTTTTTATTACATATAAAATTCTATCGTTATTTTTCAAAATTTTAAAATCAATGAAAAAAAATTATTTTCTATAAAGATAATTTCAATTTATATTCCCAATTAAATAGAAAATTCATTAAAAAATATTCATTAGTAGAATAGAAAATTAAATCATCAACATATATTCCAACAATTAATATATAATTTAAAAAAATAATTGTTAAAAATAATTTCATTCTCTTTTCACACTTTAAAATAATTTTTAAAATAATTTTAGAAACCCATTCATTCCAAGACCAATGAGATTTTTAAACAAAAAATAAACATGGTTAAATTGAATACTTATTATTAGAACTTTTTATTTTTTTAAAACTATGATATTATTCAAGAAACCCATTTACGGAAATAAAACCATTCAAAAGTCACTTTTAACAACCACATTAATAATATTAAAGTTTAAATTAGTGGAGAATGCCAATATGATTCTTACAAATTCAAGCTACGAAATGGGTGTGAGGTCTCACTGTAATAAATGAATTATTCTCCATTATAGAATTTTACAATGCGTCTAGATTTTTTTTAAGATTTATTTTACATTTCTTGAAAAATTTATTTCTAAAAACCAGTTTAGTAACAATATGGGATGATCATCGGGTCATTCACTAGGAGTCCAAACATTATTCTATTAGTGTTGGTTTGACTTTTATTGTTTTAATAGTTCTCAATTTTAATTATTAATATTATTTTCAATATTTCGGGTTCTAATTATGAAAGAAAAGAAATGTGATAAACCTTATTGAAAACTATCCTTTTAGTATGAGTGTCGACTTGCAAATCACCTATAATATTTTATAACAGGTTGAATTTAGATTTTTTTAATTCCTGTACTAAAGGGATAAATGGTAGTTCCTCTACAACATTAATTTATTGAGAAGTATGTGGACTGTTTTAGGTGATGTTTTCTTGATAAACCTTAATGAAATTAATTTTCTGAGGAAAATAAAAATCAAATATCATTTGAATTGATTCTTTTGATGTCATGGTACTTTTATAAAAGATATTTTATGAGAATATAGAAAAATACCTTAATTTAATTACCCAATAAAAGTACCCAGGAGAAATACCCAAGAAAAATACCTTCATTTAATTTGGTGTCAAACCATACATAGTTGTATTTAGTGATATTAATATATAATTTACAACCAAAAACATTTAAAATATATCTATATGACTTTTTTGCTAAAATTGCTAGGATTTTTTTAAGGGTGTTATAAGACAATAGTTCAAGCTATAACAAGTTGTATTGAACACATTTTCCCAAAAATATTGAGGTTGATTAAATTAATTTAATATAGTTATTGTAATTTCTTGAAGAGTCATATTCCACCTTTGAAAATCCACAAAAATGATTATAACCTTGTATGTATAAATTAGGTTTTCAAGGGTAAAATTATAATTAAACACACACTCACCTCACACATAGGTCCGAAAGGCAGGCCATAGCCCCCCCCCCCCCAAATGGGGATAACTCACCCATAAATACTTATTTATTATATACATGACCCATCGACCTTGTGGGCATAAGGCCCATTACATTTCTGTAGGACCAGTGGGCATGAAGGCCCATTACATAGATTTTAGTACCATAAATTTGACCGAAAGGCCCATTGTTGAATAGTGCTTCTATAATACATAGGATGCAACGGTACTCACTACTGTGCTTCTACTACTACAGTTACTACTATGGTTTCTCTATTTCTATAGATCTACTAATGCAACAATGATACTATGGTACCATTATAATGCTTCTATAGTACATTCTCTCCATGGGCAATGAACCCCCAACCTCAATGTAGTATTATGGGGTCCTTAACACTATTACAAATCTAAAATACAATATTATAATGATTTAAAGTACAAAGATCATCAAAATATTTGTATTCAAATAGTCCCGCATTATCACTCTGAATAAATACGATCTTCAAGAATTTTTCATTTTTGAACGTTGTAGGGTCCTTAAAAATTCGCAAAAGAGAATGGGACAAAAACTGGACAAAAATATGGAGAATACTCAAGATTGGAAAAGGACCTACCGATCTGCATACCGGTCCAACATTGATGGTGTGCAGCCGGTGCAGCGAGTCACCCCCTCCACAGACCGACGTCGTTCACAAAATGGAGGCGGGAACCCCTCTGCGGGCGTGAAGTAGGATGGGCGCCAGGACGTTCCACTATCACAAACCGCCCCAACCGTGAAATGCGCCAACCAGACCAGACCACACACACTGTCATTTGTGGAATAGAGGCAGAGCCCTGTGCGACCGCAAATCAGCCCCTAACCGATTTGGTTCGCGGGTAAGGGGCATTAAATGACCCCCCGCGAGTTGTGGATTGACCAAGTCATTCGTAAACCGGGATTTCAATCATTGGAATCCGAAAAAGGTGCAACATAACCATAGATTCATCTATTTCCCCCCTCTATAAAAGGACATCGAGGGGGAGAAGAAAGGGGGTATCGGATTCCAGGAGAAGGATTCGGAGATCGGGGGATCGATTGATCGGACTCCATCGGCGAGAAAGTTTGGAGATCTACTTCTAAAAGAAATATTCAAGAGGAAGGAGCATAGGATTTCACAAAAAATGAAGTTCCAATTCATGAACCATAATAGGTATAAAACTGCAAAAGAATTGATAAGGAACTGGAAAAACACATAACAAATTGGGGAACCACAAACTTAAAATAAAAACTGTGATCCATGGCCCCTCAAAACATGTACTCCCCGCGCACCAGGGAGTTTATGCCCCTTTTTTGATCTAATGCACCACGTAAATCACTTCATATATGGGAGAAGCCCTGACTAGAAAACCCCTGACCGATAACTGCCCTAACTTCCACAGCTCGCGCGTACTCCACTGCGTACCAACCTGGAACGCAGGCCAAAAACAAACCCATGTACTGCCCTGGTACGCATGATGCCTATTAGTCTACATACCACCCTGGTACGCAGACGGCCTCTCTGGGCACGTATTACTCCCTACGCTAAGGGTGCCACTCCTCATGCACCCATCTGTCCCACCAACTCCTTTGGTGTTCCCATTCCCCGAGCTAGATAAAACCCTTCCAATCTGCCCCGATCCTTCACAATCCCTTCATTGGCCTATTCATCGGCCCCGAACCAAGGCCTCAATCGAATCCACCAGACCTGTATGATAAAACCTTCAGGTGAATCATTACACCAATTTGAGTTCACATACCCACAGTAGGCGATGACAAAGGGGTTTCCCCAGCTCTTGAGCGGATTCTTGAGGCATTCCTTGGTTCACATTCTCTCGGTAGTGCAGGGTCCGAGCCCGGGAGTCCCCTTTGTGCCTCTCCACTTGCCATGATTGATGGACACCACTCAAGTTTCCTTTTGAAGTGCGCCAGAGGTAAGCACTTCTCCCCTCTCCTAGCAGTGGCTGGGCATCCCTCTTGGAGAAAGACCCACACCATCCTTGCTAGAAGCCAATGGCCCTTCACCTCTCATCACAGAAGGTTCATTTCTCTACTGCATGACTCCTACCTTCCTCCAACATTAGGGAGAAGGAGTGTCCAGTGGTCCCAGCCTTCTCCTCCACTCGTCGTCTTCCTCCCCTTCCCTCGGTAAGAAGAATGTTAGTGTCATTCCAATTCTATTGTGTTCTCGTGTTTTCCACACCGAGCCTGACTCACATGGGCATAGAGATTTGTGATGGTCACTATGTCCTCACAATGATGACCCTCAAAATGAACTCCATGGTTTTTGATCCATGTATCCTAGGTAGGGTACATAGGAAGCCTCCCTAAGGTTCAATCCCAATTTTCAATGAACTACATGGGTTTTGATCCTTGTCTCCAAATCAGAGTATATAGGAAGGCTCCTCGAGGTTCAATCCCAATTCGGGCCACTAACCTTGTGTATGTCCCAATCATGCCCCTCAAAACAAAACAAGTGGGTTTTGATCCTTGTCTCCTAGGTAGGGTACATGGGAAGCCTTCCTGAGTTTCAATCCTAATTCAGGCCACAAACCATGTTTAATTCCCAATCATGCCCCTCAAAAAGAACTATGTGGGTTTTGATCCATGTATCCTAGGCAGGGTAGGTAGGAAGCCTCCCTACGGTTCAATCCCATATTTAAACAAACTACGTGGGTTTTGATCCCAGTCTCCTAGGAAGGGTATGTAGGAAGCCTCCCCGAGGTTCAATCCCAATTCGGGCAACTAACCATGTGTAAGTCCCAATCATGACCCTAAAAATGAACTATGTAGGTTTTGATCCAAGTTTCCTAAAAAGGGTACGTAGGACGCCTCCCTGAGGATCAATCCTAACAACAGGAAACTCTCACGTGTAAGCCTTAATCTCCCAGAACTACGTGGACTTTGATCCCCGGACAATTAGGATATGTGGGAATCCTCTGCGAGGTACATGAACGATATCTAAGTCTGATACACATCCATCACTTTTAGACCATGTCATCATGACCCCAACAAAACTGTATCTGGGCCCAGGATATTGCTACCCTTGGGTCTTCCCGGCCGCTTCGGCGTAAGTCCCACACCAACTTTGACCGGGCATCTCTCGCCAGGGTTTCCTTGCCAAAAGACGCTAAACTGTACGGTTGGGTCCTTGTCTCAGGACCATAAAAGGTGATGTACCCCGTCAAGTGCACCGAACTACGTGGATTCTGATTCCTCTGACAAGGATACGTAGGAAGCCTGTATCAAGGGTTCAATCTAAATGCTCAAGTTGTTACCTGTCCCCCTGGATGACAACAAACTCCAGAGCACCCATTTATTAGGCTTCAAACACGTGCCATCTCAATGAGTCCAAACTCCTTGGAGTAATTAATCCCAATAAAGGATGGTAACCTCAGGCCTAAATGACTCTACATCACCATATTCAGTTGATCATTTCCATCTAAGGGGTAATCTATGGATACAATGCTTAGGGATAAACCAATGATTCGTGAACATATGAATACGTCTTAAATCATTAAGAGAGCCCTACAACAGGCAATAATTCCCCCCAAAAGGGTGAGATGAGCCCGATTTCCCATCCTCTCAACCAATGTGAGTTCTTAAGCATCACTGGCCAAATCGCACAGTGAACTCCTTCCTTTAGAAAGAAGGTCCATGGATCGGTGGATATGGAACCAGTGGGCGTTTTTAAATGAAAATTGATATACACGACTTGGACGATTGAGCGAAACTTATCCCTCCATAAGATCGACCGTCGAGCGCTTCAATCCTCCCACCCTCAGTCGAAACAAATGGTGTACCCAATGTGAATATTTAATCAAGAATGATGGATTTAACCTAATCCCACTCTGTGCCACCTTATACCCACAAGGAGGGAAAAAAGGTCATTAATTATGCATGGGGTCATGAGATGCTGCTTTGACCAATTTTTTGTTTGTATTTGTTAAAATATTTTACAGGTACCAATCATAACTCCCTTCAATCCAATGGATTCGTAGATGAACTCACAGATGTGTACTTCAAGCAACGCAATGACCGGACATCCTCACCAAATAACGACCCCATCACCTACTCAGCATCTTCCATGCTGGGTCTCAAATGCGTTGATCCGAGAGTACCACTTGAACGGTACTCTCCTGACGGTGCAGGCGGCCATGCACGACCTCCAATCCGCCAAGTCCCACCGGTCGCCTATCCAGCAGCGGCCTCGAATGCAGATCCAGACGGCTCATGTTTCTATCACTAATCCTTTTGGGAGTCTATCCACGGAACGAGACAATGCTTAACTCCCTTATCTTAGGGAGGCAGATGAGGTCGACAAGGATGAATTCATCCCAGCTTAACGGGGGTTCCTCTCTAAGGCCCCCTCAGGAAGACATCGTCGCGGTTACGCCGCGACTCAATATCCTCACACTATGTAGGATGTCGCCCCGAGGATCCAGGCCCATGCTCCCCGAGCTCCGGCCCCTCGGACCGCCTGATGAGGGCAGAAAACGTACAACCATGGACCATTCATCACCCTTTTATTTAAGGAGGAGCTCCCTTGCTCAGTCACAGAGGCATATTGTGAGCAGGCACATACACCTGTCCGCTCCTCCAAAGTCCACCATCCAGACATGGGGGAATCATACGAGCAGGTGTGCATCCTTATCGAGCTCCATCAAACCAGTCAGTCACACAGGACGTCACCTACCAAGCTGGCACCTCTCCCTACCTAGGGTCATGAAGCCCACCAACCAGACATGGTGGCAACCTAGCACCTGCAGGACCAGCTTCTAGCAGATTCTCCTGACACCTACCATACCAATGTGGTGGAGATCAACAAAGCCCGCCATCCAAATGTGGCATCAATTAATAGGTGGGAAATTCTCCCTGCCAACAATGGCCACCGACTCGATACAGTGGGGAACCAATATATGCAGGGCCATCTCCCTACAGATGCAAGTAATGTCTGCCATCCCGATGTGGCGGCAAATAGAGAGATAAATTGGCATATCCCAGCACAGAGGCAGATTCGTTCACCTGCCCCAACATAAAAGAAATTGTCAATACCCATTGACCACAAGAAGAACGGAGCAGGATATTCATACTCCGATAAGGGAATGGGCCTTCATACCCATTACAGCTAATGATGTCTCTCTTTATATCCTGGAAATGATGGAGTAACAGGTATCGATCCCAGATCATATCTTGCATACTCGCCAGAATGTAGTTGCATCAGCGGAAACAACACGGACGTGGGCCTTTGAGCCCGTCTCCCCAATTTAGGTGACTCATCCAAGAGATGAGATAACCTCCTCGGAGTAGATCTGCATCCCTTCTTCCTCCCAAGAGGGTCGTCGGCCATATTCTGTGATACAAGGGAAACTGAATCAAGCAGCTTCACTCGTTCCATCTGTGGGACACCCGTACATAACAGTGGATTTTCTAGAGAAGGCATACATACATACTAAAATTAAAGATGTTCTTTGACACATCCCGGCAGCATCACAGTGCCCAATTAGAAATGGACCCAAAGGTGAATGTCGTTATCAACAGCAGACAATCCCTACTTCCCGCAAGAAAGCACCCCGAACACGCCAAAGGCAGCCGAAAAATAAAGAGTGGGTTCATGAATCCGCTCTACTGGAATCTATGGTTCCCAATGCCGCTAAGAACATATCGAATGATCAGAACCATGCCCACCCATTACCATATTATGGGAGTAGAAGTAGCAGTTTCGAAGCTCCTCCCCGTAATGTCCCTAAAAGCAGCTCTGAAGGTCCTCCCCAGAGCACCCACGTGGGACTCCCCCATGGGAATATAATGATCGATCATGAGATATTATCTTTTTATGTGAGTCACAGAAGCCCTCAGCGTGACCAAATGATCGAGTAGCAAGAAGGCCCTCCACTTGTTGCGGTCCACCCTAAAGGTCCTCCCCAGGGTATACACTGCAAACACTCTTCGGGCAGTGGGACCACAGATTATGAAAGTAGTACTCGCTATCATAGTCGCAACTGTGGAGGCCCTCCTCGTAGTGACATCTCATCATGACAAGAAGTCCCTCCCCTAGTCGCGTCCTACACAGAAGGCCCTCCCCAGGGGTTACATTGCAATAACACTCCTCATAGGCAGGCATCATATCACGATTGAAATCCTCGACACTCTGATAACAGAGCTCCTCCCCGTAGAGACATCAATCAAAGATAAGGCTCTACCCTAATTTTGGTACATTCTGAAGGTCCTCCCCAGGGTGTACCCTGCAGACATTCTCCTTACGGTAGCTGTAATGGTAGTCCTCAGCACCATGGCCTCCATTGCGAAGGTCCTCCCCGCAATGGCCCCAAGCAACTAGAAGGTCCTCCTCTTGTCGTCGTGTGTCTCGAAAGTCCTCCCCATGATACACATCAAACGTCAAACCATGATGGTCATCGTCACCATGATGTAAGTTATTGAAAAGGTCCACCCTGAAGTGAAATATCATATCGACAGGAATGTCCTCCTCCTACAAAATCAAGCACAGAAAATCCCTCATATATCGAGGCACTCAGAAGGACGATATCAAGCATGTCAGATTCCCAGCTAGTTGCCAACGACACCTTTCTTTAATCATGAGAGGGTCCGGGGCCATGTTCATATTCTGAACCACCTCAGAATCACCCACATGTTAATTCAATACCTACCAGCCCCACTACCTCTGACCACACTCTCGGTGAGCTTCTCAGTTGGGCTGACCAGGTTGAGGATTCACTAGTGGAGGAGTATGCTGACATGTTGCACCCGAGGAAACGACTGGCTGGAGATGATATACCAGTTATGTTTTGACCCATGACAACCACTCAATTCGAAATACCCAGAAATATTCCAGAAGAATGTGTGCACAACATCCGCTCCAATATATGGATAACCCTCCGCTGGCTGGAATCATTCTTCCTGCGCTATGATGTGTATGTAGACCATGTCAAAAAATAGAGGACCTCCTACATCACATCGACTTGGAATCTCTTTATATGGGGTGGCAGCTGTGAACTGAGAGGCGTAAAGGAAAAATTGAGTTAGCATGCCTCTATGGACTACACCAGTTGTGCCACCTCATTGGTGATGCTCTGACGGGAGTCCATATCAGAGGATGGGGAGAACATGGAGCACTACATTTCACCATGATCCCTGCCCAGAAGAAACTGTTCGGCATAATGTCTTACAACGTCATCACCTCAAGAAAGAAATCGAGTGGGGTCCCTGTTCAGGAAAGGTGACACACCCAGTAGAGATAGGCCTTGAGTAAGTCCCAGAAGAGGCAAGCCTGATGGGAACAAGCCATTCACGAACTCCGGAATCAGTCCAACGAAAGCATACAACATGCCTCTCTCTTAAGAGAGTCCAATCAGCAGTCATTTCTTTCCTCCCCATAGGGGATTGATTCACAGGTGAACTCGGCATCAGATCCAGTTCACCCATGGGGGAACGCATGTTCAGGTAGGTAGCGATAGCAGCACCCCTTCCGAAATCTAGGGTCAACCCCAGCCTACACGGATGGGGGCATTTTTAACAACAAATGACCCTGTAAGACCAACAAGAATGGGAAGAGACTCAACGTCCAAGGAATGGATCCAACTCCATCCCTCAGGGCTTGGGGACTTTTTACCACCTCAACAACTCCTCCCCCAAGAGAATTAGTATTCCCTCGTCTAGGGAGGATAGTCAGAAGAGGAGGTTCCTTCCCTACCCCATCCTTTGAATCATCATCCCCTTCCCGAGGTAGGCGTACCGTGAGGTCGCATCAAAGAACTCTCTACATCACCCTTCATCAAGGAGTCCGAATGCAATCCCAGGACAAGAAGGGGAAGACCAGTAAAAGGTTTGGGAGATCCTATTTATATTTGGATGATGACTTCTCCTCCACCCTGCGATATCCATCTATCAACGCCATATAGGTTAACCCCTCGGGCGACACGGTAGATGATGCAAATTCGGATGGATCGGGAGACGACGATTCCGTTCAGGCTGTGATTCACAATAAACCTTCAGGTTTGCGCACCTGGAACCAGATGGCCACCTTAAATACGGCCATCCCTCTAGTTAACCCTCCTCCGCCTACCCTGCGAGCTTCCAACAAGGATAAGAACAAAGGACTAGATACCCTTAACCCACCTCCTTCTCTCAATAAAAATGAGCCACTTACGATTGAAGATACATTCGCTCGATAGGACAAGGAAATGAAATAATTGATGTGGCTTAACGCCGAGCTACTCCAGAGGAACCGCCTTATTGAAAGTGCTTTCCAAGAAGAGACACACCTCACACTCCCAGTAAGTGCATCTCAAAGGCCAAGGATTGCCCCATCAAAGAAAGCGCGGTTAGGGCCCCCGTCCAAAGCAGAACTCGGCCCGTCCAACTACCTGAATAAGGATTTGGATAAATACCAAGACGTCCCTCCACTCAAGAGGAAACCGGAGCGAGTACATCTGAACCATATGAAGGTGTCACAAATGTCATATGCACCCTTGGTACTGTCTGAGCCTGATCTTCAAGCAATGCCTTGGGCTCCACCTACCCAAAACCAGGCCCAATGGCATGTAAATCAGGGTCTTGCCAACACCATCGAGGCACTAACTACTCAATTGGAAGCAATGGAAGGCCGACGCGCTCCGGTACAACCAAAGTGAAAGCCCTACCTAGATTGGGTGAGCAACACGCCTCCTCCACCAAATTTTGGGAGCCCTGTATTCCCTATTTTCAATGGATCAGTTGATCCAGAACAACATTTTATGCACTACACCTCTTATTGAGACCATATGATGGGAACTCCGTAGCAACAAGAAGCAGTGAAACTCATATGCTTCATGCGGACCATGCAAAGATCTTCCTTTGTTTGGTATATGAATCTACTAGCTCAGTCAGTAAGAAGCTGGGAAGAACATCGACAACATTTCCTATTCTACTTCAGCACAACACTACTTAAAACAACAGTGAGTGACCTCATGAATTGAAAACAAAGGGAGAATGAGAGGGTCTTGTATTTCATTGACAGATGGAAGGGTCTGACCTACTCTTTAAACAGGGAAATTCCCCAATACGAGATGCTTTCCATATGCATCGATGACCTTCTAGATGAGTTGTGAACACCGCTCATACAAGTGGAGTGCACCACTGGCTTCCGCAATCTAACTGTCATTGCCTAGAAAATTGAAGACTCCATGCAGCGGACTAATCTGAAGTCCCTAATAGCCTCACCATATCCTGCAAAGATAACAGTTATAACTAAAGCGTCCTCTGTCATGCTCAAGCCATCCCCTGTGCTTTCTCCACTACCTTGGCCTCCACAAAATCGTCAAGCGCCCCCATATATCAGTGGGAACATTCACCCAAGCGGGATGATTAGTGAGGATCGAAGTAGAACCAGTTCCTGGAACAAAGACACAATGTATACTTGTTCTGAGAGGACCATGTACGCGGATACTCATCACCTCCATGAATTGTGATTTACTCCACCTCCTAGAGCCAAGGAATCCCAAATAATTCAGCTACGATAACAGGCCAGATTACTATCCCTACCATCAAATGTTGGGGCACAATATCCAAGAATTCATCGTATTCAATGACCTCCTACAAAGGATGGTAGACTCCGGGCAGGTCAAGCTGGGATCACCCCCATCACATGTGATGTATATTTCTACCACTGACTCTGACAAAGGGGAGGGGTGGCAGGATGTCACCAGAAAGTTGGGGTAGAAATTTGATGACTGGATGACTCGGAAAATTGTCAATCGAGCTCAGGGCATACTCTGAGCTCAACTACAGCAGACTGTGTTGCCACCGACAACCCCTAATGTCTCACAATCAACAATATCATCCTCACAACCCTCCATGAGCTGGTTATCCCAGAATAATAAAAAAAGAGGAGACAAGCTCAAGAGGAGAAATCTGAAATGAGGCCGAAGTTAGCCTCAACATTGTCGGATGTTATGCCCCCAAACTTGGCGCCACGGGCACTGACCCGCAAAACGGCACCATCAGGGACAACCGACCATGTTGACCTGTAAAAAGACAAGGAGCTAATCTTTGGTTCCATCAATGTCGTCCATCTAATGGAATAATTCCCTGATGAAGGGTATGGTTACGAACCCGAGTTCTCAACACAAGGGGCCAAGATGAGAAATCGCAGATGTAGGTGATACTAGGGGAGGCGCTGTTTCAGCCAAAACCAACCCTATGGTTTTACCTTAGCACAAACCATTAATATCAAGGAAACCCGTGGGAGATCCCTTCAACAGACTCAGAATGAGAAAGAATATTCCTCCACCTCTACAAGTAGCCAATCTGGCCCAGTCAATATACGTACCCATCAGAGGAGGAAGAAGTGTCTAGACGCATAGTGTGCACAAACAGATCGGCTAGGCCGAGTACCCAGAATGTGGGAACACCATCGACATCCGACCCTGTGGCCAGTCCGTCCTCGTCACATACTCTAGCTCCCAAAGTGCCTGCTAAAACTCTCCCACCAACAAAGAAGCATCATCCAATGGAGCAAAAATATGATATCCTTAAGTATATGGCATCAATACCATGGAAACTGTCAATCTTGGATGCTCTGATTTTGATAGCAAATCTCAGGGAGGCGCTTAGAGAAGTCTTGCTCAGCCCCCAGGAGTTTCAAGCCTAGGTAGCCACTGTAGAGATTTACTGGATGGAGACTGGCCTGGATGAATGTAATGTGGTGATTTCCTTCAATGATCAGGATGAAGATTCCGTCACGCAAGAAAGCATCAAACCACTATTTGTATATAGTACACTAAATGATTTTGAGATTTGGAAAGTCTTCATTGACAATGGCTTTAGAGTTAACCTCCTTCCCCTACGGACACTTTGTAATTTGGGATACAGTGAGGATGATTTAATACCCTCAGCCCCAACTCCGTTGGGTTACGACAAGAGTGAACACAAGCCAATGGGACAAATTAATCTAAAAACCCATTTTGGCGAGCTTGTGGCCTACTCGGAATTCATGGTGGTCTGGAAGAACACAACATTAAATTCCCTACTGGGAAGTCTATGTCTCCATAAGCACATGGCCATTCCTACATCATACCATGAGTGTATTAAGTATTGTGTCAATGGATAAGGTGGAACATTTCATGCTGACAAGACCCATTTCGAGCTCTCCAAGTCACAATACATTGACGCCGGGTTTTATGATCAAAAGAAGAATAACACTTCGATCGATGTTATAGACTGTATCCCCACTCAAAACGGTCTTGAAATGGTTCTTGATTACCCCCTCAAGTATCTTGGTAAAGTCTACGTACTTCCCATCAACCATGTTGGGAGCAGGAGTTTAAGTCCGGACACGTACTCAGCAATCCTCATGACTTCAGCCATGACGCCCATGCATATCAGTGCATAAATGACCGCTAACCCTCAATTTGGGGGAGAATACTTGAGTGAGGATTCCCACAATGCCTCACCTCCAAACTTCCAAGAGCTTGTGCCGAGAACTCTCTCCCATAGGATCAAGAATATGAGAATGTAGGGAATAAGAGGAAGAAGATCTCAGTGATGCACCTCTCGCATATGAGGAAGGTATCTCCACCACTGTGGATGAGCTTAGGGAAATAAACCTAGGTATCGAGGAAGACTCGAGGCCCACTCTCATTAGTACAGCCATGTCTCCCAAGGAGCACGAGGTATATACCTCTTTCCTAAGGAAACATCGAGATGTTGTTTCCTGGAATTACCTAGAAATGTCGGGACTCTATCCCAAAGTGTTGACGCACCACTTAGGCCTTCAAGAAGACCATTGGGGCTATAAACAAGCTGCCAGAAGGATGCACCCCACACATGATTCCATAATAGAGGTTGAAGTCGATAAAAATATTAAAGAAGACTTCTTTCAAGAGGTCCAATACCCCATTTGGATAGAAAACATTTTCCCCGTTAAGAAAAAGAATGGAAAAATCCACGTCTGTATCGATTTCAGAGATCTCAATCAGCATTTCTCAAAAGAAGATTTCTCGATCTTGATCACTGAGTTATTAATCGACGTAACGGTTGGGAATGAGGCTCTCTCCTTCATGGACGATTATTCTGGGTATAATCAAATCATGATGGACCAAGAAGAAGAAGAATCCACTACCTTCAGGGCCTCTCACGGAGTATTCTGTTACAGGGTCATGCCCTTTGGTCTCAAGAATGCTGGTGCCACATATCAACACGCCATGCATCATATCCTTAAACCATTCCTGGGGAGATTTTTCGAATGCTACGTGGATGACTAGGTGGTCAAATCAAGACAATGCTCAGATCACCTCTCAGTCCTTGAAACCATCTTCAACAAACTTTGACAACTTATCTTGAAATTGACCCCCTTGAAATTCACCTCTAGGGTTACCTTAGGGAAATTCCTTTGCTTCTTCATACTCCATTATGGCATCAAAGTCAACCCTAAAAGGCAAAGTATGTACTTGGTTCAACACCTCCCCACAATCTCACTGAGTTGACAAGATTCCAAGGACACTTGTCCTACATTAAGAGGTTCATAGCTAACCTGGTGGGTAAATGTTTTCCCTTTACCAGGTTAATGAAAAAGGGGGTCACGTACCAATGGACAGATGATTTCCATGATGCATTCAACAACCGAAAGAAGTACCTCTAAAGACCACAAGTGATCATGCCCCCAGATGAAGGAAGACCGCTTATCCTATACATGATGGCCCTAGATCGGTCACTAGGATCCTTCCTCACACATAAAAATGACACCTGCAGTGAAAATAGTCTCTATTACCTTAACCGAACCATGATCGACGCTGAAACTCAATACTAAAACATCGAGTAGAGTTGTTTGTCATTGGACTTCGTAGTTCAAAAATTGTGTCATTATATTCATCATCATGAAGTCCATTTGGTCTCGAGTAATAACCCGCTCAAGTATATCCTCAGACACCTGATGCTGACCGGGAACCTATCCCGATGGGCAGTCATCCTGCAGAAGTTTGACATCTGGTATGTGCCTAAAAAAGACATCCAAGTCCAGGAATTAGCATATTTTCTAGCAGATCACCCCTCGACAGGGACCACCACACTGAACGTCGAGCTACCTGATGAAGACATCTTCTCGGTTCAAGAAGAGTTCCCAACATAGAAAATGTACTTCGACGGCGCATCCCGATGCTCGACAGTGAAGAGTATGGAGGATCCCAAATTTAACAAGGTGGGTTTGGGGATCATACTCATGTTCCTAGAAAAGGAAGTCTTTCCATATTCCTTCCTCCTGTCAGAAGGATGTATGAACAATGAGGCAGAGTATCAAGCCCTCATTGCAGGTCTGGAGCTTGCACTCCATGCACAAGTACAACACCTTAAGTTAAAAGTTTACTCAGAACAAGTCATCAAGAAATTCAATGGTGACTGTGCTATTAAAAAGGAGGATTAAATTCCCCTATTTGACCATGTACGAGGGTTAATGGAAGAATTCTCCACAGAACAAACATTGACCTATATTTTGTGGTCTCAGAATGCCCATGCCAATGAATTATATAATGCGGACACAACCCTAGATGACCCTAAATGGGATGAAACAATTATCAGTATTTCTCATCGTCAAATGGTATTGTCGTTTGTTCATACTAAGATGGAAGAAATCAACGAAGCCAGTCCTGTCCCTAAGGCATACGCTCCTGCCACCGGCTGGATGACCCCCATTTCAAACTACCTTCAAATGGGATAACTTCCATCATACAGGGATAAACGAGAGAAAATATGGATAAGGGAAATCAACTTTTTCCTATATGGCAGCACGGGACAACAAGAGGTCCTCTACGAACAAGGCCTCGATGGAGTCCTCCTCAGATGCATTGATGGAGAAGATGTAGAGACCCCGACCCCGGAAACCCAGGAGTCGGTGCCTTCTAAACATGATGTGTTATCTTAAAATAAAATACACTTTGTTAACAACACATCATGTCCCATATAGAGGATTGTGTGTGGTTCGGGTTCTGGGAAACTGGCAACTTCTGAAACTATTCATCTTTCAAAAGCTGATACCTGAAAATTTTAAATCAAAACGTAGGGTGAGCAATAAAATACTCCATAAGGGGTTTTTAAAAAGAAATTAAAACACTGTAACACTTGAAAACATTCTTTTAAAAGAGATTTAACACTTATTAAAGGAAAATTATAACATATGAAATAAAAATGCTCAATCAAGGTTTTCAATAAGAACTTGAGACAATGATGTTAATTCTTGAAGGAATAACAATGGTTATCATAAGCAAGTACGACATGTTTCTTACTTAAGCATCAATTGAACAGTTAAAAGTAATACATAATCAGAGTTGCACATAAAGGAAAAAACTAAATTTTCACATGCTGGTTACTATTCTATTAAGTAATAATCACCAATCATGCTTCAAGCTTATACCAGTGAAATAAGAACTTTATGAAAACCTTAACGGCATCATTCATGAAAGAAAATTATCATGGAAAGAACTTTTTTACATAACTTGAATTATGTGGCATCAACATTTATCTTAGACAATCATGAACATATCACCAAGGTCCATCCCCAAGGTGTCATTTGAAATTACCAAGGTAGAACCCAAGGTATCGTTAAAATTGTATTCTCTAGTGGTTACATCATTACACAATGCATTGGAGCGCTATCAGGGTGCACCCTTAAATTTGCCTTTATTATCATGTGAGCCACATCGTTCATGATTTACTTAAATCACTATGTGTCTTCAAGATGTCCCATACCATCTTGAATATCTCATTCATTTTCATTTTACCCAAGGTGTCCCATACCACTTTGGGTAATCTAATTTCTTAGCTCATTTAGTGATATTTCATAAGCATGCATTATGTACAATAATGAACTACCACAACTTGTGATAATACAAGGTATGATAGTTAACATGAAAATGTGTTAGTAACTAATCAAAGGCATGCACATCTTAGTAAAACATCCTTTTCACTAAAACATATATGATAATGATATACTAAATGATGAATCATTGTTATTATAAAATCCATGGAAAAAGGAATGCTTAAGTAAAACACTTGAAATCAGTTACGGTGATAAATAGGACCTTGATCTTGTAAATGAATTAGACCATAACTTGATTAATAAATACACTCACCAAAGTAGGTTCATTATGCCTTGAGATTATACACGAACACAACATGATATCATGACCCATTAAATCTTAAACCCTCCAATACATCTTAAATCAAACCAAAATATACCCTTTATGGTAAAAGGCATCATGAGAGATGCCCATCATGCTTCTTTAATGAAACATAGTTCGCATAAAATAAGGATTTACTTAATGATTGGTACCCACCCCTTGGAATCATAAATTTGATTTGTACTAGTCTACATGTTTATGTGTACATAGATATATATAGATACCAAGTTTGCAATGATGGGTTTTCATGGTAAAACAGTTTCAAACATCCCTCATTAATATATAATGCATAGTATTACATGTTGGATCATTTTTCAATTCGAAAGATAGATAGAGTTTTGGTTATAAATATCAGTATATAGAAAACTGTATATTTATATTTGTATAGGTTTTATGAAATAGAATCGAAAGAAATCGAAACATAACACCTCAAACCCCTGTCCAACATAGGTTAACCCAAAAAAAAGAAAATACCATCCATGTATATATATATATATATAAATAGGTAACCCGTATATATAAATACAAAACATATTCTTAAGGGTTGGTTTAAAACGAAGTAAGATAACTCTTTTCCCTTTGTAACCATTGTATTAAACTTTAGGAAAGAAAACTCTTTTTGAAAACATCACCACCCGAGGGGTTTATACTCAAGTATGCATATATAAAAACTATATATATATACCAAGAGTAATAGGATATGGGTTTCTTTAAAGGAAAACAAAACTAGGAACCATGCTTACACATGCACCCTACTAAAAACACGAAGGGCGATTCCTTGAAGGAGATACCATCCGAGGGTTATATATATCAAGTATATATATATAAATATAAGTTGTGTATATTCCGAAGGTTTCTTTAAAGGAATACAAGCATGCAGGGACCCTTACATATGCACCCCGCTGGAAACATGAAGCTCAAACTCCTTGAAGGATATACAAAACTGATAGTTTTATATTAAGTATATATATATAATAAACTATATATATACCGAGTGTATAAAACAGAGGTTTTTAAAAGAAATCATGTATGAAAGGACCCTTACATAGATTAGGGAGGACGCTCGGATCAACAGGGAGTTCATTCGCCTTGTTGGAGGATTTGGAAGGAGGTCCGAAGGAGAAGGAGATGCCCGAGGCTTCAACGAAGCAGGGGGTTTATAAAGGCCTTGGTGCCTCGTCGGTGACTCGACCCAAGAGGTTAGATCGACGTGTGAAAGACGAAGGAATAGTGAGCTAGTAGGTGGGTGTTCGGAGGTCAAGAGGATCAGTGTGGGGAAAGAGGCTGAGGCGTCCTCGGTTGCAGGCCTACTGGTCGGGTGCTGCTTCGATGAAGAAGACGGCGGGGGGGGGGGGGGGGGGTCGACGTGGTAAAGGAAGGGACGACCGAGATTATATCTCAGGGAAGATCGAACATTTGGAGAGGGCGCGGGATGAAAAATAAAGAGATCGGTTTAAAAGAAACCAATGGTCAGGATTAGATCTCTAGTGAGATCGGACGGTCGTGGTGAAACGTGGGGCGATCGAGCGGCTAAAAGGGACAGACGGCCGAGATCGACACAGGAGTCAATCGGACGGTCCTGGTCGCGTGGAGCGCGTCCCACATCGAAACGGAATGCGTTTGAGGCACAGCTTATAAACCAAAGTATGCCGGCTTCGGTTCAAAAAAACCAACACACACACTGGGGCCTTATACACGGGCCCCATGCGGGATTTGGCCCACCCCTATGCACCACGAACCGCGACCTTACACACAGCCTGTGCGTGCCCTGAGGGACCTATGCATGGCTTGTGACACGGTTTCGACACCCACTGAACACCTGGGGACCCCGATGGTCGGCACCTCGGGTCCCTTGGGGCTTCATCTCGGCCTAGAGGGCTTGTCCCTTAAGGGATTCCCTCGGCTTGGCCGGGCCCCACCCTATTTTTTATTAAAAACATATTTGAAATTTATAAAACAATCAGTATAAGTATACTTATTTTCAAAATGAAGTTTAGTATTAATATTTATAAAAAGAGGGTTCATTCAATAAATACAATTAGTTTTAATTTAAAATCTAAATTCTTTTTACTAGTTTATGTAATATATTTCATATTAACATAATTTATTTATAAAAATAAAATTTATTTAGACTTTTGAAATAACAAGTTTAAGTATTCTTATTCAAAATATAAATACTTGCACAAAATGAGTCAACATATTATAACAATAAAATAGTTTTAACTTAAAATTTAAATCCCTTTTCTATAAATCTTTTAAAAGATATACCTCTCATATTTTTCATACAAAACCAGTATAACTATTTGGATATTTAAAATACGCACCTAACAATTTTCATAAAATTTAAAATATTAAAAGTTTTCCCCCAATTCATAATTTTAGATCTCAAAAGATATTATTATTGATACCCTTTAAATATATCTTTTATAAAAATAATACTACATTTTCAATATATAAGTATCCATTGGAATTTTGTGAAAACAAGAGGATTTATTTCTGAGAATACTCTTTTTATTTTAAAACTATAATTATTTTGTAAAACATATTATAATAGTTGAAATATTATAAAATTATTAAAGCAAGTTTTAATATAAAGATAAACTTTATCAACCGAAACACAAAGGTTGTTTTGAAAACCTAATGGATATATTTTCCAATGGTCATAATTCACATGATCATTATAAAAGTAGGGGTATTTTACAAGAACAAAACACTTGAACCATAAAGGATGACTCTCCCCATACCATTGGCGTTGAGCATGTGTGTCGTGGCCCTGGCTATTATATTTTTCACGCTGATGGACTCTGAAGATGAGGATTATCTGATTACTCGAGTTGTGGTTCTTAGTAGTCTTAGAGTGGCTGTGTTAGGTCTTGTGCATGGTATATTCAACTAGTTGGGTCTTGTTGAAATTTAATATTTTAATATATATCAGTTTACCTTATTCTCCATGTTTTATTTTATTTTTAATTCCTTATTAGCAAAACAAATAAAACAAGAGACATCATTAAAGGCATAACATTGCTTACTTGAACTAGTTCATAAAACCTAGGCCGTCACATTATTCCCCCTTTTTGAAAATTGTGTCCTCCCTATTTATTTCACAACAATACAAGGTTTTGCAATGTTCTAACCACCTCCACCAACATATAGGGTCAACAGGTTCATTTAGAGGAATCCCCATAGTGAAGCTCACATCTTCCAGTTCCCTAATCCACATACACCTAAGAAAGGAGGGGTTGCACTTATGCTCCGGGCCTTCAGGCCTCCAGAGGGAAGCTCGAACATTACAAAGTTATGAAATGTCTTTGCAGACCAATGTATGAAGGACTAGCCGAATTATGCCTCGGTCGAGGATATCAAAGCCATAGATACGGTCAAACAGGCTAAAGCTGAGAATTTGGAGCATATAAGCCGCATAAAGATTTCCCTCTAACGCAGCCTCCTAAATTTCACTCTGGCCGTGTAGTTTCGGCCTAGGGTGAAACAAAGAAAGAGCCCTTCGTGGTAACGTACTCGTCGTTCACATCTGGCTAGTTGTGCAGAGCCAATGCGGTAATAGATGGAGGCATTCCCCAGGAAGGTGCAGAGAATCTCTGGACCGTTTGTTATCTCAAACCACTGCTTGCACGTTCTTCACAAATTTGCGAAGGGGTCATACTCGTCCTCACAAGTTTTGATTGCAATGATTTCCAAAATCTCAGTGGGAGGAGATAACAGGTGGGTTTGTCCTTCCATCTGAAAGTTTTAAGACAGAAATTCAAACACTTGAAAATCATTCAAGTACAAAAACAAACTAAAGATAAGGAAGGGAAAAGACAAAATTTCAATAAACATACGTTTATTATTATTAGTTCTTGAGTTTCCTTTATCCATTGACTAAACGAACTCCACACAGAGAAGAAAAACTCCCTAACTCCTCGAACCAAACACATGCCGAGCATTCAGGGGAAACCCCATGAGGGAACCTATGACATCTTATGAGTCTAACATGAGGAGTATGAAGTTGAGAGACATCTTCATACACTTGTTGTCTGCCAGACAGTCAGGTGGACTCGTCTTCTAACCTTCTGATGTCCAACAACTGACCCCAGAAGCCATAGTTTAAAATCTGACAAAGGTAGCCCGCTTGGAGGTCTCCGTTAGCAGTAGATTCTTGAAAAGGGTTGTCAATCATAGTGCCAAAGCTCTCACCCACCGTGAAAATCCGGAAAAATCCCTCATGGTACCTTCCCCGATGAACATATGAGGGAAACTGAGTTATCATCATAAGGAGGTAATCTATTCCTACCCCTTGGTGTAGTTGAAGCACCCGTGGTGAATTGGATACATCGTAAAGGTGTTTGCATGTCATGAGGATATGGGCATAGTTTAGAATGTCCTCACGGCTAGATAAAGACACAATGGTCTCTAGGGCCTTTGTGGGGAGAGATAAGAGATTTGTGCCTTCGTTTTCCATCTAAAATTTAAGAAAACCCAATTTTTAATAAAACTAAAATAGATATACATATATATATTTTTGTTTCAGTTTCTGTCTTTCTAGAGTTATCCAAACCTAACCTCTGATACCAACTGTAGAGACCCCGACCCTGGAAACCCAGGAGTCGGTGCCTTCTTAACATGATCTGTTATCTTAAAATAAAATACACTTTGATAACTACACATCATGTCCCATACAGAGGATCGGGTGTGGTTCGGGTTCGGGGAAACCGGCAACTTCTGAACCAATTCATCTTTCAAAAGCTGATACCTGAAAATTTTAAATCAAAACATAGGTTGAGCATTAAAATACTCCGTAAGGGGTTTTGAAAAAGAAATTAAAACACTATAACCTTTGAAAACATTATTTTAAAAGATATTGAACACTTATTAAAGGAAAATTATAACATATGACATAAAAATGCTCAATCAAGGTTTTCAATATGAACATGGGACAGCGATGTTAATTCTCGAAGGAATAAAAATGGTTATCATAAGCAAGTACGACAAGTGTCTTACTTAAGCATAAATTAAACAATTAAAATTAATACATAATCAGAGTTGCACATAAAGGAAACAACTAAATTTTCACATGCTGGTTCCTATTCTATTAAGTAATAATCACCAATCATGCTTCAAGATTATACCAGTGAAATAAGAACTTTATGAAAACTTTAAAGGCATCATTCATGAAAGAACATTATCTTGGAAAGAACTTGTTTACATAACTTGAATTATGTGGCATCAACATTTAACTTTGAAAATCATGAACATATCACCACGGTCCATCCCCAAGGTGTCATTTAAAATTACCAAGGTAAAACCCAAGGTATCGTTAAAATTCTAATCTCTATTGGTTACATCATTACCCAATGCATTGGAGCGCTATCAGGGCGCACCCTTAAATTTGCCTTTATTATCATGTGAGCCACATCGATCATGCTTTAATTAAATCTTTATGTGTATTCAAGATGTCCCATACCATCTTGAATATCTCATTAATTTTCATTTTACCCAAGGTGTCCCATACCACTTTGGGTAATCTAATTTCTTAGCTCATTTAGTGATATGTCATAAGCATGAATTATGTAAAATAATGAACCACCACAACTTTTTCTAATACAAGTTATGATAGTTAACATGCAAAATGTGTCAGTAACTAATCAAAGGCATGAATATCATAGTAAAACATCCTTTTCACTAAAACATATAAGATAATGATATACTAAATGATGAATCTTTGTTATTATAAAATCAATGGAAAAAAGGAAAGCTTATGTAAAACACTTGAAATCAGTTATGGTGATAAATAGGCCCTTGATGTTGTAAATGAATTAAACCATAACTTGATTAATTAATACACTCACCAAAGTAGGGTCATTATGCCTTAAGATAATACATGAACACAACATGATATCATGACCCATTAAATCTTAAACCCTCCAATACATCGTACATCAAACCAAAATACACCCTTTATGGTAAAACGCATCATGAGAGATGCCCATCATGCTTCTTTAATAAAACATAGTTCGCATAAAATAAGGATTTACTTAAAGATTGGTACCCACCCCTTGGAATCATAAATTTGATTTTTACTAGTCTACATGTTTATGTGTACATAGATATATATAGATACCAAGTTTGAAATGATGGGTTTTCTTGGTAAAATAGTTTCAAACATCCCTCATTAATATATAATGCATATAATTTCATGTTGGATCATTTTGAAATCCGAAAGATAGATAGAGTTTTTGTTATAAACATCTGTATATAGAAAACCGTACATTTATATCTGTATAGGTTTTATGAAATAGAATCGAAAGAAATAAAAACTTAACACCTCAAAGCCCTGTCCAACATAGGTTAACCCAAAAAAAAGAAAATACCATCCATGTGTGTGTATATATATATATAAATAGGTAACCTGTATATATACATACAGTACATATTCTTAAGGGTTTGTTTAAAACGAAGTAAGATAACACTTTTCCCTTTGAAACCATTGTATTAAACTTTAGGAAAGATAACACTTTTTGAAAACATCACCACCCGAGGGGTTTATACTCAAGTATGCATATATAAAAACTATATATATATACCAAGAGTAATAAGATATGGGTTTCTTCAAAGGAAAACAAAACAAGGAACCATGCTTAAACATGCACCCTACTGAAAACACGAAGGCCGATTCCTTGAAGGAGATACCATCCGAGGGTTATATATATCAAGTATATATATATATAAATATAAGTTGTGTATATACGGAAGGTTTCTTTAAATGAAGACAAGCATGCAGGGACCCTTACATATGAACCCCGCTGGAAACATGAAGGTCAAACTCCTTGAAGGCTATACAAAACCGACGGTTCTATATTAAGTATATATATATAATAAACTGTATATATAACGAGTGTATAAAATGGAGGTTTTTAAAAGAAATCATGTATGAAAGGACTCTTACATAGATTAGGGAGGACGCTCAGATCAACAGGGAGTTCGTTCGCCTTGTTGGAGGATTCGGAAGGAGGTCCGAAGGAGAAGGAGCTGCCCGGGGCTTCAACGAAGCAGGGGGGTTTATAGAGGCCTCGGTGCCTCGTCGGTGACTCGACCCAAGAGGTTAGATCGACGTGGGAAAGATGAAGGAATAGTGAGCTAGTAGGGGGTGTTAGGATGTTAAGAAGATTAGTGTGGGGAAGGAGGTCGAGGCATCATCGGTTGTAGGCCTACTGGGCGGGTGCTGCTGTGAGGAAGAAGACGGGGGGGGGGGGGTTGACGTGGTAAAAGAAGGGACTACCGGGATTAGATCTCAGGGAAGATCGAAGGGTTGGAGAAAGAGCAGGAAGAAAAATAAAGAGATCGGTCTAAAAGAAACCAATGTTCGGGATTAGATCTCGAGTGAGATCGGAAGGTCATGGTGAAACACAGGGCGATCGAGCGGCTAAAAGGGATAGATGGTCGAGATCGACACTGGAGTCGATCGGACGGCCCTGGCCACGCAGAGCGTGTCCCACATCGAAACAGAATGCATTTGAGGCGCGTCTTATAAACCAAAGTGTGCCAGCTTCAGTTCAAAAACACCAACACACACACTGGGGCCTTATACACGGGCCCCATGTGGGCTTCGGCCCACCCCTACGCACCGCGAACCACGTCCTTACACACAGCCTGCATGCGCCTTGAGGGACCTATGCACGGCTTGGGACACAGTTTGGACACCCACTAAATGCCTGGGGACCCCGATGGTCGGCACCACAGGTCCCTTGGGGCTTGTTCTCGGCCTAGAGGGCTTGTCCCTTAAGGGATGCCCTCAGCTTGGCCGGGCCCCATCCTATTTTTTATTAAAAACATATTTGAAATTTATAAAACAATCAGTATACGTATACTTATTTTCAAAATGAAGTGTAGTATAAATATTTATAAAAAGAGGGTTCATTCAATAAAGACAATTAGTTTTAATTTAAAATCTAAATTCCTTTTACTAGTTTATGTAATATATTTCGTATTAACATAATTTATTTATAAAAAGAAAATTTAATTAGACTCTTGAAATAACAAGTTTAAGTATGCTTAGTTCAAAATATAAATACTTGCACAAAATGAGTCAACATATTATAACAACAAAATAGTTTTAACTTAAAATTTAAATCCCTTTTCTATAAATCTTTTAAAAGATATACCTCTTATATTTTTCATACAAAACCAGTATAAATATTTGGATCTTTAAAATACGCACCTAACTGTTTTCATAAAATTTAAAAGATCAAAATTTTTCGCCCAATTCATAATTTTAGAGCTCAAAATATATTATTATTGATACCCTTAAAATATATCTTTTATAAAAAGAATACTATGTTTTCAATATATAAGTATCCATCGGAATTTTGTGAAAACCAGAGGATTTATTTCTGAGAATACTCTTTTTATTTTAAAACTATAATTCTTTTGTAAAACATATTATAATAGTTGAAATATTATAAAATTATTAAATAAAGTTTTAATATAAAGATAAACTTTATCAATCGAAACCCAAAGGTTGTTTTGAAAACCTAACATATATATTTTCCAACGGTCATAATTCACAGGATCATTATAAAAGTAGGGGTATTTTACAAGATCAAAACACTTGAACCAGAAAGGATGGATCTCCTCAAACCATTGGCATTGAGCATGCGTTCCATGGCCCTAGCTATTATATTTTTCACGTTGATGGACTCTGAAGATGAGGATTATTTGATTACTCGAGTTGTGGATCTTAGTAGTCTTGCTATGGCTGTGTTAGGTCTTGTGCATGGTATTTTCAACTAGTTGGGTCTTGTTGCAATGTAATATTTTAATATATATCATTTTACCTTATTATCCGTGTTTTATTTTATTTCTAATTCCTTATTAGAAATACAAATAAAACAAGATACATCATTAAAGGCATAACATTTCTTACTTGAACTAGTTCATAAAATTTGGGGCGTCACAGAAGAAACCACTGCTGTCATAAATTAAGTACATGTCGGAGTATGTGGAGCACATCAGTCGGGGTCTATGATTTCCCATTAGGTTCGAAGGCTTGGGTACTATTGGCCCACTATGGCATGATATTGCGATCACTTTACCACAAAATGCCACTCCTGCCAAATTCATGCCAACTTCATTCACCAACCCCCGGAGTTACTTCATCAGGCCAAGTACTCCTGGCCATTTTCCATCCGGGGAATGGACATCGTGGGACCATATCCTCCCCCCATTTCCAAACAACTGAAGTATATCCTCACAGCGACCGACTTCTTTTCCAAATGGGTAGAAATTGTACCCCTCAAGGATGTTGGGGCAAGAAACATTGTCAGCTTTGTGAAAACCAATATCATCATCAGATTTGGCATCCCTCATACAATACAGATGGATACCAGCACCAACTTCTGCTCTGCTGAATTGGAGAAGTTATACCAAAAATACGGTATAAAGGGTAACCACTCATCCTGCTACCATGCTCTGGCCAACGGACAAATAGAGGCTTTCAACAAGACCCTGTCCAACATTGTCCCTAAAATGGTGGACAAAGAAAAGAAATAACGGCTGGATAAACTCCTTCATGCATTGTGTGCTTATCGAACCACAATCTACACCACTACTCAGGCTACTCCGTACTCATTATTATATGGAACAGAAGCGGTCCTGCCCATTGAGCTCCAATTTCCCTCGCTCTATTTTTCCCATTTGTGGTCAGTTATCCAATGATGAGAAATCAGAAAAATGTCTAGGTGAATTAGAACAGCTGGATGAGAAGTGGTTGCACACATTTCACCATCTGAATGTATATCTGAACCAGATCCCTCGATCCTTCAATAAAAAGGTTCATCTTTGGTCTTTCTTGGAAGGAGAATTGGTGTTGGTCATCCGGACCCCAATGATACAGGTAAAGACACCTCCAAAGCTGAAGCCTGGGTGGGAGAGACTATATGTTATACACAAGGTCTACTCCAACAGAGTATATGACCTAATCTCCTTGGATGGGCAGTTCACTACAACACCTATGAATGTGAGATTTCTGAAGAAGTTTTTCACATAACCAAATGCAGTTATCGTCCGAGCTGCAGGCCATTAAACTACCAAGCCCCAATGGTCCAAACTCTATTACCCTAAACTAGGAGTATTTCATCATAACCGCATGACGTTAAACTAAAAGGATTTCATGGAACTACGTAAATCTTGATTTCTACCTTTGCAGGATACGTAGCAATGCCGAGATTCTGTATCCTGGCCTAGCCATCCCCAAATAAAGTTACACGTGCCCTTTTTCCACCATGTACGGACCAACCCTGTACGTGATGTATCCCTTTCATAGAACTACGTACAACTTGATTCTCTCCTTTACAGGATACATAGAGATTCCATGATCTCACATCCTGGCCCATCCACCCCCAAATGAAATCCCAAAAAAATCCCTCTTTCCCCGTGTATTCACCAACCCTGCACGGAATGTACCTCTTTCAAAAAACTATGTGTGGATTGATTCCATCTCTGATAGGATACGTAGTGACACCCGGACCCCATGACCGATTCCAGCCACCACCTTAATCACCGCCCTCTTAGCATGCCTATTCACATGTTACACAACTAGGACATCCACCATTCCTTGTTTCTCACAACGAGCATTACTCACATGGGCTTAGGAATTATGGCTGGGTCCCTTTGCGTGAACACAAACTACATGGATTTCAGAGAACTTCGTATGGATTGATTCCTTCCTTTTCAAGATACGTAGAAATTCTAGGTTCCCCCATCCTTGCCAAGCCACCCCCGAATTAAGATTAAAAATTCCCTTTCCCCTATGTACAAACTAGACTTGTACGGGGTGTATTATCTTCTAAAGAACTACGTACAGCTTGATTCCCGCCCTCGCAGGATATGTAGTGACGCTAGAATTCTACACCATGGCCCAGCCACCCCATATGAAGCTAAAAATACCCCCTTTCCCTTGTGTAAAGACCAGACCTGCATGGGTTGTATTCCTCATCCTTACCGCACGACGTTAAACTGCACAGATAAGAATGAAAAAAAATTGCCCCTTTCCCCTGTAAGGACCAAACCAGCACGGGGTGTATTCCCAAAAAGAATTATGTGTAGCTTCATTACTGCCCTCATAGGATATGTAGCGATGCTGGGATCTTATCTCATATCCCAACTACGATAAAATAAAACACAGGTTTATATACCCCTCATCCATACCGCATGGCGTTAAACTGCACGGAATCCCCTTTTCATGTCGGTTCATCTTCGTCCTCACCGGATGACGTTAAAACTGCACGGACTTTGTCCTCACCGCATGATGTTAAACTTCATGGGCTTCATCACGACCCATCCAAGATATATGGAGAAATAGGATGAGAATAATCCTTGTGCATTTGTATGCATCCTCTCCTTACATCATACTCTACAACCCGGATAATTGCATATATTCATAACCACCCACGGCAATCGGAAGTGGAATGTTATCGAACCGTGGACACCTTTGTATGACTATGCATATCATCCCTCAGCGGCTCCAAATATTGATAGCCCCTGGCCAGTATACCAAAAGAAATATTTCCTTAGGAGATAATCTTTTTATCTCTATACGCTTACCGGCCTCAAAGCCCCCATATCATATCTCCCGATCCAAATATTTCTCAAGTAGTGGTTTACATGTTCATTCCCCTCTCACATACAAACGTCACCAGGGTATCCCTACCTGGTTAGCTTATGTATTCTCCCATGGTTTACATGACGATCTGGATCTACAAACATCAAGCCAGGGCTAGGCTACTTTGACTCAATGGGCAAATACGGTGAAGATGTTTCTTGTATGCTTGGACACCATTATCCCCATATGTATAACTCTGTGCTATGAGAAATCCTGGATTTTCATAATCATCCATGGCCATCGGAAGGGTAAATTCATTGACTTGTGGACACCTTTGTATGACTATGCAGACCATGCCCTTAGTGGATCTTCATATTGATCACCCTCGGCCCGTATACCAATGGAAAGGCTTCCTCAGGTGATACCCTTCCCATCTATGCATGCTCACGATCCTCAGATCCGACACCATATCTCATGATCCGAGAAACCTCAGAGTTACAGTTTACACCCTCATTCCCTTACACTTGTTTAGAGTATACGAGAGCATCCAAACCCAATTTCCCTCCGGTTGATTGTACAGTAGGCACCCAATGGTCCGAACTCTATGATGGTTAAACTAAGAGTACATGGTCCTTACCGCATGACATTAAAATTCATGGAGTAAAGGTACAACCCATGTTCTAGATAAATCAGTGCAGGGAACTCCCAGATCATTAACAGCAACTAGGGATGAACATCCTCATAATGTCCAGATATTTCCTAACCAAATGACAGACTTCACGGCCCAGATAATCGTGCATCCTCATAACCATTCATGGCCATAGAAAGTGGAAATTCATCGACCGGTGGACACCTTTTCATGACTATGAATACCATGCCCTCAGCAGCACTGCATATTTATAGACCCTGGCTTATCTACCAATGGAAAAATTTTCTCAGGTGATACTCTTCCTAGCTCCATACGCTTACTGACCACAGAGCCCCTATATCATTTCTCCTGGTCCAAGAAGCCTTGGGACCATGATTTACACCATAAATCCCTCTCCATGTCTTGTACATGCCGTGATATTCGAGCCTAGTCATATTCTAATCAAGAGTGACATTTTCAACAACGTCCTTACCTCATGACGCTGAAACTGCACAGAGCATGTATTTTATACATGGAATGAAGCTAGAAGGACCGAGCCTTAAACATTCCTGGAAATTCTTCCAACAACAAGTATTTTCACAGACTATCTAAATAACCCCATGTCCTCGCTGCATGACGTTAAACTGCACAGTATCTTTAAAAATGCTCCCTGTCCTCACTGCATGACGCTAAACTGCACGGAATTTAAAATACTCAGACGTCCTTACTGCATGACAATGAACTGCATAGTATAAAATAATAATACTTCCCTCTATCCTCACCACATGACGTTAAACTGCACGGAATCCATCCTCACTACATGACGTTAAACTGCACGGTGAAACAAGTCATGGGTTTAGTCAGGAGTGGAGGCTTTCCTCTGTCCCTCAGTGCACGGGACAGACCTGCACAAGCTACCATCTCACACGAGCGTGAGAAAGGATGACTTCACCCATTCCCAGGAAGTTTATCCTAGATGTTTCTCCCATATCCAGGCACCCTCTTTTCATAAACCATACCATGTACTCAGAAAAATCCAAACTCTCATAATCCATCCATGTTCGTCCCAAATATCAACTTCCCCAAATTTTCCTGGCTATCGGTAGAATACAATCATTGACCTAAGGATACCTTCTCATGACTATGCATATCATTCCCTTAGTGGCTCTGCATATTGATTTCCCCTGGCCCGTCTACCAAAGGCAAGATTTCCTTAGGCAATGATTCTCTTTGTACTCCTCTTGGCCTCAGAGCCCCCATATCCATCCCGGGATTTAGAAACCCTCTGAGCTATAGAGACTACCGAGAACTAGGATAAGTTATTCAATTTTAAGGAATGTCCCAGCTGCATGACATTAAACTACGCCAAGCACCAACCATCCTTCACGCTAGCTATATGCATAGGGCAGAGACCCTTCGTCCACACTCCTTATTAATACAGATTTTCCCAAACCCTTTCAGGCATCACATACCCTTTCCGATCGACCCCTGGTGGTTTTCATAATTCTCAAGCCACCCATGGTGGTTTCCATAATCCGGACTTCCATGAAGTCCTCCGGCTATTAGAAATGGACCGTCGTTGACTTAAGGACACCTTTGCAAAACTATTCATATCATTCTCTTAGTGTATTTTCATATTGATCACCCGTGGCCCATTTAACAAAGGAAATTCTTCCTTAGGAGATGCTTTTCCGACATACGCATGCCGATACGACTCCCATGCCTTGTGACATGCCCTGCATGTTGTTCAAATCTAAAAAAGTTCCCCCCACATGTGTCTGAAAGATATTCAGACATCTTTTAATCAACCAAACCTCATCGGGGCCCTTGCCCCACCATATCTGATCAAAGCAGTTCGACCTAAAACATCAGTAATGATAGTCTTGTCATCGAGACTTTAAACCTCTCACAAAAGAGGCGTAAAGCCCGTTAGGCCGAAAACACGAAAAGGGTGATCCATGAAAAATTCAAGCCATACCCGCTGGGTCCACACCAAATGGGTGAGGAAAAATTAAGGTATTGATGGAAGAGACAAAAATTTTGTTGGGTTTTTCTATAAAACCCTAGCAATATTCAAACTATGATTGTTGGGTCTCATGGTCTAGGCCAAAATTAGAGGTCGTTTCTATATTATCATTTTCTTGAACTATGATTAATTATGATTCAGTGAATTGTTATTTATACAACATTCATTCTAGTAACAATCAAATTTTACAGCAAGTAAAGATCGACAGCGGATTGTATTCCATTTGGACAAAAAGGGAGGACATCCAAAAGCCGGAGTCTCTCCTTCGAAGCAACAAAATAGGTAAAACAGAGGGTATGGAAATAGCTCTGGAAATCATAAGGAATTCGGGCACGCTCTCTCCATCAGATCGACAACCATGCAGTGAAGGTTATTGCAAGTTTTCTCTAGAACGTCCTTCTCCCTGGTCTCTACTTCGGCCACCAAATGAGTATGCCTCACCATCATTTGGAGATCGTTGATGCCTTTCTTGGAAGCTTCAAGGTCACTAGTCAAAGATGAATATTGATCCCTCAGTATCACTGCTCGAGCTTTGCATTCAAGCAGCTCGGTAGAGAGGGCAGTCGCCTGATCTTGAGAGCTAGCCTCTAGTGCTATCAGCTGATGGAGCTTCATCATAGCTTCATCAAAAGCTCGGGTCCCTCAATGAGAGGCAGCGAGGTGTGAAAGTTTTTGTTCACTAGCGGCAACCTCCCCATAGGCAATGACAACCTGGAAGGTGAGAAAATTAAGTTGTCGATAGTCGAATCTGCCTAACCCCAAACCTAAGAAGAGTTGTCGAAGGGCTTTAGTTTTGTCACCATCTCAGCCAAAGGAGTTTCGGCAACAATCTCACAGATCCGGGGCCAGGCCCAACTTTTCACTGCTTAGTGGTCGGCCATGACACAAGGTTATTTGGTATCCTCGCTATATAACACAGAAATGATGTCTGGCATATTGGTCAGTGCAGACATGTGCGCACTTGAAGATGGTCCCAAGACTGGAGGTTCGGAAGATTCTAGCCCAGGTTCAAGCTTGGGAGTTGAGATGGTAAGTCCGGTATCGACCGGTGGAGCTTCAGGAATTACATCACGGGTGCCTAAAGGCACGGGGTCATCCCCATTTACAACCAAAAGGGTGGGATATTTCTGAACATTAGTCACAGAGGGGTTGTAAGAGGAAGATCCCTTAAGCCGTTTTGACCTACGAGCCATTAATCGGTCCTCCCTCAAAGTAGACGAGGAATGTTCGGTAAGCACAGTAGCTGCAGTAACCCCTGATTTGAGAAATTACCGGATAGCCTTCCCCATGATCTCATCTAGATAATGCTCTATTCACATTCTCGCATACTCCAAGGATAGGCTGGCAGCCGCTCCTATGTCAGGGAAGAGAATACTTGTGCCAGATCCCTCCCGCATCTACATCAACCACCATTGATGGAGAATGGCCGGATGCAGTCCTCAGGACCGAGGATGGGGAAGGGATACCTGGAGTTTCATGAATCCAAACTGTCGAGAAAAACGATATGGGGCGTAAAACTCACACATAGAAACCCCATCAATTCACGGGGAAAAAACCAATCCTGTAGTGAAATCATTTAAGAATTCTCTTCTATGCTCTCCATACGGTCATCAACCATGACGCCAAAAGGAGTGGGGTAGGGAGTGAATGTGAATAGGGAAAAGTCACTCAGAAGCTTGAGGACTTCATCAGAGCTAAGGGATTTCAGACGAACTCCAGCTATATCTAGCAGGGTAGGATGAAAAGTAAGAAGTGGAATGACTATGTTATGAACATACTAATGAAAGAAGAAATGATCCGCTATGTATCCATATTAGAATTGAAGTGGCCAACTGAGATGATAGGGTGACCCACCACCCTACATGTGGCTCAGTAATTCGTAAATATGAGCCAAAGTGGGCATGGCCAGATTCACCAGGTGGCCCCCCGCCACCTCAACTTCCATAATCATGGTGAAAACCCTGATGCCTGGGTAGAAATACTTAGATGGGAATAGCCACCCGTTCAAAAACATGGCAAAAAGACCTGCCAGCCTGAGCAAAGGTGGGAAATTAGGGAATACCTTATAACCCCATGAAAGATAGTTGCCCGCATTCAGAACCACCCACTAGGAACCTGGGATAGTTTGTGATTTTTAAGAAGGGTGAGTCCCATGCCTCTTGACCTTCGGCACAAGACTGATGGCCTTCCGAAAACCCCTCTCCATGTGTTTTGGGGAATAAGAGAGCTGGCGTGCAAGGGTCGACCCAGTGACCTGTCCACCATAACCAGCAGGTCCCTCGCCAATTACGGCACATGTTCGACATCGTCCCATGCGTCAGGAGTGGGAGGAAACTCGTCATATATCTCACCAATGATCTAAAGCCCTCCAAATTGGTAGATTTCCCGAAAACTAATACTATTTTTACCATGGGCGAGGTGGAAAGGGTTAGTGCTCGAACACCAGCGACTGATCAAGTTAGGCAGGATCGGAGAAGGTGAGTAAACAGAAAACTGGGAATCCCACACTATGGAGTACATATTTTCCGCTTCCAGTGACTCGGGAAATTCATGGCAATGATAATGGACCCAGAAGCCCCAAGCCCAGTTATTTGAGAAAATCCCACCAAACTAAAGATCCCACCTTGGAATCCATCCTGTGTCAGGATCCACTCGAGCAAGGTTCTTCAAGGATGGGTATCTCTTGAGGACATCATCTTTGGAGATGTCCTAAGTGTACCGATCACTTTGAGTCCAAATAGAGCCTCTCAAAATAAAATTGTCTTTCAGATCATAATCAGAGATCATCTCTCCCAACTGGCCGAGGTTTTCTTGAGCTCACTTCGGCGATGCTTCCAAACAAGGGGACGGAATACCTGAGAAGACAGGGGGGAAAAGAACATCATCTTGAAGGAAGAAACCATAAAGTGGAAGACAATTTGATAACGGATAGCCCAGAAGTTTGGGAGAGAGCAACTCCTTCAAAACACCATCGTCGGGAATGATGGTTCAATTAGGGTCCTCTTTGATGCTCTCAACTCTATAGATCATAGCTAGACGTCTCCCTGGAACAATTGGAAGAGGCTTGATATCAGGCTTGGGTACTGGTTGATGAGGAACAATATTTTATCTCTGCATTATAAAAATCATGCAAATGGTTAGTCCTGAATAATAAAATCTAGATAAAAATACCAAGTATTTGACAACAGAGACTCTCAAGGAGCCTTAATGAAAAAATCCACAGGTTGGCCTCAAAAGGTGGTTCGTGACAGCTGCATCCTAAGAACCATCCCATCCCGGAAGAAGTCCACGATACTCTGGCCCACGGAGCATGGCCAGATGGATGCGAACCAGGCTACCCTGTAGAATCTCAATTCCAAATTTAAATGTTTAATGTTCTCAAAACATAAAATATTTTCAAATTCTGGATGATTTCAGGTCCGCAGACAATCCAAAACGATGTAGCGATTTCCTACACCGCCCATAGTGACATAATTTTTAATTGGTTTAAATTTTTATTTCACGGTTGGGAGATTGGTCTGTGGGTGAAGGCAAGCGCGAATGAGGAATGGTACACGGAAATGGAAGATGGCTACAGACGAGGAGTTTTGAGAAGGAGCAGGCGCGCGAAGAAAAATATCGAGATCTCCGTTTTCATGAGGAATCTAGTAAAAGACAAGGGTAGATGCCCCTTTATTTACCGACATGGTCCCTTACCGATTCCACTCCTCTTTCACAAACTATCCAAGTTTTAGGACCACACTACATTGGAATACCCTCCTATTCATTCTGATCGGACCCCATTCTGATGGGGGGCATTTCTAGGTTCCTAAAAAATCCGAAAAGGATAATGGGGCAAAAATTGGAAAAAAAATATAGAGAATACTAAAAATTGGGAATGGATCAACCTTTCCGCGTACTGGTCCAACATTGATGGTATGCGGCTGGTGTAGCGAGCCGCCCCCTCCACAGACCAGCATCATTCGTGAAACGGAGGTGGGAACCCCTCGGGGGGCACAAAGCAGGATGGGTGCTAGGCCGGTCCACCATCATGAACTGCCCCAGCCACAAAACGCACAAACTGACCTAGACCGCATGCACTGTCATTCGCAGAATAGAGGCGGAGCCCTACGCTACTGCAAAGCACCCCCCCCCCCCTAACCAATTTGGTTTGCGGGTGAGGTGCATTCAATGACCCCCCGTGAGTTGCAGATTGAAAAAGTCATCTGTAAATCAGGTTTTTGGTCATGGGCCTCCAAAAAAGGTTCCACGCAACCACAAATACTTCTCTTTCCCCACTTTATAAAAGTTCATCGAGGTGGAGAAGAAAGGGGGATCAGATTTAGGGAGAAGGATTCGGAGATCGGGGGATCTATTGATCAAACTCTATCAGCGAGAAGGTTTGCATATTTACTTTTGAAGGAAAGATTCCAGAGGAAGGAGCTTAGGATTTCTAAAATAGTGAAGTTCCAATTCATGAACTAGAATAGGTATAAAACCAGAAATGAATTGATAAGGAACTGGAAAAATTCATAACAAATTGGTAAACCGCGAACATAAAATAAAAACCGCGAGCTATGGGCCGTCCACAGATGTACTCCACATGAACCAGGGAGTTTTTCCCCATTTTTGTTCGGACGCACCACGTAGCACCATCCTACGCGGGCGAAGCCCTGGCCGGCGAACCCCCAACTGGCGATGACCCTGACCGGCACTACTCATGTGGACTCCACCGCGTCCCAACCTAGCATGCGGGCTGAACCTGAAGCCGCGTACCTCCCTGGTACATGGGATTCCTATCAGACTGTGTACCACCCTGTTACGTGGATAGCCTCTCCAACCACGTAGCACCCCCCAACATGATGGGCGCCACTCCTCATGCACCCATGTGGTCCTCCAACTGCTTCGGTGTTCCCATTTTTCAATCCAGATAAAACCCTTCCAATCTGGCCCGATCCTTCGCAATCCCTTCGTTGGCCTATTCATCGGCCTCGAGCCAAGGCCTCTATCGAAGCCACCGGACCCGTACGGTGAAACCTTCAGGTGCATTAGCGCGCCACTTTCAGTTCACATACCCACTATAGGCAACGAAAAAGGCGTTTCCCCAGATCTTGAGCGGATTCTCGTGGAATTCATGGGTTCAAATTCCCTGGTAGTACCTGGTCCGATCCCAGGAGTTCCCATTGTACCTCTACATTTGCGAGGATTGAGGGACCCTGCTTACGTTTCCTTTTTATGAGCACCAACGATGAGCACTTATCCCCTCTCTTAAGAGTGTCTGGGCATCCCACCTGGAGTAAGCCCCACACCATCCTCGCCAAAAGCCAATGGCCCTTCCCCTCTCATCCCGGAAGGTCCATTGATCCCATGCATGACTCCTACCTTCCCCTAACACAAGGGAGATGGAGAGTCCTATGGTCCCGGCCTTCTCCTCCGCTCGCCGTCTTCCTCCCCTTCCCTTGGTATGAAGAATGTGTGAGGCTTTCCAAGTCAGTTTGATTCTCTTGTTTCTCACACCGAGCATGACTCATGTGCTCATATAGATTTGTGATAGTCATGTTGGCTGCACAACAACGACCCTCCAAACGAACTATGTGGGTTTTGATCCCTATCTCCTAGGCGGGGTACGTAGGAAGCCTCCCTGATGTTCAATCCCAATTTTTAACAAACTATGTTGGATTTCATCCCTGTCTCATAAGTTGGGTACGTAGGAAGCCTCCCCAAGGTTCAATCACAATTTGGGCCACTAAACATGTGTAAGTCCCAATCATTCCCCTCATAATTAACTGTGTTGATTTTGATCCCTATCTCTTAGGCAGGGTACGTAGGAATCCTCCCCAAGGTTCAATCCCAATTCATGTCACTAACCATGTTTAAATCCCAATCATGCCCCTCAAAATGAACTACGTGAGTATTGATCCCTACCTCTTAGGCAGGGTACGTAAGAAGCCTCCCTGAATTTCAATCCCAATTCTAAACGAACTACGTGGGTTTTTATCGCTGTCTCCTAGGAAGGGTATGTAGGAAGCCTCCCTGAGGTTCAATCCCAATTCGGGACAATAACCATATGTAAGTCCCAATAATTCCCCTCAAAACGAACTACGTGGGTTTTGATACCTATTTCCTAAATTGGGTACGTAGGATGCCTCCCCAAGGTTCAATCCCAATAATAGGAAACTCTCACGTGTAAGCCCTAATCTCCCAGAACTACGTGGACCTTGATCCCCGACCAACCGGGACATGTAGGAAACCTCCTTGAGGTGAAAGCCTGATATCTAAGTCTGATACACATCCGTCACTTTTAGACCATGTCCTCATGACCCTAGAAGGACCGTATCTAGGCCCAAGAAATAGCTTTTCTTTGGACTACGTGGCCACTTCAGCGTAAGTCCCACACCATCATTCACTGGGTATCTCTCTCCCGAGTGTCCTAGCCACAAGACGTTAAATTGTATGGTTGGATCATTGTCGCACGACCTTAAAAGGTGATGTGTCCCGTCATGTGGCACCATACTATGTGGATTATGATTTCTATTATAAGGATACATAGGAATCCCATATCACAGGTTTGATCTAAACACTCTAGTCTTTATCTATCCCCCTCAATGACAATAAACTCCCGAGTGCCCAGTTATGAGGCTTCAAACCCGTGATGTCTCAATGAGTCCAAACTCTTCAGAGTCATCAATCCCAATGAGGGATGGTAAACTTCAGGCCTAAATGACTCTACATCCCCGTGTTTAGTTGATCATTGCCAAATAAGGGGTAATCTATTGATACTATGTTTGGGGATAAACTAAAGATTCACGAACAAATGAATACGTCTTAAATGTATAAGAGAGTCCTAGAACAGGAAACAATTCCCCCCAAAAGGGTGGGATGTGCCCGACTTCCCATCCTCTCGACCAATGTGAGTTCTTAAGCATCACTGGCCGTATCGCCTAGTGAATGCCTGCCTTTGGAAAGCAGGTCCATTGATCGTAGGATACGGAACCTTTGGGCATTTTGAAGTGACGAACGATATACCCGACCTGGACGATTTAGCAGAACTCAGCCCTCTGTAAGATCGACCATCAGACGCGTCGGTCCTCCCACCCTCGGTCGAAACAAAAGTGTAGGAATATTTTAAAAAGGAATTACAAGTATACTTTTTTTAGATAATAAATAACCCCTGAAAACCGTACATAATTGAAAATAAATAAAAAATTATAATATTTACCACCTATAATTAAAAATTTATTTAAACTAAATATATCAAAACCAAAAATGAAGTGGGACTTATATTTAAAAACCAAATTTTTTGATTTAAATAAATTTTTTTCTTCCAACTTAGTTGAAAAAGTTCACAAAAAAAATTATTTTTGAAATGAAATTTTGGTAAATATCATACTAGACGATTTCAGTTGAGTTTGAAAAGTGTGTGTACTCCAATAACTAGGGCGCACTTTACAAATCCATGACTCTCTATCATTGTCACTTATACCAATAACATTTTTTACTTTTAATATATTATGAATTAATATAATAAAAAAATTTAAGATGAGTTACTCAAAATAAAATATTTTCTTCAGAATCAATAACTTCACAAAAATAATTTTTAAAATAGATTTTATAAGTATTGTCATATAATTGAGTAATACATAGAAAAATATGTTTTAAATATTTAACATTTAAAATATATATTAATTGAAATTTTAAAAAAATCAATAGTACTTATATTTATGATCGTATTATTTAAGTAATCTCCAAATGTGACATTGTCTCTATTGATCCTTTCAAGATGATTAAACATGGATTATTCAAAAAAAATGTGTCTCGTGAACCCGTCATCGAAGTACAACATAACTCATAACAACCCATATGTTTCATACACAATTATCACATATTATTATATGAATATTCAATAAATAATATTTCAATACCCATTAGCATAATATAGGTCTAGTGCATTTATAAGAAAGGATACATAAACAACTGGTTCATAAGTGAACTATATCATCTCAATCTATGTTCATCATAAGTAGATCCTTTCTTATACATATCATACATAATATCTTTCTTCATAACCAGGGGAAAGGAATCATAATAAAGGATGAGATTTTTTTCTTAGTAAGGGTATTTGAGGAATATATCATTGATTACATTAACATGACATGTGTATAAAGGTATGAGAAAATGTAAATAAATTTTGAAACCCTTAATCTTTATATTATATATCATAATCTTAATTCACGGAATAATTATTTCTTGTTCAAAACAATTTCATCATATTGTAATCAAATAAAATGATCCACAAGATAATAATATCGGCATAACATAATAGTTTTTAGAATACACATAAGTATATAAAATCATTTCTATAGAAAAATATAACTTCAAAAACTATCATAGTGTTTTCGGTTCACTCCCCAAACTGTAATATTATTCAAGGTTCACACCCATTATTATTATAGTGGATAGAGTCACATAATTAACTAGGATCAATCGCCATCCATGTCCTTATTATCTCCGGATATATCTATCATTACCTAATGGATTTAAGGGTTATATAATTCATGGCCCACCCAACACATAATTAAAGTCATACATATGTGTTCCGAAAGATCATAAACCATTCACCATATCATAACCCTTGAAAATGAATTAGGTTTCAATAATCTTTCATCATTTAATCATAGCATAACCCAGGGAAGGGAAATGGGATTGATAACGTAATTAACCCATGTAAAATAAATTGGTTTCATTGAATCACCCCTAATGTATCATAGTAATAAGGATTCAAAATAATGATAAGAATTTTTCTATTCCTTGTAATTTAGTAGGCTTTCCTTTTGAGATTCAGGTCCATATTTTTTCCTATGGGCCTTTTTTTAAGGAACATGTTCCCTTATCTTATATCGAGTTCCCTCTTCGCCAAGTCCTCAAAAGGGGTTCTCATTTCTTTGGTCCAATAAAGGTGGATTTACCCTAAAAATTTTAAAAAAATCATGAAATTATACGGTATAATTGGATCAAATCCTGAGTAATGAATAAGTTATTTCAAATTAGTTTATCATAGAAGAAAATTATTTTAAATTAATTCTGTAATATTTCATGAGTAAAATAAACTTTTTATTTTGAAATCACTAATTTAAAATATATAAATTTTCCATATATTATGGAAAACATTTTTTTTCTAAAATAACATTTAAACATGTCAGTGTAACGTGAAATATTTGAGAATTCATGATAGTATGATGTTCTGTTCATTCTATGTATATTAAAACAATGTTTCCCTTAACATTTTTTAGTAATAGGTCAAAAATACATCATTTAGAAAATTAGCATTTAATTTTTTTAAAAATACAAAAAATGGGTAAAATGAATTCAAAAAATCATATAATAATAGTAAAAATTTATTTAAAACTTTTTAGGGAAAACATTGACTTGGTAGAAAAAGTATTTTTCATAGAAGAGGGATATAAATTTGATTTTCCTTAAAAATATTCATTTTGTATCTTCATTATTAAAGAGAGAAAACATAAAGCAAAAAATATATTTATAAAAAATAACTAGAGTATAAGAAAATTCCTAATATTTATATCATGAAATATAATCATTAGATGAATGATAATAAACCCGTCCTAATAAACAATGAGATTGTAGCATAAATATCTTAACTCAAGTTTGACTTTTTTTCAAAGGTTCTCCAACCCATTTTATAATAAATATAAATTTTTTATAACTCTATACCATAATTATATACATACTTGTAATATGATATATTATCCCATTATAACATTTAAACACCCACTTATTAACAAATATTTATTAAATTCATTGTTTCTAGATGTTAGTTGTTTTATTTTTCATGAGAATTTGGGTTCGGTATTTATGGTCCTTGTACTAAGATTATGGTTTCATCATCTATAGAATATGAATCATGGAATAAATATCATTTGTATTCATTTTATAAATATATATATATATATAATATTCATAATATATTGATATATAAAATTATTTTCATTGTTCATGGAAATGGTAGGTTGTACGTACAGATGACCGTTGTTTTATAATCATAAATAATTTTTTCATATTGAATATAATTGAAAACTATTAGGGAACTCTATGGGATTATAAAAATCCTAGGTAGGATACACAAACATACCTAGTGGAAGACCTTTCCTCATGAATCCCTTAGTCAGAGAGTTATGCATTATCCAACGCTCACATGTGAGAGTTCCCAAGAATGTGATTCCTTATTTTTCCTTTGATACAGAATATAGAGACCCACGATTATTATACATAGATAATACATATTTTTAGATGAATATACAATAAATTACACAAAAAATGGTTGAAAATATTAATATTTTAGTTTCATTGGATACTAGGAACAAAATCTTATAATTTGGTTAAATATTTTTAATGTCTCCCATAAAGATCATCTCATTAAGTACTCTTCAAATAAATAACCTACTTAAAAAAAATTTCATATACTTGGGAAATGAAATAAAAAAAAGTGAGATCTCATCTGTTAATTATAGGTAAATAAGGGAGATATATATGAATAACATGAATATAAGTGCATTATAATATGAGAATAACAATTGAAATACATACCCTACACATCAAAGATCATAATCCAGAGTGATGGAAAAATATTTTATTTTTATAAGAAATAAATCATAAGGTAATCAAATAACATGAGGCATGAGAGAATATAGTTGGAAAAAGACATTTAATTTTGGAATACACATAATAATATAAAATCATTTTCATTATAGTCAAGGTTCACTACCAAGGCTATCATAGATGAATGGTTTCACTCCCCATAAAATCATAATAGTCAAGGTTAACTCCCTAGACCATGATAATGAAAAAAATACCTTATTAAATGAGGTTTATTAAATTTTGCAAACATTGTATTAATCATGATATATATATAATTACAAAATTTATTAGTGGTAGATATCATTCCCACCCATCAAATGATTATAATTCTACATATGAGTCTCATAAGATCGTAGAAAATCATCATATTAAAACACATGAAATGAAATTGGTTTATAAAACGTTTATCATATTATAACCTATATCAATGAGTCAAGTTTCGTAATCATTTCATCATGGAATTACCCATGAAAAGAGAAGCGGTTTTCATCAAATTTTTACTAGGTTATAACCTATGGAAGATAATTGTGGTTGATAAACATGTTGTCATCATAAACCAAATGATAAATAATAATGATAACATACATGGTTCATATATTAAATATTTAATTTGTTACATCAATTTATTTCTTCATATATGTAAAATTATTTTGAAATATAAATCACTTGGAATGTTTCTTGAGGAACATAACATTTCATTGAAATTATTTTTTAAAAAATAAAAATTCATAAACAAATTTGGAAATAATTTTCATTGAAAATAATCTAGAAAAATAGATTGGAATATTAAAATATAATTTAAATCATTTCTTGATGAAAATATCATTTCCCATTCAAAAAAAACTTTTTAAGAGATATTCAAAATCCTTTTTTCACTTTGAAATCATCTATTTAAAATCTAAAAATTTAAAAACTATTAATGAAAAAAATTCGTTAAAAATACATTTAAAAACTTTTATAGTAATATTGAAATATTTATGTGGTCATGATTGTGAGAAATATAGTTTATGATGTGCATGTTAGAAAACAAATATTGTTTTCACATTTTAGGTAAAATTCAGATTTGCGTTGATTGGAAAACAACGTGAAGATTCATTTCATATTATTTTGGTAATAGTTAATTTATGGGTATACATATCATTAATAAACCATTTTAAAAATGTTAAATATATTTTTTAAAATATTTTTAGAAAACATAGTTTTTCATGTAAAGGAGTGTTCAATCAAATTGAGAAATAAATATTATTTTTCATAAAAATATTATTTTGATCTCTTGAGTACATAAGGATAGAAAAATGATGGGAAACAATTTATTATCCATAAATAACTATGGGATAAAAAAATTATTCGATTGAGATACATTTCATAATATATCATCATTGTAATCATAATTATAAAAAAACTCGATAAATGATGAGATTGTAACAAAAACTATTACCGCTTTGGTAATAATTAATTATAATCCCAATAAAATAATAACGTTAAAAGTGATTTAAAATATAATAAAAAAATATCATCATATTAGATGTTAATTAGGTTTTATATACACATCATAAATAAATATAGGTATATAACAAAACATATGTCTCAAATAAATGAAATTTGAGACAAAAATATCTTATTTCTTTGGAAACATTTGAACCACAAACCCCATTAAATAGATATCCTCAAATGGAAATGTAAATACCAATACTTATAAGATGAATTAAAATAAAATAATTTCATGGGATGTATATATGACACATAAAATAAATAGTTAATGAATATGAAATCTATATCACTAAATTAAAATGTGATATGAAAATCCCTTACCGCTTTAGTAGTGAATTGTAGAAATAAGGGCTTCAATATAGAATTTATGATTTCAGTTCCCCATAAATCAACACTATAGCTTTTATTGAAACATTTTTAGTATTATTTATTCTTAAAACCAATGAAAAATATATTATGAGAAATATTTCGGGTCATTTTTTATAAAAACTGACAAAAAAATGTTTGAATTATATGTTTTTACTGTTAGTTTTAGTAATAACTGATTCAAAAAAACATGTAGTCAAGTGTTTTGGCATAGGTTTTTTGAAAACCCAATGCCAAAAAGAATCAATTTTTTTTCATGTCTGTTTCTATTAAAACTTATGTGAATACATGTTTTATAGAATTATTTAATTACAAAATTGATAGAAAAAATATTGCTAGAAAAAAATTTTGGCATCAGTTTTTATGAAATCTATCACAAAAAATGTTTTTTAAAAATATTTATTGATTTTTTTAATAAATAAATATTAAAATAATTTTAATAAAATAACAAGTGAAACCCCCATATTTGTTTTTTAATCTCCCCACTTTTCTCCATCGATGATAATATGTAGTCCTTGGTGGACATATTCAGGTTAGGTGACATCGAGGTTTGTGGATTCTTTTGCTCTATATTTTTATTCATTTCTGAAAATATTTTTTTTTCATTCCTGTTCTGTTTACACTACAAATAATCCAAGGGAGTAAATATATATTCAGGGACAATTTTTCTTTTCCCAACTCTGAATTTTGTAAAAAAAATTATTTTTTTACGATATTTCATCAAATAAATTTATTTGTTTGTATGTATTTGATTATTGATTATTTTTTTTTTAAATTTTCGTTAATTTTTTAAATTTTTTTATTTGATGAAATTATAAAATGATTTTTTATAAAATTATATTTATATATATATATATATATTAGATGAAATTAGTGTCTATGGTCTTAATATTTTTTATTGTAACCAAATTATATATTTATGAATCAACATGAAAGTAATCAAGTAGATATAGACTCATATTTTAACATCCTAGGTAAATAAAGAATATGAAATTTTCATATTTATTAATATTTGTGAATAAAATATTAATATTACTTTTAAAAGGATGTTATGTTTGATGGCGTACCAAATACACAACAACAAGTTTCTTTGAAATCTTACGCCGCACACTAATAATATAATAATATTATTTTAAATGGTAGTTAACGCATAGCTGTTGTAATGGCAGGAATGAATAGAACTAACTAAAAAATAATTATATATGTTTTTTAATTATTTTTACATTTATACAATAAATTTTAGAGTCTTAAAATGAAAATGAATCTAATGTTAAGAATAAATATTCTAATATTCTTTAAAAGGTCGATTAACCGCCTTTTGATGGTGAACCTTTCTTAAATCTAATTTTTGTCACTTTTATTTTTTATATTTGAAAAAATAAAATCCTTCTTTCGAATCAGGACATCAAAATTTACTTTCTTCTAGTTTTTGGTATTTTTCAGATAAAGTTCATTTTTTAATGAATAGTGAATTTTTTGTATTTTAATTCAAAACATCCTTTTAATAAAATTTATTTATATGGTTATATTATATTTTTAATTGGTTTAAATTTTAATTGAAATATATTTTCACCATTTAATCCAATGGTGGTTATTGAAATTAATTTCACTTTGAAATTGGACATAAATAAGTGTCAATCTTTTGATATACATTGTTTCTTAAAAACACGCTATTTGTTTTGACAGTGGGAATTACTTATAAAATTAATTAATGAAACTTCTATGTTATGAATTTGGTAAAATGGACATAATTTTTGAATTTTTAATATCAAATATAGCTTAGGATGAAATTTTTTTATTTTTTTGAAACATCTCAATTTTTTAAGAATAGTGAAACTACTAAGTGGTAGATAAAAAATAGATTTTTTGTTTAAATGAAATTTTACCACTTCTATGACTTGAATTTCCAAAATCCGACATACATGGTTATCATTAGTAAGTAAAATGTGGTTCAATGGGATGATAATAATTTTTGGTGAATAGTCGATTTTGAGTTTTGTTAATCACGATTAAAGGTAATTAGGGTAATTTAAGGTAAAAATGATATTATAAAAATATAAAAATATCTTGAAATTTTTCCTAACCTTATTGGATGAGTCATGGACGACCATGAAAATCCATGTATGAATTTGCGGTACCCCATGGAGCCACTTGGGTAAGATAATGACATTAATACCTTTTATTTAAGTTAAAAATAAAAATGTCACAAACATGTATTGTTTTACTAAAAACATATTACAAGGGGTTATACAAGTTATAGTTTAGACTATAAATATTCATTATAAAGATAAAACTATTTACTAAAACATGGTAATCGTTTTATAATTTTTAGACATCAAATAAATAAAATTATTTATGACACAATGATGATCCAATGTTTACTTCATTAATGAATAAATTAAATAAATAAGATGATAAAGTTTAAAACAATATCCAACACTTGTCCAATACCTATTGGATGATTTTTTTTCACACATGGAAAACCATATCCTATAATTTAATGATTTTTGGAGCTATAGAAACCGAATATCATTTTATAATAAAATAATTGTTTCAAGATTTCCAAAAGAGCCCCTCCTCTCCCTTATAAAAAGACCCCCCTTCTTACCTCTTTCTCACACTTCTCAAGCCCTTTGTCTCGGAAAAACTCTACTAAAATAAGCCCCAAATATCCCTCTATTCATCCTAGAAGCCTTACCTTAGTCATAAATCTCTTCAAGAAACCCTTTTGGTTCAACCCAAGAGGAGTTACCCAATTTAAATGTAATGTCTTCTCTTATGTTCTTTGGTTTTATTTTTCTTCTCCAACCAAATAAATTTTTTTTATTCCTTTATTTTGTAACAAAAATGGTATATTAAATATACTATGATGATTTTATAATAATATTTCTAGCTACACTTACACACACCATCATCTAATGGGTAATGAACATACTGTTTTTGTGGATGGTGAATTACTACCTCACGAAACGATGATTGGTCAATCTTCTCCTACCACCTCTCATGGTGGCCATTAATATGGAACTATATTTATATATGATATATATTATATTCATTTCCTCTCTATTATTTTGTATTTTATATTTAAAAAATCCCTTTATGCTTTGCATGTTGTGAAAATGCGATAATTTCATTTGAGGAAATGTGGACTACCACCCCCTCAAATAATGTGACTCATTCACGCAATACATGGAATTTATAAAGAATGAAATTAATGAACATATTTGACTAATATATAATATATATTATACTTTAATTTTAATATATATCTCTCTCATTTTGTTTTAATTCCATTAATATGACAAAGAAATCAAAGTAGTGTTCAGGCGTACGTATAGCCTACTGTCTTCTTGAACGCTGCATTTCATTTTTTTCTCCAAATGTTATAGAATAGTATAAAATGAATATATAATGGATATATATGATATTAAAATCATTAATAATATTCTGTAGATTATGTACTTATAACTACATGGGCAATTCTTTTCAAATAAGTTCATTTTTTTGACTCATGTACCGAACATCGACAAAAACGTCTGATATGAACTCACATAAATAACTAATTATTATAAAATTAAAATATGTGATAAGAATTTAATAATAATATTTAAAATAGGTACTTAATAAATTATAAATTTACCAATGTATAATATTCAGGAATATAAAGAAACGAATAAGACAAGTCGGACTTGAGGTAAGGGATCCTACTTCTCTCTTTCTTTTTAAGTACTCTCTTTTATGTCTCTTCTTTTTAAGATCATATTTATTATGTTGGGGAATGTTCATTTATATTCTTATTACTATAATTTATATTTTAAAATGATGAGAGACCCTATTTGATCTCATCAATCCATTTTTTGGAAGTTTTAAGTGGCGCTGTTAGGATGCCGAGATTTCGTAAGGGATTTCTTATCTCTCTTTTAATTCTATGAGATTTTAAAAGTTCAACACTTATTTATTTCACGTGGTGTAATGTTTAATTACCTTTCATATATGTTATCATGATTATTTTTATATTCATGGTATTATGTGATTTATTTGGTGTTTATTATCTTTTGGTCATACGACCCGATTGATCACAACGAGGTAAGGGGTTTTTATGTCAATTTTTTTCTTGTGAGATTCATGCTACATTTGATACTATTTACTTTTGTGTGGTGTATGTACAGCCCATGATTTTATTATTTGGGTAATATAATTTAATTTATGGTTATTTACATCTTTATTTTATGACCCTTCTTTCATGGGGTGTACGCTTCGAAAGTTACCCAAATCTGTAACCGAACCATTCCCCATCCTTTTTTTAAAAGACTTATTTTTCATAAGTATATTAATTTAAATCTTATTATGTTGGGATGTGTTTTTATATATCGTTATTTCTGTAAATTTTATGTCCAAGTGATGAGATACCCTTGTTATCTCTCATCAACTCATTTTCTGAAATCTAAAGTGACGTTGTTAGGCTGTCGAATTTCTATAAGGGAACTTCTTAACCCAATTTCAATTCTTTGGGTTAAACATATACAACTTTATTATGTCATTCTATGAATATGTGTGAATGAATATTATTTTTTTTACAATTAATATCCACTTATATTGGGTTTATTTTTCACACATAATTATGTAGGTGATTTATCCTTAATCTAAGGATACCGTCTTTGTACGAGACTCCATCTCAATCACCATTCATTGAATTATATTTTGTTTTATACAAAACTTTATTTTATACAGTGTATAAAGCTAATTTAATTTTACTTCTATTAAAAAGTAATATTTTCTCTACAAATCGTTTTACTAAATGACAAAAAAGTATGTTTCTTTTTAACATACGTGGTGACAATGACATTTCTGCAGCCACAAGTGTTATTTGATCTTTGGCTTCCTTTAAAATCCATAATGTTTTTAAAGGGAAATTAAATACCATATAATGTTTTTTTTATTTTCGTTTTGAAAATGTTTTTGATAATTTTTTGATTATATCAATGTGTTGTATTGATATCTTGTTATTAAAATTTGGAAATGTTAAGTTTCCTTTATGCATGTTTTATTTGATACGATTATGTTATGGTTCTTGGGAATTGTTTATGAAGATGGGTGGTTTCGTGATAAACTATGGGCGGGTGACCCCAAGATATCTCTCCAATGCATTGGGTAACGTGAAGGAGTTAAACTCTAAGGGTTCTCCGAAGAGATTTAGGGAATATATTGTGATGGGTATTCCAAACGTAAACATGAGGGTTGATCCCTACGTAATAACGATATGAATCCTTCAAGTTACCTTTATGCCTTATGATTTCTATGAGTTATTCATAAATATTATGATTTCATGATGTATGTCAAAGTGATTATTTTTTATGAGTATAGTATCATTTCATTTATTCTTATGTATACATGGACAAATGTTTTCTTTCCGTATTTTTATATCCCTTACTAAGCTTTTTATGTTAATCCTAGGGTTTTGAAATGTTTTCCACATGAAATAGAGATGAATAGGGTCAAGGATGGGATCAAGTAAAAAAATGATATCTAAAACAAGGAACTAGACAAGACTCTTTTGTTCAAGAGTTTTTATTTTGGGAGAAAAATGTAAACTGAGTAGATGTTTCTACTTTGTAATCATTGAGATGTAATAGTTATGTCCTAATTCTCTAAAAACTAAAACCTGAAAATAAATTCAATGTGAATTATTCATTTAATTCAAGATTATGTAATGATTTAAGTCTGGGTCCTTATAGTTCGTATCGAAGTTCAGTTTAGATAACTTTAGAGGTTAGGGTATTATTTAAGCATAAGTGAGAATTTGTGTATAACCACAATGGTTAGTATATTAGATGGAGTCATTTTGAGTTGGAATGAATTTGAGAAAACTTGGATAAGTATATCTCAGTGTTTATCTTCCTTATTAGTACATTATGATTTTGTTGATATACTCACAATGACATTTTTGGTTTTAGTAAATGGATGGATCTATCATGAACCAAAGTGACAATGGGTATGAAGGAAATTGTGGTGGTTCTCTGATTAAGAGACTAGATGAAATGGGTGATTCAGTGAGGAATCTCATGGTTATTCTAAACCAACTATCAAGCAGTCATTATTAACCACTTGAAATTTGGTGAGTTCTCTAATGCATCATGTACGAGAGAACCAACTCGATGTGGAAGTTTAGGTTATAATTATATAGGTAACCATTAGGGTGTATATGATCCTTACATTTAAGGTAATTATGGTTTACTATATGTTGTGATTGAAAATGATAGGCATGAGATAAACTTGAGGATATAATATGTTGTTTTTATTTTTAATGGATTTGTCTCTTTTTGAGAATGTTATAAAATTATATAGTTTTTGAAAAAGGACAACACGCATACCGTGTGACAACCTTTCGCGTCAGAAGAAGCTGTAGGAATCGAACCCACAACCAAAGTGAAACTGGTGTTTTTCTCATACCACTTGCCTACGTAAACTCCCTGGTTAGTATGACTTATTCTTTTTAGTTAAATGATTTTATGGATCAAGAAGATATTGATTTTGGTAACTTATATTTTATCAAATGGATATCCTTAGTATAGGAAAATGATTTGGTTATTAAGTAATATATGTTATTTTGGAAGATGTTCTCTATTTCGTGGAAACAATATATTCCTATAGAAAATAGAATACTTTGAGATTTCAATTGAGGAGAAACGGTGGAATTTTATTTTGGAATAATCTATGTTTTTATTATGGACTCACGTGATTTTTGTTTTTATTAACCTTTCATGGAGGATATGTGATTAGGTTAATAACTTTTCAATATGATACTTTAAGAGTAACTAATATTATTTAAAGATAAATGTTAAGATTTATCTTGGAAGACTATGTGATTAAATCCTTCTAGGATTGGGGTTTCAATATTAGTTTGGATTACTTTGAAGAATTTTATGGACATCTATTTATTGAATGTTATTTTTTGAACTTTGGGTATTTTTTGACAAATTTTGGGGATTAAGAGTAGTTTTTCTTTTGGTAAAAGATTATCCTTTTTGGGGATTATCTGTTCTTTTACTAACCTTTTTTATTTTGGTTAATTCTAAAGACATGTGAAATATATAGTTCTTTTTTGTGGATAAGGCGATTCTCTAGAAGTTGATTATAGCACTCTTAATGTGAACAAATCTTCCTAAATACTCATCTTTTGGAGATAATATGAGTTAGTGTGAGAAATCTAGTATGAGATGAAATTCTACATGAAAATTAAGTATGTTTACTTATGTTTTCGTTAATATCATAAATAAATTTCTCAATGAAAAGTGACTTAAAACAAAAACATTGTCTGATAACTTTTCCTACTAGGGAATCAAATACCGATTAACTCATCACATGTTTTTGATTTTTTTGTGATTAACTTTCTCCTAAATAATGTTTTCTATCACTCTCCATCAGACCTTGATGGTTTGTTTTCTCCTCCATATCCATGTTTTCATGGAATCCATGTGTTGGTTATCTCGGGTGACCTTATTACTATTCTTTGTTTCATTTAAAGTGATAGTATAATTTACTCTTTTTTGATGTGGGGCTTTTAATGAAGTTTCTAAGCCCAATTTTAAAATTGCGAGGACGCAATTCCCAAAAGGGGGGAAGGATGTAACATCCCAGGTAAATAAAGAATATGAAATTTTCATTTTTATTAATATTTGTGAATAAAATGTTAATATAACATTAAAGGGTATGTTATGTTCAATGGCTTACCCAATATGCAATAATAAGATTCTTTGAAATCTTACGTCGCACACTAATAATATAATAATTTTATTTTAAATGGTAGTTAACATCTAACTGTTTTAATGGTGGGAATTAATATAACTAACTACAAAATTATTATATATTTTTGTTAAATATTTCTATATTTATCTAATAAATGTTAGAGGCTTAAAATTCAAATGATTCCAATTTTAAGAATAAATATTCTAATATTCTTTAAAATGTCGATTAACAGCCTTTTGATGGAGAAACATTTTTAAATCTAATTTTTTTCACGTTTATATGTTATATTTTACAAAATAAAATACTTCATTATAATCGGGAGATCAAAATTTACTTTCTGTTAATTTTTGGTATTTTTCCGATAAAGTACTTTTTTAAATGAATAGTGAAAAATGTTTTATTTTAATTCAAAACCTTATTTTAATATTATTTATTTATATGTATAGATTATCTTTTTAATTGGGTTAAAGTTTAATTAAAATATATTTTTACCATTTAATCCAATGGTGGTCATTGTAATTAATTTCACTTTGAAATTGGACATAAACAAGTGTCAATCTTTTGATAGATATTATTTCTTAAAAAAACGCTATTTGTTTTGATAGAGGTAATTAATTATAAAATTAATTAATGAAACTTATATGTTATGAATTTGGTAAAATGGGCATCATTTTTGAATTTGGAATATCAAATATAGATTAGGATGAATTTTTGGTATTTTTCAGAAAAACATCAATTTTTTATGAATAGTGAAACAACTAAGTGGTAGTTAAAATACAGATTTTTCGTTTAATAAAATTTTACCACTTCTATGATTTGAATTTCCAAAATCTAGCTCCCATGTTTTTCATTCATAAGTAAAATGTGGTTCAATGGGATGAAAATATTTTTTGGCGAATGGTAAATTTTGAGTTTTGTTAATCGCGATTAAAGGTAATTAGGATAATTTAAGGTAAAAATGATATTATAAAAATATAAAAATATCGTGACACTTGTCCTACCATTATTGGATGAGTCATTTCCGACCAAGACAATCCATGGGTCAATTTCTGGGACCCCATAGAGCCACTTGTGTATGATAATGACATTAATACCTTTTATTTAAAGTAAAAATCAAATTGTCACAAACAAGTATTGTTTTACTAAAACAATTTTTACAAGGGGTAATACAATTAATATTTTAGACTATAAATATTAATTAGAAAGATAAAAAGATTTAATACAACATGGTAATTTTTTAAAATTATTAGGAATCATATAAATAAAATTATTTATGACACAGTGATGATGTCGTGTTTACGCCATTAATGAATAAATTAAATAAAGAAGAAGATAATGTTTAAATAAATATCCAAAACTTGTCCAATACCTATTGGATGGTTTTTTTTCTCACATGGGCCACCTTATCCTCTACAGTAATGATTTTTGGAGCTTTAGAAACCGAATTTCCTTTTGTAATAAAATAATAGTTTCAAGATTTCCAAAAGAGCCCCTCCTCTCCCTTATGAAAAGACCCCACTTCCTACCCATTTCTCACACTTCTCAAGCCCTTCGGCTCATCAAAACTCTACTAAAATAATCTCCCAGTATCCCTCTATTAAACCTAGAATCCTTACCTTAGGAATAAATATCTTCAAGAAACCATTTTGGTTCAAACGAAGAGGAGTTACCTGATTTAAAGGTATTGTTTTCTCTTATGTTCTTTTGTTTTATTTTGATTCTCCAACCCCATAAAATCATTTTATTCCTTTATTTTGTAACACAAAAAGTATCGTAAATATACTTGGATGATGTTATAATAATTATTAGATCTACACTTACACACAACTCCATCTAATGGGTAAAGAACATACTGTTTTTGTGGATGGCGAATTACTGCCTCACGAAACAATGATTGTTCAATCTTCTCCTACCACCTCTTATAGTGGCCATTATGATGGAACTGTATTTTTATATTATATTTATTATATTTGTTGCCTCTATATTATTCTATATTTTATATTTAAAACTTACCATTATACTTTTCATTTTGTGCAAATGTGATAATTTCATTTGAGGAAGTGTAGACTACCGCCCCCTCAAGTGATGTGACTCATTCATCCAATACTTGGAATGTATAAATAATGAAATTAATGAACTTATTTGACCTATATAACATAAATATTATACTTTCATTATAATATATATATCTCTCATTTATTTTTAATTCCATTAATATTAAAAAGAAATGAAAGTAGCGTTCATACGTACGTACGACCTACCGTCCCCATGAACGCTGCATTTCATTTTTTTCTCCAAATGTTATAGAATAGTATAGAATGAATATATAATGGATATATATGATATTTAAATCATTATTACTATTCTGGATATGATATACTTATAACTACATGGACAATTCTTTTCAAACAAGTTCATTTTTTTGACTCATGTACCGAACATCGACCAAAACGTCTGATATGAACTCACATAATTAACTAATTATTATAAAATTATAATTTTTAATATGAATTGAATAATAAAATTTAAATAATTTCATTAATCAGTAATAAATTTACCAAATTTTATTATTCGGTAATATAAAGAAATGAAAAAGACAAGTCAGACTTGAGGTAAGGGATCCTACCTCTCTCTTTCTTTTTAAATGCTCTCTTTTATGCCACTTCATTTTAAACTCGTATTTCTTATGTTGGGGGATGTTATTTTATATTCCTCTTACTGTAATTTTTATTTTAATATGATTATAGACCCTATTAGATGTCATCAATCCATTTTTTTTGAAGCTTTAAGTGGTGTCATTAGGCTGCCAAAATTTCTTAAGGGATTTCTTATCTCACTTTTAATTCCATGAGATTTCAATTTTTCGCCACTTATTTACTGAATGTGGTGTAATGTGTACTGACCTTTCATATACATTATCATTATTCTATTTATATTCATGGTATTATGTGATTCATTTGGTGTTTATTATCTTTTAGTCATACGACTCGATTGATCACAATGAGGTAAGGGGTTTTTATGTCGCTTTGTATTCCTGTGAGATTCATGCTACATTTGCGACTATTTCCTTTTTTGGGGTGTATGTACTGCCCATGATTGTATTATTTAGTTAATATACATTAATTTATTGTTATTTACAACTTCATTTCATGACCCTTCTTTCATGGGGTGTATGCTTCGAATGTTACCCAAAGCGGTAAGGGAACCTTTGACCCTCCTCTTTTTAAAAGACTTATTTTTGTTAGGTCTTTTAATTTACATATTATTATGTTGGGATATGTTATTATATATACTTATTTATATAAATTTTACGTCCAAGTGATGAGATACCCTTTTTATCTCCCATCAACTCATTTTCGGAATTTTAAAGTGATGTTGTTAGGCTATCGAATTTCTATAAGGGAACTTCTTAACCCAATTTCAATTCTTTGGGATAAACCTCTACTTCTTGATTATGTAATTCTATGAATATGTGGTAATGACTCTGATTTTTTTACACTTAATATTCACTTATATTGGGTGTATTTTTCACACATAATTATGTACTTGATTTATCCTTAATCTAAGGATACCGTCTTTGTACGAGACTTTATCTCAATCACCATTCATTGAGGTATATTTTGTTTTATACACAACATTGTTTTATACGGTGTATAATCCCCTTTGACTTTTACATTTATTCAAAAGGAATATTTTCTCTATGAATCGTTTTACTTAATGACAAAAATTATGTTTCTTTTTAACGTATTGGGTGACAACGACCTTTCCGCTGCCATGAGTATTATTTGATCTTTATCATCCTTAACATGTCGTAATGTCTTTAAAGGGAAAATAAATACCATATACTCTTTTATGTATTTTGTTATTGAAAATGGTTTTGATAATGTTTTGAATATATAAATTTTTTGTATTTATATCTTGTGATTAAAATGAGGAAATGTTATGTTTCCTTTATACATGTTTTATGTGATACGATTTTGGTATGGTTCTTTAGCATTGTTTTTGAAGAAGGGTGGTCCCATGATAAACTAAGGGTGGGTGAGACCGAGATAGCTCTCCAATGTATTGAGTAACGTGAAGGAGTTAAATGCTAATGTTTCTCTGAAAAGGTTTAGGGAATATACTATGATGAGTATTCCAAACGTACCCATGAGGGTTTCTCCCTACGTAAGAATGATATGAATGCCTCCAGTTACCTTTACGTCTTCTAATTTATATGAGTTATTCATAAATCTTCTGATTTCATGAGGTATGTTAAAGTGCATTTGTTTTATTAGTAAAGTATGATTTCATTGATTCTTATGTATACATGGACTAATGTTTTCTTTCCATATTTTTATATCCCTTACTGAGCTTGTTGTGCTCATCCCAGGGTTTTGTAATGTTTTCCACATGACTTAAAGATGAATAGGGTCAAGGATGGGATCATGTAAAGACATGATATAAAAAACATGGAACTATACATGACTCTTTTGTTCATGAGTTTTTATTTTGTGAAAAAAATTTAAACTGAGTAGATGTGTCTACTTTGTAATCATTAAGATGTAATAATTATGTCAAAATTCTCTAAAACTATAAACCAGAGAAGATCCTCAATATGAATTATTCATTTAATTAAAGATTATGTAATGATTTAAGGTCGGGTCCTTATACATATATCTTATAATATAATTAATAAAATTCAATGAAAGTTTATTAAATAATACATTATATTTTTTCATTCATTTATTTGCTGATAATTATAACCAATCTTATTTAATCTTCAATAAATGTTGATGACTTTCTTATATATGCACTCCAAACAACCAAAACGTTTTGTCTTGGAAACAAACACTCAAGGAGGTGATATTTTTTATAAACCATAGAATCTAAAAGGCCAAAAACATGGTATAAAATCTTTATTTTATAATATTATCTTTATTGAAAAATTTTCATCATGAAGACACTATATAATTATGTCGTTAATCACTAGAAAATAGAACATCCATAATGGTTGTTACTTTGTTTTATTAATAAAATATCCTTTGAGATTGGTTTTATTATGCAGTAAAAAAAATTTTGTTGCACAGTTAGTCCATTTTTCTCTAAAAATATAGATCCATTCTCCTTTTTTCAATTAAATACCTTTACCACACTACAAAAAACAGTACACTTGAGGGGGTTATTAAGAGGGGGTTATGAAAAAACCCCTCTAAATTCATTTTATGTGTAATTAGAGGGGGTCCTACATAAACCCCTCTAATCATTGAAATTAGTGGGGGTTATAAACCCTGTCTAAATTCATTTTATATAAAAAATAGAGTGGTATTATGTACAACCCTCACTAATTATCAAATTTAGTGGGTGTTAAGGAACCCTTACAATTTCTTAAATTGGAAGGGGGTTTTGAACCCCCTATAAATTTTTTAACATTATTTTTTTCATATACACATGGATTTTAGAGGGGGTCCAAACCCCATATAATGTCTTAAATTAGAGGGGGTTCAAAACCAACTTTGATATCTTAAATTAAAGCGGGATAAAAACCCCCCTCTAATTTTTTAAATTAGAGGGGGCTTAAAACTCCCTTTTGCCTTAAAATTAATGATGGTTCAAAAACACCTCTAATTTAATAGTTTATAGTGGTTGTGAACCCCCACTATTTTTTTTAAATTCAACTTCAATAATATATATATAATTAAAAAACAGTATATAAATGTATTTAAATACATTGTATGAACATATTATATAAAATATTTATATGATTGTATAAGATTGTATTTATATATATACATAAATATAATGGTAAAATATTATGTACATTAATATATATTTATGTTTATAAATTTTATTTCATATAATATTAATTATTTATAATATAAATGAATAAACATTATATATATATATAATTTATTTAAAAAATATATCATATAAATACCCAATCTTGTAGTTTTTATAATTTATATTCTAATAATAACAAATATATTTTTAAATAATATATTTATTATTTTGTAATATATATAATTAATATTATATGAAATTGAATTTATATAAATAAATATATATTAATTTAAAAAATATTATACAATTATATTTATTGAAATACATATATATTAATGTATAAGAAAATAAATATATGTATTGAAATACATTACATAAATATTTGTATAAATTTCATTACATATATTATTAATTATATTTTTTAAAAATTGTATTTCATATAATATTGATTATATATAATATACATAATAATTATATATTTTATACAATTTTATTTCAAATAATAGTATATAAATATTGTTATAAATAATATTTCATATAATATCAATTATATGAAATATAAATATTTCCATACATTGTATTTCATAAAAAATAATTAAATATTAATTATAAATAATATTATACTATTTATACAAATAAATATATATATTAATATAAAAAATAATAAATATATGTATTGAAATACATTATATAAATATATTTTTAAATACCTTATATAAATATAATATGTAAATACATATATATATTTTTTCATTAAATAAATAAGTATACAATATATAAATGTTTATTTAAGTATATAAATAGATTATGTAAATATATAATATAAATGTATTTAATATAATATATGTATGATATAAATCATAAAATAAATGTATAATATTTATAAATCCTACATATAATTTTTATAGTTTAAAAACTAAGTGTAATAACAATAATAATATTTAAGTAAATATATATTATAATTATATTATATCTAAAAATATTATATAAATACATAAACAAACACACACCAATATAAATTTATTAATAAATATATATTTATATATGAAAATATAATTATTTAAATATATTATACGGATAAACATGTATATAATATAAAAATACATTTTTATATATAAATATAATTTATATGAATATATTTATAAATAAATAATCATATGACTATATACATTTAAATATATAGTTTATATAAATATATATTTGTTATATATTAAAATTAATTTAACGTTATTATCTAAATTGTATTTATTAGAATAGACAGTACTATATATATAAATATATTTATGCTTATTATAAAACATGAATTTGAAATGTTGGAGTTGTACCAAATGATTGACGTGCGCTCGGAGACTGATTGATCCATGTTTGAAACCTCACAGATGAAAAAATTTAAACAGGGGGGATATTGCATCATGGGACAGTGTGGGGGAGAAAGGAGGGAAGGTTGGGGGGACTTTGTGGTGTAGTGCAGCACATGGGAGAAAGGATGGCAAGCTAGGGGACTTCACGGCGTGGTGCAGTGCATGACATAATGGAGGGCTCATGGGACATGAGGGGAGGAGTGAAGGAGGGTGGGAGGTATGGGAAAGGGGGAGAGGGGGACTAGGATAGAGAGTGCATGTTCCTGGGAACTAGATGGATAGGATGGAGAGGAAGGAATAAGAGAGAGCATGGGGGCATGGGAACCAGATAGAGAAGAGGGAATAGACGCCTGGGAACCGGGTGGAGAGGATTGAATGGATAGGAGAGAGTGGTGGGCCTAGGAACTAGATGGAGAGGCTAGGTGAGTGAGAGGGTGGGCGGTTTTTAATGCGACGTTGTTGGAAAAAAAATATAGCATTAGTGAGGTTTTTAAAACTGCCCCAAATATTTTAAAATTCAGGGCGGTAAAAACCACCCCTAAAGCCCTTAATTAGAAGCTGTTATAGTTGTAACTGCCTCTAATGGTGGGGTGTCTGAGAAATTTATGTCAATGTTATATGGGGTTTTAACCCCTTCTACTATAACCACCACTAAAGTCACACTGATTATAGCATCAGTACCACATTACCACACCTAATAACAGTGGGTAGGCACATTTATAAGGACCCATCCTTAAACATTACATAATCTTGAATTATGCGAAGAATTCACGTAGAGGATCTTTTAAGGTTTAGAGTTTTAGATAATTAGGCCATAACTATTATATAAGAACTTGAATATTACATGTAGACACTACTAATCAATATCTATTTTTCATAAATCAAAAACTCTTAAAAAGAAACATGTCAAGTTCCTTGTTTTAGACAACATGATTTTTCCTTGATCCCATCCTTGACCCTATTCATCTTTATGTCTTGTGGAAAACAATTCAAAACCTTGGGATGAGCATAAAAAGCTCAGTAAGGGTAATAAAAATTGAAGGAAAACATTAGAATATAAATAAATACAAATCAATGAAACCAATACTTTTCAATTATAACATACCTTACAAAATGGGGTTAGTACCGGTGGTTTGTGGAGGTTTTGTATGGTTCCCACTTACCCAAAAAGTTGTTTCTTAAAATAAAAATAAAAAATGGATTGTGGATAAAGGTAACATATGGCATTCATAACATTCTTACATTGTTTCTCTCACAGCTACATAGGGAGTAATATTTGGGATAAATGTCACAGTATATTTTCTAAATCTCTTAGGAGAAACATTAATTTTTACCTCCATCATGTTACCCAAAGCATTGGAGAGCTATCTCCGGCTCACCAACTCTAGGTTTATCATGGAACCACCTGTATACGTAATAAATTCCCAATAACCATAACATATTCATAACCCATAAAACAAGCATAAAAGAGAGATAACATTTCCACATTCAAATATCATTTCAAGATATTGACATAATCAATACTTTTTCAAAACCATTTTCAAAAAAATTTAAAACATTTAATAAAGACATTTTTGAATCAAAGTGTCCCATACCACATTGAAACTTTTGAAACATTAATGACCATATAAATAAATCCTTAAAACCATTTTTAAAACATGGACATTAATGATAAAGATTTAGAAGAATAAATCATTAAAAATTTTGAAACAATATTTTAGTGAAAAAGTTTTTAACAAAATAAGAGACTCTCAAATAAAAATAATTGAGGAATGACATTGAATAAATACTTTAAAATATCATGAGAATAAATGGATTAATGATATAATATGCCAAAGGACTGTATATGCACCATATAAATGTGAATTGGTGCTTAAAAAATGAAGTCTCAATGGAATGTAATTTGAGATGAAATCCATTTTAATGATGGTATCCTTAGATTGAGAATAAATCAATTACATAATTGTGTGTGAAAAATATAAGAACACTCAATATAATTGGATATTCAGTGTAAATTTATCATAGTACATTCAAACATGTTCTTTTATAGACAAAACCAATGACTTGATATTTTAACTCAATGAATGTAAATTGTGTTAAAATTACTCTTATCAAGTTCATATCAATGAATTGAGAATTTATCAATAGTGGTATTACGTGCATCGAAAGTATATCAACACAAAGGGGAGTAGAAAACTACCACATAAAAAACAAACAGTGATTCCACACATAATCATCGCATGACATAATTATGAATTAGAAGATTAACCCAAGGAATGTAATTTGGGTTAAAAAGTTCCCTTATCGATTTGGTAACTTACGAATCAAACAGCACATGAAAGGAGAATCATTTAATGAATATTTAAATACCCATAAATTAATGTATATTACATAAATAGAACAAATCATGGGTAGTATGTACTCCACACAAAGGAAATAGTGACAAATATAGCATTAATCTCATGGGAATAAAACGTGAGATGAAAACCCCTTACCACGTTGTAATCAATCGAGTCATATGAATAGAAGTTAATAAACACCAAATTAATAATATAATACCATGAATATAATGATAATAATGAAAATATATATGAAATGGTAGTACACAATACACCACATGCAATAAATAATTGGAAAACAATGGAAATCTCATGGAACTGAATGTGAGATAAGAAATCCCTTACCTCGTGTCCGACTTGACTTGTTTGTTACTTGTTCATCCTGAATAATAAACATAAGTTAATTTATACTTGATTGAGAACCATTTATCATGTGTATTATTCCTTTTATATCACTTATTACCATCTTATAAATAATATGTAATCATTTAAGTTAATAATGGTCGTTTTGTCGATATTTGGTACTTGAGTAAAAAAATGAACACCTTACAATTACATGTTTTCCATGTGGTCCGGAGTACAATATATATAGAATTATATTAATTGTTTAGATATCATATATATCATATATATCCATTATATATGTGTCTTTATAACAGTGCATAACATTTGGAGATAAGAAATGAAATGCACTGTTCATAGAGACGGTAAGTAGTACGTACGAATGAACACTACTTTCATTTCTATTTCATATTATAATGGAATGGAAAATTAATGATAAAAAAGTATATTATAATTCCAGTATAATATCAGATATATAAATTCATTATCTCTACCCTTTATAAATTCCACATAAGGCTTGAACAAGTCATATCACTTTGGGGGCGGTAGTCCGTACTTCCTCAAAAGAGATTATCGTATTTACCCAATATAGAAACCATAATGCTATTCTTTAAATGGAAAATACAGAAGCATAGGAACAAGATAAATATAATATATATCATATATACATATCTTTCCATCATAATGGCCACTATAAGAGGTAGTCTGAGATATTTGAATAATCATCATTTCGTGAGGCAGTAGTTCGTCGTCCATAGAAACAATATGTTCTTTTCCTATTAGATGGAGGTGTGTGTAATTGTGGTTTGATTCCTTCTCATAAAACCTAAATATTATATTTAAGATACTGGTGTTGTTATAAAATAAATAAATATAAATAGTTTATCGGGTTTGAGAAGTAAAATAAAGAAAAATAAAACAAAATAATTTAATAGAAGTTGTTACCTTTAATTCAGGTAACTCCCTTTGGTTTGAACCAAAAGGACTTCTTGAAGTGCCTTATAAATAAATTATGGCTTCTAGGTAAAATAGAGGGATATTGAGAGCTTATTTGGGTAGGCTTTGGATGATCCCAGGGGCTTGAGAGGTCTGAGGAATGGGTTATATGGGTGGCATTTTATAAGGGAGAGGATGGGGTCTTTAGGAACGTGTGAAAATATTCTTTTATTATATAATAATTTTCGGTTTCTAAAAGTCCAAAACTCATTAAGGTCTATGAAAAGATGACTCATGGTCAAAATAAATTCATCCAATAATAATTGGATAGGTTTTGGATATTATGTTAAAATTAATAATCTTCTATTTTTAAATCATTTATTACTGAGGTAAATACTACATCATTATGGTGTCACAAATAATTTTATTTATTTGACGTCTAAAAATTATAAAAAAATTCCATTATATAGGAAATCGTTTTATATTTTCAAGGAATATTTATAGTCTAAATTATAACTTATAAAACCCCATGTAAATATAAATTTACTAAAAGATATTTGTTAGTGTCATTTTTGTCTTTACTTTAAATTAATTAATCTGATGTGTAATAATCACTCCCATGTGACCCCATGAGGTCCCAAAATCAACCCAAGGATTCCCATAGTCGTTCATGACTAATCCAATGAGGATAGGAAAAGAGTTAAGGTAATTTGTTTTATTATAATATATTTTACCTTGAATTTCCCTATTTACCTTTAACCATGGTAAATAAATGTCAAAAGTTACTATTCACCAAAAAATTATTTTCATCTTATTGAAAAACATTTTACTTTTTAATAATAACCATGTTTTTCAGATTTTTGAAATTCAATTCACAGAAGTGGAAAAATATTATTTAAATGAAAAATTCAGTTTTTAACTACTACTTAGTGGTTCCACTATTCATCAAAAATTGAAGTTCTTCAGAAAAATAAAAAAAATCAGCCTAAGATATATTTGATATTCTGAATTGAAAATTGATTCCTATTTTATAAAATTAAAAACATAGAATTTTCATTAATTAATTTGAAATTAATTTCCGTTTTCAAAACAAATAATGTATTTTTAAGAAACAGTATCTATCAAATGATTGACACTTATTTTTGTCCAATTTCAAAGTGAAATTATTTCCAATGACCACCATTGGATTAAATGGTAAAAATATAATCTAATTACACTTTGAAACCAATTAAAAATTTAATCTATCAATATAAATAAATTATATTAAAATGAAGTTTTGAATTAAAATACAGTATTTTAAATTTTTTATTGAAAATTGAACTTTATTAGAAAAATAAAAAAAATTTACCCAAAGTAAATTTTGATGTCCATATTCCAAATAAGAATTTATTTTGTCAAATAGAACATATAAAAGTAACCAAACTATATTTAAAAAGGGTTCTCCATCAAAAGGCGGTAAATCAGCCTTTTAAAATAAATTATGAATAAAATCGGATTCTTCCTTATTTTAAGCCTCTAAAATTTATTGGGTAAATGTTAAAACATTTAACAAACATGTATAATCATTTATTTCATTAGTTATGTTCATTTCTTTCATTACAATGACTATGCATTAATAACCATTTAAAATAATTTTATATTATTATATTTTAGTATGACCCAACGTTGTGTGCAACGTAAGGTTTCAAAGAAACCCGTTGTTGTGTATCGGGTACGCCATCAAACATAGAATCCCCTTTAAAGTAAATTTAATTTCTAATTCACAAATATTAATAAATATGAAAAGTTAATATTCATTATTTTCCTGAGATGTTACATCCTTCACCCCTTTTGAGAATTGTGTCCTCATAATTCTAAAAGCTTCCTCCAAAACTTCATTGAAAATCCCACATCCAAAAAAGAGTCTATAAAACTATGACATTCAAATAAAGAAAGAGTAGTACAAAGGTCATAAGAGATAACCCACACTAGGATTCCATATAGGAAAACATGGATATAGAAGATAAAACAAACCACCAAGTTCTGATGGAAAGTGATAGAACACATGTTTAGAAAAAAGTTAACCACCAGAAAATCACAAACTTATGATGTGTTAAACGGTATTTGATTACCCTGTAAGAATTGTAAACCAAAAATGTTTTTTTACATTACTTTTCCTAATATTGAGGAACTAATTTAATATATAGAATAATAACATAAAAAATTGTACATACCTTCAAGTAGAGTTTCATCCATTAATAAGTTTCCACCAAAAACTAATCTTTTCTCCAAACAATGAGCATTCAAAAATACTTAGTCACATCAAATTCACAAGAATCATCTTCTAGAGAATCACATAATCCATAAAAGAATAACATTATATTTCCCTTGTCTTTAAGAATCAACTAAAACCAAAATGGTTAGTACGAGATCATATAATCCCCAAAAAGGATAATCCTTTATAAAAAGAAATTCTAATATTAATCACCAAAATTCAACCAAAAATACACAAAGACCAAGAAATACTATTCAATAGACAATTGTCCTTAAAATTATTCAAAATAATCCAAAATAATATTGAATCTCAAAAATAAAAGTATTTTTTCACATAGTCTACCACAGTAAATCTTAACTTTTATCTCCAAAAACATCAACTACTTTTAATGTCTCCTTTTGAAGTGTTATTAACCTAATCACATATTATCTATGATAGGTTAATCATTTCCATAAATAACCCAAATCACTATATGTCCATAATAAAAACATGGAATCTTCCAAAATAAACTTCCACCATTACTCATTAGATGAAAATATAATTATTCCTTGAATAACATTTTTTTATATCACGCTTCAGGGTTACACATACTATAAAAAGACTTCCAATGTAATCATGTCATCAAAAGTGACTTAATACATATAAGAATTTCATTATCTTAAAATCTTCCATAACTCTTGAATCCCTTACATGTTGAATTCTTACTCATTCAACATTCTTCATGATCCATTAACCATTTTTAGCAACTTATTATGAAATACTTCTTTCCTACAAACAAAATCATGAATCATATCCTAAGACTCAATAATATAAAACAAACGTTAAGAAATAGTCCATACCTTTCATTGGTTATTGTCAGTTTCATTATCCCTAATTGGAATGGAATTAGGTATTGATAAACAAAACATTGAATGATATTGGTGATCCTATTCTCGAAACTTCTCAATAGGACATCTGTTTGTATAATGACCATGCACACCACATTTAAAACATTCAATTGATCCCTCAGAAATAACTTATTTTACTTTCCAATAGTAAATGGATTCTTCCTTTTTCCCTATCAGGTTCTTGGTTTATGACCTTAATTGCCACATATATAGCATCTTCCTGTCCCTTTTAATCATTTTAGGCGTTTCTTTCCACATCCATGACACATAGGTTTTTGAACATACTTACCATTATGATTATTACCTGAACTTTTGTACAGATTTGTTTCTCACATATATGATGCTTTATAAAAATAACAATGGTTTAGGTGGTCAATCATGAATCTAGACAGTTGGTTGGGAATAACCACAAGAGTTTTCATTGAAGCTCCCATTTCATTCAGTTTCCCATTCGAAAACCCATCACAGCGTTCTTCACATTCCTTATTGCTTTGGTGCATGCTAGATCCAACCATTTACTAAAACCAAAATGGTTAGTGTGATTATATCAGTAAAATCATCATATAATATCTTATGAGAAGGGTAAATACTAAGATAGACTTATTCATATTATCTTAAATTCATTAACATTATCTATCAAATCTACGACTCTTTCCATTATGCTAACCATTATGGTTATGTCACTTGTGATTAAATAACACCCTAACCTCTAAAGTTATCTAAATTGACCTCTGATACCAATTATAAGGACCCAACCTAAAACATTACAAAATCTTGAATTATGTCAAAAATTCACATTGAGGATCTTTTCAGGTTTAGAGTTTAGAAAATTAGGCCATAATTATTACATAACAACTTTAATATTACATGTAAAACCTACTACTCAGTATCCATATTTTTCATGAAATAAAATCTATTAAAATGAAACATGTCTAGTTCTTTGTTTTAGACAGCATGGTTTTCCTTTGATCCCATCCTTGAACCTATTCATTTTTAAGTCCTATGGATGAAATTTTAAAAACATGGGATGGGCATAAAAATCTCAGTAAGGGTTATAAATTAAGGAAAGAAAACATTATCCCAACAATAAATACAAATCAATAAAACCAATAATTTTCCATCATAACATACCTTACAAAATCATAAGATTTATGAATAACACAAAGAAACAAAAAATAATAATGGTAACATATAGAATTCATAACATATTTAGATTGTAGCTATCACAGCTACATAGGGAGTCACATTTGGAATACCCATCATATTATATTCCCTAAATCTCTTAGGTGAAACATTAACATTTACCCCTGTCAGGTAACCCAATGCATTGAAGATCTATCTCGTTCTTACCCACCCTAGGGTGATCATGGAACCACCCATATATGTAAACAATGCCCAATAACTATAACATATTCAAAACAAATAACACAAGCATAAAGTAAAGATAACATTTCCACATTCCAATATAATTTCAAGATATTTACATAATCCATGCTTTGTCCAAATCATTTTAAAACCAATTTAAAACATTTAATAAAGAGATTTTTGAATCAAAGTGTCCCATACCACTTTGAAACTTTTGGAAACATTAATGTACATATAAATGAATCCTTAAAACCATTTTTAAAACAAGTACATTTATGATAAATATTTAGACGACTAAGTCATTAAAACATTTAAAATAAAATTTTAGTTAAAGCATTTTTTTACAAAATGAGAGACTCTTGAATACAAATAATTGATGAATAACACTGAATAAAACATTATAATATCATGAGAATAAATGGATTCTTGATATAATATGACAATGGATAGTATATGCACCATATAAATTGAATAGGTGCATAACAATAATGAAATCTTAATGGAATTTAATTTGAGTCAAAATTCCTTATAAAGATGGTATCCTTAGATTAATGATAAATCAGTTAAATAAGTATGTTTGAAAAATATAAATACACTCAATATGATTGGATATTCAGTTTAAATTGATCATTGGACATTCACACATGATTGTTTTAAGACAAAACCAATGACATGGATTTTTAACTCAATGAATGAAAATTCAGTTAAAATTACTTTTATCAACTTTATATTGAGGACATTAGAATTTATCAATGGAGTTATTATGTGTATCAAAAGTATATCCACACAAAGGGGAGTGTAAAATTACCACATAAATAAACAACTAGTGATTCCACACATAATCATAGCATGACATAATTATGAATTAGATGATTAACCCAAGGAGTGAAATTGGGGTTAAAATGTTCCCTTGCCGATTTGATAACATACGAAACATACACCAAATGAAAAAAAAATCATTAAATGAAGATTTAAATACCAAAAAATGAATTTATATTACAAAAATATTACAAATAATGGGAAGTAAACAAACCACACAAAACAAATAGTGACAAATATAACATGAATCTCACAGGAATAAAAAGTGAGATAAAACCCCTTACCACGTTGTAATCAATCGATTCGTATGACCAAAATTTAATAACCACAAAATGAATCATAGAATACCGGGAATATAAATATAATGATGATAATATATTTCAAATGGAAGTTCACAATACACAAAATACAATAAATAAGTGGCGAATAGTGGAAATCTTGTGGAATTGAAAGTGAGATTAAAAATCACTTACATCGTGCCCGACTTGACTTGTTTGTTCCTTGTTCTTCCTGAATAATAAACATTAGTTAATTTATACATGATTAATAACCCTTTTTCAAGTTTATTATTCCTTTTATATCACTTATTACCATGTTATAAACAATATGTAATCATTTATGTTAATAATGGTCATTTTGTCGATATTTAGTACTTGAGTAAAAAAATGAACACCTTATAATTACATCTTGTCCATGTGGTCAAGAGAACATTATCTCGAAAATAATATTAATTATGTATATGTCATATATATTAAGTATATATATGAATTTATAACAGTACATAACATTTGGAGATAAGAAATGAAATTCATCGTTCATGGAGACAGTAAGTCGTACGTACGCATGAACGCTACTTTCATTTCTTTTTCATATTGTAATGTAATGGAAAATTAATTATACATAATTATATTATAATTAAAATATAATATCACATATAATTTCATTAACACTACCCCTTATACATTCCACATAAGGCCCGAATGAGTCATATCACTTTGACTGGGTGGTAGTCTGTATTTCCTCAAATGAGATTATCTTATTTACCCATTATGGAAAAAATAAAGGTATTCTATAAATGAAAAATAAAGAAGCATAGAAACAGTATTAATATAATATATATCATATATAAATATATTTATATCATAATTTCAACCATGAAATGTGGTTGGAGAAATTTCAACAATCATCGTTTCATAAGGTAGTAGTTCGTCGTCCACAAAAATAGTCTGTTATTTTCCCATTAGACAGAGGTGTGTGTAAGTGTAGTTGAAATCCTTGTCATAACTAAAACCTAGAATATTGAGGATACTAGTGTTGTAATAATATAAAGGAATAAAAATAATTTTGGGGGTTGGAGAAGTAAAATAAAACAAAATAAAACAAAAGAATTTATGTGAAACTCTTATCTTTAATTCGGGTAACCACATTTGGTTAGAACCAAAAGGACTTCTTGAAGTTCCTTCTACAAAAGGTAAGTCTTCTATGTAGAAGATAGGGATCTTGAGAGCTTATTTGGGTAGGTTTTGGACTGGACAATGGTCTAGAGAGGTGTGACGAATGGGTTAGAGGTGAGAGCTTTTTATACTGGGGAGGGGGGTTCTTTTGGAAAGTGTGAAAATATTATATTATTATCTAAAGATTTTCGGTTTCTAAATGTCCAAAACACATTAAGGTCAAAGTTAAGATGACTCATGGACGAAATAAATTCATTAATTATGAATTTGATGGGTTTTGGATGTTATTTAAATATTTATAATCTTATTTATCTAAATAATTTATTAATGGGGTAAATACAACATCATTTCTATGTCACAAATAATATTATTTATTTGATGCCTAATTTTTTTTTAAAAAAATAAAATGATGTAGTAAATAGTCTTATCATTCCAATTAATATTTATAATCTATAAGATAACTTATATAACCCCATGTAAATATTATTTTACTAAAGGATATTTATTTTTTCATTTTTGTCTTTATATTAAATTAATTAATATAAAGTGTCATTATCAATTCTAAGTGGATACCTGAGTTCCCAAAATTTACCAAATTATTCCCATGGTCGTTCACGACTCATACAATAATTTTAGGACAAGTGTTAAGGTAATTTGTATCATTATAATATTTTTTAAAATTGAATTACCAAATTTACCTTTAACTGCGGTAAATAAAAGTCAAAAGTTACTATTCACCAAAAAAATTATTTCCATCTTATTGAAACAAATTTTACTTACTTATAACAAACAATTATCTAGGATTTTTGAAATTCAATTCACAAAAGTTTTAAAATTTCATTTAAATGAAAAAGTCAGTTTTTAACTACTACTTAGTGGTTTCACTATTCATCAAAAATTGAATATTTCCGAAAAATACCAACAATTCAGCCGAAGATATATTTGTTATTATGAATTTAAAAGTGATATCTATTTTTTAAAATTCAAAACCTAGAAGTTTCATTAATTAATTTAAAATAAATTCCCATTGTCAAAAAAGATAGCGTGTTTTTAAGAAACAATATCTATCAAAAGATTGACCGTTATTTATGCCCAATTTCATTGTGAAATTAATTCCAATGACCTAAATTAGATTAAATGGTAAAAATATAATCTAATTAAATTTTAAAACCAATTAAAAATATCATCTAACCATATAATTACATTATATTAAAAGGATGTTTTGAATTAATATACAATATTTTTCACTTTTTATTAAAAATTGAATATTATCAGAAAAATAACAAATATTTACCCAAAGTAAATTTTGATATAAAAATTATAAATAAGAATTTATTTTTTCAAATAGAATATATAAATGTGACCAAAACATGTTTTAAATAGGGTTCTCTATCAAAAGGTGGTAAATAAACCTTTTAAAGTAAATTATGCTTAAAATCATATTATTTCTTATTTTAATCCTCTAAAATTTATTGGGTAAATATAAAAACATTTAACAAACATGTATAATAATTTTTTTAGTCAGTTATATTTATTCCCTCCATTACAATGGCTAGGAATTAATAATCATTTAAAATAATATTATATTTTTTTTTTCAGTATGACCCAATGTTGAGTGCAACATAAGATTTCAAAGAAAACCATTGTTGAATATCAGGTATACCATAGAACATAGAAATTAATATTTAATTCACAAATATTAATAAATATAAAAACATCATATTCTTTATTTATCTGTGATGTTAAAACATTTGTAGAGGTTACTCATAACAGCCGCTAATGTTTTTAGAAGGGGTTATAAAGACATCTAAATTCATTAATAACCCCCTCTAAACTCATTTTTTATAGTGCCAATAACATCTAAAAATTGAAATTACCTTTACCTCAATGAAGCTTCTATAATTAAAAAGTCTTTTAATATGATTAATATGTTTTAAATGTGTTAGAAAAACATTTACAACTGAAACAAAAACAAATTCAAATATTATATCAACATCCACAAATTACAAGGAATATTACCTCCAATAATCATTAAAAAATCCAAAAAAATGTGGTACTACACATTCTATCTTGAGGGATCTAGGTAGAACAATAGTGGTGTTTTCTGATAGTCGTTTAAAAATCTATCTAAACATTAAAAAAGTAACTTTGTTCATTTAGTAGGTTTATCATGAATAGTTTATATTTAATTATTTAAAAAATATAAATATATATAGTAGTTTATGTTTTATTTTATTCTTAACAATCATTGATATTCCCTACCTGATCACCAATCATTTTGATTGTATGTTTTTATATTTATAATTTTTAGGTTTTTATATATATTTTTAAATATTTATATGTTTATATATATTCACCATTTATATTGTGATCTTAGGTATTTAATGGATTGTAATTTGATATATTATTGGAGAACCACTAAATAATATGAAAAAGGAGTGGCTAATTTCTTGTAATTTTCTAAATAAAATATTCAAAACATAGATTTCAATTTATTTCTATGCATGTGGTGTCTGAATATGTGAAATTTAAATTCTAGATAAATTAAGGATCATCACATTTTCTATGGATTTATCCATAATTATACATGTTGGATCTAGCATTGTGAAAGAACCAAAAATTCAACATCTAATGTTGATTGAAAAATTAAGATTGAAGAAAATGATCATATTGAAAAGTTGATTCATGATATATATGTTTAAACCATCAAAAAATAGAAAATGTTTGAATGGTTGTATAGAGATTATAAGAAACTATTATTCACAGGTTGCACAAAATATACAGTGTTTTCAGCAGTATTGTGATTAGTAAACATGAATTCATGAAATGGGTTAACTGATAAAAATTTCTCTAACTAACAGGAAATTTTATAACATATACTGTTAGAGGGAATCAATCAAATATATTCTAATTATGAGGAAAATAAAATATCATTCCCAATGGGATTGGTGTTTAAAAATATACATGCTTTCTCCCACTGATATTATATTTTATAGGAAGGCATATGAATATTTATCAAAATTTCCTCATTTTGGGACACCATGTTATAAGATGGATTAAAACATCAACTCTAATTAATTATCAGGTACTGACATAAAACCTCTTGCAAAATTAGTTTGGTTCCTTCAAATAATTATTTCTAATAATTCCTATAATTCAACTCTGATTCATTCTTAGGTACTGGAATCAAATCTACTACTAAATATATTTGGTACCTAGAGTAATTCCACTTTTGATGCAATCATTTTCAAATTCAATTGATGAAAAATGGTTAAGATGGAATACTAGAGAGTGCATGTTAGATGGTAACTTACTTCACCCTACCAATTCAGCACAATGTAAGAGATTTGATAAATATTTTTGGATTTTGGTTGTGATGTTATAAATCATAGAATGGTACTATACACATATGGAATGAATCCATATCGCTGGATAAATAGACAACATTGTTCAAAACCTATTTATGGTAGTTTTCAAATTGTATCCACAAAAATGTTTGAAGAAAAATTATTTTATAATGATAGCGATGATTTTTCGACCAAAAAATCCAGGAAACGATACTGAGGTGTATATTTAACCACTAATTAATGATTTAAAACATCATGTAGGATACATGTGTTATAGTTTTTTATGTATATAGGAAAGATTATTTTCTTTCACATGTTATGATAATGTTCAGTATAAATTACCTTCTTGAATTTGGAAACTGATCTAGATGAAGTGTTAAGAGATATAAATCATGTCCCATTTTTGAATAAGAGACTTCATATTATCAATAACAAAATGGGATAAATACAGTGTACATGGAAAATTGAATATTATTTCAAATTGATCATACTTATCATGGATTGAAATAAGAATTTAATGGTTTGTAGGAATATAATCTCTCCCAACAACCATTTTCATATGAATAATATTATCATATTGTGAAAAACATTGATATCGCATTTGGAAATAAAGATTGTTTTTGTCATAAAAAATTTATCTAGATGAAACATTATATCTTTTTCAAACTACTTTATTATATATTTTTAGAGATAGAACATAGAACTGATATTATGCATATTGATAAAAAAATATGTGACAGTTTGATTAGAACATTTTTGGACATAAAAGGAAAGATAAAAATGGATTGAATGATATATTTGACATGATATCAATAAGAATTATTTTGGAAACCCCACTAAAAAAGTATAAAAAACTTATTTATCTCTATCTTGTCACATGTTAGGTATGAGTGAGAAGCTGTTTTTTTGTTAGTGTCTACATGGTATTCAAATTCCCATCAAATATTATTTAAATTTTATTAATTTAATGTTATTAAATGTTTTAAAATTAATTTGTTTGAAATCTTATTATATCCCTGTAATGATGCAACAACTACTACTGGTTGTAATTCATTTTATATTTCCAACACCATTCCGAAATACTATCACCATGTTATAAAATTTATTCAAATCCATTTGAAGAAAAATCATTGTATAAATGTTTTAGATGTGTTGGAGAAGTAGTTTACTATTATTCTTCATAAAATTGAAATATATTTCCCACCTACATTTTTGTATATAATGGTCCATGTAGTGATTCATATGGTTTATGAGATATGAATATGTGGGCTTGTTTATTTACGTTAAATGTATCCTTATGAAATATATATGAGAATTTTTAAGGAATATGTTAAAAATCCTTATAGACTAAATGCCTCTGTTGTTCAAAAATGTATCGGAAGAGGTGATTTAGTTATATACTGATTATTTGTATGAAGAGGATCATGTTGGTCTACCTATATCTCAACATATGATAGTTGATAGTGAATTTAGATGGATTCTCAGCTTAAAGGTAAATTTTATTTCATGTGATGATGTGATGTAGGCACATTTTTAAATTTTAAACAAAACTAATGAGGTTAAACCATATATTCCATCACCTATTGTAGAATTAAAGGTATGATATCTAAAAAGGAATGAAAAGTGGTTGATGATTGAGAAAAAAAATATTTTGGATTCGTGGTTTAAAAAGAATGTCATGATAGATATATCTGCATCAGAAACATTGAAATTGTTGGAAGAGAGATTTTATCTTATGGTAATCACAAGAATTTCCTTCCATATTAATGGATACAAATTTTTCAAAAAATGGATAAAAAGAGTATATTTCAAAATATTAGGGTAATGGTCATCGCTGATGTAGTTAACTTTTTGAGTGTAAAGGATAGAACCCAATTTATGCATCAATGAAATATTTTAGAGTTTGTGAGGATATATGGTAAATTTATTATACTAAAATTTGAGTCACAATGTTTAAATGAAAATGGGTTGCTAGTAATTGTGGTGTAAACATAATGATTATGTGTCTACACTGGTTGATTTGAAAAGATTTACTACCCAAGTGGAACCACTTATCATGCTGACACGTGAAAATAAAATATTTTAAATGATCAATTCATCAAATGATCAGTGGTATGTTGTTTTTTATGGGAAAAAAATTCATTTTGGTGAAGAGTATGAGGATAATGTTAAGGATTTATATTAAGATTATTCATCTATTTCATGATTCACGGACGATAACAATGACTATAATGTGGAAATGGCCCAATCTGTATGAAATTTTAGTACTGAAGGGATATGGTAAAATTAAAAATTACCCTCCTAATTATTATAGAAAATATTTATATCTTAATTATTTTTTGGAAATTTACATTTATAAAAACCCTTTTTTATTAATTACCTGATGTAAAAATTTTATTTTATTGATTAATTATTATTTTTTGTGTTCAATTTTATATTCAATGGTTATGGTTAAATATTTGTTTATTGAAAAAACCAACATGCATCCTTATGTTTTGGTTAAATAAATCAATATAAAAAAACATTTTTTTGTAAATGTTATATTTTAATTTCAAATATTTTATATCATTTTTGAATTTCTATTTATATATAATGGATTATTTTTTATTGTTAAAGAATTAGGGAATCAGAATTTTTCTAAACATACATATGTGTGGAATTATTTAATACTTACATATTTGTGTTATCAATTTTTTAAAATATTGAATTTCTAATAATATGTAGGTACATATATTAACATTACATCTTACCATTACAACAAAATACATAGAGTAATATGAACATTTAATAAGGTAATTATTTTTTATTATTATTTTATATTAATTAAAAAATTTATCTGATGAAATCCAACGTATAATTTACAAAAAAGAAAATTTATGGGCTACTGATTCACCTCCTTCATATGAATCATGTCCTTCTTCTACCAAGAAAACAATTTCTAGAGTTTGTAAACATGGGATTACACATTTTCCAAAAAAAAGTCACTTTATAATTAAGAATAGAGATTACATTTTATTTTTTATGAAAATAATAACCCAAATAGTCCAAATACAATGTAGTTTATCAGCTATATTTCCATACATAGTTGTTATAGGATTAGAATTTCATATATTTATTATAATTTCATTTAAAATACGTCCAAAGTAATTTTTTGGGAGTTTGTAATGGGAAAATATCTCAATTAACAAATTTTTATCTCATTTTTCAAATAGTATATATTTTACATGAATAATATTTATTTTATTTTATTACATTTGAAATTCATTTTCTAAGAAAAATAATGAAATAAAAAAACTATTATCTTTGGTAGAAGTTTAATGGAGTGATTTTAAAACAAAATTCACAAAAAAATTATGTTTTTGGTTGGTTACATAATTAAAAACCATGGCTCAAGTATTTTTTCTTATATAGATACATGGATGAAATTTTTGGTTAGCTAACATGATGATGAATTTATAGTATGATAATTATTTTATATTGTAAAATCTCATAGATATTACTTTATTCCTTATTATTTTATTTTTATGCAATATTATTATAGGATATCTCATTAATATATCTAATTATATAATTTATACCATCATAGAATATCACATGGATGGTATATTTATTGGAATATAAAATGATTGTAGAAAAGTTTCACACATTAAGAGCTAAATATAGTAGTGGTTTAGAAGAGGTCAAGTTAATTAATCCATCTTCGCCCAATCGACATGGAAAATGGAACAGATCTGGATGAAAGAAAAATAACAAATTTCTTAGAGAGAAATCTATGGAAGTGGAAGAGAATATTTTAGGAAATTAAATTTTAATTTCCCTGAATATTAGTATTTTAAATTAACAAAACTACTCTATAATTTTAATTTTTTATTTCAGGATGAAATTTAGGATAAAGTGAAAAATTGTAATTTTATCCCAAACGGAGTAATGGGTACTCGAGATAATACTTTTGGAAATCCAGAACACCCTCGTTGTGTAAGAGGGTATGAGGGAGGTGTCAGTATTAGGAATAATTTTTGTCAACATAGTGATGAATCAAGAGACCCACAAATAGATTCCTTAAAATCCGAGATGAAAGACCTAAAAACATCCATGGGTGATAAAATTCCATCAACTATTGTGGATATGTTTGAATAATTAATGAGGTATTCAAAGCATGTGTAGCCTTTATAGCCTATGGAGCTTTCCCAACCGACCCATCCCTCTCATTCACCCCAGACTGCCTATCCTTCTTAGCCAACCCAGCCTACCCATACATCCAACCCAAATCCTCCACCTCCTCATTTGAACCCGACCATATACTATGAGATATATAATAGAGATATTCATGTACATATTTTAGCATAAAAAATAATATATATTTTTATGGAATTTGTACATAACCAAACTATATATTTGGGTTCATAGCATGTGAATCCTATATAGCCTATAGAGCTTTCCCAGCAGACCCATCCCTCTCCTCCATCCTAGACTATCCATCCTTCTTAGCCATCCTAGCCAACATAGACTTCTCACCCAGATCATCCACATCCTTGTTTGAACTCGACCATATACTATGTGATATATACTAGAGATATTCATGCACGTTTTGTAGCATAAAAAATCATATATATTGATGTGGAATCTTTACATAACCAAAATATATATTTGGGTTAGGTCAGAATATCAATAAATGATATTATTTATCTCAACAGTCTAATTTCAATTCCTTCTGAGGAGGTTACCATAGTTGGAGATTATATGGGTCCTTTTTTACTTTATCCATCTAGCTTTCTGTGTTATCAAAAATACTGGGTAAGCATTTTTTGTAAGAATTCTTTACAGTTGATTGAAAATATGTTTTAATATTTTTATATATTTACATTATATATAACTATCTAAAAAAATTGGTACAAAATATAAAATAGCAGTTCAAGAATCAACAACATCAAATACTATTGATGTTTCTGATGAGATATAAAGATTAAATCAAGTTTCTTCTTAACTATACAATATTATGAGTTTTATATGACATCTTATATATGTAAAAGAGAATATAGATTGATAATATTCAAAAAAATATATCATGGATTTTATTATTTTTTAGAAGCTCAATGTCCTAGTGTTACAGTTGTTTTCCAATTAATCAAAATTATATTTCAGATTTTCTTTCATTATTTAGATTTACATGATTTCAATTGAATTAATATATTACTGATTTATTTGGGTATCTACACATGATTATTATTCAAAATGTGACCAATTTTGTTTATAGTCTTAATGATCCAGAATTTATTTCAATGGCTTGGAAATATGTGACTAATACTGCTAGACTTGCATATATGTGTGATAGATTCTAAAATATGGAGATTGGGTGATGGGTTTTTTCATTCCTTTTGGGTAATAACACAAACATAATTTTGAACTAATAATCATTATAAATTCATTAATTATGAACGTTTTATATTGTAGAGGTCATTGGATATAAGGAGTATTTTTCACAAATTAAGGTATACTATATTGGGTTTTCTATTTATTGTTCCATGTTCATAACATATTTAGAAATATATTATAAAATTAAGTATTATTCATTTTATAATTTATTTATTATTAAATATTATTGTATAGCACGTTTTTAATTTTATATATATGAAAATGAAAGTCATGTAAATTTTTTAACAAAGAGATGTTGTTGATAAAGTTTCCAAACCCATCCAATTATGTGGAAGTTAAGGTAATTTTTTTGTATTAGATAATATTTGGTTTCTAATATATATATATATATATATATATCGATTTTTATTTTCAATTAAATGTTATATAACTCTAGTGCCATTGTCCATAAGACTGTGGAATGTTGTTTTTATGTATTAAGATTCATGTATAAGATAATCAAAACTAGGGAAACAACTAAATTTGATATGGTTAGTTGTATTAATTATTTTATAGTTTATATGAAAATATTATTATTTTTATTATAATAACATTTTTTGTTATTGTTCCTTTTCAATGATATGGATTCATAAACAAATGAAGAACCAAGCCAATGTAACAGTTTTTTTCAAACAAATTAATACGTATGGTTTTGATTTAAATTATTAGGTATGTCTCTTTTAATTAATGTTAAAAATTGGTGATTTAGAAAATCCTTTTCCTCTTTAAGTTGGTATATTATATTTATTTTAATATGTTTGTCTACAATATAACGGGTTATTTATTTCTAAAAACAGTCTCCACACTACGTATTAATTTGAAATGTCAGGTATGTATCATTTAGTTTGAGTTTAAAAATGAGAAATCATACAATTTTTTTAATTAAAGGTTGTATAGGATGTTTTTTATAGGTTTTAGATGATTCAGATATGTCTCATTTTTATATGGTGTTTTTATTAAGAACATTTTAATAAAATCATGTTGTATAATTTACACCATAAAAACTAGCATTTTTAACTCAAATAACACATGGTTTTGACCTTAACATAATGTATTTTTCCTCTATCCTGAAATCCAACATATTCTAGTCTATTCCAAAGTTATATTATCCAACTTATTCTCTAACACTATTTGAAATAATCTATGTGTTGACTTCCCTATGTCATTAATACACTTCAACTCCAAAAAAGCATCATATTGATTAAAAAACATGTTTGTTTTTATCTAACATGTGGTGTTGAAAACATAAACATTATGGTTTTTGTCAGCTCCATTAACCAACCACTTATGTCATCATTTTTCAAGATCATATTCATCACAGATACTCATATAATTTTCTTAATATTTTAATCAACCATTTTTAACAATTTTTTATGACACTTTTAGTTGACTTCTTACTTGGTAAAAACATATATCATATTGGATACTAAATATATAACATAAAAAAATATTTGGTGAATATATTATTTCACTCCTTTAGCTCTTCAAAAAATAATTTTTGTTTTGGGTACCCTATTTTTGTAGATATAAATAATTTTTTAATACAAAATTGTGTCAAGAATAAAATATGTGAGTCATAAGAAATTTTTTCTATTGTTTTTTTATTTTTACATTTGAGAGTTGAATTGTAGTTATATTTTTTATATGGTTGATGATTATTTCAGTGTATTTGTCATATGTAAGGTTACTATAGTAGATGGTGCGAGAGAGGAAAGCATGAGGAAGACTCATGCATGATATTTTCAATACCTATGTATTTTTGTTCATATTTTAGTTATATTTTTTCTGTAATATATGTTATGTACATTATGTTTACATGTTTTCAAATTGATGGAATTTTTTTGTGGACAATTACTTTTTATGTATACAAATTTCAATGTCAATTTTTTATAAACCTATGTGGAATAAATGATGAATGAGTATTTCCTTATCAATTTTTAATGAAACCAACACAGAAAAATGTAATATTAAGTTTTTGACATCAGTTTCTCTATATCCAACACGAAATCTTTGCTGATGGTTAGCCTTCAAAATCCATTTTTCAAAAAAATTGATGCTGAAGGATTATTTTTTGTGTCTGTTTATATAATATCAACTCTAAATACCATGTTTATGAATAGGTGTATATACAAACTAAAAATGATGATCGAGTTTTTTTGAAAGTTATTTGATAAAATGATTCTAAAACTCTAATATTGTTTGGATTTTAGTGTCTGGTTTCACAAAAAACAAACTGGATAATCTACTAAATATAATTTTAGAATTTTTTTATATAAACTAATTTTGAAAATATAATATATGGGTTTTCAGCATCGGTTTCTTTAAAAATATATACTGAACGAATTTGTTTAAATCATTTTTTTAATTGATGCCGAAAAATGCCTTTACCTGTATTTTTAATTGCTTATTAGATGTCAGGTTCATGAAAAAAATGAGGAAAATAGAATATTTAATGTCTCCATTATTAAAATTAGATAAAAACTAATTTCAAAATGTAAAAAAATGATGTAGAAATACCTTCTTCCACTAGTGAATATTTTTAATTGTAAGATACAATAAAATATAACATGAAATGTGTCACAACCCATCCCTTAGGGCCCATGAAATTACCTCCCGGAGACCACCTCTAAAAGGTCGGGGTTGTCGACTAGTGATGAAGGCATCAACCTTCAAATGGGAGGCATTTTCCTGAGTACCTGTATGAACACACACAAAACCACATCCTAGAAACTAGAAATGTAAACATGCCTAACAGTAAACAACTACTAAGTGAATGTACAACCTATAGGTCGAATAGTCTAGAATAAAACCCCCGAAGAAATAGGAAAGTACATAAGTTCTCTGAAAATCTATTCACTAAAAATCCCACCTTATGGGTAAGTGTAGACTATCTACAAGAATACGTAGAAGCACACCCTACCTACCTGATATCACTAGACACCACCACATCCTTGGCCACCAAGTCCTCTATCATGGCGGTGATCGTCTACATCAGACACAAAATGGTTGGGTGAATCCCGTGCAGGGGTGACTAAAAAAATACACAGTAGGGACCCCAAACCTCAAAGGAAAGAGAATAAGTAAATCCACAAATAAAACCATGAAGCATGATCATGAAGCAAGAAAACTCACACATGTATAATCAAATGCATGGAAAGAAAGACTAGTAGTCATAACACTGAACACCATGGACTGATGACGTACTCATCCCTCATGAGTATTGTGGGTCTGTTAGGTCACACAGAGTTGCTTCCCACATAGGTCATCATAGCTGGTCCACACTGGGTTTCTTATATCCGATCCACATTGGGTCTCTTGGAGCTTATCCACACAGGGTCGCTTGGAGCTGATATACAAAGGGTCTCTTGGAGCTGATCCACGCAAGTTCTCTTGTAGCTAATCCATATAGGGTCTCTTGTCAGTGATCTTTGGGGCCCAGCCATCCACAGGATTTCGGCACATAGTGATGTTGATCTTAGTTGAATACACTCCTCAATCCATTCATTGTATTTTAACATCCATGAAAACCTCCTTAGATCATTCCAAAATCACCTTGTCACTAGGGTTTCAGCTCCATAAATGTATTTTCAATTGGATGCATGGCCTGAGAGATATGACCATTTTTCTAAAAATGGTTCAGTTGGGTATAGGTCTATCCAACCTGGCCAGACCGACCAGACCCTACCCAACCAGGGGTCTACTGACCTGACTCAGATCCACCGACCCATCCCATGTATGACCCGATCTGGATCTGAATTGTCTCGCTGGGCCTTGGATCCTACTCTCCTCCTATCCAACCCACTTGTGCAGGTCGGTTCTTCTCCATCCTGATGCATGGGCATCCTACTTTATTCATGATGAGGCTAGCATAGTCACCCACCTTGTATCCTAATCACGGTCTCGGTGGACCACATGTCAGTGGGTCACCACTTCCTGCGCGGCATGGGCCGCTCTGTCCTACATGGTCAAGTGGCTATATCTTAGTTTTCCACCTGCAGCTTCCACCTTGGTGCACCCCCACACACCCAGGGCCGCCACCACCGGCATATAGGGGTGATTTATGCAGACCACTGAGTCTACTCTGGTGGTCCGTTCCAGAAACTATCTACTTCAATGGCCTTCTTGGGTTTTTGTCTCCCCTTCAACGGCCTTGGTATGGGCTTCTTGTCAACTTGGAGATGCAGAAATGAAGAACACACAAGAACTCCAAATGGTGGAGGGACTCGGGCCTTGTTCGTGTGGTCACGCACCCTCCGTGTTAGAGGATTAGAAACATGGGGAATTTTTAAGGCTTTATCAAAGTTCTATCCGGATGAAAAAACCCAATTCAAACCACCAACCCCCAAGAACAAGCGACCCGTAAATCAACATTTTCATGATTTTATCCATGTTCATTGTTTTTGAAATAAGAAAGGGGAAACAAAAATCAAAAGTAACCCTTTCCTAGAGAAGGATTGTTATTGGTGCCGATCTGTTTAAAGTCTTTGGTGTTCCTTGATCTTTGGTCCCAGATCCTTCCTCCATGGCGCCATTTCCAGTTTCTGATCCACTGGTGTTTTTTTTGGAGAGAAATTCTTCACCGCCCATTAGAGAAATTCTTGTTATGATTCTCCACCCCACTATCTCATTAATAGATAAATGTGTTTCAATGTTTCTATTATGCTACGTTGTCACATCATTATGATGTTTCATTTATGAAGTAGTGTCTCTATTACGCTTCAGTTAAAGGGCCTCATTAATGAGAATCATTTAATTCAACTCGTCATCACCTTGTTGTCGCATCGCCTAATAATGTTCCACCACTCAATGGTGAATAGAAACAAAAAATATAAATTTTTAAGTTATTTAATTTTTCTTCCAAAATGTCTGAAAACTATATTTTCTGGTCGCCCCCCACCAGTAGAATTTAGGTCCCTTCTAAGTGAATCTTTTCATTTTATGTTCAATGGTTCCCTCTGATTTTTGATCTGATCAAAGGTATAAATTATAGATAAACCTTCTAACATGTTTATTTAAATGAGCTAAAAAGGTTCAAAATTTTATTCTGGGCTCATTAGGCCTCAGAATCAAGTTCTGTCTAAGTGTCTAGTCTCTAAATATTCCCAAATAATATAAAAAATAATTACATTTAATTTTTGGGACACTAAATTATACTCACCATTAGGGATTCACGTCCCCATAAGCCAAAATAAAGCTAAACAAAAAAAATGGGAGAATTGGTCATTAATATGATCCTCACACTTCCATGTTCTCTATTATGGATTCTCATGATTCCATCGAGCACATACAAAAGGAATCGACTGACCACGAAGGATATGATACTATCGTTCCTCTCTCTCCATCGGGGGATCCGTAAATGGTGCCTGGTAATCAATGTCCAACTATCCCCAGTCAATGATGTGCGATGGATCATGGACGTACATATTTAGCTGTGATATGTGAAAAAAATTGTGCACCTATTGCATCTATGGGTGGAGAGCTTGGGGGTAATCCACCTCTCCAACCCTGCTCATAATCTAGAAAGGTTAAATGATTCTTATGCCTAACTTTCCACCCTAACCAAATCTCTGCAGTCCCTATCGGGTTGAGACCTAAAGGAACTCATGGTATCCCTCCTTGAACTTCAAGGGCCTCCATATTCTTTCATCATAATATTTCTTCATGTTTTGTGTAGTCCTCATCCACTCCTAGATGATCTTGACCATCTAAGTGATTTCCCGTACCAACTTTAGTCCCATGAGTGTTGATTACCCTAGTTTTTTCCAACATAGAGGTGATCTGCATGGATGCCCATACAAAGCCTTGAATGGTGCCATACCAATGGTGGAGTGATAGCTGTTGTTGTATGAAAAATCCACCAGTGGTAGGTAGTCCTCTCAAATATTACCAAAATCAAGAATGAAACCACAATTCATGTCCTATAGGGTTTGTATGGTCTACTCCGTCTGTCCATCGGTCTGAGCATGAAAGGCTATGCTCTAGTAAAATTGAGTACCAAACACCTCATGTAATACCTTCCACAACAGGGATGTGAAGCGAGAATCACAGTTTGATATGATCATTAAAGTCACCCTGTGAAGCCGCACTATCTGAGGGGCATAGAGGCATCCCAAGCCCTCTACCCATCCCTACACTCAGATTGGTAGGAAGTGAGCCAACAAGGTGAGTCGTTCAATGATCCCCTAGATAGAATCACATCCCATGGACGTGTGTGGTAATCCCATCATGAAATCAATCGAGATACCACACCAATTTTACTATGGTACCTCAAGTGGCTGTTCCAAGCTTGTTGGAACATGATTCTCATCCTTCCCTTGCTGACAAGTGAGGCACCATGAAATGAACTCAGCCATCACTTTCGTCATCCATGGTCACCAATACTGACATGAGATATCTTGGTATATCTTCACCACTCTATGATATACCGCCAAATGGGACGTATGTAACTCCCTCAAAAATTCCTCTTGCAATGCAACTTGTAATAATGTGTTGCCTCTATAAAAGATGATTATCTCCCCAACTATCGAAAAACCATCAGGATCCCATCTTGAAGATGACTGAGCTTGTTGGGCCTCGTAGTCAACATCCACAAGTTATACCTCCCTAACTCACTATAATAATGGCGGAGTGATAGTCATCGAATTATGGTAAGATACTCTATCATTATCCATGAATGATATCTAAATTGCATCTTGCTGCACTGTCACCTCACACACCAGCGGAAAACCGGGCCTTCTACTAAATGTGTCTGCCACGATGTTCCCCTTTCTAATATTATAGACTATCTCAAAGTAATAGTATTGTAAGAACTCTAGCCATAACTACTTCTTAAATATTTGGTCCCTCTGGGAAACGATATACCTGATACTCTCAGGGTCATAGTATATGGTAAACCATTTACCCATCAATTAGTGCCTCGACATCTTTAGAGCAAGGACCAGTACTACTAACACTAGGTCATGGCCCATGTAGTTCTTATCATGATGACTGAACTTTCATGAACCGTTGGTTATTATTATTCACTCCTACATTAGCAAAAAACCCAGTCCAATCCATGATGCATCATAGAAAACTACATACCCAACACCCTCCTCTGGTAGTCTCAAGATGGGTGCACTCGTCAGTCTCTTCCTTAACCCCAAAAAAACTCTGATGGAACATCTCTATCAACATTAAGGGTTTTCCTTTTTAGTAAAAAACTGATAAGGGTTCTTCTACTCTAGAAACGTTGGGAATGAACCTTTGGTAGTATCCATCCAACACCAATAAACATCAAACCTCATTCACACTCTTGGGTGGTTCCCAAGCAAGCACTACCTCTATCTTCATCGTATCCACTACAACTCCATCCTCTAAGATGACATGTCCCAGAAAGTGGACCTACCGAATCCAGAACTAGAACTCCAAGAACATTCCATAAATATGGTGTTGTCGGAGTGTATCCAGGACAATCTGTAGGTGTGTAAAATTCTACTCCGCTGATGCCCAGTAAATCAATATTTCATCAATGAAGACCACCGTGAAACGATCAAGGTAAGGCAAGAATATCCTATTCATGAGTCAGATGAAAAATACTTGGGAATTGGTCACGGAGAAGGGTATCATGAAGAATGCATAGTGGCCACACCGGCATCTGAAGGTTGTCTTCGTTACATCCTCATCTCTTACTTGAAGCTGGTGATAGCCAGATCTGCATTCTATCTTTGAGAACCACCTTGTTTCCTTCAGATAGTCAAAGAGGTCATCAATTCATGTAAGTGGATATTTATTCTTCATGGTCACCTGGTTCAGGCACTGGTATTCCACGCATAGTAACAATCTACCTTCTTCCATCATGGAAAAAACACTGGGGGTGCCCATGGTGCAATAGTAGGCCTAACAAAGCCCTTCTTCTAAAAGTCCTTCAGTTGTACCCTCACCTCAGGAAGCTCTGTGGGATCCATACGACATGCCGTTGTGGATATCGGTGTAATCTTAGGGTATATATCGATGTGTATGTCAACCTCCGTATGTGGAGGTAGTCCTAGATCATCCTCAGGAAAGACATCTTCATACTCATCCACCAATATAGGTAATCTTGGACTCCAATCATCTCCCGCACTGAGGGCGAGGCTATCAAACTAGTGAGTGATCAGTTTTACCCTCCTCATAGAATGTCTATCCAGAACTGAAATTGTTCCCTTATCACCGATGAAGGAAAACCTGGTCCCATCTTCGTGGACACACCACACTCTATGACTAAAATCGTTGAATAAATCCAGAATTCTGGATAAACAGTCTATACACATGATGATTTTGTAAGGCCTCGATACCACTACTAGGATATCTCAACTGAAGCTCTCACCTCCATGAGTAAGTTCACACTACCATCACTAGTGTGTAATCATTGAATCCCCTACCGTAGGAGTATCCAATCATATCGATCAATCCAATAACTCCACCGTAATCTGAGAGCTTTGAACGAGGTCCATGGAAAGGAAAGTGTGACTCAAACCACTATAAATAAGATATCCATCTAAGGTTTAGAAGACAAATATTGTACCTTCAGTCATCTTCATAGCACTTTGGTCATTAGCCTCCACCACCTGAAGATGATCTCTCCCTTGTCCACCTACTCTTTGGGTCGTAGTGGACCACATGGTGGTGGTGGTGGTAGTACCATAAACCATCACCCACTGTATGATACTTGGCATGCTCATCTACAACATCCACAACCTTATGGACCTCCTCACTCAAACGTCTACCTCTGCATTGGTGGTCCCTCGACCATCTGCTGGTCGTCTATGTATCGAGTCCGTTAGTCACAAGCCATGTGTCCCTATCCACCGGACGAGTAGCACGCATTGCTCCTCTACTGACCCCTTCTACGCTAATGGCCTCACACCACTGATCTTGTGTCATGGGGTAATCCTTCGGACGGTCTTCCCCACTTGGACCTATGTGTCAACTATCAGCTACCCACAATGGATGACCCGACAACCTTTCGCCCAGTGGTACCTCCTACAATTGGTTCCAGCTCCATGGGGAAGCTCTCTACTACTAGAGCTCTCTCTAGAACTCCAACCTCATTGGGGATGTTGATGGAAATCCTCGACACCCTGACCTCCTATCAGATTCCCTTCTCAAATGTATGTTCCCTGAATGAATGGTCTCATACTATATCCGTAGAGTAGCAGGAGATGTCGGTAAACCTTGTAGTGTACTCAGTCACTTACATGCTGCGCTACTGTAGGTTAACAAGCTCTTGTATATGAACTATGGGAAATTTCTAGAGGAATAAATCCTCCCAAAAAATTTGCACAAAGTTATCCTGAGATTGGGTCGCCTCATCATGATTATTGAATCCTTAAGCTCCACCATATCCCTACCAATCCCTAAATAAGGCTTGTGTCTAATATTTCCATCTGGTCAAGTGGTGTCCTCACTAAGAAGAAGACTCATGTCACTGCATCCAACCAGTCCTCAGCGGCCCAAGGATATGTTTCTCCCCTAAACCTGGGAGGTCTCTATCTCTGGAAATTTTTCAAGGGACTATGCATGTGTGCATCCTCCACTAGGGATTCTTTCAGTAACTGGTGATCAATGGGTGGTGGTAATGTCGGGGCATCACCCATCAGGGCCATATTTATAACGGGTCCCTGAACTGATGCCTCATCAGTATGTGGTCTGTCCTCATGGTCATGCATTAGAATCCTAGCTGGCTGTCTGTGTCGAGGTATCCTAGAAAAGATAAAGATTTTCCACAATAAAAAGATTTTACCATGTTAACTGACTCTAAGTAAATAAGAACATGAGGAAACACTAAATTTCTATATTATGCATGCAACCATTGTTTTTATGTATAGAGCTGAAAAGAAGAATTCAAGGTCTTGGTGTATGGAAACACGGGCCACCGCACCAACACTGGACTCCCCATGTTTGAAAGTCAAACTCAAAACATTTAACATTTTTTACCAAAAACAAAATAAAAAATATTGTTTTTTGATGTAGAATCAACCACATATGATACCGTTTTGTCACAACTCATCCCCTGAGTCCCATGTCATGACTCCCCCAAGCCCACCTATCGAAGGCCAGGTGTCGGCGACTAGCACCAAAAGAATCAACCTCCAAATGGGAGGCATTTTCCTGAGTACCTATACGCACACACACACACAACCACATCCCGAAAATTGGAAAGGTAAACATGAATTCCACTAATACACCATTAAGTAAAGGTATAAGTTGTATTTGAAATAGAATATAATACATATTCAACCTAAGACATGAAAAAAATAGAAAAATACATAAGATCTCTAAAAATACATCCACTGAAAACCCCACCAGATGGGTTAGTGTAGAGTAGCTTCTAGAAGCCGTAGAAGCATTACATGCCTTCCTGATCTCACTAGGAAACACCGGGTCCTAGGCCACCAAGTCCTCTGTCAGGGTGGTGTTCGTCTACACCAGACACAGCACGTGCGGGCAAAGCCAGTGTCGGGTTGAATAAAAACATAATCTATAGGGACACCAAACCACAAAGGAAAGACCACAAATGAATACACAGGTCAAACCACAATGCATGATAATGAAGGAAGACAGCTCACACAGGTATAATCTAAAGTGAGAAAAGCAGGACTATCAGTCGTAACACTGATCCTTGGACTGCTGAAGTACTCATCCTAGAAGAGACCATGGGGCTTCATGGAAACTGGGAGCTACATCCCACTTAGGCCATCATAGATGGTCTACAAAGGGCCTCTTCTAGATGATCCACATAGGGTCCCTTTTCTGTAGTCATCGCATCCCAACCACCCAAAGGATTTCTACACATAGCGCCCTTGATTCTGGGAGAATCCACTCCTCAAACCATTATTCATATTTCAACATCCATGAAACCCTCCTCATATCATCCCAAAATAACCATATCATCACAAGGGTTCCAACACCGCAAACAACTCGTCAATCGAATGCTTGTTTTGATAGATATGACAGTTTTTTACGAAAAGGGTTTAGTTGGGTATGGGCCAGATCCGACTCAGTCCGTGGTCCACCAACCTAACATGGGTCTTCCGACCCGACCCGAGTCTGCCCTGGTCTGGATTTGACCTAGCCCATTGGGCCATAGGTCTGGACCACCTCCGGCCTAGCCTACTAGTGTAGGTCGGTTCTTCTCTAGCTGTACACATGTGTGTCCGGTATTCATCACACTACAACCAATTTAGCTGACCACCTTTTCTCCCACACACAGTCCCACTGGACCACATGCCAAGGGATCGCTGTGGACCGTGAGGCATGGGTTTCCCTATCTGACATGGACGGGTGGTCACATCCTTGTATTCCAGTCTCCAGCCTGCCACAGGAATCTCCTATCGAACCGCCGCGGCAGCCACCTCGGCATGCTAGTACCGATAATGCTTTCCATAGACCACAAGGTCCACTCCAGTTGTCTGTTCCATAAACCATATGTGTCAGCGGTCTTCTTGAGTCACCTTCTCCCCTATGATGGCCTTAGTACCAGCCTGTCATCATTCTGAAGTTGCAGCCACAAAGATCACACATGAAGAAACAAAGTTTGAGGGGCTCGGGCCTTTTTTGTGTCTTTCCACACCCTCCACATTAGAAATTTAGAAACATGGGGAAGGTTTGAAGATTTATCAAAGTTCTATCCTGATGAAAATAACCCTTCTAAAAGAAAATGCGACTTGCAGATCAGCCTGTTCGTGGGATGATATGTGTTCATTATTTTAGAAAGAAGAACAAAGAAATCAATATCAAAATTAACCCCTACCTGGAGATAGTTCTTTGTTGGTTTCGATCTATTCTAAGGCATTGGTGATCGTTGAACTACGGACTCAGATCCTTCTCCCAAAGAATCATCACTGATATTCAGTCTGATGGTGTACTTCATTGGAGAGAAATCCATCATCGTCCTTCAGTGAAATTCTCTCTCTGATTATCCAAACCACTATCTCGTTAAAAGAGAAATGCATCATAGCATTTTTGTTATGTTGCGTCATCATGTCGTTACACTGTTTCATTTATGAAACAAGATATATGTTACGCTTTAGTTAAAGAGACTCATTAATGGGAATCATTTAATGTGACATGTCATCGCCTCTTTATCACACCACTTGATAACATTCCACCACTCAATGGCGAATAGAAACAAATAAAATAAATTTATAAGTTATTTTATTTTTTTTCTGAAATGTCTAAAAACTATCTTTTCTGGTTGAACCTCGACAGTCGAAGTTATGTCCCTTCTAGGAGATTCTCATATTTTTTATTTCAATAGTTCCCTCATATTTTTGATCTAAGAACCACTTTAAATGTTAGAAAAACCTTCTCACGCATTCATTTAAAAATGATAAAAAAGTTCAAAACTCTATTCTTAGCTCAACGAGCCTCAGAATCAAGTGTTGTCTTAGCATATTGTCTAGAAATAATGCCATATAATTCTAAAAAATTACATAGAATTTCAGGTAAATTTGAAAATAAAACATTAAATATAATTAAGAGAAATATATTTAGGGTATAACATGTATTTGGGGAAGTATATACACCACAAAAAATAAAGTAGGGGTGAATTTTCATATTTCTCTATAGAAATAAAATAATGACTATAAATTATGTATCTTAAGTCTTGAATTCCATCATTCTAATTTGAACCTCCTATATAATAAATTTAATTTTGTTATACATATATTATGTAAAATAATTGTATATATCATACCCTATATTATTTACTTATTTTCTTTTATTGCTTATTTATTCACACCTTCTTATTAAATTCACATTTTGGGTAATAACTGCTTTTTTCATACATGTTTTGATTTATTATTTATTGGAATTGTAAATTTTATCATGGTCCCATAATACCCAAAATAATAATAATTACATAAATATCATATTTTCATATCAATTATACTTTGATAAACAATCATGAAACATGTTTTTGAGTAATAAAGTGAGTTTCAGACTTGGAGACAGTAGGTCCTACATATTCTTGAGTAATGTTTCCATTTTTCAATGATCATTTTGAAAAGAGTTAAGTAAAATTTTATCTATTAATAATTATAATAATATCATAAATAATTTATTAATTTTTTAAATATATTTATAAATATAATCCATGTGGTATGGTGATTAAAAGAGAGTGTCATATCGCTTCGTGAAGGCAGTTTTCCACACATAAATGAACGATGGTATCATTTTTCATTGAGTCAAAAGGTAAGAAATTAAAATATATATTATAATTTAATAATGGTACATATTTCAAAAACATCATAATCATTGTGTTTATATCAAATATATTTGTTAACATTTTCTTTTTTTCTTCTACATAAAGCATTAGTGAAAACGAATCAGATCACCTCGAGAGGTGATGGTCTACCATATACACGAACATAGTTATTTTATCGCATAAGGAATGGAAATTAGAAAGTAATATATGATATAATAACTCCATATGTATAATAGTTTTTTAAAAATATTATATATACATTAGATCATTCATCATACCAAACTATGAGGGGTGGTGAAGGAAAAATGAATAACATCATTTCATGAGATGGTAGTTCGTCGTACAAACAAACAATGATTTCATAACCCATTTCATGGAATCAGATATGGTTTTAGATCATTACCATAAAAAACAACTAATTTTATGAAGGATAATTATGTAATTAAATCATAATGTATTAAAAATAATTTTTTAGGTGGAGGAAGAAATAAAATAAAAGGGCTCGTTTAATAATGTTACCTCTTCTTTGGAAAACCTCTTTAGGTTTTCCCCAAAATCATTCATAGGTTGTATTTTGACAAAAAGTAATCCTTATATAATGGTATTACGGAATTTGGGAATTTATTTTTGTAGGGAGTTACAGAAAAAAGGTTTTTATGTTTGGAATAAAATAGGAGAGGGGGTGGCCTTTTATAAGTGAGATGGGTGATACAATTGTAATTTTCTAAATAAAAGGTGTACCCACATTTCAATCATTCCGAAAGGATAATAAAAGGATTATAAAATATAATAAAATATTCTAGGGTTTTAATATTTCAAACAATAAGTATATTGGGTACGTTTTATGTCATCTAAACCCATATTTATTTTATTTTAACCACTAGTATACCCATTTTCACCTTAAATGTGGTAATTAATTTTTACTGTTTTCATTATTCATTTTAGTAAAAAATTAATTTTACCTAAATAGATAATATAAATTATGGTTATTTCAAATATTGAATCCTTTTTTTAAAATAAATTAACATATTTGGCCAAATTCAATTTAAAATTAATCCTAAAGACGTCCCGAGAAAGTAAGGTTTCAAATAGAATATGATCAAAAGTTTACAATGTTTTTATATAAAATCTTAACATGAAAAAGATTAAAATTACCTAAAATTTATTAATATATATATTTATAATTTATCTAATTTTAATTTAAATTAAAATCAAAATATAATTTATTTTTATAAATAATTTAAATTAAAAGGTTGTTTTCAATTAATATTCAGTATTTTTCACTATTCATCCAACAAATAACACAGTTCAAAAAATTCTCAAAAATTGATGCTAAAATAATTTTTATATTATAATTTACAATGGATAATTTATTTTTATAAATATATTTTCAAAATTTGGAAAAAATTAAATTTAAGAGAACCCTCAAACGTGATGAAAAAACGAGTTTTTGAGTAATGTATTTTTCAAGAACAATATGATTTTATATTAAAACAATGTATAATAATAATCATTTTATGAATATAAATAAAAATTTATTAATATATAATAAATAAATTTCATTTAAAATATTCCTCATTAGTTATTATTTTATTTAATTAAAATGGGAAAATGTTATGCACCTTAAATCTCCTTTTAGAAAAAAACAACTTTTAAACTGAAAAATCTACATAAACTAATTTCTAATAAAAAGATTATTGAAAAATATTGTAAGTGGATTAAATATAAATTATGAATAAATATGTTAATTTTAAACATAATTTGTCATTTAAATATCTTAATTTGCTGAAATTAAATGATTATTTAACACAAATCGGTATTTTTCACTATTCACAAAAAAATCAATTTTTTTTCTAAAATGTCCCAAAATTAGACCCTAAGTTTAAATTAATAAGATGATTCAAATAATTACGTTAATTTTATCAAATAAATTTTTAAAATATTCTATAAATTATTTATATTATTATTCCATAAAAAGAAATAAAATTCAATTTTGAGGAAAACATATTTTAGATGAATATAATTACTTTACTAAAAATTGATTGATTATTTACTATGAACTTATAAATATATATATATATATATGTAGTAAGACATTTATATTTATATTTTATATAGTACTTAATACTATTCACACCATAATACTTAACGACCGTGTTATAATATTATTATTTCATGGCTCGTTGAAACTCTGTGTTGTGTGTCATGAAATATATCGAAGAAACTTGTCATTCTATGTGACATTAGATAAACTCTGTGTCGCGTATAGAGTACTCTATCGAAAAAAAATAAGATAAATTTAAAAATAATAATTTATAAAATATTGGGATGTTACATTTTACACCCATTAAAATGATTTTTTCCATTAATATTTATCTAATTCGTCAATGGCTTCATATTTCAAAATTCCCTCATAGAATCCTGCGTTGAAAAAATGAATAATAAAACATCCATTATAAAGGGAATTTTGGAGATATAAATTATTCCTAAATTAACTCATAACTAGTTTTCCACATGGATGAACAAAGATAGGATGTGATGATTTTGAAATTGAAGAAAAGTATAAATAATTATAGAGGGTAATAAAGATAATTGATCAAAATAAAGTAAGTGATCTAGAGAAGGTTAATAGCCAAAAAATAATTAACTAGGTGGCATGAAAACATTCATTTATCACACCAAAAATGATGATTACATGACAAAATTTTATTTCAAAACCTCTTTCCTATAGTTGAATAATTTTCATGAGAATATATACCTACATTCTTTTATTCCATTTCATATGCACAATCTCAACCATTGGATGTGCCTTGATCAATTTCAACAATATCTATTACTCTAATAAATACAGAGGAATCATTTCTTCCTAAATCACTAAATGATCATATGATTTATAAATAAAATGGTAAGTAATTATATCAATCTTTATTTATCATCATAAAAAATGGTTAACATAGGATATCCAATTTACATAATTCATTATATGGTGGAGTCATAAATTAATATCTAAAGCCTCATACAATATTTAACATAACCCATTCTATAAATGATTAACTTTATAACCCTAATAACACTTTAGAAATACATTCACAAAATTACTCAAAATCCAATTAACATTAATCACCCACAAATCATATATTATCTCTTTATTGTCACATACCAAACATTTGAATACCTTCATCATGTATTTTCTTCAAACATTGGAATAACTAAAATTAACATAAAACATTATTGAAATCATATATGATCTCTCATTCCTTACTTAACACATAGATTTTTATAAATATTCCATAAATCCCATAAAACTCTAAAATCCTTCATTGAACTCAGAGACCACTTTTTCAAAAAAACATTATCATTTCCAAGGAAATTAGTACAATCCAATTTACATTATACATATAAGTCCTCTATTTATCCCAATATCATTATCTAAACATCAGGAAAATATTAAGGATTATCTTTCCATTATTCATCTATTTTCATTGAACATCATCATTCTATTAAATCAATATTCTAGTTTATCAATAGCATTCTTATATTATTTAATATCCTTAATGAAAACATTTTGTTGAATAGTCCTTATATATTTCATAATTCTTGAATTCTCATACATAAACACTTAAATTCCTATATATCATTCATAAAACATTAATTAGACCTGTCCATTTTATTCTTTAGTACATCATTCCTATAATATAAATTATGAATATTTTTCTTAATCAACATCAATGTAATCATTATTCTTAAATTTTATAAGAAAATATTGTTATAACAATATATACCCTTCATATTCCATTTGTGGTATCCTAACCATCAACAATACAACCATTACTCAAACCACCTTGATGATATTCATCACAAGATTTCCCCAAAGCCATTTATTTTCATAATTCCAATACTTTCCACATTTAAAACCTTTAGCCATTGATAATAACTTTGTGAGAATAATATTTTAATCCACTACATCAACCTAAATTTTCAATTTCCCTTGAAAATTGATTACTCTAGTCCCTTTTTCTCCACACAGAAAAAATATTCATTTTCCTTTGATACAGTAGCTGGAGGAATTTTTAAACATTATCAACATATAGGAAACTGAATCATATTTCCTCTATGATATACGCTACCCAAAATCTCAGCAAATTATATCCTTCCCTTATTTGGTGAGTCTAATAGTTGGTTAATTTGCACATTATTAATCATGTTCTTGTTAACGGATTATGTGTAATCATAATATCTTTAACTAAAGTAATCATCCCATTTAGCTTCTCACCAATAAAAATTCCATCATATTCAATGTTAACCTAGTTCCTATAGGTTCCCACCATAATCTAAAACCGAAAAGCATATTGTGATAAATTCTATTCATAATGGGAAACCAAATAATAATGAAAATAACTTACAGGATATCTAAATCAATACACATTATTTTTTATACTATTAACTATAGGTTTATACTATATCATTCATAATAATTTTTTATTTAAATCTTTAAAAATAGTTTATAATGGTTTTTTGAATTTCCAAAGCATATCCCATAGATTTTTCAATCCAAGTGTGTGGAAAGGTTTGTTATCGTACACCTGGTGATGATTGATCCCAACTCAATGTTCCCTTTTCATAGTTATTAACCATTGGTATCTCCTTTTCCGATCCACAACTACATGTAGTGTCTATACATGGATGTAATTATTTTAGAATCCTATTTCTCAATCCTTTAGAAACATTCCAGGGTATTTTCAATAATTCGACACATCCTTAGACTTATCCTTATACATATCCAAAGAAATATCCATAGAAATTTCCCAAGAGATCTCACCAAAGTTATCTCATCATAATATACAAAGGATAACTAAACGTTTCCTTTGATACCTACTATAAACCTATGGAATTATTTCTAGTGGAATATAAATGATACCTATCAGAGAACTCTATTGGTAGGTACACCTCCTAAGTGGGACACACCACTATCCGCAGTATAATTCATTTACTCATTCTTCCATTGGAAGGAGAGCCATGCTTCATCCATTTCACACACATAAGAGTTCTCAAGTATCATATTCATTCAATTACCTCTAATACAAAATAATGAGACCCAATCTTATCATAAGAAGATATTACATTTTTTTAAATGAATATTCCATACATTACACAAAAACATGTCTGAGGATTGTAATAGTTTAGTGTCTTTAGAGACTAGATACACAATATTATAATTTGGTAATGTATATTCATTGTCTCCCATACAGATCTTACCATTATGTACTCTTCATAGGAATACCCTTGTTCAATCCTTTCTTTACAACATGGGGAAAGTAAACATAACAAAGGGTGAGATCAGATGCTCCTTAAAGGAAAATATGGTAGATACATAGGCATAATATGAACATAAGGGTATAATAAAAAAAGAATAATAATTTAAATCCATAGCTGAATCATCGAATGTCATAATCCTGAGTTATGGAAAAATATTTTTAGTTTATAAGACATAAATCAAAAGGGAATCAAAGAAAACGATATGTGGGAGCACAATAGTGACATGAGACAAAAAATTGTTCCATACACATAAGAATATAAAATCATTACTATAGTAGTCAAGGATCACTACCAAGGCTATTTTAGTGGAAATGGTTCACTCCAAAGACCATCATAGCGGAAAAAAACTCTTACTAAACTAGTTTTACTCCCCATTCCATTCCTCAATATCCTCATGAGATATAACACTTTACCCAATGCATCAGTAAGAGATATAGATCTCACCCAACACATAATGAAACTCATACATATATGTTCCACAATATCATAAAATATTAATCATATCCTAACCAATAAAAATAAATTTTTTTCATAAATATTTAATCATACCATATCCTATGGAAAAGAGATATGTTTAATAATCATTTCATCATTTCATCATGGCTTGACCTGGGGAAAAATATGTAGGTTTAATAATAATTTTCTCATAGTATAAACCATGAAAGAAAAACAGGTTTCATAAAAATTATTTCATCATAAACTATTTAGATAAATAATAATAATGGTATCCAATTTTATATCCTTAGTAAATCATAGGGTACAACAAATGTTTTCATCATATATGCATAATTTTTTTGAAATATAAATCACTTGGAACGTTTCTTTTGGAAAATAAATTTTATTTAAAAATAAAATTTAAAAAATATAAATTAATATAACATTTTGAAAAAAAATCTTTTAAAATAAAAAAGAAAGGATAATTTATGATTTAGAAATAATTCAAAACATATATTGAGTAAAATATTTTTTCCACTTTCTAAAACACTTGTTAAAACATTTTCAAAATCACTTTTTTACTTTAAAATCATTTATTTAAAATCTAAAATTTTACCAAATGTTATGGAAAAATTATCTTTGAAATTAAAATTGAAAACATGTAAGGTAATATTGAAATATTTGAGTGTTCATGATAGTGAGATATATTTTTATTGACATTCATGTTAGAAAACAAATATTCTATTCAAATTTTTGCTAAAATATAAATGGGCATTATTTTGAAAACAATGTAGAGATTACATTAGAGTAAATTTAAAAAAATAAAAAATTGGTAAAAAATTATTTAATAAACCATTTTAAAAATGGGAAAATCATTTTTTAAAACATTTTTAGGAAAAAAATGATTTTGGAAGAAAAATATGTTTCGGTCGTAGAGGGAAATAATGACGGTTTTTATTAAAAACATTATTTTTACATCTTGAGTACAAAAAGAGAGTAAAATGATGTTAAATAAACCATTCTCAATAAAAAATAATAGTAGAAAAAAAATTAATGTTTTTATTGTGATATAGGTCATAATATATCATCATTGGAATGATAATCGTTAACAATCTTGATAAACAATGAGATTGTAATATAAATCTCTTAACACTTTGGAAAAGTTGAATCACAAGCCCCATGAATGAATAATGTTAAAATGAAAATTAAAATATCATGAGAATAACAAAATTCATGATATAGCATGTCAATTGTGCTATATATACACCTCATAAAATAATATATGTGTATAACATAACATATGTTAAAGAGGAAAAATTGAGACAAAAAATCCATTACCACTCTGGTAATGTTTGAACAAAGAACTCCAATAAAGGGATATTTTAAAATAGAAATTTAAATATTATGTATTATTATTATCATAACTACAATAAAATACATTCATTATTAGTATATACACCATATATAATTAATATATGGTGACCATGACATTTGTATCACATAAGTAAAAACGGAGACATGAATTCACTGCTTATTTAGTAATATTTTATATCATAATAGTTAATAAATTATAACATGAAATAAACCTTAAATACCATTAAAATTATTATATTAATTATATAAAATTTAAAAGGTTCATTATAAACACCACACAAAATAAACAAGTGGTTAATTTTCATATGTCTCCCATAAATAAAAGAGAGACAAGAAATGCATTACCTTAAAACTCTACTTCCTTCATAAAAATTTGAACCACATTTATAATTAATATAATTCCATTATAAAAATATTAAATAATGATAATTATATATATATAATACAATAGATGAGTTACTAATGTCATTTTATTTCTCGTTTATTAGTAATTCTTTATTAAAATCATATTTCGGGAAATATCTGCTTTATTTTTTTTGCATGCTTTGATTTTTTTTCTTTCATCTTACTCTGAACATGGATAGATCATAAAAATAATAATAATAATTAAATAAATATTATATTTATAAATTGATTATATTTTTAATATAAATCATTAAAAATACTTTGTAGAAATGAGGTATGTTACAATCATGGAGATTGTAGATCGTACACAAACATGAGTAAGATTTCCATTTTGAAAAGATAATTTTTGAAGAAGGTAGGTAATATATTATAATTGAAAAATGTTTATAATATCCTAAATAACATATTATTTCTTAAAATATACTTATATATAACATCCATGTGTGGTGGTGATGAAAGTTGAGGGTCACATTACTTCATAAGGTCAGTATTCCACATGTGTATGAACGATGGTATCATCATTCAGTGAGTGAAAGGGAAAGAAATAAAATAATATATTATCTTCTAAGAATAATAAATTTTTCCTGATTATCAAAATTATTTCATTTATATAATATATATTTATTAAATTCTTCCTTATTATCAACCATGTAAAGCGTTATTGAAAATGAATCACATCGTTTCGCTAGGCGGTAGTCTGTCGTACACACGAATGACGTTATCGTATCATGATTCGGTTTGAATCTGAGGCAGATCTCATCAAGGCTTGGTCAAGGTCTCCTCGTAGTTTCAACAGATTTTATTTCTTTCTTCTACGGTGGTCCTTCGATTTGCACATGAAGTGTGATTCCCATGCTACGGCGGTTTGGGTTAGATTTCCAAATCTCCCTATTCCTTTTCAGAACCCTTCGGTTATTCGAATGATCAGAAACCTCGTAGGAATGTATCATTTTTTTGATAGGCGTATCAAGTTCGTGTTCCTTCCAGTTAATCCTAGGGTATGTGTTGAAATGGATGCTTCTCGTTGCCCTTCGATTATGTATGGAATACTATTAGAGAGGATTACAGGTGGAAGCAACGGGTGGTTTATGAAAATTGGACAGAGTTCTGTCTATATTGCAAGAGTTTGGGTCACCCTTTGGGGGTCTTCCATAAGAGAAACTTTTATCCTTCGTTGGAGGTTACCAATAGGGGGAAGCAGGTGGTTGTAAGAAAAGGGGATGTTGCTCCAGGTAAGAAACTGGAGGTTTGTGTGATGTATGGTCTGGCCAAGGAGGCTTTGGGGTCCAAAGCTAGGGGATCTTCGTCAAGTCATATGGTGAAGGACCTCCGAGATAATGCCCATAAGGTGAAAATAGTGGATGTGCATGCATCTAGAACTCTAAGTGTTATGCCAATCTAGGCTAACTCGACGATAGTGGAGGTGTTCAACAGGTTGCGGCAGGATTTGGGGGACTCCTCTAATCTGATTTCTCAGAAGGAGTCTGGTCCGGGTTATAAGGAGGATTCTTTGAAGTAGTGCATGGCTGGGGAGAATACGGTGAAGGCACAGAGGATGGGGAGAAAGGTATCTAATTCGTGATTGGCTAGTCCGAACAGTGTTGGGGGTTCTAATGGATTAGACCCTTCGGCCAAGCCCTTCCTCGCGTTAACCAACAGGTTTTAAGGCCTTTTGGAAGGCATAATCGAAAAGGGTTTGGAGACTGTTGTTGTGACCGGTGATGAGGAAGATGGGGCATATGTGAAAGGGCACAATATTGTAAGTTTGGGACATGAATAAGTTCTTATGTCTAGGGAAGAGGCTGATATTATAGTGGGGTGTCTTTCCTTGATTGACAGTAACACGACGGATCCCAAGAGGCAGAATGCTACTGGTTATAATGATGATGCCTCAAAGAACAAAGGGAAAAAGGATTTCGGAGGAAAGAATGAAAATATGAGTGGTCTAGTCTACCTTTAATACAGAAAAATTATTCAGAATGGGAATGAAAGGATGACCGAGTGTGAAGAAACTATATCTGCTAAACCAAGAAGACGAACAAGGAAAGAATACTCTTACCTCCCGCGACCGGTGTGTACAAGATCTTCCCTTAAGTGGGACAAAGGTGTGATTCATTCATTCAAAAAGGACAGATTTATAAAGCAAACTTGCATAGGGAAACCATTACTAGACCAGATGAGGAACTTTGAGAAAACTGATTATTTCTTGAAGTGGCATAAGTCGGCCGTTGAGTAAGAATCAGTTACGGAAGAAGGGGACTCTTGTGTGGGGTGCGGAGATGATTAAGGGTATTATGACACGTAGTCCTATGGTGGGATGTTTGGTTTTTGGTTTTTCTGTGGATTTGTTTTTTTGTGAATGTCTCAAGTCGTGTTCGGGTATGTGTTATGGGTTGTGCGGTTTCTCATTTTTACTAAAAGTGTTTGGAAATAAAAAAATTAATTTTTAGTCAGTATCCCATAAAGAATGGAAAGTAAAAAATTTATATATGATATAATGAATAAATTTCTATAATAATTTTATAAATATCATATATATAATTTATAACATTCATCATACTAAATCGTGAGACCTGGTAATGGAAGTATTAATGACATTGGTTCGCGAGGCAATAATCTTCTATACACATGATTGTTGATTTTGTAACCAATTTCATGGTTTTGGATATGGTTTTAGGGTATTACATTGACATATAAAAATCTCATTATATTAAATATACTGAGTTTTTTTATATCATCTTGTTTTAATAAAAATTTAAATAGGAGGAGTAATAAATCAAATAAAATACCTCATTAAAGAACGTTACTTCATTTTCGAGTAAACTTCTTATACTTTCAAAAAAGCCTTCCTAGGCCATAATTATTTAAAAAATAAGTCTTATATAAGGGTATAGTGAAATTTGGGAGGTTATGTTTCCAGGGATTGGTAAACCCAGAAGGGTTTGAATGTGTGATGAAGATAGGAAAGGTTGTGGCCTTTTATAAGTGAGGTGGGTGGAACGCTTTTAATATTTTGAAAAGAAAAGGTGTGCCTTCAATTTTATGATTCTAAAAGTATTAAAAACCAATATTATAGATAATTATAAGTTATAAGGTTTATATATGGCCATAAAAAATATATTAGGAAAGTGTTTAGTTCATTTTAAACCTTATCATTTCAGTTTAACCCCTGATAAACTCATTTATAGCTTAGCCTTGATAATTAATTTTTACTATTTCCACCATTTATTTTGGAAAAAAATTTATGTAACCTGTTAGATAATATAAATTATTATTATTCTAAATATATAATAAATTTTTAAAAATTATATTCAAATAAATGGAAATTTTTATTTTAAAATTAATCTCATTGACCAGATGAGAAAGTGTATTTTCAATAAGAAAATGTTCAAAAGATTACAAATTGTTTATTGGAAAATTTATTATTAAAATGATTAAAATGAAATAAATTTTATTAATAGATAAATAATTTATCTAATTTTAATAAAAACCCAATTTTAAATTCAATTTTTAATTATAAATATTTAAAATGAAAAGTCAGTTTTCAATTAAAATTATGTATTTTTCACTATTTATAAAAAAAATAAGATTTCCAGAAAATTAATAGAAATTCACAATAATATAATTTAAAATTTCTTATTTAAAAATTTATTTTATCTCTAAAAATAATCTTTCTAAAATTTTAGAAAACTAAACATAAAACAAATCTCATAGTTGGATAAAAAAATGGGTTTTCTAGAAGTGTATTTTTCAAGCACAAGATGATTTTATACTAACTCTATATCTAGTAATAATAATTATATGAATTAAAATTAAAAATTAATGACATATAATATATAAATTTCATTTAAAAAATTCAATATTATGGATTATTTTAAATAATTTAAATAAAGAAACATTATACAGTTTAAAATAGTTTTTTCGGAAAAACTATTTTTTAAACCCAAAAATTAACTTACACTAATATCAAATATAATATTAATTAAAAATTAATTAAGTGGATTAAATATAACTAAATAAAAATTATTTTACCCTAAAAATACATAAAGTCAAATTACCTAATTTATTGAAAATAAATGAATGTTTTACAAAAACATTTATTTGTCACTAATTACTGATAAATAAATAGTTTCTAAAAAATTAAAAAAATGTCACCATAAGTTAATTTCAATATGATCAATAAAAATATTGGGTTAATTTCTTCAACTAATATTATTAAAATGTATAGCAATTAATTATAATGAAATATATATAAAAATTTAAATTAATTTGAGATAAAAAAATTATAAAAAATTTGAATATTACATTTTATACTTTTCAATTGATGGAAAAAAGAATGTTAAAGAATAACTAACCTTTACAGAATCATTTTTATATCATATATATCATATATCTTCATTAAAGGTATCTTTATTTCCATCCATGTTGATTTTAAATGAAAACTGTATCAAATCAATTTGTGGAGGTTGTAGTCCACACATTAGTATGATCGACATTGTCATTTTCCAAAGGATTTGAAGGTAATAAGGTAAACATGATATTATAATTCAAAAAACATATTTATATCATAAATATCATATATAAACATTAAAACCATCATAATAACCACTCATGAATAATGGTTTTGGAAAATGAATTGCAACACAATGTGGAGGCGGTAGTCCATGCATACACATGAGTGATACCTTCACTTCCCATTTGATCAAATGAGGGTATATAATGGTCATTTCTAGATTATAATAACATTTATATTTTTTAGGATACTAAACTTATTATTTTATGAATTATACCACAGATTTAGGGTATGTGGGAGAAGATATAAATTGGAAGATTTTAGGTAAGATTGTTACCTATCCTTTGGTTGACCTCTCTTAGACCCTTTATTAAGGACCCTTTTATTGGTCTTTTGAGAAGACAATCACCTCGAATTCAAGGATAGGTATTTTTAGAAGATATATGGAAAGTTTCTGGTTTATATTAATGTTAAAATTGGTGTCATGAACATAAATTAGGGTTTTTCTTTTTATGTGGGGGAGAGGGCACACATGTAATTTCTTAAAATAATAAAATATAATAAATTCATTAAACAACCAAATGATTACAATTTGTTAGATAATTTAAGGTGGGATAGTATGATGTCAAAATATTTCTACCCAATAGGATTATAACAAGTTTATTTTTAAAATTTACATTTATCTCTTGGGTTAACCCCTAATAAACCCATTTTAAAATAAATTTCCAAAACACGATGAAAAATTATTTTCTAGAAAATGTGTTTTTTTCAATATATGAAGATTTTATACTAATACATATATAATAATAATTAATGAGAATAATTCTAATATTTTTAATTTAAATGAACTTATTTTAATTTTATAACCATTTTATAACAAAGTGGAACGTTATAAATGCTTTAAATTAAAATATATTTTTAAATAAAAATTTATATTTACACTATTCATCATAAAATAAATCGTTTCTAAATTTTCTAAAAAACTCACACTTTGATAATTTGTTAGTGTTTACTTCCAAAATGGAATTTATTTTATTAAATAACTTTTCTAAAATTATAAAAAAATTAATTAAATTATTATCTCACAAAAACCATTTTTGAGGGAAAATGTACTTTTAAAACATATAATGAATTCATTAAAGATCCAGTACTTATGATTTTATTTATTTAAATCCATTATAAATAATTTTAAAAAGTTTTTATTCATATTCATAACACCTATTTAATGTCTAGGTATTAACGGTGCAATGTATTATGGTTCAATTGGACTCGGGGTTGTGTGTATAGTAAGCTATCGAAGATATTCCAATTAAAAAATCATAAAATCTGAAGGTGTTATAATTTAAAACCATTAAAAATGAATCATCCCTTTAAATTTTCTCACGTTGATATAAAAATGAGGATATCCCTATTTCATCACATTATTTAGTTACCATATAGCTTATTCGAATTTCTGATACCTCCATGGAACTTTAACATAGTGAGGAGTCATGTTTTATAGAAGGTTATCTCTATGATCTAAGATTTGTACTAGTTAATCTTTATAGGAAATATCATCCTCAAATGATATGACCTTAGAGTTATATACATGTGAAATATCAGGTATGAACATCCTCACAAGAGATACATGGAATACATTGTGTACTTGGGAGGGGTTTGGTGGAAAAGACTAGTGATAGGCTACCATCCCTTCTCAGTCAATAATATCAAAGGGGCTAATATTCATAGGGATAAACGTTCCATTCTATTAGAATCTCACAAAATTATTCTACAGATAAATTCAAAGGAATACTTTTTCACCAACACCAAATTATAGATCATGTTGATGATTTTTAGCATAACCTTTATATAAAATTAGAGTTACCTTGATGTACTACTTAATGGACCTTTAATTATCTTCTATTTCCCCATCTAGATCTGGTCCCAATGGCTTTCATTCTCCAAATTAATCCCATCATATAAGATTTTTACACTTATTTCCATATATGAATTTATAATGAGATATATGAATGATCAAGGGAAATAATTTTTTTAGAAAACATAACTAGAGGAAGGTGTTAATCCCAACCACCTTTGAAATTTATAGAACATGATCTTAGCATATCCTCTAGTGGTCTAATGGTTCTTTAAAACAGAACATATTTCTGTGGATAATAAATATTACAGAAACTCAACTCTATATCATGATCCTACTCAAGAGTTCACTAGAGATTTGAGTTAAACACTTGACCCTTATCATATATGATAGAATGTGGTATTCTATGAAACCTTATCACTTCCTTAATGTATATTATAACAACATGATAAAGGGGGAAATCTATTTAATATAAATGACTTTTGATTACTTTATAGGGTGATAAAATATAAACCATATAATATTATTTCTCTTTAAAATTTTGGGGAGTTAGAAAACAAAATCCATGATGATGTTTTCTCATTTTCATTAAGTTATAGGTAATGTTTATAACATAAACTTATATACCTATCTCTTATAATTTACTAACTTTCACACTAAACACTGATATACATACTCTAAAATATCAATATTTATGATGTCCCACCAGAAATACTATTTTAGATCTCTATATATCTGTATACTTCCAGTATGAATAGTGAATGATGAACTATGTCAATCAAATAGCTCATTCTTTAAGTCTGATATTTATAGGACACATGACAAAGTATTAAACATTATTATCCCATGTCAAACAAGATTGATCTCAAGAAAACTTTTAATCTTATTTTTTAGTTCCACATCTTCCTTCTATGCCACTTTATTCCTTACATGGATAGATGGTTGAACACTCATTTCGGTAAGATAATATTTCCCACCTTTGAATAATATTTTCAGATCCATCCTTTAAAATTAACGAAATATTGGGTGTTTTTTATGCACATCATAGATAACCAATATTGATCATTTCAACTCAAATTATTAAACACCTTGTTAGATTTCATAGGAAGGTATTTTATTGACCACTCATAATATTTAATAAAATCCAACCATATTATTTGCCATATATTCAACTATTTCTGAGTGAATATATATTTAAAACAATTATGGTTAGTATATGTATAAATACTTCCCCCATAAAGATAATTCTTACATATCATTAATGAAAAAAATATCATAGCTAACTCCAAATCAAAATTTGGTTAATTCTACTCATGAATATTCTATTATCACAAGGCATAAGATATCACTTTATCATTCTACATGAGGATGAATCCAGATATTTTCATTAATTCATAACTGTAGAAAAAAACCATTCTCCATGGTAGGGTAGTGTAATAATATGTTCCATGAATAACTTTCTCTTAATTTCCATGAATTTTTCATCACATTCATCAACCCAAAATAACTAGGCTCGCTTCCATGTTAGCATTGTGAGTTCATTATAAATTGTTGAAAAAATTTCAATAAAGCATTGATAATTTCAAGCTAAACTAAGAAAACTACATATCTCAATCACTATGGTTGGACTATATCAATTTCCAATAACTATCTTCATTTACGGATCCACCAGTATACAGTACCTTAAAATTTTACAACCAAAATAATTAATCTTTCGACAACCCAAATTCAAACTTGATAAATTTTGTGTAAAAAATATACTTTCTTAGAGTCTTCTGTGAAGTCCTCATGTTATCTTCATTCCCTCTCTTTCTATTTGAATATATGAAAGTATCATCTATATATAATACCACAAAATGATAATGGTAAACTCTAAAAAATATATTCATTAAATCAATAAAGATAGTTGGGGGATTAGTAAGACCAAAAGAAATAACTAAAAATTCATAGAGTCAATATGTTATATGGAAGTGTATATTAGTTATATCCTCATTCTTGGCCCTCAATTTATGATATCTATAATAAAGGTTAATCTTGGAAATATTTTTTTCTATACATAGTTGATCAAATAAGTCATCAATATAAGGAAGATTATATTTATTAATTATTTTGATCTTATTACGTTCATGATAATATATTTAGAGTCTTATTAATCTATATTTATTCTTAATGGAAATAACGACTACAACATATGATGATACACTTGGATGAATAAATCTGTTTGGAAGATTCTACTATAGATTTTTATTTAATTACCAAAACAAAATTCGGGATATTCTATATAGATTCTTTAATGTAGGTGTATCACCAGGTATTGATTATATTGAAAACTTAAATCTAGGATTTAGTGGAAGATAAGGAAACTATTTTGGAAAAACATCCATAAACTCCCTAATAATAGGAATATCATTGATAAATAGTTTTTCCTCAACTATATATGATAAACACCACTTTTTTATTATAATCAAGACCTATATAATGGATGTGATTTCTATTGGAATTTTATATCTATCATCATAATGATAGATGATAATAGGTTCATTCAGAATATCAATCGTGACTTCCTTTCCTATATAACTGATGTGTGATTTATGTAGAGAAATATAATTCATGCTTAATATAATAATAAATAAAACCAAATGAGAATAAAAAGAGTTGTAGGAATTACATTCCCATATACTTTAACTAGTGAAAAATCGTAGACTTTAGATGTGATTATCATACCAATTTCGGTTTTCACTACTAATTCAACATGAAATAATTTAGGTGGTATTTTTTAACCCTTAACAAGTTATTTAGATATAAAAGAGTGGGTAGACCAAAATCAAATAAGACATTGGAAGTTTTATATTAGATGGTAATTTTTTCTTTCACTATTTTTTTATTCATATCTAGAATAGTGATCGCATGATATTTCTATTTTTTCCTTTGATTAAGAGGTTTCTAAAATTGATCATCATCATTAAACCTCATATTTGATCACTGGTTAGTAAAATTCACATACCCCTTTCATTTGAAACACTAGAGTGTGAGTGGTGTATTATGTAGATATTTTTCTCCATAATAATCTAACTTATTGTTCCTATCACTTTGACATCCAGTTTCCCATTGACATTCCTTTCCATACTTAAAATATTTAACAGTCCCCTTGACAAAACATACTTCAGGTTTCCTTCCAAAAAAAGGAATAAATTAAATCTTATATTTTTATCTCCATGGTTTTTAGAATTTCCTTTAAATTCCATATTTATTTTCTTATCAAAACCATGAGATTTACGTGTAACTCCAATTTATATTTCCACCTTAAGCACAAGTCAAAAAATTTATTCATTGATACTGAAGTATCTTATGGATAAATCCCTTTAAACACATGGTATTAAGATATTTAATAATTGATCAACCTTACATTAAGGTTGGATGATAACAACAAAATCATACCTCATAAGTCATGTAAAAGTTTCCTCATAGGTACTAATAGATTCATCATCATTTTACATTAGCTCATGGAATTCCTTCTCCATTTTCATATGAAAAATATGATGAAAGTACTAATTGAAAAATAATATCTTAAACTCAACCCACTCAGTAGAGTCAATTTATTCCCATTTTCATATGTTCTTAATAAGATCCCATCATTGATTTACTTTTCGATCAAGATGATAAACATAGAAAATAACATTTTCATGTTTTAAACACTATAGAATGAAAAATATTTTATCATTTTTATTGATCCACTTATCAGTAACTATTGGATTAGTTTTCCCCCTAATTTATCCTCATAAATGACTCAATATAATTTTTTCCCACTGTTTCTTATTATGAATCTCATCAACATTTATATATTGAGAAAGTACCGTAAGCATGGAAATTTTTTTATCATTCCATCTCCAAAAACATTTGGTTTCTCATAAAGAAAATCATTACATCCTCTATCACATAAAACACTAACATGATTCCCCTAGGCTATATCTATTAACTAAAACAAAATATCATAGTGTGACCAACAATAATCATAGTGGAAAACCACATAATCATGAAAAATAGATTATAGAATGTCTGAATCATTACACATTCCTTTCTATATATGAAATCATAGATTTAACCTTGGTTAAACATTACCAATATCTATTCAAATAATTTAGGATGGTTCATAAACAAAATGAGAATTAACCTAAGCATATCCACTAGAAGTGTCAAACTTGGTACATAGAAAGGTAATAATCACCATGCATCAGAGTGATTGACAATATATACTTGAACAAATCTTTTTGATGTTATTTCTATTAGGTCCACTGTGTAAGATACCCTGAGAGTGGGGGTGATTTAGGGTATGAAAAATTTAAACAACTACCCCTTTGATATTCTTTTGTTGTTAGACAAAACCCTCTTCTCTTCCTCCTTCTCGTTGTAGAGTATGAATGAATCTTACATGACACAAAAAATTTTATTGGTTCACCTTCACTGGGATATTTCTATGGATCATACACCGGAGATGTGATGATGTACCAAAACCACTATAAGCACACTTTTGTTTACAATTTTGAAGAGGACTCACTATCCCTTCTGGTTTACAACCACTCACAATTTGGGAACTCGATGCTCTCTCAAATGAAGTGAGATCACTGCTTCTTTATAAGATCCACTCACAGTTTATAGATCTTTAGGTATCATAATTATCACAAATTAATGCATATTTATCTACATGTACATGATCTATTAACATCCAACATTCACCCTCCGATAAATACAACTTTATACTTGAGGTACCGGGAAAGCTTCCAAATTTTGGGGAGCCCTAGAATGACTGGAGCACTTCTCCAAGCCTGGCACATAGGTGTCACCAAACCACTTCCAGGAAACTCCATTCTTCAACCCAAAACATGGGTGACTCACACCCTTTAATTCCCAATCCCATATTGGCGTGTAACTATCAACTGGAGTGAAACTTCTGAATATCTTTATAATTGCATGACCAAACCACCACTTTCACGCCCAACCACCTACGCGACTGGAGCTTTAGTTATCTCTAAGTGTTGAGCTTCATAAAAAATTAGGAGTGGTATCCCTCTATTTATAGGAATTTTGGGTACCCTGAGTGTCAGCACGCTAGTTTCCTCTCAGCGTGCAAGTCCATCCTCCCGAGCCTCTGTCTCCCTAGTCACTTGTGCGCCCAAACAAAAACATGGGCTCCCCTCTTTCCATTGCTATATTTTGATGTTCTGATCTTGAAAAACATTTGGTGTGTAACTTTTAAGCCTCCAATACCATAGTGTGCAAGTCCATTTGCAAAAAAAAATCATTTCTTCATTTATCGATTTTGAGGCCCAAAAATTTGGCGAGCACTGGAAAACAGTGCCCCCTTATATCTGCTCTTTTTGAACCACTTCCTGATCATCTATTCATTTGTAGAGGTTCTTCAATAAATCATGGATTTTTGAAAACATCCCTTGAACTCAAAAAATAACTATGTAAAACCCCTTTATCTACAAATTGATCATCATGGTCTATTTTTTCAACAAAAACAACACGAAGGCCCACTTTGTCAACAAACACAATCACCTCAAAATGATTCAATGATTCCTTAAGGGATATTTTCCCAAACATTTTCCCAAAATGAATCTATATTAAAAACACATCCACTTTTAGTATCCATATAGGGATTATTTATTAGAAAATTCACACTTATTTCTTTACCATAACGTTGGAATTTCATCAATACGTAGGATTATCCTAAGAGTTATTACTATATTTTTCACATCAATGTTTCCAAAGGTAACTACACTTTTTCTGATACAAACTATGGTGGCCCATAATATTCAAACATTCACATCACATATTATTAGATAGATTTTCAACACATAACATTATGATCTGTACTATTATTGTATAAATCTAGTATATTTCGAAACTAGGATACATAAAAAAAGTTCATAAGTAAACCAAATCATCTCCCTATTAGTTCTCCATGACTGGTGCCACTATTATACATATCATACACAATACCTTTCTTTTTAACCCAGGGAAAGGAAACATAAGAAAGGGTGATATCTGATGCTCAGTAAGGGTATGTAAGTGAGATAATAATGTTTAAATGACCATAACATGAGTATAAGGGTATGATAAAATGACCATATCATTGAAAATGATACCTTTCATGTTATAGATCATAATATTGAGTCATGAAATAAACCATAACAGTTTATAAAAAAATGGATCATAAAGAAATCATAGAATATGATCTATGATAACATAACATTTGAATAAGTTATATGTTTGTTGAATACACATAAGCATGGAAAATCATTTTGTTATTAGTCATGTATCACTTCCAAGTCTAACATAGTGGATTGGGTTCACTCCCCAAATCATAATATTTGTCAAGTTTCACTCACAGTACTATCATTGTGGATATAGTCTCTCATTGAATTGTATTCACACCCCATTCTAGTTTTGATTATCTCTTGATACATCCATCTTTGCCCCATATGGTATAGGGATACACAATTCCAGGTCTACCAATATGATAATGAAAATCATATATATATGAGTGCCAAAAAATCATTAATCATTTTTCATATCATAACCTATGAAAATGAAATTAATTTCATAAACACTTCATCGGTTTATCATAGTATATCATGTGGAAAATAAATGGATTTTCTAACGTAAATTTCTCATGGAAAAAAATAGGTGTCATAAAATAATAGTTAAATCATATTCATCAAAATCCATCCCAATATTTAAATTAGATAGTATCATTAGATCATATACCTAGAAATTCATAAGTAACATCAAAGGATTTCATCTTAGTAGAAGATATTTTTAATAGATCTAGTGAATTTTTCATGAGTAAAATAACCTTTTCATTTGGAAATTACATATTTGAAATATAAAAATTTCCCAAGTATTAAGGAAAAAAATTTCTTAGAAAATTACCATGTAAAAATATAAATTAAGTTTCAAATCAACATATCTTCATAATTAGGGGAAGTACAATTATTTTCATGTACATTAAAACAAATATTCCTTTTATATTTTTAGTAAAAAGTCAAAAAATACCTCATTTGGAAAATGTCAAGAATATTCATTTTAAAAAATTTAAAAAAACATGGGTAAAAATAAATTTAAAAAATAATAATAAAATATTATAAAAATTATTAAATTATTTCAATAAAAACATGAACCTAGAAGAAAAACTATTTTTGACAGAATAGAGAAATAATGTCGATTTTGATTAAAATCATTATTTTTGTATATTCAATTACTAAATTAAAGGAAATTTAAGTAAAACATTTATTTTCCATAAATAACCATATTATATTAAAATTCATGATATTATTGATTGGTGTATCATGAAATTTCATCACGGAAATAATGATCCAAAATAATACCGACAAAGAGTGAGATTGTAACATAAATCCCTTACCTCGTGTTCAAATTTCATCAAAGGTGCTCTAACCTAATGTATAATAAATTAATTATTTTAACTATATAAAATAATCATTTAAATACTTATAATATGAAATATTATCCCATTCTAACATTCCATCACCCATTTATTATCAGTTCCTTATAAAAATTGTTGTTTTTGGGTGTTAAATGTTTTATTTTTCATGAGAATTTCAGTTCAGTATAATTGTTCATTGTGATTTAATTATGATTCCATAATATATATAATTTTCATCATAATATAAATATCACATATAGTTATTATATATATTTATATTCATTCAAAAATTATTGATATTAAAAATTAAATTACACAATTCATGGGGATGGTATGTTATACAAACGCATGAATGTTGTTTTCTCTTTCTAAAGGATGAAATAAAAGAAATATAAATAATAATTCTCCATTATATAATAATTATTATGCAAAATATATCATATATATTCTTTAAATCCTTCTTTGTTTTCATATATGTAAATTTTAATTAAACAGCGAATCACATCGCTTCGTGGAGGTGGTAGTCTACACGTACGCACGAGCGACATAAATGTTTTCAAATGGATTAGAAGGTTTGATGGTATATTTGATATTATAATTAAATAAGAATATTTATATCCTAAATTTAATATATAAACCTTAAAATCATCAAAACTACCATCCATGAATTATGGTGATGTAAAAAAAATTATATCTCTATGTTTAGGTAGTGGCCAACATGTATGTATGAGCAATAATTTCACTTCACATTTGATTGAAATAGGATAGATAATGCTTGCTTAATGATCATGATAAAATTTAAATATATTTATAATAATGAATTTATTATTATATTATGAATACGATAGACATGGTTGAGTTAGAAGAATAAAAAAATTAAAAGATGTCAGTTAAAATAATTACCTCTTCTTCGCTTATCCTCACTTAGATTCTTTATTAAGGACCACTGGAAAGGTATTTTAAGAGGACCATAAACTCTAATTATTGGAAATATATGTTGATAAGATATTTTTATAGGGTTTTTTGATCTATAAGGATAAATTTGGTTTAAATAAGAGAGAGTATTAATGTCCTTTTATAAGTGGCGGAGAAGACACACTAGGAATTTCTTATTAGAAAAAAATATAACAAAGTCATTATTAAGTAAAATGTATCCAAATGTATAGATATTATAAGTTATGATAGGATTATGTCGAAATACGTACATATAATAGTATTCAAAAAATTTTAATTACAAATATACCCTTATCTTTTGGTTTAACCCCTGGTAAACCCGTAATAACCTTAACCGAAAGGAAACTTTTTTACAATTTTTACTATTCATTATGATAAAAATAATAGTGGCCTCATTAGAAAATTCGAAAATTATGATTCCAAATATAGAATAAATTTTATTAAATTCAATATCTAAAAATTTCATAAATTACTGATAAAATTAACTCGTAATAAGTGACAAATCCTAGTTTTTGACAAAACAAATTTCTTAAGTGTGCATTGTATTTGTACTAAAATCCCCAAAAAATTAATTAAAATGACTATTATAATAATATTAATAATATAAACAAACTAATATTACATTTAAAACATTTTTTAATAAAATATTACTTTCTAAATTCTTTAATCAAAAAAATATTTTTCCATAAAAATTAGTATTTTTTACTATTAATCATAAAATTAATCTTTTCAGAATGTTCATAAAAAATAACTCCAATTTATTTTTGAAATTTAAATTTCAAGAATGAAATTAATTTTTTAAAATAAATTTGTCAAATTTTCATAAAATAATTATATTTTTTTCTGATAAAAACTATTTTTGAGGATAAATCTATTTTAATATGTGTAATGAATTTATTAAAAATTGAGTACTTATTTTTTTTATTTTTTAAAAACCTTAATGATTTTTTTTTTAAATTTGGTTATTACTATTCTTATAACCAATTAAATTTATAGGTTGTAAAAACATATGATATTATGTTTCATTTAGACTCAAGTATGCGTGTATCTCAAGCTATCATATAAATTAAAATTATTATTATATATATATATATATCATGAAATATTAGGGTATTACATAGATCCATTTGTATTGATATTATTCACATTTCATTCTAAATAATTAATGGATTAAATATTTTTCTACCCAAAATATGGTTAAAATCTTCTTAGCTTTGAGATATTTTGGAATCCATACTTGTTTAGTATATTTTTTTCTATAATAATTCATATACAATGTATTATAAGAGAGATGATTTTAATTAGGATAACATAAAAATCATTTCATAAATAAGATTTTAATTTTTTCTAGAGTTAATATAAAAATTGAACATCCATTTACAAAGGAAGTAGTATTTTTAGAGTTCTATATTGTTTTTTAAAAACCAAAAAACATATTTTTTTTAAATTGCATTGAGAACCTAAAATTATATTTAGATATTGATAAATTTTGTTGAATTTAAAAAGATAAATATTAATTTGTTTAATGGTTTCTTCAAGTTTCTATACATTAGTTTTCTCCTTTAATATCAAAGTTAAATCATAATTTTCATTAAAAAGTCGATTCTTTTAAGAAAATATGAATATTATAATTCAATTTTTGTTCTTTGAATTTGTGGTAATTTTTGAAAACCCATTTCTTTAATTATTTATAATCTAATTGGATTAAATAATAAAAAAATTAAGAACAATTAGAAGTTTAATAAGTAGAATAATTAGCATTATTACATACATCAATTTCTGACGAGTGAAATTTTTCACTTCTATAACATCCATCAGATGAGGGTAGGGAATCATCACATACACTCTAAGTATAAAATCATTGGGATTTACTACTTCTATAATTTTATATTTTTATCATGGGGAAATCTAGTTTCATATGTCCCTTTTTTTGCAATGATAACAAGTTACTTCGAAATATTTTTCCCTTTTTCAGAATTGTGAATGGATTTCTTCTTTATCATGAATTTTTTTACTTTCTCAGCTAAATCTATTGCGTCTTTATCACTTCTAAATGTGTTAAAATCAATCTATTTAAAAAAATATCTTGTTTTCCTTCACTTCATTTTTTTCTTTGCTGAATTTCCACTTCATAGTAATCTCATATGTCATGAGAGATCCAATAAGTACTTCAACCAACATTTTCTTAATTTCATTAACTTCTTGTATTGTTGTTACCCTGGTTGACCAGGATCATATAAAAACCAAACTTATATTCTTCAAAATATTTTTTGTTGAAGGATCATCACTAATAGATTTTCTACCATAGAAAATTTTAGTAAAGTGAGTAAAAATAACAAAATTAGATTCATTATAATTCATACGAAAACTTTAAAAATCGTATTTATTTTTATCAATTATAACATAATGGTAAATAAAATGAGTACGGGTAAGTCATATGCCTATTTGGATATTCCATAATGGTCGATGACCCACATTCTAGCCCCTCCCTCCTCGGTGGGGGAGGGTCCTTCGATGTCTTTTAAATATGGTCGGCCCAATCAATCTGACCCTTTCTCAAACCCAAATCTTTTTCCATCTTTTAATCAGATAGATCATTGTCCAAAGGCTCCAGAAGTCTTCAATTGGGCTCCGAAAGTTTTAATTTCAACTCGGGAGTTCACTGGTGGTTCATATTTACAACATCTAACTTTGATTGCTCTATTAAAGGTTTGATGACTATTGGTGGATGTGTTCAACTGCTTTGTATTTGATTCATGGGGTCTTTATGAGAGCGCGATAGTCAAGATTATTTATTCTAAAAGATTCATGATCAGGTATGATTTCGTGGATGATATTATCTTTACATGGCGGAACACTCCTTGTACCTATAATGGGATTCAATTTATCCTCATCAAATGGTCATACGACTATCATATGAAAAGAGATTCTCATTCCATGGATGTTTGGGTAAGGCTTCCCAAACATCCCCTACCTATACAAAATCCTGATATATTTTGTATGCTAGGGAATTATATAGTTCGTTACCTTTTCTTTGATGGTAGAACTATAAATGTATGCCACCCAATTTGACCTAGGATCTACGTTGAGGTTGATTTTTCAAATCCACCTTTTCAGTTTTTTTGGATTGATATTGGTGAAGGGTTTATGCATAAACAAACTATTATTTTTAAACATGGTTTGATTTCTAGGCCTTGTGTATGAAATTGGGACATGGAGAGTATATTTACAGGAATGAATCAAGGAAATATTATGGATTCTATTCTTCTTAGACTGATCTAGTCCAGAATGGGGTGCCTGCTGACCAAGATAGTACTTTGGATTTGAATTGTTCTATTGTGGTTTGTGAGATGGATAAGTCTGAGAAGCTTTTATGGAAGTATAATAGTTCTAAATTGGTGTTGAATTATTAGTGTAATGTTTTTTTTGAAAAGAGAGATGGATGTGAATCTATTCAGGTAAGGCCAAATCTTTCTAATGATCTGATGGTTAAGATGGTCTTTAATAGATTACAAGGTGATCCTAAGGACACGAACACTCTAGTGGATGTTACCTCCCAAGACAATGCAGTGGGTTTGGATTTTTTTTCATTAATGTTGATTATGATTATCATCCTAGGGTAAAAAGTATTATTGATCCAATGGAGGTGGAGGGATATAAAAACATGGATCCTCAGCTTGTACAGGTCCAAGAATAGACATCATATGACTCAAACTGAATGATGGATAAAGAGGTGGTGGTTTTGAAGATATCTGAGGGTGCGCAGGGTACCCATACAGAGATGGTAGGACACTGGGTCATAGGCCAATGTCAGATATAGGAGTATATTCAATCCTATACCTATTTTACAGGTTTGTAGGGCTTACCACAAGATCAAGAGAAGGTATTTTATGCTCAATTAACAGGATTGAAATATATGAATGAGGTTCTCCATAGTAGGGATTTGGGAGATAGCATATTGCCTAGAGGAAATAAAAACAAAGGGAACATGGACTAATTATTCATTCCAAATCCAATGGAGACTAGTCCAGGTAAAAAAACTAAATCAAAATAGTTCTGATGTAATTCTATTTCTAATATCTTGGTGAGTCTTGTGGTCAACTCTGGTGAGGTTAGTGTGGTCAAATATGGTACAGAAAAAGGAGTTAGCATGAATCCCATCGATTTAATTGTACAATTAGAATAATAAATGTAGGAGGAGTGTCATTATATAAATGCTATAAAATAAGTGGAATAAAAAATTATGGGTAGGGTGATTTGAGAGGATTTTAATAGTGAGCATGTTGTATGGCCTGACAAGCAAGCCCTTATTTTGATAAATGTTTCAATAAAGGGAAAATTATTAAAGAGGAGTAATCTCAAACTTAGGGAATGTTAGTGGAGCTATTTAAAGACATCATAGATGATATTACAGATGAAGAGGTTCACACTATTACGTATAAAACATTTAGGGAGGATTCAACTAATAGTCTTACATTCTATTTCAATAATCTTGGGACTTCTTATGAGGGTTGTCCTCCAAGTTGAACAATGTGGTTTCTCACTTTTCCTTAAATGTGTTTTCTAATTAAAATTTAATTTTTAGTAATACATATCAATTTTAATATATATATATTTATTACTTACTTTATGAGTAAAATTAAGTAATATAAAAATTTAAATGGTAGTTTTATAAGTGGATACACAATTAAGTTCATTTTCATTTAAACTAAAATGAAGAGAATTTTTTCCTTTGTTATCAATTTCAAAATTTGAAATTTCACCAATAGCCCATTTTCTTTCTGATTGTTTCATGGGTGTGTAACTATTCAAGAAAATTTTCAATAAATAATAACTCGTGATTCCCATAAAAGTGAACAAGTGTGTTTTACAATTACTAAAGTTCATTCAATCAGATAAAGTGTAACGTCCCATTGAGTGTCATTCAAAATATCCTTGGGTGGTAGTGGTCAAGGATACTTTTTAAATAATTTTTCTTTAAATAGGTGAATATTTAAAAACAATATTTTGAAAATGAGGTCTAATGTTTTTATAACAGAAAGTTTGAAACAAAATTTTTAAATGAATATCTTTTTTTGAAAATAAAATCTAAAAAATTAATATAAGATCTAATAAAAAATATAATCTCTAATTTGATACCACTAATTATTTATACAAAAATATCAAGAGGTAGATGAATTTCCTATTAAAAAATAAAAACATTATATACTCTAAAAATATACAATTTAGTGGTAAAATAAAATAATCAAAATTAGAATAAGGGAATGATAATCATTTTGAAACTAGAAAGTATGAGTATAGTAGAAACAATAAATTTATTAAGAGAGGGATTTATATTAAAATATTAACCAATTAATGTTTTTAGTTATTTATTGATTAATTAAATTAAATTAATTAATAAAAATTTGGGGAGTAAATAAGGCACAAAATTTGTTAAGAAATTCAAAATTATATCAACACGAGCCCCTAAATATTCCACATTAATGTCCTGAGTATTAGGTAATATATATAGAACATGAATTTATTGATAGCCATGAATCCCAAAAAGAACACAAACCCTTTACCTTAGTGATAGTCAAGATCCAAGGAAAAAAGAATCATATTTTTAGTGGTTTTATAATAATTCAATGTGAAATATCCCTTTGTGTTAGTGGTTTTACAAGATTCCCAAAAGAGAGAGAAAAATAATATTTTCATATGAATGAAATCCCTCAATTATATAGGTATATAGATAATATGTAATTTATATAATTATATATATAAATATGGTGGATTAATGAAATAGAAGAAATAAATACAAAGATTTATCAAGAAGAAGTAAATTTGTAACAAAATATTATTGCATATTGTTGATTTTTATGGATTGATGAAATTTAAAATTGATCATTATATTTTCTTTCTAAGCCTCCCATGGGTTATATAAATATCCTTACAGATTCTAGGGGTTTATTTGGAGGTGTTAATGGGGTTATGGAGTGGTTTAATACCCCCATAAATGTATTATTTAACTTGATGAATCAGCACCAATAACAAGACACCTGATTCCACTAGTTTGCTGGTAGGAATACTATATACATTTTAGGATATTATAGAATCCACCAGATACACCCTAGATACCAATAAGAATTTGGTATGTCACATGTAGATCTGTAGTATCTTCTTAGTGCCAGCAGCAAGCCAATGAGACTTCGCCAGGTACATAGTTGACTTCCAGTGGATTTGATGCTACTATCAGTGTCACTAACTATTTAGTTACACCCCATGAGGTATCCAGTGAAATAATAATATGGTAAATATTTCATTGGTCTTATTCTTCAAATTTTAGGCATTAGTTTACTCTATTCACAACATACCTTCATGTTCATACATAAATAATGAAATATAATCAATTGAAAATTTTTTATCACGAAAAGGTTTTAGTGAATATTAAAAAAACATATAAAATATTGATGTAGGATATTGGGATACTTAGAATTTAACAAAACCCTTTAAAATCTAGGATTTTTCCAAGAAAATATTAATTTCTTCAGGGTAGGTATCTTGATTCCCTTTAGATATTCTTTTATAATTTATTCTTTCACAACCACCCAAATAAATTCTAATATAATTAATTTTTTATTATTACTGTGATGAAAATTTATAATATTAATAGATAAACAATTATTTATTTATTTCCATATACATATAAGAAAAAAATAATACTGATAATGGGTACATATAGATAATCACCACCATGAAATAATGTTTTATTTTTAATTTTTCATATAGATTTTCCTTCCTTATCAAGTCATCATAAAATATAATTAAAAAACTTTTAAATGATAATAAAAATATCTTTTTTATTTTTTATATTGTTACTATGTCAAAATAAACTATTTCTTAACCGTAGTCACTAAATAAGTTATAATATGTTTCTGTTTTGGTTAGTTTAACCACCTATAATAATGATATTATAAAATATTATCATGGGTGACTATGAAAACTTAAATACTGGGGTTATTAGATATTTACAAATAAATAATGTTTTTATCATTTTATAATAATTATATTACTATTTAACCCATTATCAATACATCACCCTTAATTTGTTAATAATAACCCAAAAAAATTCAAATATTTCAGTTTCACATAACGAAACAAAAAACACATGGAATAAAACAAAAACATTATAAATAAATTTTAAATATATAATAAATTACTTTAATTAATTTATGAATTATAAAATTAATATCAATTATTGGTTTTTAGTATCATCATTATAAATCATGTGTGAGACAATCAAAATTTAAAAACACCAGATGGTAAATACAATCCATAATTTACTTTATAAGAGGTTAGAGTGTGATCAAATAATTCGAAATTCAATGTAAGTGTTTCATTGACTATATTTTTGATTCATTCAGTCATATTTGTTCTTGTAGAATATACTTTTCAAAATTTATTTGATCATTCCACACCTTTATTTTATATGGTGATCCGACTTGTTCTTTTTTGAATTAACTTTTCATTATTAATAACTACTTCATATAGAAAGAATTTTCCAAAATAGATGTGTAACTTTGCTAAGAATAACTATCATTCTTATTAATGAATATTTTCCTTCCATGTCCACATTTTTTCTGTTGAAAGTGTATTAATTAATTAATTAAAAATTGTATTTTATTTTATATTCCTTATATTTTACATTATATCTTTTATGAAATGAACGTATTTCTATATTTCTCCAATGTGGGATTTTATTTAAAACGTACTAAAAGGATTAATAAAGGATTTTATTTTCATTATTTACCAAGTAAGATTTAATAGCATATTTTTTATTATTTTCAGGGATTATTTATTTGGAACTATTTTTAATCAGGTTTTTTAAATTATTTTTTTCCCTTGTCAAAAATATTTTTAGTTTAATTTTTACATCGTCTTTTATTACAATGTTTAAATGGTTTTGTGAAACTGTATTATTTTTAATTCTATTTTTCTTATAATTTTTATCTCCCATAAAGATATGTTTTGATCATCTTATATATTATATTATATGATTAATTTTTGAGAAAGATATTTTTTGTATCCTATGTATTCTTAAGATCATATTATGTGATGTTTCTAAAATGTTTAAACCCATTTTTTCCATGTTTTTCTAAAGTTATGATGAATATTAACATTATGTGGTATACATATTCAAGGATGAGGATATTTTTGGTCTTATATCAACATCCAATTAATTGTTTTATGTTTATTTCTCATGATATATTCTGGAGTGTAAATAATTTGTTTGTTTACACAAGCATTGGTAAAATGAATTTGTTCACATTTTTTGACATGGATATAATGAGTTTGTTCACATAGGAATGCGCATAATGAGCTTACTTAGACATGTTTTCCTATACTCATGTGTTTTCCAAATTTATAGGTCTCTTAATGAAGTTAAAAAATCCATGATGATTTTCATTTTCAAGATATGCCATATTTCATATTATGCCTTGTTTTTAAAAAATTCAACACTCTTATGTCCTGATCACAAGTTTTATGATTATTGAGAAGTATTATGAGTCATGCCATAACTTTAACATTTTTTAATAATATTTTCATCATATAATGTTTCTCTACCCTGTTTTATTATTTTTTATCTATGGTCTTATGATATTTTAAAGTGATATTTCTCCTCTACTCATGTTCTCCTTCATGTTTAGGATTTGATACATTATGATATTTTTCCCTTTATCGGGCATCTCATATCACCCATTTCTTATGTTTCTATTCCCCAGGTAATAAATATCATTATACCATGTGATATGTCTAGAAAAGGGTCAATAATAGTCTATTATAGAGATATTTCCACAAGTATTGTTGAATAATTTTCTTATGTACCCAGTCTATGGGAATCCAACCATTTAGGTCCTTGAGTTTCGTGGCTATTTGTGAGATGTATTATTTAAATCCAAAAATTAATGTATTATTTATGTTATGTTTAGATTGTGTAACATTAGAGTGCATATAAAAAAATATATCCCTAAATGTGGTATATCACTAAAAAATTTAAACAAATAAAGAAAATAAAAAAATTGGAAGCACTATAAAAGATCATGGAGTATGTCCCCAAATTGCTTCAATCCAAATCCACAAGAAATTACTCAGAAATATTTCATAGGACATTTTCCCTTATCTGGATCTATGATAATGGTGTCTTTTTTATGCATTAAGATTTATATTCATGTTGTGAGAATAAACCTAGTAGGAACCCACAAATGGTCCCTTAGCATAAATTTTAAATGTTTATAAAGGTGGATGCATAAATATAAAATAAATTCAAAAATTAAAACACAACTGTCTAGATCATCATTTGCTAACTAGGATTCCACGAATCCTAGACTAACATGCTTTAGGTCTATGCGAGAAGGAAAGTTGATTGAAACTGGGAAAGAAAAATCAACACACATCCCATGCCTTATCACATAGTTTATGTTCATTTCAAGAACCATGACCTATTTTTGATCACTAAATGGAGTTAACCTTACCACACTATCATATCCATACAAACTCTAATGAGGTTATCTCAACACATCGGCCCATCCATCCAGATTCTTAGGATGTCAACTCAACACATTAACCCATATCCATTGATTCTTGGTGTGTATCATAAAGTATTTTTAATCAGGAAAAAATTCATAAAAATGCAACAAAAATAAGCTAGAATTCCACCCAAAACTATACATAATTTTATCATTCCATATTATCCCCAACCAAGCCCATACAACTCTCCCAATGTTAGATTTCCCAGGTGGACAACCCCTACATCACTCAAGAATCCAATTTTAATTTCCACATTAGTTATTCTACATCCTATAACTCTCACTTAAAATCAGATAATATATCTTTATATACCTACTCAAAAACATTGATATCATGGATAATATTATCACATGGATATACATCAATCTTTATGGAAAAAGATACATAAAACTTCATATAAAAGTCATAAAGTAGTAAGGACTTATCAAATCAAGTGTGATGAAGGTAAAACACTAAGAATCACCACCCAAATCAATATTAACACACCAAATACTAAAAATAAACACTAAAATTTGGCATTAGGGATTAAGAAATAAAAAAAGAAACATATATAATTTAGTATCTAGGGATAATATATCATTAGATTTACTAGGAGGATACCATCACAATAAATTAAACTTAAAATTTTGTTGTAAAAGGGTGAAGTTATCAATATACTTCGAGGAGAAGATTCACATATCAAAAATCCCATAATTTGGTCAAGGAAAGGAAAGAGGTTGAGTAAAAGGGTTTTTGGGGATGTTACCAAAATAACCCTAAAAAGGATATCTATGCTCACTTTCAAGACATGAACCATTGGACCACACTATGGACCATTTCATGTAGAACCCCATAGGTTCTATATTTACTTATTCATATAATAATACATGTTTCATATAATTAAATCTAACCTACAACTCTATATTAGTTGAAGGTCTAACCTGTTCATCCCAAACCCACTCCTATGCTACCCAAACACCCCAAATAGCCAAAAACGACTATATTGCATATGATTAGTTTGAGATCTAAAATGAAACACATCAAAAAACATTATGGGTATTACGAAATCCGCATCTATGGACATAAAATTCCCATTAAGTGTCCCTAGCAGTCTCTTTAGAGTATCTCTGTCCACTAAACATGGATATTTTACTCCTACTCCCATGTTTTCCCCTTGATAGATCTATGTTACCACAAAACCTAAATAATATGCATTTTCACCAATCACATCTCCTTCTAAATTCATTAAATTATCTACACTATATATTACTTAAATGATGTATATTCATCTATCTCAACATCATTACCATCAATGATGTGCACGTGATCTAGATCATTCCTATAGAGATGCAACACAAGAAACACATTTTTTACCTTAATTTATTATAAGAGAATCCAACTGTTACCACAAAATCTTAATACATTTAAAAATATTAAATTGACCAAAAAAATTTGTTCTAGTTTCCCATGCTTCCTCAAACACAAAGGCCCCAACCAAGGTGACACCCACAAAATTAATTTTTCACCCATTATTAACTCTATTGGTTGTCACATTAATTTGTTATAAGATCATTTAATAATAATATTCCTAACCAACTAATAATATATCAACTTCCCCAGATCAAAAGTATCTTACACCAGGCTCAGTTAGATCACCACCGACTCACCCATCTCAAGTAAATATAATGGCGAATGACATTGTTGTCCATAAATGTCCATAAAATAACCATTTGAATGGATTCCCTTAAGATATTATTTTATGATAATTTTTCTAAATATTTATGGACATCCCATTAACAACTAAAACTGATCACATATTCTCGAATAAAATCCTCTAAGACTTGGATCATCATCTTAGACTTTCTATCTCTATATGAATGATATGTTTTCCTCAACTATAACAATGATACTAATGTCTTCTATAGGCCTTTCCAAAATCATGATGTCTAACATGCATCATAGTATGACTTGATACACACAATCACACAATGAAACTACTCTATTATCCACACATAAATTCCCCCAAAATCATTCATTAACTGAATCTCTAAAATCGGTAAGAAGCATGAAAAAATCATCAGCTAATAAAACATTACCCAAACAACATCTCAACTCATCAGAGTCCTCATTAGTAATATGATGATGGTTTTCATCACCTCATAATAGTTTTTATATTTTCACTAAGAGATTTTGATGCAATCTAGTTGGTCATTGGTTCTTTTCCTTTTCCCTTTGATAGGTAAGGAAATGTGTGACAAACCCTTAAAAATACATCATAATACATGACCAACAAAAATGACGTTTCGTGTCATGATACATCTTGGTCAATCTATAATGATCCACCCACTGTGAGGCATGGGATTCTATCATTAACTCATCCCTCCTAGATATGGGTACATCCACCCACCTATGGATATATATCATTTTATTCCCAACAAATGATAATCATGGACCAAGATAAACTTCCATAACCTATTTTCACATAACCTAAATATCTGAATGAGAATATTGGTTGGCCATTACTCAATCCAATTAAGAGGAAGTAATGATGATGGGAGAATATTTCACTATCCACTAATCCTCATATACACCATCTTTTTATTTCACTAGTGATATCATGGCCTTCAATTACTCCTCCGATGTCCACATCCCGAAATCTTATACTTTAATTTTAAGGGAATGAATAACAATATTCCCCATCCATGGGGAAAATCAATATCAAAATTAAACATATGCAAGTAATCAACCCAAAATATCTATTTCAGGTTCATGTATCACCGAGGAAAGATATATCAAAAGATTTTATGGTTTGTGTTAAGGAAAAATATTTTATTAAAGAGACAATGACACAATCATATCAAAACATATACTATTATATCTAATTCCAGGTCATTAATATGGATTTTTTTCTCATCAAGTCATAGAATATAAGACCCATATGTGAACAACCAATCTCCCTATATTAACATTACCCCCAAAACAAATCCTAAATCCCAATACTAAACATTATTACTGGTCCATGGTTCTGATAAATTTATAATATGAGGTAATTTAAACCTCTATATTAAGAGCAGTAGATCCTCCTCACATAGATCCATCTATATGAACAACACTACCTTTCCAGTTGGCATATTCTTTGGAATTTTTAAAAAATTAAAGTCTTAGATGAAACACCATTAATACCCAAACAAACCTAGTAAGATATGGATTCAAAACACATTTCTTGGTTGAGCCTAAGACATAATTGTACCTACATTCTCCATATTAATAGTTATTTCTACCTCAGAAACCACATGACAAAGGAAGCATACCTCCTTGATCTAGAATTGAATATTTGAAATTTTTTAATAAACCTAATGCACTTAGAGTGTGTTGTAGATAATATCAATTTTCCTAGTATGTAACTATAGGTTTAGTCAATACACTAGGATATCGTCAATAAAGACCATGTTATAGGATTCCAAGTAATGGTAAAAATTTTGGTTCATGAGTTCTATAAATACTATTATAACACTCATTAAACATAATGAAATTTTTAGATACTCATAAAACACATACCTAATACAAACTTCAATATTTAGTATAACTATATGCCTAAACTATTATTGATGATAGCATAATCATATATCAACCTTATAGAACCAACATGCTTCCCTTAACTAGTCAAACAAAATATTGATCATAAAAATTTGATAAAATATTTTCATTATGACGTGATTCAATTTTCATTAATACATGTACAACTAAAGAACACCAACCATATTTCTTATGAATAAGACTACTTCACCCATTAGATTAGTTCTTGGGAGAATAAATACGTTCACCTATGTTTGATCAATATTCACCATAATATCTCCTAGCACAACAAGTTTTATATGAATAGGGGAATCAATATAAGGTGTGAATCAAAAATGAGTTAAATTTCAAACTCAATACAACCTTTTAAGAGTAAACTCTGAGAAATATTCTAGAAATATATCTTTTTAATGATCCACCGTAGGAGAGAAAGTGGTTATACCCTTTAACTAGTCTTTTATGAGAATAAATCCAGCCACCTATACTATAGTTTTCAAAATATGGATAATGTCCAATCCTAATTTACCTAATTCTAGGTTTTATTCCTTAATAAGTGTGTAATCATATACATTAAGGGAGTTAAAATTCACCCATATATTATAAAAATAATTTTGATATTGAAAACACATCAACCAATCCATGTTAAAAATTACATCAAAATTGGAAACATACAAATTCTGAAAATCCCATTGAGGATCATAAACTTAACCAACATGAACCACTTTGGGAAACTAATAATTTTTTATACCCACTCATTGAGAGGTGTATTAAGGGAAAAAACAAATAAAAAACTTTAGTAGAAACTCTAATAATGAAACCACTTCAGAGTAAGTAAGCAAATATTTTTCCACTATATCAATCAAAATAGTAGTGAGCATCAACAGATCTATAATTGTACCTCTAATAATCAAAGTCCACTATCATATATTTTATTAACCCTAGTCCAATAAAAACAACCTACTAGACTAGTATCGTTGAACATGCCCTAATGGTTCCATGTTCACTAGAGAAACTGAACCATATGGAACTAGAAACTATTACTGTTGAGATCTGCATACTACTACACCTTCATACCTCCTAGAAATGTAATTATTATCCAACTAGGTTCCTTCAAACTAATATATGAAGGAAGAATGTTTCCCTGATCCTATACCCATATTTGAATTTGATAATCTTGAACAAATTCATTGGATATTCCCAATTATATTTCAAGAATATAACTTATTACACTTACTAATACACATAATATGAAATTGATCATGTCTTCACACTAGAATAATAGAGGTGAAGTCCCTTATAGAGAAAAAATAGATAAAATCATATCATTTCCCAACTTGTTATCAATACCCAAACACATCTCTTCTAATCTCCTCTTCCTATTTTTAAAATAATCTCCAAGAAAACTACCCACAAGGCCACCACTGAAGGATGGAGGAATCCTGAATAATATATCCTCTACTAAAACCTACTCAATTGTGGGGTAATTAAAGAATAAATATGTATATAATGTTATATAAAATTTCTAGACCTAATACCTCATCTCCTGATGATGGCCAATCTCAATCTACCTAGCTTTCTGGGGGCCCTTTCTAGGCGTCCGAGGAGAAAAATTGACCAACACCCCAAAATTAGTCAGATAGTCAACCACCAATTTCGTCCCCTATTATAGCTCCATAAACTCTATATATTAATCTATCCTCAATGATTTTGGAATGAATTACTCAAAAAATACTTGTAATATTCCCACATTACACCCTCAAGACTCTGATCCTAGACCTTGAAACCTCATCACCTTCTAGAAGGCCCCTATAATGAAAACCCTACAAACTTCACCCAATAACAATTAGTAGTCTACACATGGCCAACATCAACTTCAATAATACTTATCAGGTATTTTTTATCCTGAGGAACACCCATTCCTTGAAAGGATTGAGGTTTTTTAGCTTGAAATTTAGAGAGAAATTCACAATTGTATTCCATCCTTAGTGGGCACATATACCTACCACCAACATGATGTGAAAAACACATGGCTAAAGGGGATTTATTGCATGAGCCGTATAAGTAGTATCTAGGGATTTCTCAGCCTAAACCTCTAGAATTTCTATAGGAAAAATTTCAAAATTTCATATTATGGTAGATTCATCACCCATAACCATAGGTGGAAAAATGTGACATTGATGATGTAATAATATATTAAATACCAAAATATAAATCAGAAATTCCATTAATAACACAAATATTGAAAATACATAAGAAACTAAAAGGTATTCACACAAACAAAATAATCCCAGGAAACATATACAAGATCTTCTGAAACCCATAATACATATCTCTATTGAACCCACCCAAGTCCAAGTCTCATTTCATTGAACCTAGACATTAGTCATCATCACATATAAATATAAATATAAACATATTCTGATTAAATTAATTAAATATCAAAAATATTGTATTTGGAAAATACGCAAATATATAATTTATGGAATTCAATTATTTAAAGATATATCTATTATATACAATTATGAATATTCCATATGAACCAATGTGTATATCCATGAAGGAAATTTTTGATGTTTTTCCTTAATAAAGTTTTTTATTTGTTGAAAGATTATATTTTTGTAAAAGAATGTTTTGTATTTTTTGAAAACTAATAGTTATTGAATTTTTGAATCCAAACACAAGGGGGGTTTAGTTTTTATTAAAGTATTTTTTGAGAAATTGTTGATTGAAATAAGAAGAACCATGCACAAAATTTATTAGGAAGATAAATATATTGATCAGATACACCATCAGTCTCAATTTTATTCGCAATAAGTTCATAATTTATCAAATATAGTGTTTTTCCATAAGTTGAAAGAAGCTGTAAAAGAATTTTGGAATGTTTTTGAAGCCTGATAATTATGTTTTATTTAATTTAGGAGTTAAAAAGTTATTTATTTTTTAACATTAATTCCAATTATTCATTTCTGATCATGAAGTTATCATAAATCATGAAAACACTCAGGATAAATAATTAAAAAAATGGAGGAATCGTAAATATTGTATTAGTTTTATAAATAAAAAAATTTCATTGGATCCAAAAGTACCCAGAAATTTTTTTTAGAACTCTAAATCAGTTATAGTTGATGAGGATTGGATAATTTAAAAGCTTATCAATTGAGTCACCATCTATTTCAGAACATCGTAATTAGTATTTTATTGTAATGAGGAATACGTCGTAATGAAAATTCAATCAGACTGAGTCTGAGGAGGAAAGTCAAATCAAACACACTCTAAAGAGTAAAGTCAAATCAAATTGAATTTGATGATAAAGTTCAAACTGAAATGACTCGATGAAATTCCATTAGAATGGGCATCGGAAGTTATAACAGACTAAGCTGAGGAAATTTCATCAGACTGATATTATGAAGTTTCATCGGACTAATTATAAGACAGAATGAAAAATTGGATTCACAAAATGAAATGTAACCAGACTCACAAAATCATAAAAAAGAAAAGAGAGTAAGATTTAGAAGGATGAATTATGATAAGACTCAATAATATTCAAGAAGTTTTCAAAATATATTAGATTCCTAGAAGTGGCCAAATATGGAGTTTAAATGTGGCCGAATTATAGAAGGTTGTGAATTTAAATAAGTGGGTGTGTTTTTTAGTTTCCTACCTTTTATATTATAGGTTATCAATAAGTATATTTACAATACATCTGTAATTTTCAACCTTTTCATGTGTCTGTAAAAATTGGGCCACTTTAGATTTTAAGTTAGAGTTACATTCCAGATAGAGATCTCCTTAGAATATCAAACTACTAAAAGCTTTGTCTACCAGCCTAAGAAGATTGGACTAAGGAAGATTAGATTGGGAAATTTATCAGAGTTTGATATTTTCGGATTTTTAAGGGTTTAATCATGATGATTCCATAAAACTATGTTTAATAGACTGAGTAAAATTTGACCTAGGGACATCTGACGGAGGTTTTAGATATATTTTTTTGGAGAAAATTTATTAAAATATTTTTATTTTGCGGTTCAATTTTTTCGTAAGAAAATATTATAAAATTATGGGATGAAATATAATATTTTCTTTTCGATATATGAAATTATTATAATGGGAGTTGACATATGTTGTATTCACTTATTGATTATAGAGAATTTATAAAGACCCATGGGAGTGGCTATGGAAAGGATATAGGTTCTCACACTAAGGCTGAACCATATAAATCTTCTAATCATTTCATGTTTTCGAGATTTTTATTGCATGAATATTTACTAAAATATGATAGGTTAATGAACATTATTTGGTTTGATGTTTTAGGTTTCTAAACTCATTTAAACTTATAAAAATGTAACAATGAATTCACTCCCCCTTCCCAGTTTTTATTCAATCCTTTGGAACTTTAATTGGTATTAAAGTAAAGGTTCCATTATTTAACCCTTAACCTGAATAATATATATTCTATAAATAATAGATGAATTCCTTCGTTTTAGGGGAAAACATTATATGGATGGGAAAATGGGATGATTCCTTATCTCCTATCTCTTGGCCTAGATGTTTTCGATGATGCTACAATTGGGATTCCTCCTATTGAGAAATATTCCCCAAAACTTTTTGTTGATAAGATAAATGTTAAAGATTATGGTAAGGTTCATAATTTTATTTCATAGTCTCTATTAAAAATATATTATATTATGGTGATGGGTCTAAAAACATCAAAGAGTTTTTGGGATAGGATGAAAAGTATTTTTGAAGGGAATACTAAATTGATGGAAGAAAAGTTACAAATCTAGCATAATAGGTTTAATGACATTAGAATAATTGATGAAGAAACTATTAATGAATACTTCACTATGGTAAATAAAACTATTTGAAACATTAGAGTATTTGGAGAACTTATGGCAGAATCTAAAATAGTGAATAAAAATATAAAAAAATTCCAAATAAGTTTGGTTCTAAAATTTCCTCACTAGAAAATAAATAAGATATATCCCTTGATGAATTTTATAACATTCCTAGTGCTTATGAAAGGAGAAAGCCTCTGATGTTAAAAAAGAATTTAAAATATGAAATTTATTTTGAATGTATGAAAAAGATAAAAAATCAAGATATTGAAGATATTTATCTTTCTGATTAGAAAGATAAGGATAATGATGTGTTAAATGCAAAAAAACTATATTGTATTTCCAATAACTATATGAAATGAAGAGTATAGTATAGAGAATAAATTCCTCTAAATTTTATTACAGTGTGGTGAATTTGGACACCTTCTATAATTTTTCCTTAGAACAAAGTTCTAGAATATTGAGATGATTTATATGAAAACCCATGATTTAAGAAGTGTAAAATGGTTCTAGAGAAGTAAATTTATCCAAAAAAATAAAAGAATTTTACAGGGAACAATATAAGTATGTTTTGTAATATTAATTAGACTAAACTGAAAATAATTATTTTGAAGATGAAATTTTATAAAATGTTTAAAATTTCAATGAAATTTTCAAAAATATAGAAGACTCCTCAATTTGTGAAGAATAATAAGGTAAATAATCTTACACATAGTATCATCTTAGAATATAACATTTTTTCATTTATTGAGAAAAATTGGTCTCTAAAAAATGAACTCATAACAATAAAAAAAGATAGAGGAAAATTTGTTGAAGATGAAAAATATTTTGTCAATATAGAATAAGAATACATCCTAGAGATCCAAAGTTACAATCATAGAATTTATGAATATGGAAATATCGTTGAAGATATCAGTAAGAAGATGGTATCTAATTAATAAGAAGTTAATAGGTTTCTATAAAAACTTCTTAATTCCCAATGTACCATGATTAAGATAAATAATAACTTCAACAAAGCCTTGAAATAAAATATGAGACTTCTAAATTTTCTAAGAAATCTCAAATCCAGAATGAAGTTAAATCCTCACCCTCAAAAAATAATATTTCATCTAGTTTTATAACATTAAAAGTGAAAGGAAAAGCTCTGGGAAAGCATGGATTGGGAAGGTATGTGACAAACCTATCACATCTCAAAAAGTTGAAAAATCCTCCAATAGGAAATTTTGTCCATGCCTGGAATTTTTTAAAGCAGTAAAAATCCATCAACCATAATGAAATTCCAATATAGAAAGTTCTTAATTAAATAAAAAAATAAAAGTTTAATGGTTTTTTATGGATATGTAATCAATGGAAACATATATTATAATTTTGGGTGAAAAATTTCACTTCCTGAGAGAAGGATTGAACAAATTGAAAGTAATAGTAGAAGAATAATGAGTAACTTTCCTAACTCATGGGAAGTTAGAAAATAAAAATCTCATTATGTTAGAAACATTCCAATAATAAATCAATTTGAAATTCTAGAAAACGTTTATGGAAGATGTGTTTAGTCTATTCATCATTCCAAAAGAGGTATGAAAATAGTTCTAGAACAAGTTTGTTATGGGAGAAAATAAAATGAATTTGGAAATAAGAGATTTTAAGAAATAGATTATTTTTTTGATACATATTTTAATGTAAGTAAAATGAACAAATAATGGTTAATTTATAGTGGTTTTTATTCACACATGATAAGTGATAAAAAAATATTCAAACATATTGAAATTCATAATAGAGGAGATGTAAAATTTGGTATTTTGATTTCCTTAAAAATCATAGTAATTGGAATAGACGATATTGAATAAAAATGTTTTAAATATAAATAAGTTTTATTTTTTCATGGGATGTAACATAAGATACTTAGTGTATGTCAACATTTTTATGATAGAAAAAAAGTTTTTTCTGAAAATACTCTTGTATCATTAGAAGTATTGAAGATAGAAAAGTTCTTATCAGGGGAGATAGAACTTGTGGATATCATTTTTATATTGGAGAACTTAATAACTCATGTTATCTATGTGTTGAATATGATAACTATTTGTGGAACCAATGACTGTCCTCCTTGGGAGAAAGTTATGAAGAAACTTTCTAAAGTTGATGTAGTTTAAAACATTCTAGATTTGAAAAGAAGATTAGAATATGATTGTTTAACTTTTCATAAGGGGAATACAACTAACCAAAGTCATGAGAAAGTTTAGATTCATTATACATTAACTCTTGAAATTTTTCATTATAATTTATGTGGACCAATGAGATATAAATCAACAAAAAGTGATTTTTACTTTATCAAATTCATTTATGATATCAATAAAATGACCAATATCATGTTTATGAAGAAAGAATCAGAGGAAATTGAAATGTTTAGATCCTTTAAAAAAATATATAGTGAATTTAATGGAGGTTTTCATAATGAAGTTAAGAAAATATAATGTTATAGAATTATCATGAATAACTTTTGAAACTTATCTGAGAAAGAATGGTATCAAACATCTGTACAGTGTTCTATATACTCCATGATAAAATGGAGTAGAATAAAAGAATAATATGTGTTTAGTGGAAATTCGATGAATCATTTTAGTAGAATACACCCTTTTAATGTTCTATTTGATAGAGGATATAAGTATTACTGTACTTGTTAAAAATATATTTTTATTGAGGTGAGAATCTAGTATGACTTCTTATGAAATTTGGTATAGAAAGAAATCATTAAAATACTTCAGTGCTTTTAGAATTCCATGTCTCCTAAAAATAAAGTATTTGGATCATGGAAATTTTCATGAGAAATTTGAAAAAGGAATGTTTATGGGTTATTCAACCCATGAAAGATGTTACAATGTTGGAACAAATTTATACAAATTTTTTTTGACTCTTAGGATGTGAATGTTATTGAAAATCCAAACTCTTTAACAAAGACTGTCAAGATTAAGATGAATTGTGTGTTGGGGAAAGTTCATCTACAAGAGAAACATCGAATTTTATAGCTTAAAAAATATGTGGAGGCCAAAAACATTATTAGAAATTATAATGTTATTTTTTAGAACATAAAAATGTTGTGATTATAAAATTGGACATTAATTATCTCAAAATTTAAACCAGAATTAGTTTCTAAATATATTCAAAAAAAATAAATGGTGGATTCTATAAATTAAGAGATGCATAAGATTTAGAAAAATGAAACATGGTAACATGTTCCATGGCCAACAAATAAAAAATTTATTGTAATCCACTGGGTTTATATAAACAAATTGAATAAACATGGAGAATTTTCAAGAAATAAAGCAATACTCATTTGTAAAGGCGATGCACAGGTGGAAGATGTGTATTTTAAAGATAAATATTCCCTAGTTTCAATATTAGGAACTACTATAATTCTTCAATAAGTTTTTTCGCATAGAAATTAAAATGTTAATCAGATAAATGTAAATAAAAATTTATTGACTGGATAGATTGAGGAAGAAGATTACATTGAACAACACTATGGTTTTCTACTAGATAATGATAAAAATATAGTTTGTAGACTGAAGAAATATTTATATGGTTTGAAAACTTCCCCACATTAAAGTTATTCGAAACACAATAGTTTTTTGAAAATGTTATATTTTTCTAACGGAATGTTTGATAGTAACTTGTATGTGAATGAAGTTAACTATAACACACTAATTATTTTTCTCTATGTGAATGATATAATTTTTTATAGGTATGAAGAAAATATTTTTAAATAATTTTATGAGCAAATGAAAAATAATTTTGAAATTCCAATATTTGGAGAATTTATATTCTTCTGTGGATTAAAATTTTAATGGAAGGAAAAGTACATATTATTATCCCAAGGAAAGTATTTCAGGGAATTATTAAATAAGTTTGGGGTGGAATAATCCAAAGAATAATATAATTATATTTCAGTGAGCATACTGTTGATTAATGATGAATCTATAAAAAGTGATAATTAGAATGAATTTTACAAGATAATAGAATGTTTCCTCTATCTCACAGCCTCTAGACCTAATATTGTTTATGTTGTGACTTTTTGAGCATGATAACATAGTAAACCAAAAGAGTCCTCTGTGGTGGAAGAAAAAAATAATTACAAGATATATTAAAGGAACAACTTCACATGTGATTTTATATAATTAATTTGTAATTTTATTTTTCATGTTTATTCATATATCAATTGGGCTAGATGTTATAATGATAAAAAACAAAGTTATGGATGAATATTTTTCTTTCGTGAATGTAGTGTGACCTGGAATAATAATTAAAAGAGTTTACTAACTCTTAGAAAAATAGAATTAGAATATTTTACAGCTACACATACATATACTCAGATGTTTTGGATGAACGTTCCACGGGAATATTTCAAAGAAATATTTCTAAACCATTCGAGATAATTTTTAATAATCAGAGTGCAACATATCTTTCTAAAAAATGTATACAACATTCAAGATAAAAAACCATTGATATAATTTTTATATTTTTGTTGTAGAATGTTTCTATTGGAGATGTTTTGATGGAATATATCACAAGGAAGTATCAAATCGATAATATCTCTGTGAAAGAAATACAAAAAGAAATGTTTATTGAGTTGAGGTTGCAACTTTATGTTCATCATCCTCTATTTACTTTTTAGATCTCAAAGTACCCCCCCCCCCACCCACTCCCATCATGCTTTGGATTATGTTGACTAAGGGGGATAAAAGGTAACAACATTCTACATTGTATAAAATTTTTACTTATCTTTATTTTATGAATCTAAAATTATGGTTATTAGATAATGGGGGAGATAAAAATCAACATGATAGGAAAAGAAAAGAGTGGAAAGTTAAAAGTAAAGTATATTTTATCATTATATGAACATTAAATCTTTCTATTACTGAGGGATAAAATTATTTCAAAAAAATTAAATTATCCAATAGTGTGGTGTTAGGACACTCTCTTTTGAGAAAGGTTTTATTCTGTTAAAACTCAAAAACCTGATTTGTTTACAAAATTTGGGCAGTGATAAACTTATGAGAGTAGAAACGGTGGTTATGAGTGATGTCAAAAAATACAAAGGGGGGATTGAAGAACCTTTTTGATGTTCTATTTCAATAAAAAAAATTATTTATTGGCAACTAATATTTCGTAAAATAGTTTTTTTGAAAAACATGTGAATTTTTTTAAATATTCTGACCCAAACACAAAGGGGGAAAGATGTTTTTTTCTACAAAAGTTGTTTTCTAGACATAGAGTATTAGACTTAGTATCACTTGATGCATGATTTGTTAGAATAATAAATTTGTTGATTAGACAATCCACCAGTCTTAGATCCACCTTAATGAAGTTAAAAAAATATCAAACACAGTGTTTTTCAGTAAGTCATAAGAAGCTATAAAAGAAATTTGGAATGTTGTTGAAACCTCATAATTAAGTTTCAAGTAAATAGTTATAATGTTATTGACATTCTAAAATCAAGTAATATGATAAATTTCCAAAATTTAAGTTCTCATAAATCATAAAAACTCACATGATAATATATTTTGAATAAAAATAGAGGAATCATAATAGTTTCATCAGTTCTAAAAACCATAATTCTTTATACATTGGATCCAAAAGTACTAGGCATAGATTTTTTTTAATTATGAATGAATTATGGCTGATGAGGTTTAAAGAATTCAAAAGATTTCAGTGTATCCACAATTGGTTTCAATATATTTTAATGAGTATTTCATTATGATCGAAAATAAATTATAATGAAATGTCATTCCGATATATTATGAGGAGAAAATTCAATTAGACTGATTCTGAGGAGGAAAGTTAAATCAGACTGACTATAAGTAATAAAGTCAAATTAGACTTCCTCTGAGGAGGAAATTCAAATCGAACTGACTCTAATGAGGAATGTCAAATCAGATTGAGATGTGGAAGTTCTATCCAAATATGTTGAGGATGTTCCCAAAGGCGAAGCTAAGGAAGTTCCATCAGAATGAGCTGAAAAAGATCCATGAGACTAATCTTGAGGTAGAATGAAAAATAGGAGTCATAAAATGAAATTTCATCATAATAACATAATCGGAATAAGGAAAAGGGAGAGAGTTTGATAAGGCTGATTTATGAGAATACTTAATAGTATTAAATAATGTTTAATAATATTTTATAAGCATTTAAGTGTTCAAAGATTAAGTTTAAATGTGAGTGAATTTTGGAAATTTGTGAGTTCGAGTAAGTGGAAAAGGTTTTTAGTTTCTTATCTTTTCTATTCTAGGATTCCCACAACTATATACATATAACATTCGTTCATTGAATCCTTTTCACATGTGTGTAAAAAGTGGAGCACTATAGAGTTTGAGTTGGAGTTCCATTCAGGACAGAGAACTTGTATAAAGATAAGACTAATAAAATTTTCTTTTACCAGACTGAGGAAGATCATATTAGACAATTTGGTGGAGTCTGAGAAGTGAAGGTTGATAAAGGGTTCATCATAATGAGTCAATCAGAAAGTGTTTAATATACTAGGTAAAATCTATCTTAGAGACATTAGACTAAGGTTCCAGAGAGAGTTTTCGGGAGGAAAACATTGGTTCATATTTTTATTTTTTGTCTCAAATTATTTGTAAGAAAATTTTGTAAACTAATATGAGTCAGTAAAATCATTTCTATCTGGGGATATAATGTGTCTAATGATCTTTTTACAAAATTTATATTCACTTCTTGATTATATTACATATCCATAGACCCAAGGGAGTGGCTATGAAAAGTATTTCAGTTAACACTGAGGTCAAACCTTATAAATCTTGTGTGCCTTGCTAGATTTTATACTTTTTGATGCATGATTATTTACTAAAATATTATAAGGTAATGAAATTCAACAGGTTTTAGGGGTTATTTTTCTAAAAATATTGAAACATATAAAAATTTAGTAACTGATTCAACCCCCACCCCTTTATCATTTGTTATTCAATCCTTTGGAACTTCAATCCATATTTCAATAACTCATACACTCTTTCCAATAATGCTAGATAGAGAATCCCATAAACCATAACCACAGTTGAAAACCCAAGAAAAATAGAAAACTATAACATCAAACCAAAAAATAAAATCCTAATTCCTTCAAAACATGATGTTTCTCTACAAGAGTATGGGAAAAGAACAATATTATCTTAGTTACCAAATTTTTATCCACTCAATCTCTATTCTACTAATATCCAAATAATAAGAAAAATAAAATGTGATTTGATTCCATTATGTAACACACAATCCCAAACCACTTGGTCTTGAATGAGTTGGTAAATGGCATCATGCAATCCTCCTCATATAAAATAGTATTATGATCAGTAGTGAGGGCCTAAAGGTCAACATGTGGAGGTTATTTCCATAGTATTAGTTCTTTATTAGAGTAAAAAATACAATAGTGTAAAAATTTACCATCAACAAAAAATTAAAAAAAATCTCAATATCATTACATGCTACAACAAAATATAATACAATATTTAGTATATATAATTAAAATAATTCCCCATATATAGATGTTTGATATTAAAAATGGAACAAAATAACAAAATTATAAAAGAGGTAGTATTATAAAAGATTCCATATTGTGTCATAATATCATCTATATCCCATTCCACCTACACCTAAATAGTAATATTTTATTGTTACCTTTCACATGGATATATCACTGGTTAGAAATTCTATACAAGAATAAATTTTCTCATGTTGGGTGTGATAATATACCTAGTAGGAAACCACCATCATTACATTAGTATAAATATAAAAAGTATGAAAATGTGGATGTATCAATTAAAAAGTTAATATATAAATAAATAGCCCTTCGGTTCATCATAAACTAACCCAGCTTCTATAAAAATCTATTTTACATGCTTCATCACCATATAAAAGAAATGTTTGTTCGAACCTCAAAAGAGAAGTATCACACCACCTATGTCTTATCGTATATGTCCTAGCCTTCTCATGCACCCTGGACCATACCTACTCACTAAAGGGAGGACACCTTCGCACACTAACCTATCCATATGATCTCTAGGGAGGTCACCTCAAGACACTAACCCATCCTTGCAGGCTCTAGAGAGGTTATCTCTACACACAGACCCATCACTGTAGACATTAGGTAGTTCACAATAAGTAAGAGTCATCAATAAAAAATTTGTTGAAGGAAAATGAAAATAATTGGAAACACCAAACAAACCATTAAATCATCTATGAATTCTATAATAGCCTATATAGATCCCAAACGACTCTACCAATGCCACATTACCTAGGAAAACATCCCCAAAATCCCACAATAATCCAAGTGGAATTACCTCTTTAACCATAAAATTCCTATCACTCCCCCACCATAGGGTCAACAATGTCTACACCGACTAACCCTATCACTTCAGTACCATAAATATAATTCTCATCACTCCACACACACACCCACATGGAAAAAAATACAAACAAATTCATAAAAAATACTTAAAATGGTAATCACTTCCTACATCAAGCATGAAGAAGGTAAATTGCTATGAATTAACAAACAAATTGGGCCTTGTACACCAAATATAATAAATAATTCCAAAAATAGGACATTAGGGTTATATAAAAATGAAACATATTATAAAATAAGAAGAAAAAATAATCTTAGGCCAATATGACATTACATTTATCATGAATATTCCACTGCAATGAAAAACACTGCAGAAGTGAATGAATATGGAGAAGGGGGTCAATTCCTTCATGGAGATGATTCATGTATCCAAAATAATATAATATTTTGAATGTAATGAAGCGGAAAAATTAAAAACATTTATGGGGAATTCAAAAAACTAACCCTAAAAACTCCATAGGCTCACATTTATAGCATGAACCCATGAATTTTTCAATGAACCTCTTTAGGTTTAACCCTCGAGGTTTTGTCTCATCGTATTTATAGATTAACTCCCATGTCACACCATGAAATCCTAACAACAGATATAGATTTTATTCAGTTCTATTACATTCCTCTTAATCCCATATTCGAGAAAATCCAACACCCTATACTTCACTAAACAAATATAATAAATTTCGATAAGATATTAATTAACATGAAATGAACCTAACAATATTAGTGGTGTTACATACATTAAATGAGTTTATAATAAATAAAAAATAATTGTACATTATGATTTATAATTTTATTCATGAAATAATTTAGTATATTTCATTATTTATAAAATGGTTCCAAGTGTATGGAACAAAAATAATTTCGACACCAGTAATCTATGTATGGGATTTTATCTTAATAAAGTCAATCTTTGAGATTAGTATATTATAAATATATTTGGGAATGTTAATAATAATAACCATTACTATATACAGTCATCAGTTGACCTAAATCATTGTTAAAAAATGTTTGATATCTTCATGAAATAAAAACCTCTATCATTTAATGGAACAACTAATCCATTAACATATGATCAGTGGATCAAGTCCATTAAAAATATATTCCTAGATTTAAGAAATTTTGAAATATATATGATTAAAAATGATGTTTTTATCTAAATGGGGATACTGATCAATGATTTCCATTAGTTAAAAACATTAAGGAGTTATAGTGGATACAAATTAAGTAATTCAAGACTGTTAATACATTATTCATTGAAAAATAAATTTCCCATGAGAAATAGATTGATTTGGAAAGTGAGTTTTTAAATTTAAAGACAATGTAGAGGAAGATGTTGTTATTTAAGTTTCTACCTTAATATGGTTATTAATACATTATATGGAAAACATAAAAACACTAAAAATATTTATTTATTTCTTCATTTATGGGATAAATACTAGGCTCTAAAAAGTGTTATTATATCAAACATTTTGTACATAAAATGATATATAATCAAGTACCCTATAGTTAAAGAAGAAATGAAAAAATATTTATATTTTCAAATTAATGAATGAGAAGTAGAGGATGAATGATATTTATGTAAAGCGAGTCATGTCAAATGACCAAAAATGAATATTAACGTTTTTGAAATGTATTATTTTTGGAAACAAAACCGCTTTGATTTGATTTAATGGAATGAGTTGTTTTCTAGTGCAGAGATAAAGTCCCTAATTATCATGAATGTAATGGTAAAATTAATGAACCTTTATCTAGCTATTGAACTATAAGTAGATGGTAAACTATATAAATCAATTATAAAAGCATAAATTAAATTTAACACAAAAAATTACAAGGGAGTATGGCCAATATTATCTGATTACTAAAACTAAAGTTGATTCCCATAACAATCTGATAATAAGTCCTTTAATCATATTTCCAAATTAATTTAATGATTTATTCAGGTTTCACTTATTCTTTTATATATTTTGTGTACATTTAATCACACATTGACACAAGGAGGAATGTGTTTTCAGTCAAGGAACGTAGTGGGAATCTGGTTTCATTGAAAATATATTAGGCATCCTCTGTTAAGATGTACATAAATTCCCAAGTTTCACCTTGGTATTTATTCATATGTTTAACTGTAAAAAAATCCATATATTATTTTTAGTTTCATTAATTTTAAATATTAAGGAATTTGTAAATGAAGTATAATGGAATTTACAATGGACTCGAAGTTTTTTTATAAAAAATGTATTTTATGTTTAATTCATTTTAGTATTTATTTGGATGTTATATTTAACTCACACAAACCATTATTATTTTAGTAAATGAATAAATATATTAAAAATAACTTATAATTCTTTTGATGGAACTTGTGATTCATTAAAATTTTATTTTCATGATTTTGGAATGAGAAATTCATCATCGTTTTTCAACATTTAGAATATGAAATGGATAATATGTGGGAAAATGATTAAAACAATACCTACAGATTAAATTACACTTAGAGGATGGATTGAAATCAAGTATGTATATTTTTCTATATCCCCTAACTAAATGGTAAAATAAGTTACCAAAATTACTTAATAAAATAATAAATATATCTAGTCTTATATAGAAAAAATATCTAATATATCAGGGTATTCCTCTGGAAACATTTTCACAAGTATGAATCTTATAATGGTATATTAATTATTTTAGATATATTTATTTAATAAATACTAATATTCTTTGTAATAACTTTGGAATTATGTATCAAGATAAAATGTACATGTAAAATTATATGTATATTAAGATACATTCATTATTGTAAGAACAAATTAATTTTATGAGGACATGATTTATTTAAGAGGTAGAATGTAATATCGTTGATTTCCAATGAATGTTTTTATTAATTTTCATTGTCAATTGAATATGTAAATGTTAAATTCATTTCACTGTTTTTTTTAAAACCAAGTGTTTATGTATATATTAATGACATGATTTATCTTATTTATTTATTTTATACATAATAAATTTTTTTGTGAAATTGGAATCCCATAATATAGGATGCAACTGTTTTCATCTGGTGAGGTTGTGGGGAACAATCCTCTGACTAAAGGGAAAAAAGCGAACAACGCCTACCACTAGATTTCATGATGTCTTACTCCCATATTATATCCTTTCTAAATAAATAATTATACATATTTCACTATATTCATAATTCATTTTACACATATATTCTTATTAATTTCTAGTTTTATTTTCATATCAGCTTTGTAATGAAGTTAGTATAATCTAATGGTAAATAAAATAAGATACAAGTTTTCATGTCACAATGTTATAACATATTTAATGCATAATCACATAATAATTTATGTTTTTTCCTTATCATTTATTTTTAGTTACATTATTGCTCATTTATTTTTTACATTATTTTCACTAGATTAAGATATTTTAGCAGTAAAATAATTCATTTTTTAACATTATGTAAAATGTGTTATAAAAAAAATTATGAAATATTTCTTTTAATATATAATTCAAAATATTAATAATTCTTTCTTTTCATAAAATTTTATTAATATTTTTATTTTTTAGTTTCTAAAAAAGAGAAAAAAATAATGGACATAGAATTCTAATCTTTATGTATTGTGGTTGATTTATTATAACTGTTTTCTAGAATTTGTTTTTAAAAAACCAATATTCTCTTATTTGGTAGAATAATTTAATAAAATGTAAATATTTTATAGCTATAAAAAATATTTATTGATTATATAATCATTTAGAGATAATAAAAATATGAATGAGATCCATTATAATGAAATAAATAATCAATTTTCTCACTCATTATTCACTTTGTATTCCAAAAGTCCTAAAGTTAAGGGAAGACTAATGTGTTGGAGGCTTAATGAATCTCCAATAAAAAAATTACAATCTTGTGGAAGGTCACCCATACAATTATAAAGAATTATATTTTCACTAGAGTTCACCTCACTAACTAGGATGGCATCCGCCATGTTTTCCTCCCCCAAGTGTGACTTACCTCCATGTCATAACTAATGAAGAGCCTGCATTTTCTAATGTGTAACGCCCCGACCCCAGCTACCCAGAGCCGGTGCATTACTTCGTAACATTGGCATGATCACAAAAGATCAAGTCTCGAAAGACCGATTAGTTTAGTAGCCTTGGAAACACTAGATACATTCATAAGTATTACATTACATCATAAAGTAAAAACCTATTAACAAAGTCTTCATAGTCCACACTCATATCCTCTTCTGACTATCCCTGTAGGTCATTCCTAAAATACTTCATCACATCCTAGAAAATATTAAAACATTGAAAGGGGTGAGCTCAGATGCTCAGTAAGGATAACAATATAGCAGAAGCTTTCATCAATAAACATAAACATTTAAGGCAATGTATAACTAAAAAAAAGCCTTTTAAACATGAACTTCAACATAATATGGAAAAAGATAAATGAGATAATTCCATTCACTTCTTCCCATGGATATTCTACTGGTCGAATAATCACATGCAATATCAATAACCACTTTCATAATGAGGGAATGTATAATGCCAGACATTCTGAAACATTTTGTCAAGGCCTCGGCCAAGACGTCTAAAATGATTAAGGCCTCGGCCAAAACCATAAATCAAATTGGGAAAGGGCCTCGGCCAATTCCACGTCTAGTTGTCTCATGAGACCTACTGATGCATCGAGGAGCTATAGCGGGCTCCACCCGTCACTTATTAAGTCCAATACATTCCTCATATGAATAGGTTTAAACATATCATAAACCATAACATAATCTTATCACATAAAACATGCATAAAGGAAACATAACATTTCCACATTTCAATCACAAGATATCAATACAACACATTGATATAATAAAAATGCTTTCAAACACATTTTCAATACCAAAATAAAAGAAAGTTAAAACTTTGTATTTCTTTTTCATTAAAAAAATGATGGCTTGTAGAGGAAGCCGAAACTCAAATAATGGTCACGGCGGCGAAGAAGTCATTGTCGCCGCATAAGTACGGAAATAAAAACATTCCCTTTTGTCGTTTATCAAAACGCTTTGTATAAAAAAGATTCCTTTTGAATAAATGTAAAAGTCAAAGGGGTTTATACACCGTATAAAAGTAAGTTGTGTATAAAACCAAATATGCCTCAATGAAAGGGGATTGAGACGAAGTCCTTAAAAAGATCATTTTTTTAAATAAAGTACATCTATAATGTGTATTCACTATAATTACACATAAATAATGTAAAAATACAAGATAGGACATAATAATATCATGACATAATTTGAAAGTAGGAGATTAACCCAAAAAATAGAAATTGGGTTAAGAAGTTCCCTTACCTCGTGTCTGACTTGACTCAACCGTTCTTTAACCTCCTGAATAATAAACTAGAGTTAATATATACCTTATTAAGAACCATTTTTAATTTCATTATCCTTTTTATATCACTTATTACAATGTTATGAACATTATGTAATTATTTAAGTTAATAACGGCGTTTTGTCGATCTTTGGTACTTGAGTCAACAATAAATTTCTTATAATTACAAGTTGTTTATGTGGTAGAATATCCATTATCTCCAGAATTATATTCATGATTTATATGTCATATATATCATATATATCCAGTACATACATTCATTTATAATATTACGTAACATTTAGAGGTATGAAATGAAATGCACCGTTCATGGAGACGGTAAGCCGTACGTACGCATGAACGCTACTTTCATTTCTATTTCATATTTAATGGAATGAAATCATAATGATATAAATTTATAATACAATTCCATTATAATATAGTGTATAATACCATTTACTCCATCCTTTATACATCCCACATATGGCATTAACGATTCAAATCACTTTGAGGGGGCGGTAATCCGCACTTCCTAAAATGAAATTATCGTGTTTTACCCATAATGGAAATCATAAAGTATGCCATAAATGAGAAATACAGAAGAATAAGTAAAACATAAACATATTATATATCATATATCAATATAGTTACATCTTAATGGCCACCTTTGAAGGTGTTATATGAGTGTTGAACAATCATCGTTTCGTGAGGCAGAAATTCGCGATCCACAGAAACCATATGTTCTTTAACCATTAGATGCAGGTGTGTGTAAGTTTATCTCGAATAATTATTATAACAACATCCTAGTATATTGAGGATACTGGTTTTGTTACAAAAGAAATGAATAAAAAGAGTTTAGGGGGTTGGAGAAGTAAAATAAAACAAAACAACATTAGAGAAGACATTACCTCAAAATCGGGTAACTCTTTTTGATTTGAGCCAAAGGCTTCCTTGGGAACAGTTCTGCCCAAAGTGAGGCTTCTAGGAGTAATAGGGGGAAGTTGGGAGAGTATTTGGGCAGAGGTTGGCCGATCCAAATGGCTTGATGGTGTGAATAAGGTGGGAGTGGTGGGGGCCTTTTATAAGTGGAGAGGAGGGGCACTTTTGGAAAGTAATGAAAGGTTATTCTATTATACAATGCTTTTCAGATTCTAAAGGTCCCAAACTTATATAATTCGAGGATAAGGTGATAAGGGTTCGAAATATACCCATCCAATAGTCTTTGGACAAGTGTAATCCTTGGATTGTACATTATCGTTTCATTTTATTAAAATCGTTAAATAATGAGGTCATCGCTGCATCATAATGATGTCATAAATAATTTAATTTATATAATGTCTAAAAATTATAAAACAAATACTATGATGTAGGAAATCTTTTTAGATTTCTAATTAATATTTATAGTCAAAATTTGGACTTGGTTAACTCCACTTAAAAATTGTTTTAGTAAAACAACTCATGTTTGTGTCAATTTAATTTTAACATTAAATAAATATATATTAATGTCATTTTCCAACCAAAGTGGCTCCATGGGGTCCCCAAGTTGACCCATGGGTTGTCTTGGTCGGCCATGACTCATCCAATAGGAGTAGGACAAGTTTCAAGCTCATCTCATATTATTAAAACTTTATTTTTACCTTAAACTACACTAATTACCTCAAATCGCGATTAAGAACTTAAAAGTTACTATTCACCAAAAAATTATTTTAATCTCATTGAACCACATTTTACTTCTTAATGACAACCATGTATGTCGGATTTTTGAAAATCAAATCGCAGAAGTGGTAATATTTCATTTAAACGAAAAATCAGTTATTTAACTACCAGTTAGTGGTTTCACTATTCATCAAAAATTGAAGTTTTTCAGAACAATGCCAAAATTTCACCATAAGCTATAATTGATATTCCAAATTCAAAAATGATGTCTATTTTAAGAAATTCTAAACATATAAGTTTCATTAATTAATTTTATAATTAATTCCCGCTGTCACAACAATAGCGTGTTTTTAAGAAACAATTTATATCAAAAGATTGGCAATTGTTTATGTCCAATTTCAATGTTAAATTAATTCTAATGACCACCATTGGATAAAATGGTAATAATATATTCTAATTATACTTTAAAACAACTAAATAGTATAATTTATCACTATAAATTATTTTGATTAAAAAAGTTGTTTCTAAGTAATTTTCACTATTCATAAAAAATTGGAAGTTCTCAGAAAATTACAAAAAATTCAACTTTGGATAATTTCGATATTATGAATACAAAAATGAAGTCCATTTTCAAATATAAAATTTCTATAATTTTAAAAAGTGGTTATTACTATTCAAAACGGCTACTTTGATTAGTCGCGGTGTTTTAGAACTCGAAGTTGCGTACAATGCAAACTATTGCATTATTGAATGAGAAGCGTATCGTGGAAGCTCGGGGTGTTACATTCTCCCCTCCTTCAATAAATTTCGTCCTCGCAATTTGACATTTTTCTTTGAAAATAAAAGGTTGAAAAGATAAAATACCTTTGAGGAAAACCCACATCGGAAATAAGATTAATAAAATTTAGCCTTAATAAGAGGGAAAGGGAAATGAAAAAGTCACCACCCATTTATGATCTCTATTTGGAGAACATTGGTGGAAATTAGAGACATATAATTGGAGGAAAAATGTAAATATTTGTAGGGAGTTATTGAGGTCATCAATTACAATCAACTGTCAAATTGACGGCCTCAAAGCCTTGAATCTATGTTGATTTAAAATATCATCAGTTCAACAAGACATAAGGTATTAGGATAACACATTTTTTTGTTTTAATATCCCTTTACTAAAGTTTAAGAATTAATTTATTCATTGAATAAGAGATAGGTATATATATTTATGCTTGACAATTAGAGTTTCAACCTTCAACTCATCTTTCACTCAAAAAGATAATAGAACTCAAAAATATTATACTTATCCTAATTGTATAAGGTTCCAAATGTTAACACATACCATTTAGATTAGTAAAATTATTTCGTAATAACCAAGGACTTCCTGTAGGCTAGTGGTTGGAAATAAAGGCCTGTCGCACTATGATTGTGGGTTCAATTCCTGCAGCTTTGTCCGACGCGACGGGTTATGCCCCACCCTGCAGGTTGTCCTTTTCCTAAAACTATTGTATCATAATATTCCAAAAATAATCTTCATAAATTTTTTAACAATAATATCCAAAGATCAACTTAATCCACTCAAACCTTTATAGTTATCCAAAATACCTCTGTCCAGACTTTCTCTAAAAGGTCTCTTAATTCCAAAATCAATTTATCAGATTCCCCAAACAAAGTAAAGTTTCTCTTATTGTCACATACTAAAAATATAATTACCTTCATCATATTAAAACCTTACTGAAATCAACAAGTACTGCAGTACAATCCTTATATATACATCACATTATTCTAATAACCAGAAAATAATCCATGAGTCCAAAAGCACCAATACATTAGTTATTCTGCTTCAACTGTAGTAACAGCATAAGATTGTCCATGATCCCATGGCCTTTTCTGAGGTAAGTTTCCCTGACGCTTAGGACATTCATTTGCATAATGACCCATTTCTCTACAATTGTAGCATTCAACTTTGATAGCCTCTTTCTTTCCCTTACAATCACGAGCCTGGTGACCCTTTTCTCCACATTTATAACAAACTCCCATTCCCTTTAGGCAAGTACTAGGGTGATTCTTCCCACAATTATCACATAATGGAAAATCCTTCTTTCCCTTTTTCCCTTTATCTGTCTCTTGTTCCACCATTCTCTTCTTCTCTTGCTTTACTTTGTTGTCATAAGACTTAGAGAATTCCTTTTCTATCTTGATAGCACACGAGACTATATCTTCGTATGATGAGAAGGATTGTGATACTAAAGCTCAACGGAGAAATGGTTTTAACCCATCAAAGAAACGGTCAATCTTACTCCTTGGGTTACGTATATAATCGGCAGCATGCCTCGCTAACCTTGTAAATTTATCCTCATACTTTGTGACATTCTCATCCTCCTTCTGCCTCAGACTCAGAAATTGCCTTTCCATATCCGCTCGATGGTCTCGAGGAAATTATTTTTCTAAGAACAGCTCTTTGAACTCCTACCATTCCATGTTTGTTAATTCATCATCTTCCTCTGTGTTTTGAATTAGTGAACACCATTGATCGGCATCTCCAGTGAGGCGGTAAACTACCATGACAACATTCTCCCTTTCCCTACTCCCCAAGGCATGGAATATTTTCTCTAAGGAATTTATCCATTGCTCAGCTACTATAGGATTTGTACTCCCATTGAAGGTTGGTGGTTGTTGCCTCATGAAACGGTCTAGCATTGATCTTCCACGTCGGGGATCAGGGTGCTCCATATGAGTAAGGTTATTATTCATAACCTGTGTGAGTTGTCCCAGTACGGTGAGAAGCTGATCAGCACTAGTTGTATCACTAGCTCCACCATAATTATCTTGAGTAGGAGGGAAATCCCTACACGGAGTGCGTGCATTGATACGGTTTCCATTCCTTCCATTAGGTGCCATTTCTAAATAATGGCATAAACTGGATTAGTTTATGAATCAAAATACATAATTCCATACTTGTAAAACACTTAACATAAATTGAACTAATTATGGATATAATCCATAATTATAAAAATGTTTTATTTGAGGAAGTATATACTCGTAACCCTTCATAGTGGTTTGTAAAGAAAATGGCAATTATCCTAAGCATATCCCCCGGGAGTGTCGGAACCAAGAGTGTAGCAAGGCCCGTTGTCGTGCACCAGTTCCCGTTCGAGTCTAGCTCAAAGTGGTTTTTTCGGGTTTTACCCCTAGGTACATCTGTGCCAGAGCCGCCTCTACCTGCTCGTATCCAGACAGGGATTTATTGCTCGGAAAACTCACAAAATCTCTACAATAACAAAATTTTTAAGAAGTTCTTCTATACTAATCCTCAAAGTTCATCTTAGGTCTACGTGCTCTAATCAGAGTTTGTCTAAATCTAGCTTCCAAGGTTAGTACTAAACTGCCTCTGATACCAACTGTAACGCCCCGACCCCAGCTACCCAGATCCGGTGCATTACTTCGTAACATTGGCATGATCAAAAAAGATCAAGTCTCGAAAGACCGATTAGTTTAGTAGCCTTGGAAACACTAGATATATTCATAAGTCTTACATTACATCATAAAGTAAAAAACTAATAACAAAGTCTTCATAGTCCACACTCATATCCTCTTCTAACTATCCCTGCAGGTCATTCCTAAAATACTTCTTCACATCCTGAAAAATATTAAAACATTGAAAGGGGTGAGCTCAGATGCTCAGTAAGGATAACAATATAGAAGAATCATTCATCAATAAACATAAACATTTAAGGCAATGTATAACTAAAACAAAAGCCTTTTAAACATGAACTTCAACATAATATGGAAAAAGTAAAATGAGATGATTCCATTCACTTCTTCCCATGGATATTCTACTGGTCGAATAATCACATGAAATATCAATAACCACTTTTATAATGTGGGAATGTATAATGCCAGACATTCTGAAACATTTTGTCAAGGCCTCGGCCAAGACGTCTAAAATGATTAAGGCCTCGGCCAAAACCATAAATCAAATTGGGAAAGGGCCTCGGCCAATTCCACGTCTAGTTGTCTCATGAGACCTACCGATGCATCGGGGAGCTATAGCGGGCTCCACCCGTCACTTATTAAGTCCAATACATTCCTCATATGAATAGGTTTAAACATATCATAAACCATAACATAATCTTATCACATAAAACATGCATAAAGGAAACATAACATTTCCACATTTCAATCAAAAGATATCAATACAACACATTGATATAATAAAAACGCTTTCAAAACCATTTTCAATACCAAAATAAAAGATAGTTAAAACTTTGTATTTATTTTTCATTAAAAAAATGATGGCTTGTAGAGGAAGCCGAAACTCAAATAATGGTCACGGCGGCGGAGAAGTCGTTGTCGCCTCATAAGTACGGAAAGAAAAACATTCCCTTTTTTCGTTTATCAAAACGCTTTGTATAAAAAATATTCCTTTTGAATAAATGTAAAAGTCAAAGGGGTTTATACACCGTATAAAAGTAAGTTGTGTATAAAACCAAATATGCCTCAATGAAAGGGGATTGAGACGAAGTCCTTAAAAAGATCATTTTTTTAAATAAAGTACATATATAATGTGTATTCACTATAATTACACATAAATAATGTAAAAATACAAGATAGGACATAATAATATCATGACATAATTTGAAAGTAGGAGATTAACCCAAAAAATAGAAATTGGGTTAAGAAGTTCCCTTACCTCCTATCTGACTTGACTCAACCATTCTTTAACCTCCTGAATAATAAACTAGAGTTAATATATACCTTATTAAGAACCATTTTTAATTTCATTATCCTTTTTATATCACTTATTACAATGTTATGAACATTATGTAATTATTTAAGTTAATAACGGCGTTTTGTCGATCTTTGGTACTTGAGTCAACAATAAATTTCTTATAATTACAAGTTGCTTATGTGGTAGAATATCCATTATCTCCAGAATTATATTCATGATTTAGATGTCATATATATCATATATATCCAGTACATGCATTCATTTATAATATTACGTAACATTTAGAGGTATGAAATGAAATGCACCGTTCATGGAGACGGTAAGCCGTACGTACGCATGAACGCTACTTTCATTTCTATTTCATATTTAATGGAATGAAATCATAATTATATAAATGTATAATACAATTCCAGTATAATATAGTGTATAATACCATTTACTCCATCCTTTATACATCCCACATATGGCATTAACGATTCAAATCACTTTGAGGGGGTGGTAGTCCGCACTTCCTAAAATGAAATTATCGCGTTTTACCCATAATGGAAATCATAAAGTATGCCATAAATGAGAAATACAGAAGCATAAGTAAAACATAAACATATTATATATCATATATAAATATAGTGACATCTTAATGGCCACCTTTGAAGGTGTTATATGAGTGTTGAACAATCATCGTTTCGTGAGGCAGAAATTCGCGATCCACAGAAACCGTATGTTCTTTAACCATTAGTTGCAGGTGTGTGTAAGTGTAGCTCTAATACTTCTTATAACAACATCCTAGTATATTGAGGATACTGGTGTTGTTACAAAAGAAATGAATAAAAAGAGTTTAGGGGGTTGGAGAAGAAAAATAAAACAAAACAACATTAGAGAAGACATTACCTCAAAATCGGGTAACTCTTTTTGATTTGAGCCAAAGGCTTCCTTGGGAAGAGTTCTACCCAATGTGAGGCTTCTAGGAGTAAGAGGGGGAATTTGGGAGAGTATTTGGGTAGAGGTTGGACGAGCCAAATGTCTTGAAGGTGTGAATAAGGTGGGAGTGGTGGGGCCTTTTATAAGTGGAGAGGAGGGGCACTTTTGGAAGGTAATGAAATGTTATTCTATTATACAATGCATTTCAGATTCTAAAGGTCCCATACATATATAATTAAAGGCTAAGGTGATAAGGGTTCGCAATATACCCATCCAATAGTCTTTGGACAAGTGTATGCCTTGGATTGTACATTATCTTTTCCTTTTATTAAAATCGTTAAATAATGAGGTCATCGCTGCCTCATAATTATGTCATAAATAATTTAATTTATTTAATTTATAAAAATTATAAAAAAATACTATGATGTATGAAATATTTTTAGCTTTCTAATTAATATTTATAGTCAAAATTTGGACTTGGTTAACTCTACGTAAAAATTGTTTTAGTAAAACAACTCATGTTTGTGTCAATTTAATTTTAACATTAAATAAATATATATTAATGTCATTTTCCAACCAAAGTGGCTCCATGGGGCCCCCAAGTTGACCCATGGGTTGTCTTGGTAGACCATGACTCATCCAATAGGAGTAGGACAAGTGTCAAGCTCATCTCATATTATTAAAACTTTATTTTTACCTTAAACTACACTAATTACCTCCAATCGCGATTAAGAACTTAAAAGTTACTATTCACCAAAAAATTATTTAAATCTCATTGAACCACATTTTACTTCTTAATGACAACCATGTATGTCGGATTTTTGAAAATCAAATCACAGAAGTGCTAATATTTCATTTAAACGAAAAATCAGTTATTTAACTACCAGTTAGTGGTTTCACTATTCATCAAAAATTGAAGTTTTTCAGAACAATGCCAAAATTTCACCATAAGCTATAATTGATATTCCAAATTCAAAAATTATGTATATTTTACAAAATTCCAAACATATAATTTTCATTAATTAATTTTATAATTAATTCCCGCTGTCACAACAATAGCGTGTTTTTAAGAAACAATTTATATCAAAAGATTGGCAATTGTTTATGTCCAATTTCAATGTTAAATTAATTCTAATGACCACCATTGGATAAAATGGAAAAAATATATTCTAATTATACTTTAAAACCACTAAATAGTATAATTTATCACTATAAATTATTTTGATTAAAAAAGTTGTTTCAAAGTAATTTTCACTATTCATAAAAAATTGGAAGTTCTAAGAAAATTACAAAAAATTCAACTTTGGATAATTTTGATATTATGAATACAAAAATGAAGTCCATTTTCAAATATAAAATTTCTATAATTTTAAAAAGTGGTTATTACTATTCAAAACGGCTACTTTGATTAGTCGCGGTGTTTTAGAACTCGAAGTTGCGTACAATACAAGCTATTGCATTATTGAATAAGAAGCGTATTGTGGAAGCTCGGGGTGTTACATAATGGGATAGAAAAGATACCATGTAAATTTTTTGATATCCTGAAGGATGACAACGAGAAGATTAGAATCTGATTTCACCACTATAATACCAAGGTTTTAGAACCTGTACTGAGAGAGTACACTATACAGAGCTCTTGTATCCACCCCAATGGAATCAGACTCCTTATAAAAGGAACTAAAACCAATGATTATTGGTACTCTTCCATTGTGAACTAGGATACCCCCTCTCATAAATCCTTGAATGCAGGACCCATCAACATTAATATTTAGACTACTGCTGTGTGGATTCCACTTAACAAAACTCCCATGGAAATCCTTATATGAATTCTCTATGATAACTGAGCCTCTTGAAATTAACCCCTATTTATAGTAGTGGTCCCTCCACTAAAGAAAATATTTTCATGCTCTTCTATCTGAGAAAACATGAAAATGTTTTTGAACAAAAGGGAGTAGCATGTGCCTACCCAGCATTTATTGATTGCTTCTGAAAGAACCCAACACACTAAAACAAACACCTAGTCATGACAGTTGGATTCATTAACATAATGCTTTACCCCATTAATAAAAATTCAATAAAATATAGTATGGATGCACCCTACACAAGAATTCCCAGTTGCTAGAAGATGAGTGACCATATAAATCATTATCATTTTCCTTTGATTAAAAAAATGCCATGATGACCCCATTTTGGAAAACATGCAACACTAAAATTGTGATGACAAGGGGATACCATTATTTTTAATATTATCAACAGTTGAAATATCATTTTCTAAAATATATAGAAAACGAAGTGTTGAATATTGAAAAAAAACCACTGTTCAATGACTTTAAGTGGATGGTGGGTGACAGCCATAGTTTTATAGTCACCCAATAATGACCTTGAAAAAGGGTTGTAACTACCTAATGACTGAAGATGAAGTTTAGTTCCATAGAAGAAGAATCACAGCCAGAGTTTGTGACCACCTGGAGAAATTATGAAGTGGCCATTTAAAGTTTTCCTCCGCTATGGATAAAACTTTTTGTTCCCCTATGTAGAAAATGACATGGGATTTTTAATCAGTCTATATTCATATTTGAATATGATTATATGCTTTCATACATTTAAACATAGGACATCAGACAAATCCACATTGAATCAATAGTCCCAGTTTGTTTGTTTGGAATTTATCTTTTTTTTATGTGTGTTATTATTGAGAGGGTGTGTATTCTATACACACAAATTTGGATCAAAGTTTTGGGTTCGATTACCTATAAAGAAATTGTGATGTTATTAATGCCTATACACCCTCTCTGATGATTTTCAGGGCCTCTACAATCCTAATGTGATTGATGTTTGATCCCCCCAAGGATCACAATGTTCAGGATACTACATATATATTAATGCCTAGATGTCCTTATCTTTTTTCCATTTCATGGATACACTTCTTGTTGGTATGATCATTTTCCCATCATTCTATCACCTATGTTTGTTTTTTCTACTATTTGGGTGTTTTAAATCTGAAAAAATTGTTGTTACATGTTTAAAGGGAAGGGGTGATGGTGTGTGTTTGTGTGTAGAATACAAAATCAAAATGAGGATTTGAGTTTTTTTCAAAGTGCATGTGAAGAAAAGAAAAAAGCTATAATTTCTTTATTTTCATAAGTTGGTGGAATAGAAAAAGAAACAATGGTTGTTATGTTTTCTTTTTCATTATAAATGGAAAAAGGAATAAAAAAGTGGCCACATTATTATTGGTGTTAGGTTGAATGAGTAGGATTCACCCACATGAAAAATTTGTATTTTTTTGAAAAAAATCAATGGTGGGGCATTTTGATTGAAAAAATTGGTAGTCTTTTTAGATAAAAATAGAATTATCTTTTTTGGTCAAATTGAATTGTTTAAAAAGTTGATTTTATTATTTTTTATTATTTTGGATTCATCGGTGTTGTCATTTTTTGGAAATTCTGATCCGTTCTTTTATAGGGAACCCACAAGCTGAAATCAATACTATACCACATTAGGGGTCTCTTCCAAATACATATACAAGAATTGAAAGTACTTCCAGACAAAGATGTATGGTGTCCAGCACCAAATTTGATGTGCAAAAATTTGACGGAATTAATAACTTCAACATGTCTCAATGTGATGTTTTGGATTTTCTTACTCTATGACGGTTAGATATCACATCGGAAGAGAAACTAGCCAACGTCTCTTATGGTGATTGGAAGACACTCCACTATCAATTCTAAATAATGATATATACTTTTTTGGAAAAAGACTAGAAATACAGTGTGATGAAAGATACCAATAAAAATATTTTGAAATAATTTACAGAAAAAGTATATGGACAGATTCATTCAAAATAAGATATAATAGAAAACTAAATTCATAAAATTTCAGTACTACGAAGGAATGTCTATGATTGAGAACCTGGAAGTTTTTAATAAAGTGTTGTAAGATATGAAAATTTTTTAGGAAACAATTTCGAGAAGAATATATGGCTATGTTGTTGTTAAACTCTCTACTAGAGAGTTATGATCACATTACTACAATGTTTCTATATGGTAAAGATGAGTTAAAATTTGTTGATATATCAAATTCCTTAGTTAATAATGAGAATAAATGGAAGTAAAAGTATAAAGATAGATATTCCATATCATATGAATTGACAGAAACTAGTGTAAGATAATCTGGAAGGATATCAAGATGATTCAAAAGAGTTGAACCATGATTTTCATCAAAAGCTGATTCCAGATTTTGATGTCTAATGAATGATGAGTGTTCCTAATGTCATAAAAATGGGAACTAGAAGAATTGTTGTCCCAAATTGGGAAACCAAAGGAAAATTATGTATAAATAACTAAGGAAGTTGATGACACATCATTCCTTATTTCCTCGATGGTGAACCATTTAGAAGGTTGGATTATTATTTCAGGTTGTTTATTCTATATGTACAGGAATATAGATTGGTTTTCAAACCTTAATGAGTTGGATAAAGTTGTGGTTATTATGTTTAATAACCACCCATTCCACATGAGATGTATTGGAACAAAACGGTTTAAGATTCATGATGGTACAACTCGATGCCTTGCAGATTTAATATATTTACCGAAATTGGAGAAGAACATTATATCAATTAAAGTTTGGGATAATCATGGATACTAAATAACCATTGATGATGAAGCTATGAAAGTTATCCACAATGAACTTCTTAGGGTGAAATGTATTTGAAAGGACTATCTATAATATCTGAATGATGCGACTGTTACATGTCAAGCGGTGATACCAGATAACACTACCACCACTGCTAGAATGCGAAGGATCACAAAAAGACCATTAGGGTATTAAAAATTGGTTAGAAATGATCTTTTAATAGTAGAATATGGTGTTATAGATAGATATAAATATTTATTGGATAGAAACAAAATAAACCAATGGTTGTATGTTATGGAAGAATAAATAAGTTCACTACATCAGAATATGACATGGGATTTTTTTCTTACTCAGAAGTACACAAATGATACTACAAGGATCAAGTTCAATCGTTTTTTTGGACTTGATTAATATGTATAATACTTTAGATTACTATGGGATTTGGGAAGGTAGAAACATATTGAAGATTTGTTGGAGTAGCAGTATGGTGATATTTATCATCAAGGTGGACATTATTCAATATTGTTGAAAAATATCACTACCCACGGACTTATAATGGATGGTGGGTGATATCCATAGATATCAATAATCTTATTGATGACCTGAAATTTGGTTTGGATTTTCATAATGACTAGAGATTATGTTTGGTTCAATGGAATAAGAATCAAATTATGAGATTCTAACCACTTAGAGAAATTTTGACATGGCCATTTGAATCTGTTTCTCTACTCTTGCTATAAATTTGTGTCCCCCCGTGTGGAAAATGAAATTGGATGTGTAATATATCTATATTATCATTAGAATAAGAATATCTTATTCTTTACCATGGACATATTTCATCTAACCAAACAATGATAAATTAAGTTTTTTATTTGTTTGGTTTTGATTTTATCTTTTTTTTGTGATTCCTAAGAGGGTGAGGCTTCCGCACAATTGGAAGTTCATTTTTGTGGGGATATGCTTCCACTAATTCCTACTCACCCACTCCTCAGTATCATATATTGATTGCATCATTCAAAACAAATCCATCATACATAAGAGAGGCTAACTAAATTAAAATATACATATCATTTATATCATCCTGTTGGATACTAGAATACCAGATCTTCTTCACTTTATTGAGGGTGGTATTAATCAGATCTGAGTTCATTGTCACATTCTTGAATGCGATATCTATGATTTTCAATCTAATGTAATATAGAGTATTTCCATCCTAGTTTTCATTCCAAAACTCCAGATCATTCCATCCAATAATCTATAAATAATTGTCTTTCAGCATCACCAAGACACCTATCATGGAATGATCCATGATCGAATAACTTTTAGTACTCTTTTCCAAAAATCCCCAATCCTATTAATATATGTCATACATAAACCTTTCCCATATGTAATTACCTTATATTATGTCCGATGAAATATTTTCTTGCATTCCTTTCTTGGTCTCCATCACGATTCTTATATTAACACATACTTTAGCAATCATATTAACCATCATCTTATCTAGTTGAATATACTATAGGATGTTACCCATTATTTTATCTACATTATATATTAAATCATTTGGAACCTTGAATATTGAAAATGGGTACACCAGCATGGATGTAAAAAATCTATTAACTAACTTAGATCTTCCCCTGAATGAGAACAAATGACTTTTACAACTGAATACAAGAGTTGTGATCCAATTAAATATTATTTAAAAGTTAACATTTTTTCTCCCATCACATATGGAAGCCACTAAATACTCCATCAGGTTATTTCTTATTTTCATTCCCAAGCAATGTGGGATGGATTTATTATGATAGGACAAGTAACCTTTAACATTATAGACATTACTCTTTCTATGATTAACACAATGTTATCTCCAGATTCTATAGGAAATAATTTTATTCTTGAATCCCTAATTATAACTTCTCTATACACTAATGAAGACAAAAAAATCATCAAAATACATGAGGTGATAGATAATGTGGATTTTGAACAAGTTTTTGAAAGGGTGGATCTTCCCCCTCTTAATATCACATTTGATATTCCTAGTGAGTTCATCATGTTCCATTAGAAACCAGATAGAAAATAATGGGTCACCTTTACATGGGCCCTGAAATTATTTAAAAAAGATGAAATATGTCTCCATATATTAAACTGAGTTCCATGGAGATAAAGGTTTATTTTTGCAGCAGATAAAACAATAAGGGAAGCAAATGTGGTTCAGTGGAGGTGATTGTAGGAAGAAAAATAGTAGAATCAAGAGACACATTATTGAAACCCAAGCTTCTAAACCACACATGTCAAGATACCCAATATGGAATTATCCAATCCTCAATTATTTTATAAGTTTGCCACAATCTAAGTGCAAATAGACATATTATCCAACATCCCCCCTAAACATATTTTTCTTATAACCCTTGAATTTTCATTATATATGGGTGGATGACCAGTGGGTAACATGACTTCAACATAATCAATTAATTTATTTTTCTTTTAGACTTTATTGGTTTTGAAGGAATGGATTTCTATATCTATCACATTTCTTTACATTTCATTAGTTTTAGCTTCCTCAAAGCTAACTAGATTGGATGTCTTCGAGAGACAATTAAATTTACATAATCCTCCATTGGATCTATTATCCTGTATATATCCAAATGGATTCAAAAAAATTTAAGAATAGATGATAAATTTCTCATTTGATTTATTTTTATATATGATTAAGTGGTGATGACATCAGTGTTTCTTCAATTCCTTATTCCTGTAATGATATTTTTTCATCTATTTCCTCATCTTATAGATTGACTCATACATCTCTTGAATCATCATCTTGGTTCCATTTCCATGTCTCATTTTCATCAAAGATAACATCTCTTCTAAATAAAACATTCTTAGGGATGGTATTATATAAGTTATTTATGATTTCTCAGTCTTCGTATCCCATAGAGATACACTTCACCCTTTTTTCTCAAGCTTTTTTCATTTTTTCATCAAGATCCTGACATAGGTAATAGAACCAAAATATCTAAGATGGATTACATGTTGATTGTGAGTAATATAAGGTTCATGTTTTGTCTTTTCATTGATATTTTTACTGGGCATATATTTAGTAGATACACCACGCACAAATTTTCTTTTGTAAAGAATATAATATACACTTTTTTGTCTTTCAACATGAGTCTTTCCATGTTGAAAATGGTGTGAATTTTCCCTTTGGATACTACATTGAGTTGAGGTGTGAAATATGGTGTCAACTAGTACTGAGTTCCATGATTCTTGATGTACACTTGAAAAAAATCAAATCCATACTCCCCACCTCAATCAGATTACAGAGTTTGTATGATACGTTTTCCTTGATTTCCCACCAATGCCAATAATTCTTTAATGACACAAAACAATTGTAAATTCTTATTGAAAAAATATATACATGTTTTCCTACTATAATCATCAATAAATTTCCAAAAATACCTATTTTTTCCATTTTTCATTTTATTCAATGGACCACACACATCGGTGTGAAATAACTCCATTGGCGCTGCAACTTTCTCGTTGGCCTTCATTGCAAAGATGTTTCGTTGTTGTTTACATAGAATTTTTCTCCCCAAACATTTTATGGTATGTTTCTATTAAATACATTGTATTCATTACATATCCTATATTTCAAGAATCACTGAGCCTATATGGAACAAAAAATGGATACTTATTGGAGATAACCAAAACCTATCCATTAAACATAAATTTTCCAGCTTCATGATTTGAATTTTAAAAATATGTCACACACGGTTCTGTTCAAGATGATATTTAGAGTCTGGTAGAATTAACTTTATTTTCGGTGAATACTCACCTACCCTTATGAATAGTAACCATCCCTTATGAATAGTAACTTACCCTTATGAATAGTAAAATGACTCTTATGAATGGATTACATGCCCTTGAGTGTATAAATGAGTTTAGGAAACTTAAAAATGAAGTTGAATATTTTAAGTGTTTATATATTTCTATTAAATAATGATTTAATTAAATATTTAATTAATCATACAAAGAAAATTATTTGTAAAAAATGGACTTCATTTTTGGATTCTACATGTCAAAAAAAAATTAGGGTGATTTTTTGGGTTTTTTCTTAAATACTTGATTTTTTGGTGAATAGTAAAATACATTAATTTACTGTATAAATACATTATAATTTAAATTAACTATTCCTAGAAACATGACTGATGTAAGAACCCAAATCTAGAACTCACATGAATATATTATTATTCTGGGTTAGGGAATAATCACTATTTAGTTTTTTTTGAGGAAATATTAAATTAATGATTATAATATTAAGAAAAATCCTCTCCCCTCCACTATATAAACCACCCCTAACCCCCTCTTCCTCCCACACCTATAAATCTTTACGCCTTGCCTAATTTCTGAAAATTACCTTTCCCAAGCTCTATCCCCACGTTCTTGACCTTCTGGTCTCACCAAAAGGCCAAAAACAAAGGCCTTAATGAGTTTCTCAAGGAGGAGTACTCAAGAGGTGATACTCTCATCCTTTTTCATTCAATTATTTTTACAAGCTCTATTATTTTGTTCTATCTTCTCACCTCAACTAATAAAAATTACATGATAATTCCAGTACCATAAATGTACTGTGTTTTAATTATTCTAATGGAATATTTCATCATGATCTCTTTTCTTCCCTTCCTTTTATACAATAAATGCAAACAACATCCGAGATGTGTTAATTTATCACACTCAAGGATGATGGGTTTTCAATTTGCAATAGTATATTTAATAATGGTCGTGAAACATTTATCCATGGTTTAACCATATCATAATATAGTTATTTTATCTTTTTTAATGTTCTGGAATCCTTACACACTCATAATATGGAATAATAATACAAAACAAGTTTATTGGGCACAAAACTGCCGAGTTAAATCCAAGCATTTATCAATAACTTTTAACTACTGATTCATCATAAATTTTATAACCCGGAATCATTATAAGATATATTATATCTATTTAATGTATCTAATACAATATATTAACAATTTCTTATGTTTAACCATGTTTCAAATGAACTTCAATTCATAAATACAAGTAAATAGATCATGAATACCAAGTAAGAAAATGCTTCCAAAACCATAAAATTTATTTTCTTAAACCCATAAAAAATACCATTAATGAACCTAAAAAGGTTATACCATATCAATAAAATGATGATGAGGTTATGGAATTATTAATTTATGCACCTATGTTTGATTATTCATGTCGTTAAGAACAATCAAGAACAACTTCGAGCACAAGGTAAGGGATCCTCCCTCCCCCTTTTATTCAAACGTATTCCCTATATTGTGCCCTTTTATTTTTAATACCTAATGATGATATATGTTTTCACCCCTCCCCCATACATCCCTTATGACATATAAATAATGGTTTACCCCTTTAAATCTCATTAATCCCTCTCAAGAACACTCATTACCATGCTGAAATTTTGTAAGGGGTTTTCTCATCTCACTTTCAATTCTGTGGGATTTCCATTGATCACCTCTTATTTATTATATGTGGAATAGGTGTACAACAATTTGATATTTGTTATAATTATTCCCTTTATATTAATGGTATTCTGTGATTCTTTTGGTGGTTATTAACTTTCGGTCATACGACTCAATTGAATACAAGGTGGTAATGAGCTTTGTTTCAATTTTCACTTCATTGTGACTTGCTTAATATTGTGCACCTACCCTTTATTATGTAGTGAACTTACTACCCATTTGAGATAACTTTTCAATTGAAATTATATTCCATTTAAATGTCCATATTCTCACATCATGGATATTATTATTGTCTATGTCATATAACATCTTACATACGGTATTTATTTTGAATGTTGTTTTGACTATAGAATTATTTATGAATATGTATCATCTATTCTATATAGATAATGTAAAGTTATATTTCTCTTTTTTTGAATATATTTATAAAAAAATATTTGGATTCCATGGTAGTTGGGGCCTGCTACAGCCCCTCTATGCATCATTAGGTCTCATGAGACAATCAGTTTGGCGACAAACCCTTCGAGCTTGTTTCCAAAAATCAGACAGTTTTTACCGATAGAACTAAACTATTTTTAACGGTATTATGGAATCTTGTGCAAGATACATGACATAAAATTAATAATAATTATCTTTAATAATTATTATTTATTTCTATCTATTAGTTTTCCACTATGAAAAAATCTATGGATGCAGTTTTATTCTCAGTTTATTAATGACGTGAGTTTTTCATTTGTTCACCGTGACATTTTGATTATGTCAAATTGATTAAAATTCGGTTGTTATTAATTCATTATTTTTCTATTTGTTACACTTACTAAGAATTTGAGATCACCCCTTTCATTGTTTTCTTTCAACAGGTGATGAAGAGGAGATCATTTATTGAGTTTTTGTGGATACAGTCTTTATTTTTTATTATGTATAGTATTTTATAACCTTTTCCAATGTAATTTGAGTTACATATATGTATTTAGTTTCTTCAAGACTACTAAAATGATCTTTCCTTTAGGATTTTCATTCCTTCCAACCATTCCAATGTACTTAGTAATGCATCTGCTCCGGTCTAGAGGGGTCGAGAAATTACATAGAACAAAAATTTCACATATTTGATTCGTATACTGAATAATAGGGGACCATTCACTATCTTATTTATTATTAATAATAATAATATTTCATAGTTGAGATTCCAAAACTTCAGATTCTATATCTAAAATTAATATTCAAATATCATCGTCAAACACCATGGTACATCAAGTTAGATCATAAGAGGAATCATTCATTTCTTCAAAATTGGTACTTTTGGGATCAGCCTTACCTTGACATCTGAAATAACCATTTGTTTATTTTATAGGATTAGGTGAAATCCTTTTTCAACCAATTATATGAGACTTAATATGTTGGTCCTAATTTTGGGTACATAGTAGATTTCAATGATGAAAGAATTATTTTTGTGTTTTATCATGACCAGAATATCTCCTCATCTATAGAAAATTATTATTGAGAGATCACTAAATGAAATATATCCTCAAAACCACTCATACATGTTCATAAAAAAAGTTTGTGACTTTTCATTTGGTTTGTAGCTCCAAATTCAAGATACCATATAAATTGTTTTTATGTTAATTTTTGTTCCATCACCTCATGGTACTCACAAAAAGTATCTCCTTCTTTGACGATATGTGCCTCCTCAATGTCAATATACATGTGTTTCTTGTTCCAAAATTCATTTATATAATGTCCATATTTTTTACAATTATAAGATTGAACATTTCTTTTTTCCAGTTTGAAAATTTTAAATTCTTCCCTACGTACTCCTCATTCTCATGGAGTATAGTTTTTTAACCCATGAACTCCTCAATTTGGGTTTTTATACCTCATATTTCTATTCTATGATAAATATTTTTCCATGGAATCCTCCACCATTGGTTCATCAAGATATCATTATTCTCCATTTCATAGTTTTTGATATACAACTTTGATTGTAGGGAATTCTCCACTCCATTTTTTCACTCTGGTGGTTCACCTTCAATTTGTGGTCTTGTAGAGACCCCATGAGTTCTTCAATAATGATCTCCTCTAGATATTTAGTTTCTTATGAGTTAACGACTATGTAATAAAATTATGGATCAGGGGATCACATATTTTCTTCACATATACACATGATAGTCATATTTTCTCTATTCCTTCATAGTTGGTTCACCACAACCATTACATGAGTATGAAACTCTAAAAAGGATTTAGGATATTTCCTAAACGAGGATTTAGACTCACCTCGTAGAGATTGATGTCCTACCCACATCACTTTTTCGATGCCTGTGAATGCCTTGCGATGGTTTTCCTTGATATCCTTTTATGATATTGATTAAGCAATGGTTTAAAAAGTAACTTCAATTAGGCCTTGATAGATGATGGATTTTTCCTTGTAGTCCTACTTCCATTCTAAAAAAATAGTGTACTTTCTAATATACGGAAGAATAGTCTCCAAGACATTGGATTTCATATCCAGGTATTTTTCCTCTATGATGTCCATGACATCTTGGGTGCCATAGAGTTATCGAATTTGAAATCACCAATTGTTACAATTGTTTTTCATCATCATTATCACCAAATAATTTTTAATTCATTCTTTATGGAGAAAAAATATTTTTTAATAAGAAAATGAAAAATATGGGTATCCAGAAGGGTACAGTGTTTTTTGAAAGTTGAAAACTACTATATATATTTTTAGTAGTGTAGATTTTCAATTTTTTTTAAATGCAGTATTCCAAGTACTTTTTTCAGAATTTTAGACTTATTTTGTAATATTAATGGAGGAAATTTTTTGTTGGATGAAAGAGAGGCGTGGAAAATAGATTTTTTTTAAAAATGGGATTTTTTATATTTATTGTAGAAGGAAATGTGGTTCAATATGGGATAGAGTGAGGAAATAATGATGTGTCCTTTGAGAAATAGGCATGGAAGTTGGGAGAAAATAGGTGAATCGTGAAAAAATGGTGGTGAATTTTTTTTTATGTGGAATAAAATATAAAACCCATTTAATAAACACCCAATTACCTTATCATAATTTTTGGGGAAAAAAGAAGAGAAAAAATAAATAATGAAAACTTGAGAAATCTAAAATATTCATTATCCTCATCATTTGGACAATATAACTTATTGAAGTAGAAATCAAATATCTCTCTCAGTAAATATCACCTTTGAACCTGGCTCTGATACCACTGAATGTTGGTTTTGGTAGTTGCAAACACAACATCAGAAGTAGATGCAGATAAATAGAGATGATCATAGTAAAAAAATGGTAGTAGTAAGAAACTTATTGGTTTTATTTCTTCTCTTGCATTATCTTACAACATAAAAAAACATAAATCTATTTAAATAAAAACACTCATAGAGAAATAAGAATCTATATATTTTTGTGTAGTGGGTTCCACCCATTCCTTTGAATCCACACACTAAAAGTTACCCAATATTAAACTCTCCGATCCTTCTTTGATACAATAGAAGGTTGGAATAGTCCAAGGAAAAATTGGTTTATTATCCAACAAAAGATGAATATCACATAAATTCCATATTTTAGACCCACTCCAAGATGTTTCATTATCTCATTATCATTGAAATATTTCCCTGCTTCATCCAATCACATTACTTATTTATATCATTATTAATAATTTTATTAAACCCATGTGACATATTATTGATTTCATCCATAATATTCTTTTTAATACCAATCACCCCATATATGTAGTAGAGATACATGAACCCATGATATTTGTTCAAGATGATCCTTGGAATCACTCTTCCACACCTTTTATCAATGAGACTAGTGATGATATTATGTGATGATTTACAGATGAAAATCAATCTATATTGATTGGTTGTGATTGGGTCCTTGAATTTCAGAATCAGGATGAGATTTGGAAGCATAGACTACCCTTGTGAGATCACCATCTCAAAATAATTCCTTCACCTCCTTGACCGCATGAGGCTTAATGACATCCCAGGCATAATTATAAAAAGATCCTAGAAATTTTTCTAATAGAGACATTGATTTTTCACACATTTCTATTACATCATTTTAATGATAAAAAACATAAAATCATTACATAATGAGGATCTAAAGTATTAGTGTCTTGGGTAAATTTGGACCATACATAACTTTTAAATAATAAAACATAAACATTTATTTAATTACTTTTTCTCTAGCTTCATATTGGACAATGAATTCTCCTTAGTACATGTAATCACCTGATTATATACATAAAAAGGGGTGATCTAAAAGACCAATAAAAGGATATATAAGAACATGTAATAATATAACATGGGGTGAGAATAATCATAACATAGAAAAAAGATCAAAATCATGAGTGGAAGCATTAATAAAATTCTTGGAATGTGAAAATGCATAAAAATGAAACATTATATTTTATTAGTCAACTAAAACACATATTTGTAAGCAAATATGGCATAATTTTCTTGCATATTTCACTTTTCTCATGAGATACATCACAGTATCCAATTCAATGGAGTGCTATTTAATTTCGGGTTCACTCGTCACATCATAACATTTACATTATCATGCATGCCACTTGGAAAATATATCTATATTGAACATAAAATAACCCATGTAAAGGAATTGGTTTCATTTCATAATAATATATTCATATAATTTGGGTTCCCAGATGAAAGAGAGAATAACATCGTTGAATCATCAACCTAGAGTGAAAACAATCATTAGAATTAAAAGGTGGGTTTTTTCAAATAAGGGTTATTTTGGAAGACATTGTGTTTATCATAAACTGTAGTAGAAGAAATTTATATCCCAGAACAGGTAATATAATTATTAATCAATTATATTTAAGTAATATCCATATTTTAAATGGGGGTAAAGAGGGAAAACCCACAGAAAGAGAGTTGGGTTCGAGAATTCCCCTTACCTTGTGTCTGGATGCTTTTTTCAATTTAATTCCCTTCATAATCATATTAAATCAAATAATTAACAATTAAAGAAACATTTCTATATTAATATAATTAATTATGGTTTAATTAATTCATATTATGGGGGGTTTTTGTATTAGTTTTAGAGTTTAATTTCACCATTCGAGAGCATTCGTTTTCTTAGTTTTAATTATCTGTTTACTTGTATTCATGAATGGATGTTCGTGTAAAATGTGGATAAATATACATAATTTTTATTATATGCTATTAATGATATTATATAATCATAGATACTATTATAAATAATTTGGTTGTATACCATGAGTATTAATCGTTATATAAATGTTAATGATGATTATTTTAGGTTAATTTTGGATGTTTTTTTATCACAACAAACACAGTTTGTTTCATCATTTTGAATTATGATTAAATGTTAGTTCCAAAACATGGGGAGGGTTATATCATTAAAATTAAAATCTTTTTTACACAATTTAATGGTTTCATTGACATCCTTGAAGGAATTTAAGTAAAATTAATGTGCATCATCCACGATGTTGGTAAGTTGACACATCACGGGAGATGATTTATTTTTTATAATAAAAGCGTGAGAGGGAGAAGTTTAATGATGGATCCTTAATTAAAAATATATAATTATAGTATATGTAATGCAATATAGTTATCATGTCATTTGGATGAAGGAAGGTGAGTATAGATTAATAAAATAAATTAAATTCAAAAGAAATTAAAAGAAAACAAGATTGGATATAGCACTTGAATTCTCCTCTTGAGATCCTTCTCCAGGCACCTATTCTTGGTCTTTTGATGATACCAATAACTCCTAAACGTGGGGTAAGGGAAAGGGAATAGTATTTTGTTAAATTTGTGAAAGGATAAAATCTTGATAAGTGTGAAGAGAAGAGGGGGTGATGGGTGGTATTAATAGTGGAGGAAAGGAGTGTTTTCTAATTATATAATTAATTAGGTTATTATATTTACAAATACAAGAAAGAGTGTTGATTTCTGAGACTAAATACAATAATTAGATCACGTGAGTTAAAAAAATGGTTCTTACATCAGTGATGACTAAATAAATAGTTTATTTAGCTTATAATTTATATATACCGTAAATTACCAAATTTCACTACACACTAAAAATTCATGTAATACATAAAAATATGAAAACAATCACCATAAAAAATTTTTAGACATGTGTAACTCAAATATTAACTCCATTTTGTGAAAATAAGTTTCTAAATAACTGTAATTTAATTGTTAATTAAAATTATCATTTACTTGGAAAATAAATATTTTAAAAATTATAACTTGTTTTATAACACATAGAAAAATTACTTAAGGTCTCATAAAATTATCTGAAATTAATAATACATCAAAATATTAATTTATGAATACATTTTATGGAAATAAATTTTAATTTTAGTTATTACATTAATCATAAAATTGTAATTAAATATTTATGGCTTATAAAAATACCGACACTTAATTAATAATCTTTAAAACAAATACTTTCTTATATTATGATATAATTATATCCTATTTTCACTTATAAGGTTAAAAAATATTATTCATAATGTCATGGGTGATCCTACTATTCATTTTTTCAGTTTACTATTCATAAGGTTCATATTACTATTCATAAGGTCAAGTTACTATTCAATCAGTATTGGTTCCTTAGATTCTAGAAATAATTATTATTTCATTAATTATTAATGTTTAATGTTTTTATTATGTTCCATAAGTGGTTAAATTTTATTTATAATATGTGACATTACTCTAAGAAAGCATAAATTTCTTTAATAAAAGATGGGGTCATTACATTCTTCCCCCTTTTCAAAATATTTCCCTTGAAATTTTGTTTTACATAAAAAGGTGAGGGTAGTTATCCTTTATCAATACCTCTGATTTCCCAGTTTCTTCTTCATACTTATGGTTCCTCCAAAACACTTTGACATAGTGGGATATCTTGTTGCGAAAAAACAGTATCTCTCTAGTCCAGAATCTTTATTGGTTACTCCTCATAAGAGATATCATCATCCAGCTATACCACCTCAGAGTTTAGTATATGAGAGGGATCCTATATATACTTCCTTAAGAGTAATATCTGTAACAAATCATGAACATGAGCTATATTCAGTGGAATTGAAATCCGATAATCCACATCTCCTATGCGATCGAGGATCTCAAGTGGCCAATGTGAATTGGTTTTCTCTCCCCTTTCTTTCCAAACCACATGACTCTCTTCCATGTTTATATTTTAAGGAAGACTTTATCTACAATTTCCAGCTCCAAGTCCCTTTTATGGTTTTTGAGATGGGTATGTTTATAACTCTAAGTAGCTTTGATATGTTGATGGATTTATTAAACCTTCTCTTTCATAACTTGCACAAGATGAGTTCCCAGTATCTTTCATTCACCAACTTCATCCCAATAGGTTGGTGTTATACATCACTTTCTATTCCGAGCTTCATATGGATCCAATTGAATACTATATTGGAATATATTATTATATGAGAACTCAAAAAATAAGTGATTCTAATCCAATCAACATTTTAATTCTAATGATATTTCTCTTATCATACCATTGAGCATCTTAATGGTCCTTTCAGATTGGCTCTCAGTTTGGGTGTGATAGGAAATGCTGAAATTTAATTCAGTACTCAAATAATGTTGAAGAATCTTCCAGAATTTATTTGTGAACTTGGGATCATGATAGGAGACAATGGGTAGTGTATCTACATATAGTCTCACCACATTTATTATATATATAAGATCAAGTTATTCAAGTGAGAGATCTTCCCAAATAGAGATAAAGTGAGAAGCCTTGGTGTTTCATTCTAGCACAACCCATATTGTATTATTTCCTTTCGATGTCTTTGATATACCCATGAAAACTTTCATTGTGATATTATCCCATTTACACTTGGGTATAGTCAATGGTTTTATCATCCCTTTGGACTTCTATCACTCTTCTTTAACTTGCTTACATATCAAGCACCTTGAGATATACTCAACACTCTCTTTATTCATATAATCCCACCAGAGTTGTTCTTGGAGATCATGATACATATTAGAACTGTAAAGATGGATAGAGAAAGTTGAGACATTTGAATTTTACAATATCTACTTTATCCCAGGTGATGAATGCACAGAGTGCCTCATTCCAAACCAAATTAGACCATCATCATCGATATTTAACTCTTTTAGTTTCCTTTATTTACTACATTCACCTTCCTTTGTAACTCAAGATCATCCATTTGTGCGTTTTTAATCTTCTCTTGGATATATTGTTGGGAAATAATTTGGTCTATATAAGATTTATTCCCAACTGTTATTATTTCAATATCCATCCTTTGCATATCCATTCAGATTGGGTCTTTCTCAATCTGAAACATGGATAGAGTAACAAGTTCTTTTCTACTAAGAGCATCATCTACCTTATTGGCCTATTCGGGATGAAAGTGAATAGAGAAATCATAGTATTTTATTAGCTCTAACCATCCCCTTTGACTCACATTGAGCTAATTTTGTGTGAATATATACATTAAGATCTTGTGATCGGTATATATTTCACACTTCTCACCATAGAGGTAGTGCTACCATATTTTCAAGGAAAAAATCATTGTTACTATCTACAGATAATGCATCGAGTAGTTATGCTCACGGATAATCGACTTTTATGAGGTGTTGGATATCACATTGTCATTTTTTATGAGTACACAACCCAATCCGTTCTTTGAAGCATCACTATATATCACAATACATTCTCCACTTTTTGGAAATATGATTATCGGTGCAATGATTAACCTTATCTTTAGATCCTTGAATATTTCCTCACATTCTTCCATCCAGACAAACTTTACTCCTTTCCTTGTTAACATAGTTAGAATACTTGACAATAATGAGAAATTTCTCTCAAAACATCAATAATACCAATCTAAGCCATGAAAACATCATATTTTTATAACTCGAGAGGTTCCGGGCCATTCATAAATTGTCATTTTTTGAAGGGTATATAAAAATACTCACACTTGTGATCACATGTACTAAAAAGGTGACTTGATACATCCAAAAGTAAAACATGATGAACTTAGAATAAAACGTATCCTTCTTTAATGTCACCCATAAAAGCCATATTTGTTCTTCATGATCCTCCTTTCTCTGGAAGTAGATGAGAATATCATCGATAACCACTTCCACATATTATGTCTAAAGACTCGATTCCTAACATCCATGGAGATTTTATGGGAATTAGTATGTCTTAAGGGAATCACCAAAAACTCATAGTGTCCATACCTCGTGTGGAAGGTAGTCTCTTAAATATCATCCTTATTCACCTTTAGCAAATGATATCCAGAATGGAGATCCACATTTGACAAGAGTTGAGCTCCTCATACATGGTCAAACAATTCATAAATCCTTGTAAGAGGATACTTATTCTTTATGGTGATCTTTTTGAGGTCATGATAATTGATACACAACTGCATTGATCCATCCACCGTGACAAAGAGCACGAACACACCCCAATGTGACGCACTAGTGCATACGAACCCTTTGTCCAAATTCTCTTACAGTTTTGTCTTTAACTCCTCTATTTTGATAGGATCGATCATATAAGAACTCATTGAGATAGGTGTATCTCTTGTTATGAGTTATATTGAGAACTATAATGAATGTTCCATGGGAAGTCCTGGTAACTCTTCGAGAAATACATCATTGTATTCCCTAACAATGGGTATTTCCCCTAGGTTGAAACCTTCCGTTTACTCAACCATTTGATCAAGTTATGATTATTCACAAGGAAAAAATACCCAAACCATTTAACTGTTTTCAAATGGATAGTCCTTATATTCCTTGAATTTATAGAGGGTCATTGGATGGTTCATAATATAAAAAGATATTTCCTTTTTCTGAAATTTCACATGTACTCTATATAACAAGATCCAATCCATCCCAAGTATAGTGTTGAATTCCACCAAGGGAATTATTATGATATTCTCTCGAAGAATCATTCCACATATTCTAATAGGATAAGAGTCCAACACATAGGTTGAAATGATTTCACCACTACTCATTTTTACATATATATCTACTACAAGGTTTTGAGCCATAAATTCAGTGGTTCTGGAAAACATGAATGATAAAAAAGGAATGTATATACCTAGAATCCAATAAGACATTTTCCATTCCTGAGTGAAAAGGAAGTATACCTTGTACAAATTCATTCTCTTACTCCACTTCTATATTAGTCATGTCATAACCCTTAACATTCTCTTTTAGCTTTGGTGGATGATGACACTTATTACCCCCAAGAACTCATGGTTTAGTGCATTTGTTTACATAGTTCCCTTTCCCCCTACAGTTGTAGCATTGGATCATGGGTAGTGCTCTCCTTTCCTCGGCCACATTGCTCTACTTCCTCATGTATTTTCGAAATTCATGAGCTTGGTGGACTTCTCTCCCACACTTGAAGCATTTCCTTGTCCCTTTTAGTCAGTTCCCATGATTTTTCTACCCATATTTTTGACATGTGGGTGGTTGAGTTTTCTTACCCCTTTCTCATGAGATCCTCCATCATCAAACTCCATATTTATTTTCTTATCACCACATCCATGTGACTATTATCCAAACTACATCTCTGCTTTTAGAGAACATCATATAGCTTCTTTATAACTCCCAAATTATAGAATTTCAAGAGCCTTTCAAAGGTGTGTTTTAAACCACTAAATAATATATCAATTTTGAAATCATAATTGAGAAAAATATCTAACAGTATGTTAAAATCAATGTAAAATATTCTTCACATGTCGTAATGGATTATTCTAACATTTTCATTAGCTCTATGAATTAAATATCCATAATATTATGAATATTTCGATGAAAATAGTTGTTAAGATAAATTATCTTAAAGTATACCCACTCTATCACATCAATTTTTTCCCTCAGATTGGTGTTTATAAAAAATACCCACCATTGGTCAGCCTCTCTATAAAGAATATATAATGACAGATTCATCTTCTCCATATCAAAAAATTGAATATAAAAAAAAGATATTCTCTATTGACTTGATCCACTATTCTGTGACAAGTGGATTGAACGATCCACTAAATTTCAGTGGTTTTTGCTGCATAAAACACAAGATAACTAGTTTATTACTCTTAGGTGAACACATAAATTCCAAATTATTCAGGTTGTTGTTAATAACATGAGATTTTTGGGAAAAAATCTCCATGAAATTTTTAACTCCCTCTCCCAAAAAATTGGGGATGTTGTTTGGGAAATTGCTGCATCGCCCCTCGCAAAAGTTGTTGGCCCAGTTTCCCCGGGTTCCCACCATTTTCTAAAATATAAATGGTTAGAGTAAAATATAAGTTCACGAGTCATGAATAAATAATATATTACCTTTTATTTTTAAGTCTAAATTAATATCTTTTGGGATACATATGTTAATCATTTTATAAAACAAGTCTTCTTAGGTGCTTATACACAGTTTCATACTATGGGTTTTCAATAAGGTTTTATAATCTTTATTCCCAAATTAACTACAACATACCCTAATACCAATGATAAATACACTATGTTTTCCTACATTTATATTAAATCATTTTAATGATAAATAGCGTAAAATAATTACATAATGAGGATCCAAAGGTTTATTGTCTTTTGAAAATTAGTACCATCCATAACATTTACAAAATAAAACATTAACATTTTTTTAATAAATTATTATATAGATTCTTATTCGACCTTGAATTTTGTTTCGAACATGTAATCAATTGAGGGTATACATAAAAATAGGGTGAAATAAAATCCTATTAAGATGATAGATATGAACATGTAACAATATAATTTTGGGTGAGCTTAATCATAACATAGACATAATATCATAATCATTAGAGGAAGCATTAAGAAAAATAATAGAAAATGTAAATTAATAAAAATGAAACATCATGTCTTAGTGGTAAACAAAAAGACACATTTGTGAACAAATATAGAATCAGTTTTACACATGTTTCACTTTTCTCATCAAATACATCACATTACAAAATTCATCAGAGAGCTATATAATTTTGGTTGCACCCGCCATATCATAAAATTTATATTTTCATGCTTGCTACATGGAACATATATCAATATTTAATATAAAAAATAAATTTAAATTAATGGGTTTAATTTAAAAAGAATAAATTCATAAACTTAGGGATCCCAAATTTAATATAATATAAAAATCTTGATTCATCAATCTTGAGTGAAAACAATTTTGAGAAGTAAAAGGTGTGATTTCTAAAAGAAGAGTTCTTTTGGAAAACATTGTGTTTTTCATAAACTCATGTCGAAAAGTGTATATACCAAAAAAGGTAAGATAATTATTAAGAAATTATATTTAGATAATATAAATACTAAAAATGGAGTGAACAAGGGAAACCCCAAAATAATAGGGTTGGCTCAAACAAATTCCCATACCTTGTGTCTGAATGCTATATTCAACTTAATGTCCTATATAATGACATCAAAATAATTAATTAAAGATTATATAACTTTTTATACATTAATATGATTTATTATGTTTTAATTAAGTTCTTTTATGGGCCTTTTGATGAGTTTTAGAGTTTAATTTCATCGTTCAGGAGAATTAGTTTTCTTGGTTTTCACGATCTGTTCACTTGTATTCATGAATGGAAGTTTATGTAAAATGAGTATAAAAAAATAGAATTGTTATTATATGTTATTAATGACATTATATAAGTTTAAATTATTTTATAAATAATTTTTTTATATACTATGAATTTGAAACATTATATAAATGTAAATGATATTATGTTTTGGTTAACTTTGGCTATTTTTTATCACAATGAACTCATTTTGTTTTATCATTTAGAATTATGTTTAAATGTTAGCTAATAAAAATAAATTGGGTTGTATAATATGAATTAAAATATTCTTTAAACCATTTAATATTTTTAGTAATATCCTTGAATTCATTTAATGAAAATAAAAGTCCATCTCCAACGATCTTGATAAATTGACACATCAAGGGAAATGATTTTTGTTTTATAATAAAAGGCTGAGAGGGAGGATTTTGATGATGAATCTTACATTAAAATGGTATAATTACAGTATATGTAAATTACTGTAGTAATCATGTAATTTTGATGAAGGTAGGTGAGGTATTAGTAAGAAAATAAATGAAATTGAAGGGAAATTAAAAGAAAAAGTCATCGGATTTACCTATTGAATTCTCCTCTTGAGATCCCCCTTAATGAACCTATACATGGTATTTTTATGAAATAAAGAGATCATTGTAATGGGATATGGGATAGGGAAGAGAATTTGGAATATTTTTTGCAATTATCAATGCTTGAGAAGTGTGAGGCGAAGAATGGGTGAGGGTGGTATTTTTATTGAATCAGAGGGGTGTTTTCTCAATATTTATTTCATTCATTTTTTATTTTGCAGAAGACAAGAAATATTATTTATTCTTGAGACTAAATACAGTAATTAGGTCATTTGGGTTTGAACCAATGGTTCTTGCATTAGTAATGACTCAATTAATAGTGTTTTTATCTTAAAACGTATATATTCCATAAATTACCATATTTCACTATTCACTAAAAATCATGTATTTCAGAAAAAACCCAAAAAATCATGCAAACCATATTTTTATGTTTACAATTAAAAAATGAAACCCATTTTTTGAAAATAATTTTCTATATAAGAGTAATTAAATTTTGAATTAAAATTATCATTTACATGAAAAGTATAGATTTTTAATTTATAACTGATTTATAAAAATTTGAAAAATTACTTAACATCTCATAAAATTATATTAAAATCATAATAAATAAAAATATTAATTTATTAATACATTTTCTGAAAATAAATTTTCTTTTAAATTATTAAATTAATATCGAATTTTTAATTAAATATTTATGTCTTATAAAAATCGAAACACTTAACTAATAATTTGGAAAACATTTAATTAATTATACTATGATATAATTATATCATATTATCACTTATAAGTTACCAAAATTGTATTTATACTTTCATAAGTGAGGGTACTATTCATTGGTCTAGTTTACATTTCATAAGGTTCATATTATTATTCATAAACTCAAGTTACTATTTCATTAGTATCAGTTCCATAACATATAAAAATAATTCTTATTCATTAGTTCATTTATAAAATTTTTATTATGGTTTATAAGTGATTATATGTGATTTATACTATGTTACATTACTATAAGAAGAAAAAATTCCTTTGATAAAGTTTAGGGTCGTTACACGTCTGGCCCAAGCACACTTTCTGGATCCAGAGAGAGAACTGTGTATTTTCTCAATTTTTATCTTAAAGTGACAACCATATCTTCATTTTCCTTTTTATAATCCAAAAATAGGATGTTATAAAGAAAATTACACACAACATCCCCTTTAAATTCCTACTGTCTTCTAGGTTGGGATCTCCTATATAGAGTTCTTCAAAGTGTTTTTCATCCATCTTACGAGCCAACTCCACATCCTCAATATATGAGACATCCTACAACAAAATTATAATTATTCTCAGAAAATTACATTCCCTGATTCATTCATGAAAAAATATATTTTTCTATCCCCCTCCTTGATCCATAGGGCCCTAAAATTCTCTCTCACAACCCTTTTAACATCCATTAGTCTCTCTGACAACATTCTTTTTTTGGTAACCATTGTGGCAAACATATCATAATCCCAACTCACGTGGTGAGTTCCCTACATCCTTTCAATATCAAATTTAGCTAATCTAGACCAGATTCAATTCTTGGATGGTTGAAGTTACATTCCATTAGAAGATTCTTCAATATTTTAATATAATTATTTAAGACTTCCTATGCATCTCCTCGCATCAGTTGATCTCAAGAGTTTATTACAGTCTATGAGAAACTATTATCCCATGCCCAACTTCTAGAATAGAATAAGAGATCATTCCAACTATTATCTCTAATAAATTGGATCCAAAGTGAAGAGTGATTGGAGATAAATCGAGTAAGATTTTTAATATCCACTTGTGGAAATGGATCTATGCCTTAAAGGTTGTCCATGTATTAGTCCAACATGCTCCATATTCTACCATTCCTATTTTTCTTTTTCCACCTGCTGTATGGATCCCCAAAAAATCTCATTTCCATAATCCTGTTAAAATCCAAAAAAATCCTAGAATTATTTCATGGATCCTAAGTAATATGCTACTCCTCTTTTCTTTTATAATGCATCCATAATGTTTTTGAAATCCCCTCCAATGAACCATGCAAGGTTCCTTGGTTAGAAAGATGATATTTAATACCATAGATCCTTCCTTTTGATAGTGTCACAGTTATGATAAACAAAAGAGTATAGTTAGGGGATCCATGCTAAGGAAACCTTGGTCATAATATATTGTACATTAATCGGTAACCATTTTACTATAAATTTTTATTTTTTAGATTACACACATGAATTTTTCATGGGATTTTATGCATGCTTTCTGTGAAACAAAACCTAATAGGAAAAGAAGATATGTGATTTATGCTTTGTTTACGTTCCGAGATTACTCGGATGAAGGTTTAAATTTTTCAAGCGTCAAAAATCAATAAAAGTACACTTTGATCATACCCAAAACCTCTATAATTCTATACAATAATGGATGTATTTCGAAAGGTGAGAAGTGGGCCATGTGGCAAGAGACTTATGTGGGAGTGTAGATGAGAATATAATGACATAAGACACTTTGGACATGGAATGAGTGAATCTGCCTCCATCTTCCTTTAACCCCATTTGTTTAAGATACAGCGATTTTATGAAAATTGGAGTGATATGTGGTTCACATTCAGCATAAGAATCCATAAGTGTCGAAAACAATATGGTTAAAAAAGTGATTGGATCGAAGAATCCATCTCAATCCCCTATGAATGAACACCTATTTCAGAATCCATGACCATGTGATTCACATATGTTTGCACCAAGGCCAGAGAGAAGCCCACATATAGCACAGAATTACATGAAAAATTAAATTCTACTACAGATCAACCCAATAACAACATGGAAAAAGGTCTCTAGCATCATTTAAAGAGTGATTTTGACCTCCAAACTATTAAATGTGGTCCACTTTATCAGTGCTAAAAATCACTAATATAGAATTCAATTTATGAGCACTAGTTTAGCACCAATAAAGGACTACATGCTTCGGTGTTTTATTTGAATAACAGTATACTATAACAAATACACCTATAACCGGTATGAAAATACACCTGTATAAAAATATATTATTTAATTGAAATAAATATGACATCAAATATAAAAAATAAATACTACTATAGACATTTCAAAATATTATTTGTATGCTTAAATTTACAATTACTATCCACATAAATTTAAAAACCTTAATATTTCATCATGTTTGGCACCTACAACCCCCTCTCAAAAAAGCCGGAGCATGGTAACAGTTGCTAGACACACCACCGCAGCCCAAGAAAAAGAATCCACCTATATATGAAAATAAATCTTGTATTAGTAATACAATAAATAAATTCAGTAAACATAAATATAAAAGAATATATTAATTAAATTTAAATTTTAAATAAAAAGGAACACATGGATTTATACAGATCATATCATGAATTGTTCTGATATGCAGTTGATTTAGAAATATAAAAAATGACATATAGATTATTTTCCTAAAGTATCAGACCAATATGAATGTGTTTCATTGGTTTTCAGTATATCACATGTTAATTTTTACTAAAATTAATAATAACATTAAATAAAAAGTCGCACTTGGAGTTATAACGGTCATAACATGGATCAGATTGAGGTGAGGATTACTCATACACTTCAAAAATTACATATGGATCATTTTCCTAAAGTATCAAAACAATCCAAATGTGATTTCTCCGTTTTTATTTTCTCAGTTATGTTGTTTACTAAAATATCATTTCAAACTAGAGACTTTCAAATTGATTCATACCAGTCACATCATGTTTTAGTTTAATGTGATACTGCTTCATACATGTCAAAAATTACTAATGAATCATTTTCGTAAATTAAAAATAAAATTAGAGCATGTTTTGTTTGTTTTTATTGAGTGATACATGTTTTTAACTAAAATGACAATTTTAAACTGATAACGAACACTTTGAATTATAAATTACACACCATGTTTCATATTAAAGTTTATTTGATTCCAAAAATTCAAAAATGACTTATGAATACATATCCTAAATTATCATAAAAATCTGAATTAATCTTCTCGATTTTTATTATGTCACTTATCATTTTTAATAAAATTAATGTCAATTTTTAATAAAATTACATACTTGGATTCATACTAGTTACACCATGTGTTGGATTGAGGTGAGTTTTATTACTATACATAAAAAATAACTTATGGATAGTTTTATTAAATTATCAAAACAATCTGAATGTGTTTTCTTGGCTTTCAGGATGCAACTTGTTCTTTTTACCAAAATTAATTCCATTTCTAAATAAAAAGACACACATTGATTTATACCGATCACACCATATGTCATATTGAGTTGGGGTGTATTCCTAAATTAAAAAAATGACTTATGGATCATTTTTATAAATTTTAGAAAAATTAAAACTTTTGCACAATTTTTAGTATGTCGCTTCTTAATTTAACTAAAATTAATGTTAATTTTATATAAAAATACACACTTAGAGTTGCATTAATCATACCATGCATCAGATTGAGGTGAGACTAATTCCTAAATGTCACAAATTTTATATGGATAATTTTTAAATAGTATCAAAAACAATTTGAATGTGTTAAATTGGCTCTTAATATATCACTAGTTCTTTTTACTAAAATTAATGTCACTTTTATAAAAAACAAAATAGACACAAATAGTGTTATACTGGACACATAGTGCGATATATTGATGTGTGTTTGATTCCTACATCTAGAAAATGACTTTTGTATTGTTTTCCTAAATTATAAAAATATTAAAAATTCATTTTTATCATTTTTTAGTAGGTCAGTTCTTCATTTTTCTAAAATTACTATCAATTTTAAAAAAAAATACACACTTGGAGTTATATTGGACACATTGTGCATCAAATTGAGGTGAAGATGGTTTTTACACATCATAAATTATAAATGGTCCATTTTTCTAATGTATAAAAACAATCTAAATTCATTTTCTCAGTTTTTAGTATGTCACTTTTATTTTTTACTAAAATGACATTTCAAACTGGAATCACGCACTTTGAGTCATCTCGGTCACATTAGGTTTCATTTTGATGTGATATTACTTTATACATGTGAAAATTAATTATGAATAATTATCCTAAATTATCAATACAATCATAGCATGTTTTATTATTATTTTAGTGAGTGACACCAGTTTTGAACTAAAATGTCAATTTTAAGCTTATATTGGACACATTGAGTCATATTTGTCACACTGTGCATCAGATTGATGTGAGATTTATTAATAATCACCAAAAATTATTTATGGATCATTTTAATAAATTAAAAAAAATAATCCAAATGTTTTTTATCGGTTTTTGTTATTTGACTTTTTTTTACTAAAATTAATTTCAATTTAAAATTAAAATAAACACTCTAAGTTATACCAGTCACATTGTGCATCAGATTATGGTTTGGTTGATTCCTACAAATAAAAATGTCTTATGGATCATTTTACATATGTATAAAAATAAAATGATTGTGTTTTCTTATTTTTTAGTATGTCGGTTTTTCTTTTTACAAAAAATATTTTCAAAATTAAATAAAAAGACACACTTAGATTCATATCGGTCACACTATGCATAAAATTGAGGTTTGGTTGAAAACTAAACATTAAAAACGTATATTGGATCATTTTCTTAATGTATCAAAAAATATGAATGTATTTTCTTGATTTTCTATATGCTACTTGTTTTTTTACAAAAGTTAAGGTGAATTTTAAATAAAAAGACACACTTGGAGTCATACCAGCCACATTGTGCATCAAATTATGGTAAATTTAATTAATAAACATAAAAAATGACATATAGACCATTTTAAAAATGAATCAAAACAATATGAATGTGTTTTCTTAGTTTTCAATATTCCACTTGTTCTTTATACTAAAAATAATGTCAATTTTAAATTAAAAAACACACTTGGAGTCATACCATCCACATGGTGCGTCAAATTGAGGTGTGACTGATTCCTACCCATCAAAGATTATATATGGATTAACATACTAAATTATCAAAATAATATCTATTATTTTACTCATTTTTATGTATGTGATTTGTTTTTTTAACTAAAATGCAAATTATAAAATAAAAACTTATTGTTCGAGTTATACTGAGAAAATTATGTGTCAAATTAAGGTGTGGATGATTGAGTTTATGATATGTGTTTTGGATTAAACTATCTTTAAAAATATATAAAAGGAAAAACATGTTACATTCTGAGGGAAGATAAAACCCATGCTCCCTGAAAGACATCAGGTATTAAGTTACATGGGTTTTCCTCCTCCATTAGAAAGGAACATGTTATTTCATTTCTATATTTTTGGAGATATATTAAATAAAAATATGAATTCAACAAAAATATATAAAAAACTAAATAAGTATTAGATAAAATTGAAAAGTATATTAAATTACTAATAGTATATAAAATTATAAACTAATTAATTAAATACTTAGTCGAAATTCACCTTTCCATGATGGTTTTATTAATTCTTAAACCACTACCTTATTTTCATTATCTCTATCATAGCCTCGAAGTCCCATCTTGTATAAGCACAAGAATCTTCAAATAAACCCCCAAAACATGAGAAAGAAAATTAACCTATATAAAGGAAAAACTTAATATGTTATTAATACTATAGAAAAATAAATTAATCATAAATATGAAACATTGCATTAATAAAATGTCAATTTAAAACTAAAACCATAAAATTTGAGTCATATCGAGCATACTATGTATAATATAGAGTTCATGATCATAGTATGGAAGTAAATATTCATTTTTTGACAAATTAATTTCTTTATTATATCATTAAAAACTATAATAATAAGTATCAGATATAAATGATAAGTATATTAACTAAAAATGTGGATAAAATGATGAGAAAATCAGCTAAATAAGAAGTATAAAGTCATCTCATCATGATATATGTGCACATTCTGACACTAGGATTGATAATCATTCATTTCTAAACAAATATATTTCATCTTGTGAACATGAGGATTTTTTAATGTCATGGTAGTACGAAAAAATATAAGTACACAAATTATTAATAAATATTTTAAATTAAATAGTAATTATCTTCAAAAATACCTCTTTATGGATGATAGTTTGCTGATGGTATTTGATTTTTCTCATAAATTTACATACATAATAATGAAAATATTATCCATTTTTTTTGTTGGTAACTACATAAACATTGTGAAAAATATTTAAAAAAATTGATGTCTGTTTTGATAGAGAAATCTTATTATGTATACCAAGATACTTAACCACTTATAAAAGTTTATAGGTTCTTTTTTCAAATAAAGTTTCCTCAAGCCATGATTTTCATGATATTTAAACACCGCCCTTTAAAAAATAATAATCAATAAATCATAATGTAAAATATATAACATGAATTTTAGTTATAAAACCTTGGATGTAGTGTATTACAAATTGACTATTATTATTACATGTGGTCATTTTGTTGGGTATTCATGTAGTGAACATGGAAAATAAATCTTTAGAGTACCCTAATTGACATAAATGTGTACCCAATGTTTCCTAAAAACAAAAAGGAATAAGTAAATAAAGGAATAAAAATATAATTGATATGATTAAATTGAATAGTTTTAATAGTGAATCATTAGTATTAAGAATAGTCTCTAATCCATAAGTTTTATTTCAATCGAATTTCCCATATTTTCAAATATTTCATTAATTTAAAATTATTCTATGTTGGTTTACAATATTTAGAAGTAACATGATGGTTAATGAGTCCAAATATATGTTAATGGGGGTAATCCCATTCATTGGTATGGATATATACACCTACAAAAAATATTAATTGTATTTGGTAATAATTAACATAGTAGATCAGCTATTAGAAAACAATCATGAAAACACAACTCTTAAATACATTTAAAACTAAGAATCCTAGACATTCACACTAGATGATTTCATTTACATTTCTACGATAAATGAAGTATACAATGGATTATATGTATGTTTTTTCTTAAAAATAAACTATGTTATTCCTAAAACCTTTTAACTTCGTATTTGCATGAACCTTCAATGTTATTAAATTCAGGTATTGAATGGGTTGGTTAAAGGTTCATTCTGAAGATATTTTTTATTGGTTGTTTGATCCTTTAGATGGTTTTTATTCAACCTATCATTTTACCACATTATCGTTTTCCTTATATAATAACATTCATTAGTTGAAACCTTTTTCACTAATTATTAAAGGTTTATAATGAAAAATAAATTCCAAATTAATACCACCTTATCAAATTTCTTTTTAAAAATATTTTATTATCATTCAATGACTGTTCCAATAGATTGGTCAACCATATGAATATCTACATCATCAAGTTTAAAAGGTAGCTCAACATTCAACCCATGAGATACAGTAATCCCCACTCTCACATGACTTGTTATAATTTTTGTATTGTTTAGAGTTTCTTCTTGTATATCAAACATGGTCTCCCTCATAAAAAGGAAATGGGTTGGTATTTATAGATATAAATTATAGTAATTTTCTCCAAATAGAATATTTATATTAAAAATTTATTAGTTTCGTCATGATTAACATTTGATAGAAAAAATTAAGAGAATATTTATTACCTCATCTAGGACAGTTATTTGGGGGAAATGGCTTGCCCCAAAGTTGGTGGGGGTGGGGTGGGATCTTCATGTAGTGGTTGTTCTTAAGCTGTTTCCTCCCTTTACTCCCCCCTGCATAAAAGTTTCTAGAAACTCATACTTCCAATTAAATTTTTCTTCAATAGAGACTAATCTTTCTTTCAACTCTTTAATTTATTTATCTTTATCCCTCATTTCTTTTGTTTTATCAAAATATGTTTGGGGAGTTACCACAAAACTCGAAAATCTAATGCAGTAATATTATTCTGGCTTCATCAAGGCCACCGATATTAGATGTTCATCTGGTAAAACTGTTGATGATTCCTGTGTCTAATTCAGATAGAAATATACGAAAATAAGTAATCATTAGTATGTAATAAAAATTTATATAAAGAAATATTATATCCAAATTAAACATTATTTCCACACTTTTTGTGTGTTTTCATATATTAGTATCTCATATTTATTTACACGTGCCTCCTTTCATATCACCTCATGTGGGATGGAAGTGGATTTGGATTTGAATTCATCAATTTGTATATAAATATAGGAATATAATTATATTATTGTTTCATGTCACATTAAAGTATTACAGTAGATTTAAAATACATACCAATTTTTTTCAAGTGAAGCATACCCCATCATTGCCTTATAGAAGCATCACATTGGTTTTGATTCCCATTACTTATTTTCAATACACAATTGTTATTTCATTTATTATAAATTCTCAATCAAAGTGATTAATATATATTTTTTCAAAAAAAAATTATTACCAAAAATAGTGTACCTACAAAGATATCTACGTATAATGGACAGTTAATGTATCACATGCTTCTTGGATTATCATGTGTGTATACATATGTGGTGGTTGGAGGTCTATTCTCCCTTTAGCATCTTTAAGATGATATTTCATTAAAATTATGAAATATCTAATGTAATACATTCCATCAATCATTAATACTAATTTCTTGTGGGATTCATATACTGTAAATTCAATATAATCACCTGAACTTTTTGAATGATATTTTCCCCCCAAAATGTATGTTATATTATTTTGTACTCAAAAGAACTATATCCCATTAATATTGATGAGAGTATAATTGTACCGTAACCTTTGGGTTTAGAATTTTGTATGAATGTTTGTCAATTATGACCATTGGTCAATATGACCATTGGAAAAAATACTCTTAATAGTAATTTTAATGTTATATTTTGTATTACAAATAGAAATAATAATGGTTAATTAATTCAAAAAAAATCAATGGCCTCATCTAGTAGCTTCATACCATATGAATCCCATTTGTCAGAGCTTGGGAGGTTGGTAGAATCATTGGGTTTCACTCTTGACTACACCTGATAAGAGCTTCAACATGTTATTCTTGAACGAAATTACATGTGGGAGAAGTTCATGTTAGAAGAGATCACTACTTGGTCGATGTTAGTCGAGCTGCCCCATGAGTACATCACTATTGTAAACCTCACCCTTAGGTCATATATAGGTGTTATAAGGGATTATGTGTAGATCACCTATTTACTTAAAATTTAATCCCTTTTTTTAATAAAATATTAATTTCATTATTTCTATTTTAAGAATACTTTTCTTTAAAAATAGAGATGGGATTTGATAAATTGATTTTTTGGGTAAAAATTTTACTTTTCAGAGATATATAAATTATTATATGAAATAATATTAATTTTTATTATAATAAAATAGTATTATAAAAAACTCTTATTTGATTACAAATGATAAAATAATTTTATTTATTTTTTCAAGTGTTGAAAATTTTACTATGCATTTTTTATCTGCAGTTATTTTTAATAAATAAGTATTTTGATAGTTAAAAGTTTAATTTTTCATTTTTATAGAATAATTATGATAAAATAAATTTCTTGTTTAAAATTATAACATATATATTATGTTAGGGTGAATTTATGAGAATTTTATAAAATACTTTAGTTTTTCATGAATAGTAAAAATACAGTTTTAGTGGTTCGATATGTTTAACGAAATCATATTGATGTTGTAATTAATATAAAATTATTTTCAACTCTTATGGATTAAAATATGATATTATTTGTCCCAATTGTTCACTACCATGGGAAAATACAGTGGGCAATCACATTATTTTTCAAATACCACTATTGAGGTATCCAAGGAAATTAATAAAAAAACTCCCTCATTTTTGATAAATACCAACCCATTTCTCCATTATATTTTATTTAAAATTTATTATACATGAATTTATAATATTGTTTCCTCCCTTGGAGTCCTCTTATGTTTTCTTGAATCCCCTAAGGTCCTAATCTTGGTTTTTTAGGAGTCACTCTTCAAGGTAATGGAAATCTCTACTTCTCTTTTCCTTTCAAGTTATCTTTTAATGTGGTATGTATTTCAAATTTACAAAATATATTATTCTATCCATTTTATTCTTTAAATTTAATTTATTATTTTTACTTAAATAGTGTTAAAACCTTGTACCCTCTCTTTTTAATGATTTCTAAAACCATGTTTTATAACAGTTACACTACTGATTTTATGCCCCACAATTTCTCTCTTTTCTCTATAAATTATATTATTTTATTTTTTGAATACAGAAAACTATTTATACTCTAGGGGTATTAAAATATATGTAAAAAATATCTATTTAATTATATTATTTACATACATTAAACCCGCCTTTACTTTCCATGGGTTTAAAAATACAAAATGATCTGGTTTTTAAGAACTTTCTAAAACACCAGGATTTTGATATAAAACCCATTACTTTTATTCTTCGTGGGATATTTATGAAATGATTTATTATGATATTTTTGGATCAAATTAATTTAGATATATTAATTTTGTTCCCTGATAGCACTCTAATGAATTGGGTAAATAATTTAATCTCCAGAGATGGCATGTTTTATGATACCATGGGGAATAACCTTGGTAAATTTTATGACACCTCAGTGAAAAACCATGTTGATAAGCTTATAAATGGCTTAATTAAATGTGTTATCCACATTTAAAAGTTATTATTAATTTTATTATTATTATCATATTCCCCTTTTTCAATTCTTTATGATATTTATTATGTTCTTATTGATATTCCTCAAGATCACAAGTAAATTGTTTCCCTTGTATTACCTTACAAGGAATTATTCTCACACTTTACGTTCATGGAAGTCCCCAGGTTATGAGATGAAATAAGTGTACTTAGTATTAAACTTGAATAAACCATTCAATTGTAATAGAATAATGTTTTATGTTTTCATGTATTATATACCTTTTTTCCAAGACACCAAACTTTAAAAATTATCAATTTGTAAAATGTAATGAAAATTTATTTAATAACAAATAGGGATGTCATAGAAGTTATCAATGCAAGATTTAGTTATTCATGGAAATTAGGATTTTAAAACAATAGTAGGAACCTTAGAAGAAATTTAAAATATAGGAAAATATCCTGGTAATTTGGTGAAAGATTAATTAAGTGGTTTTTGAGCAATGAAATCCATGTCTAGATACGAACAAGTGGATATTTCTCTAGCACATATGTATTTAGAGGTAAAACTATAAAACACCACTTTGAGATAGACTCAAATAGGAACTAGTGCATGACAATGGGCCTTGTTTCACTCTTGGTTTGACACTCCTGGGGGATATTTTTGGTTAATCACATGGTTATTATGAAACATTATGATGAATTTATATAAATATAATTGTTTTCAAAGAATAACATATTTAAGAATGATTTTTTTGACATGAAATTACTTTAGAATTAAAATTTTATTAAATGATATATGTTTCTCACAAATGTTTGCTTCCTCTAGAAAATATAGGGAAATAGGAGAAACTACATAAATTGTGAGTGCAATAGATCAGGCACTGACAACCTTCTGATAGAATACAAAATGGAAACCTTCATAAGAATATTGAATAAACTTCATTGAGGTATGATCAACAACATGAATCAAACTGATAGACCAAATTCACCTCGAAGGGGAAAACGTTTTTGAACCCTTTATATGAAAATGACCACTATATTTTAGTGGATCTAATCACCCATTTTTTTATGAAAAGGGGACAAGATCTATTGAAAATATATTTTTTGTAATCCATTGTTCAGAACAAGAGAATTCACCCTATCTATTTACTGCTTAGAGGGAGAAGATGATCAATGGTGGGACTTGATTGAAAATATAAATCCAATAGGTGAGATTGAAGCTATTGAGTGGGATGAGATCAGGGGAACCTTTTTAATGAAAAATTTCCCCTATTCAATGAGAATGAAAATGTATAAGGCATTACTTATGCTGAATAAAAAGAAAAATGAATATGTATGAAGCTATAGGTGTAATTTCATAAGACATTATCTCTACACCTCTGAATTGTCATGCATCCCAATAGGATGGCTAATTGATTCATAGGTGTAATAAGACCCGACATACGGAATAATCTTTGTAATCGAGACTATGACATATATGAGGAGATACTGAGAAGTGATCTGAACATTGAATTGGAGTTTTTTGAGATGCAGTGGTCCCACAAATTTAATTAAAAGAGGATATATTAGAAACCAATATTGGGGAGGAGATTCGATCAAGGAAGAGGAGGAAATAAAGTGAAACTTTCCTTATGCAAAAAATGTGGGAAGAAGCATTTAGAGAATTCCATGTTCGGGAGAGGGAAATATTACAAGTATAGAATAGATAGCCATTTTGATCAGAACTATCATAGTGAGGTGCAGCCTCAACTTCTCAACTGAAACGATAAAGGGAAGATGGTGTAGGCCTTTCTTAATGTCTCATACTTCAAGTGTGTATAACTTTTCCACTTTGAGAATCACTGTACAAATATGAGGGAAGTGGAGGGGAATTTCCATCAGCCTCAACATATGCCAAGGGAGAAAGTTCATGTTTTTTCTATCATGGTGGATGAATTTGAAGTTCCAAATGATGTGGTGGCTGGTAATCATGATTTTCTCTCATAGGTAGAAATTATTTTGTTTGGTTTTAGATCTATGTATTCCTTTATTTCCTCCATGTTTGTAAAGAATATTGAATCAATCCCTAAACTAATATAATTATAACTATTAGTCAATACTCTTGGAGGAATTATCCAATAATCAATACTGTATAGAAACTCTAGTATTTACTTTGGTGGGAATAATCTCATCAAAAATCTCGTAGTCATTCTCATGCTGGAATTCGATATTATACTAGGGATGGGATGCCTCTCAAAGTATAATAATAGGATCAAATGCAGAATCAAGTAAATCTCTGTAATGTTGAATGGAAAATCAATAGTTGTTTTCAAAGGAGATATATCTCAACCTGATCTTTGTTTAGAATCACCACATGTAGCCTTATTTTTGAAAATGATTAGTGAATATGAAGAAGGAAATGAAAGTACATGAATAGAGAGTGTCCCCATCATTTAAGAATACATTGAGGTATTTTCTGAGGAGTCACCAGGGCCTCCCCTGGAAGGAGATATAGATTTCTCTATTAATATTACTCATTTATCCATGATGATATCAAAGACACTATATAGAATTCCAAATATGGAGCTGGAGGAATTAAAGAAACAACTCCAAGATCTTTTGGAGAAGGGGTTTATCTGGCCAAGTGTGTATCCTTGGGGAGGACATGTTCTCTTTATAAATAACCATGATGGATCGATGTAGTTATGCATTGATTATAGAGAACATAATGGGATAACAGTGAAGAAAAAATACCCCCTTCTAAGGATTGATGATTTGTCTCACTAGCTTTGAGGGGATCAATTGTTCTCCAAGGTTGATCTTGGATCAGGTTATCATCAATTGAGGGTGAAGAAATAATATATTCTAAAGACTTCCCCTAAATAAATATATTGGCGTTATGAGTTTATTGTTATGACCTTCAAGTTGAATAATTCTCCTAATATTTTTATGGATTTGATGAATAAAGTCTTTGAGGACTACGTTGATAACATTGTGGTAGATTTTTTTATCATATTTGGATATATTCTAAAATTCTTGAGGATCATGTGGATCGTATGCGGGTTATTTTGAAAAATATTTGTAAGGATAGGTTGTTTTGAATTTTCATAAAATATTAATTTTGGTTACAACATGTTTCATTCTTGGATCACATTGTAACTAATGATTGAATCTCAGAAGACCCTATCAAGACCAAGGTTATGGAGGAGTGGATCGAGCCTAAAACAATAACCAATATTCATTGATTTCTTGGTTTAGCATGATATTATATGAGGTTTGTGAAAAATAAAATCATGACTTTCTAATCTAATAACAAAGTTAACTCGAAAAGGGGTCAAGTTTATATGTAAAAAGGAGTGTGAAGAATGTTTCTAAGAGATGAAGAAGATATTGGTTACTTCACCAATGTTAACTCTATCCTCTATCATAGAATGATTTTTTATTTTTATTTATGAATATCTTAAAGGGATTGGGTATGTCCTCTTAAAAAATGGAAAGGTGATTGCTAATGCATCTCGACAGTTGAATCCTCATGAGTATAACTATCCTATGCATAACCTGTAACTGGTTGATGTATTTTTATCTCTAAAGATATATAGGAACTATCTTTATGAGGAGAAATGTGATATATTCATAGAACATCAATGTTTGAAGTATATTTTCAGGAAAAATTAATTGAATATGAGAGGGAGGAGATGGTTGGGAATTTTTAAATACTACGATTGTTCATTTCATTATCATCCCAAAAAGGGGGGAAAAGTCACTGATGAATTAAGTAGTAAAGACCATATTGTGCAGTTAGTGATGAGGATTAAATGACGTCCTTTGATCAAACACATAGAAAAACTGGATGTGAGAATCATAATGGAAGGGACATCAATTGCCCTATCCCAAATTATTTCTCAATTGTCATTACTAGATAACATTAATAAATTTCAAAGAGAAGATCCTTTGTTATAGAATAAGATAAAAGATGTGAATGATGAGAATTTTTTGGAGTTCAATATTGATCATGATGGTTTACAAATGTTTCTTACTTGACTATGTGTTCTATCTATTCTAAAAATAAAGAAGGAGCCGATGGATGAAGCTCATAGCTCTGAATTCTCTATACATCCTGGAAGCACTATAATTTATAGGGAACTTGGTGATCATTATTCGTGGGATAACATGAAATGTAATATTGCTAAGTACACTATAAGGTGCCTAGTGTATCATCAATTGAAGTCAGACTGACAACTTCCTAAAGGGGTATTACAACAATTACCCTTACCATCATGGAAGTGGAATAATATCACAATAGAATTTTTCATTGTTCTAGTAAGAACATCCAAACTAAACAATTCCATATGGATTATAGTTGACCATATCACCATGAATGCCAATTTTATCAATATTTGGGAATATTTCTCCCTTGACTAACTATCCAAGATATACCTGAAGGAAGTGGTATGGATATATGGAGTTCCACATTCTATCATATCTTTTAATGATTCAAGGTTCACATCAATATTATAGAGAAGTCTTTTACATGATATGAATACTGAATTGAAATTCAGTATAACCTATCACCCTCAAATTGATGTCCAATATGAAAGGACTATTCCAAAACTCATGGACATGCTGAGAACATGCTCAATAGAATTTAAAGGTAGATGGGATCAAAATATCTCATTATTTGGGTTCTCGTAAAACAAATGATTTCATTCAGTTATTCAAGTGGATCCCTATGAATCTCTATACGGGAAGCAATGTAGAACTCTTGTGTTTTGGGATGAAGCTGGTGAGGGAATGATTCTTGGGCCAAATCTTACGTAATAGATGACAAAAAAGGTTCACGACATCCAACAACACATAATGGCTACTTAGAGTCGACAGAAGAGATGTGATGAAAACCATTAATGGGACTTGGAGTTTGATGTTGGAGAAAAATTATTAATTCATATTTCCCCATGGAATATATTCTTTTAGTTTGGGAATGATGGGATGTTCATCCCCTGGTACATTGGACATAATAAAATCCTTGATCGCAAAGGAGTAGTGACCTATCAGCATGAAATTCATCCAAATATAGTGTATGTTCATGATTGTTTTCATGTATCTCTCTATAGGAAGTACATACCTAGCCCTTAAAAAGTATTTAATCCTATGGTTGTAAAACTGGATCATGAACTCTCTTATGAGAAGTAGCTGGTGGAGATCTTTGACCGTAGAGGCAAGGTGTTATGCAACAAGACTACCAGCCTTGTTAAAGTCTTGTATAGGAACCAAAAAAATATGGAGAATCCATGTGGGAACCATAAGAAACAATGAGAAAAAAGTACCCCAACCTTTTCTCTTTTGAGAGAGGAAGTTGAAATTTTGGGGATGAAATTTCTTAAGGGTGGAAGAATGTAATGATCTGAACATTTTGAATGATAATTTTTTCCTTAAAATGTGTGTTATATTATTCTGTTCTCAGAAAAACTATATCACATTAATAATTATATGAGTATAATTGAAATATGACCATTGGTTTTCGGCTATTATATTATTGTTGTTCAATATGACCCGTGGAAACAATACTCTTAAAAATAATTTTAACATTATAATTGGTATTATAAATAGAAATAAAAACAGTTAATTAATGTTGAAAAACTATTTTATGCCCTCATCCATTAGATTCATGTCATAAAAATCCCATTTGTTAAAACATAGGAGGGAGTTGGAATATTTAGGTTTTGATCTTAACCTATCCCAAGCTGAGCTTCAACAAGTTAAGCTTGAACAAAATAACCTACGAGAGAAGCTCATGTTAGAAGATATTACCACTCAGGCGACGTTAGATAAGCCACCCCATGATTCCATCACAATCGCACATGTTACCCTTAGGTTGTACGTGGATGTTATAAGGGGTTATATATCATGTCCCTAATTACTAAAAATTTAATCCATTTTTTTAATAAAATTGATATTTAATCATTTTCATTTTAATAATAGTTTTCCATAAAAATTGAAACATGATTTGATAAATGGATTATTTGTGTAACAAATATACATTTCATTGGGATAAAAATTATTATATTAAATTATGGTTTTAATAATGTTATTATAATGTAATATTATTATCAAAAAAAATCTTATATATTACAAATGATAAATCTATATTAATTTTTTCAAGTGTCGGAAATTTTACTATGCATTTTATGTCTTCTATTATTTTTTTAAATAAGTATTTCAATAGTTAAAAGAAAAATTTATATTATTTATATAATTAATATCATAAAACATATTTCATGTTTTAAATTAGAGTGTTGTTATTATGTAAGGGTGAATTTATGAAAATATTATAAAATACTTTAGTTTTTCAGGATTACTAAATATAAAGTTTGAGTTTTTTAGTAAGATTAATAACATCATAATAATATAATAATTAATATAACATTATGGATGAATATTATGGATTAATATATGATATTAGGTATCCTAGGTGTCCAATACCATGGGCAAATATCATTGTAAAGGTCATGGTTTCTCGAATACCACTACTGAGGTGTCTAAGGAAAACTCCTTCACTTTTTCTATAAATATTGAACCATTTATCCATTATATTTCATTCCCAATATATTATCCACGAATATATGATAGTATAACCTCCCAATGAGTCCTCCCAAGGTGTCCTCAATCCCCTTAGGTCATGATATTCTAGTTTTAGGAGTCACTCATCATGGTAAGAGAAATCTTCACTTATCTTTTCCTTTCATGTTCTATTTTTATGTGGTATGTATTTAAAATTTTCTCACTATGTTCTTCTATCCAATTTATTATATCCCTCTACTATATTAAGATTATTTTATTAGTGTGATAGACTTATCCCCTCTCTTTTTAATGTTTTCTATAACCATATTTTATAGTCGTTGTGCTGCTGATTTTATGTCTCAAAATTTATCTCTTTTCCCAAGAAATTTATTATATTCTTCTATGAATACCCAAACCAAATTATTATATAGAGGTACTTTCATATATTTTAAAATGATATATTTAATTCTGGGGTTAACATACATGAAAGAGTACTTCCTTTTCTGTCGGTTTAAAATAAAAAAAGGATATTGTTTTAGGAACTTTCTAAAACACCATGCTTTCGATATGAAACCCGTTTATTTAATTCTAAACAGGTTATTAATGAAATATTTTATTAAGATATTTTTGCATAATATTATTTAATAAATATGAAGGGTTCACCCCTACAGTGCTCCAATTAATTGGGTAAATAATTTAATCTCTATAGATGACATGTTTTACACAACCTCGGTGAATAACCTTGGTAAGTTTTATGACACCTTAGTGATAAACCATGGTGATATGCTTATGAATGACTCAATTGAGTATTGTAGAGAAATTTAAATGTTATGATTTTTTTTATTATTGTTATATTCCTCTTTCACATTCCTTTATGATACTCCTGAAGTTCTTATTGTTATTCCCCAAGATAACAAATAAAATGTTTCCCGTGTTTCCACTTATTGGCCCTTATGCTCAGTATCTCCTTTGATGTATGTCCCCAGGTTATGAGATGTAATATATGAAATTGGTATTCACCTTTAATGAGCCTTTCAAGTTGAATATATAAATTTTAAAGTTTACATATATTATGTACCCTTTTACAAGAAAAAAAATGTAAATAAAAGTTATGTGATAAAAAGGAGGGATGCCAAATTTACTCTGAAAGGGATAATAAAGAGTAATTAAATGTTATTTTATTTTATTTTTTAGTAAAATAAATAAATGTTATCAAAATTTTAACAAAATGTCTTCCAAAATCAGTTCCTTCAGCATGGGTGCAACATGCTTCCACGAAGCTACATCAATAGGCATGCACTGTCGAGTGATGATCCCAATGAAACTAATAAACATGGCCTTTTTGGGGTTAATAGGTTAGAAACATGCATTCCATATGACCTCAAATTTGATTCCTTTTATTTTAACCTTAATATTTTTTGCTAACACTGTCACGCTACGGTGCTCCTGTTTTTTCAACGACATCTGTTATTCTCGATCTACCACTTCCTTCAGTTCAATATCATCAATATATTGTTTCTATGGATTGGTAGCATTGGAATGTTAATAGGTTCATTTTTTCTTTTGCACTTGGAGAAATATCAGGTTGAGAAACCTTTTTTCCCATTAAATTAGAAGCATCATCATGTGTAGAGTGCCATTATTCCTCTATATAGGGTGTTACATCAGGTTGAAAACCCTATTTTTCCCCATGATTAGGAGCATCATCAAGTTCAAAAGTAATTATTTGTATAAGTGGTTCAAAATTTAATTTATATTACAAAAATACAACACTGAGCAGATAATAACATGAGGTAATGCAATTTACATTACAAAATAATATAACATGATTATTGTCCACTTTTTTTAAAAGTTTGAAGGGATTTAACCCCACAATAAAGTATCTAAATCCATTAATTGTGGTCTATTATAACATAAAAAACCCCTTCCAGATTGGAACCATTGCGAAATGATTGTGACATCCCAATTAAATGTTCCTCCCCATTTGAATTTTCATCTAACCCTTCAGTGGTTTTTCTCAATAATAGAACAATTAGATGCTTTTAATTTGTGATATTTGAAACATAAAATACTTAGAATACATGTTATTCTATTATAAATGGTTCATTTTTATCCCCTTCCTTATTACAATATACTTTCACAAATCCCAATTCATCTATTTTAATATAAGTCCTGATATCAACCCACTTGCAATGACAAATAGGTACTTAGAATGTTGTATAATACAACACCCATATTTGTTTGATGATTCCAAAGTATGTTAAATCATCCTAAATTATATTTCGTTACATGGTACCAGATTCATTCATACCTTCAGCTACAAGTGTAACTCCACTATTTTTCATGGAACTTCCCCCATCATTTTGTTTTTATAGAATGTATAACCATTAATTACGTAACCATTGTAAGACAATACATGAATACTTCGTACCATGTCAACCTATCATAATCATTCTGAAATTGAATCCAAATTTTAATATGACTCATTAAAAATATATTCTTGGTAACATCCTTTAAACTATTTATTATGTGTATTTGATATCCATCTTCCATCCCTTGATGAATTCAATTGCCTAATAATTTATTTGAGTGTTTAAAAATATGGAGAATCCCTTAAGATATTATGAAAAACAAAAATATTGGATTTCTTCCATTCTTTAATATTTATCATAACTACATCTATTTCAGAAATTTATTCTCCCAAAACACTCCTAGTTCAATGTTATTTTGGAAGACCAGTGATTCCATCACAATAAAGGTAGTCGGTATTGAATTTGACAACTTCCTCAACAATATATCACTTTGTAATAAAATAATGTGTTACAATTCTATTTTTGGCATAACCTTTCTGAATCTTCATATACCATTAAATTAGGTACATCCATCTATAATTTTTAGGACCGAATAGTTGAATCTCTTTCATCAAGTGAACCATCACGTTATCCATCATATCAAAGAATTTTGGCATAAAGACCATTTCAAATTCACATAATATGATTGAAATTTCCTTTTCCACAATTTTAAGCTTTACTAGGTATATAATTTTACAACATATAGATTTGAAAAATAAGAAGACTTTGGTTAACGTATAATGAACATTCTTGGGAAAAAATTAAATGTAAATCTATAGGCATTAAATCATAAATAAAAACATGATATTCATTTGATTTTAAACCCCTTAACTTCAAATACACCATTAATACAGTATTCTTTATATATGATTAATACCCCTCTAAAACCTTTATATCATTCAATATGTTTCAAAACTAAAATTTCCCTTACTTGGAATGAGTGTAAGTTTCTATAGGAAGAAAAGTCTGTTTTTCATCCTTAACTAGCGCAAACTCTTACTCTATTCTCAGGTTAATCATGTACCACCATGCCTTAATTTGATCCTTTGTTTTTTGTGTGTTAATTTATTAACATTCCAATGAAACATTAAGATATATTTTTTTCATCATTTATAAAATCATGTAAATGTCTGACATATGGACATTTCAATTATTGTAATTCAAAAAAAAACAAAACTCTTTTTCAAACCTATGTTTATATGGTTTGTTTGAAAATGGTTTTCCAAAATTAGTGTATATATATTTTAATTTCCCAAAAAACTTATCACCAATTAATGGAGAAAATGTTTTAAATTCTATTAAAATCCCATCAAATTATGTTTTCCTATATTGGTACTTATGTCATCGAGGTATAAGACTTTGATGTCCTAGAAACATAGCCCCTAATTAATGTTTCTACAAAATTGACTACATAACTTTTTCATAAATGGGATTCCCTTCAGTTCCTTTATGTTTATATGCAAAAATATTTTTATAAGAAATAATTTCATTTTTCATCCCATAAAACATAGCTCTTAGTGTAAAATCATTATTTTGGTAAGAATCATTCAATGTAACAACTAAATACCATAATAATTTTAAACATTTGATCAATGGAGCCAAACAAAAATCAGCATCATTACCTAACTATGTTTGTCCTAATATATTTATAGATAACATAATGTATTTTATTTTCATTCATAACCAAGGTGGAACATTATAATTTACCAACATAACAGGCCATGTACTTTGAGTTCTGCTTTGACAACCAAATGGACTAAATCAATATGTAGATAGTACAAAATGAAGGTTTCTCAACTCATTTTGAAATTATGGATACTCGTGATCAATTCTGTTCCAATAAGGAGAGTATATCAGGTGACAATGTTTCACATCTTTATTTCTTATATCTCCATGCCACATAAATTTCCTTGTAGTCTTCTTAAATCCATATATACACCTAAACCTTGTAAATATTAGAAATTACCATAAAACATTAACAATATCATATTCATCTATCATGTAATGAGAATAACCACACTTTGGGCATTCATTAAGTGATTTTAGGTCCTTTTGAAACAATATAAAATCATTTCTACATGCATGTATTCTTTCAATGATCATACCCAATAAACATATCATTTGTTTAGCATCATATTTTTGGCTATGAAGCTCGTTATCTTTTGGGATCATATAATTAAATAGATAGAGTAGTTCATTAAAACTAGTGTCGGTTCATATATTTCCAGATTTTAAATTACACATCTTCAGTATGGAAGATAATTTTGTATATTTAGTGCAACCTGTATAGAATGATGTATTTCCTTAACTCTTTAACATCTATAACATTTTTTTTGAAATCCTAAAGTTCAACATCGACTATCATTTTCCTTTCCTCAATATGATCCTCATCATAAATCATTCCTATAATCACATCCTCAATACATTCTTCTTTACTTTCCACACATTTAATCATATCAGATGATCCCAAGAAACATAATGTTATCACAATCACTAGATACATTCACTTTTTCCTAATGTTTATTCCAACATTTATATCTTTCATATATTCTATAATAGATGAAGTGTTCTTCCAACTCCTCTGGAAAAATATCTCTTGAATAAAAATAGTGTAAATAGGCAATTAGGATTTTATAATGATCATATGCAATAATAACTATTCATTAGATGAAGCTGATAAGGATGATAGTTATTATTTAATTTTATTTTCTGATATTCAACCCATTGGAAGCTAAAACCAAATCATATATAAAATGTGGTTTTTTAGGAATATCATAGTTTAAACCATGTAGTTGATGTTAGATACAAAGTATATTTTAGAGTTTCAACGGGGTTAAACATTAATTCACCTTTTGTGAGAGTGAGGTCATGATAAAGATCCTTGGGTTTGATAGAGTGAGTGGCATGCCTTTCTATAGTGTTATTATCAATCTATATTATGTATTAGGTTAGATTATTTGTATCTAGGGGTCTTTAAATGTAAATATTTTCAAATGAATATAGATAACACCCCTTTTCCTTACACAAGTTTTCCTTTATAAATATATATTCCACTCATCCCTTTGATAGAGCAGACTATATTATAAAAAACTGATGAATCTATTCACTTTAATTTCAAATAAAAATACTCCATTTTAAAGCCAATGTGAAATTTAAAATATCATTTATTTAGATCATCATTGATATCCAAAATATCATCCTCATTATAAAACATCATATAAATCCAATTTATTAACTTTAAAACCAATCATTTACCCTAAAAATCACACTTACATTATAAAAATCATTGAAAATGAAACAACTGAATGTAATAATTGAAATATATAAAAAAAAATATATTATTAAAAAACTATTTTCATAATAAAAAAATTTGGTTTTTAACATAATAATAGTTCTACAAATAAAAGAAGAAATTATTTTATTTTTTAATATATTTTCATTATTGAAATTGAATTTACATTCATTAAATTCATACTCAGACTGTGAAAGAAAAGAAAACAAAGAAAATATCAAGTTATTCACATCACACCTCTTAAGTCTATGAAAATTTTTTAGTTGTTGAAAAATTTCTCTTTTATGGTTCCATACCTCATAGTTGGTTTGAAATCCAACTCAGGTGATATGGTAACTTAATTATTTATGAGTAATCCATGGTATATCGATGCAATTATATAAAGTAACTGAATATGTTCCCACTTAGGTAAATTTTTGAACATGAAATCCAAAAAACTAAAAGTTAATTTTGAAAATCATTTAGAACTTAATTAAAGGAAAACAACCATATTCTATCTGTTATGATTTAAAACATAAAATACTGTATATAATAAATTATCTCTTAATTATCAAAATTATTTTTTGATTAAATAATAATCGTATTAAAAATTATAAAAATATAAAATCATAATTTATAGAAATAAAATTTATGAAAGTATAAAACTATTAAACTATTAATAAATTAAAAAACCACATAGGTATAGAAGTATAAATTTCAAATGTATATTTATTTATATCAGTTAATAAGATTATAGAATGATATAGAAGTATTAAATTATATAGAAGTATATAGTTTTATAAATTTATAAAATATTAGATTATAGACCAATATAAAATTATATATATGTTATAAAAGTAAACATAATTTGTAGAAGTATATAGTTTTTCAAATTTAATAAAATATAAATATATAATATATAACAGTAAGATTTATGAAAGTATAAAAATTTATAACTAATAAAACTATAATTTTATATTAATTTTTAGGTATAGAAAACTATAAAAGAATAAATAATTTTAAAATTTTATAGTTAAACTATATATTTAAATATTATATACTATAAAACTTATAATAGTATATAAATTAAAAAATGAATAAAACTATAAAAGAATAAATATTTATTAAAAAACTATTATTGAATTATATTAGTACAATACAGTATTCTAAAAAATTTATAAAAGTATATAAATTTAAAATCATATAAAACTAAAAAAATTATAAACTTGAAACACATTGAATATTTCAATAGCAATTTGAATACCATTCATTTTTTATTCAACACTAAACTTGAAACATCTTATCAATACTTTGAATTAATTTATTACTTGAAATTACAAGTAAAATTAAGAACCAATTAAAAAATATTTTTGAAGACCAAAACTCCTTTTTAAATTATACACTTACTTCATGAGGGTTATTTAAGAAATTTATAAAACACATGGTGCACAAGGTAATCGAAAATCAATTTAAAAATTTTTTTTGTTTGTTTAAAGAATTTAAAATTCATTAAAAACTATGTAAAAACCTTTTTTCATCTAATGGATTTCACAAAAATAATTTGTACTACTATTAAAAGTTTAAAACTAAATAAAAAGACTATTCAATCAACAGATCCAAAATTAAATAGATAAACATGGTCAAAAACCTACTTGCGACTCATATATTTCAATAAGGGAGTTGTAACTCTACCCAAACTGAGTCCAAGAAACCCATAAGAGAGATCACACATGATAGTCCCATAAAAAACAAAAAAAAATATTATCTACACCTGATATTTAGGCATCACAAAGGAGGAAATACAAGAATAGTGTAAGTTTCATACAAGAAGTGAATATAAGTCATTGGAAGTGTGTAACTACCAATGTCTTTTCGAAATTTAGAGAACATGTTTTTAAAATGATAGAATAGGGTGTGTTCGTATCAAGGTGAATATAAGAGAAAGAGAGTATGCAGAAGTAAGAGTACAAGAGACTCTTACTCATACCAGATATACAAATATGGGGTATATTTGTTCCATTTGTTGAGAAGAAGTGAAGATGCAGACAGGAAAGGTACGACTAAAAAAACTATGCTCATAGAAACTAACAAGATAAATTTACACATCCTTATATTGGAGAGATTTATTCTTTGAGAATATATATCCGTGCCAAAAGTACGGTCTGGGTACAGTGATAATAGGGTTCTTGTTCCATAAAATATGGAGTTGTGAGCAGTGATAGGGTTCTGTTAGGGATCTTTTTATAAGAACACATAAGGGTTTTAGATGTGCTTTCAAAAATGCACTGATAAAGAGAATTTTTATCTACGCTAAAATAGAGAGTGTTGATAAAACTAATATTTATTAGGTATTATTTAGTTCGAAAAATATCTAATCTTAATAATTTATTTATATTTTTATGTATATTTAAAAAATTATATATATAATAAATATATTTATTTATTTATAAATATATTTATAAATATAATTATAATTAATTATATTCAAAAAATTATAAATTTATAAAATAAATTTATTACTATTTTATAATATTATATATATATATAAATATATAATTATAGTAGTCAACGTATCAGACGAGTGGTATGGTTACCTTATGTACTGCAACCCAATGGAGGATCGAATCCCCACCAACCGCGTATGTGGGTATTTATTTGGCAGATTTATCGCATGTAGGCAGGGACCTTGAGTGAGGTCTTTTACCGAGGTAGATAGCTGATTGGTGATGATAGACGATGGGTGCATCTTTGGTCGTCTGATCTGGGTAAGCCTGAGGGTGTTTCGAGAGGGATGATGACTGTTGTGTGTGAGGGAAACCACAGCTGACGTTGGAGCTATAAGATGGAAGGTGGAGAGCTGATTTGGATTGGTGGAGGTAAGTTACGGAGGGATCAGGCTTCCCAACGGATAGTGGTGGTGTTGATGGAGTTCCCTAACAGCATGATAGTGATGAAAGGTGGATACATGTTACGTGATGGCTACATGGTGGTGTGTGTGCTCCTTTACCAAAAAAGGGGTATACCGACCGGGATTTGTGGTAGGGTTGGGCCATTATAATGAATAGGGTATATGGGCCATATAACTAAATAAATAAGAATGTTTCGAAGGGTGACTTCTCCCTTGGGGGTCTATAACCTGCCTGTTTGGCTGTGGGTGTGTGGTGTTTGTGTGTTTTGTTGTAATTGTACTCCCAATCAACTAATATATAATATAATTCTAATTAAAAACATTATATTTAAAAAAGTTATATTATTATAAATATATTTATATATTTATATATAAATATATAAATATATATATAATTATATTAATTTTTTATATATTTTATAATTATATATATATTTATATATTTATTGTTATTATTATAAATATAAATATAATAAATATATTAATTATTAAAATATAATTATATCGAATTTATAATTGTTAAATAAGTATTTATTTATTTATAGTTGTGATTATAAATAAATATATATAAATTGTATATATATAGTTACATATATATTTATATAAATATATATACTCAAAAATCTGAGCCATGGGCTTAGAGAACCAAGCCCATGACCCCAAAATTTATTAATAAAATAAAATCACATAAAGAAAGAGGGAAGAAGGTCAATAATTCTTACCATGCCCTGAAAAAAACAAATAAAAGAAACCAAAAATTAATGTATTTCAAGACCCCAGGTTCCTAGGAAATAACCATTTACTTTTTCGGTGTCGACCTCACCGCCATGTATTGGCCCTTTGAGGGGTTGCAAATTCTTCATCTAAAGCTGATTTGGGTGAGCCTTATGGAATGGATCGTATCCTGAATTTCAAAGATAAATAAAAGAATTCAATATCTGAATACATGTGGTTTTATTGATGAAAATGTCACTTCGAGTTGAGAGAAGCACCACTCTTCTACTTCCGTGGTGATTCCTACAATAGGCATGTCCCCTTCCTAATCATCTAGGGGTATAATGTTAATGTTTTTTGTATATGTAGTATCAAATTCCTGATATGAGGCCCTTCGAAATGATGAATAATCATTCTTCATTAGATCATTTTATTCAGATGGATATGACCACTCTAGCTTCCTAGCAACATTAGTGTTACTTCTAGTTGAGTTCTCAGCATGTAGAGGAGAAATATATATAGACTCACACCTTATGGAATCATCTTTAAAACATTTGGATGGAAGATACACATGAGATTGAGATTCATGTTGTTTGGGTTTCGAGGGAATAACCAGTTGGAATCCTTCTTCATTGACTATGGTTTTTGTTATTTTTTATTTTTTTAATTAGAGTTCACACCATTATCACAGCCTAGGATTCATCCCTTTACACCCAACCTGTGCATCCCATTTTCAATAAAGTAACTAGCTCTATGATTTCCAAGAGATCTATTGAGACAAGTAGAATTGGTGTCCTCCATAACATTATGAAAAGTGATTCTTTTTTACGCATCTCAAGAGAAATTTTAGATCTTGGTAGGATCTCCAACCTTTTTTTGGAACCCATTTAAGGAGTAAACATATATTCCTTCTTACCCATACAGATCGCAGAATTAATCATTTTTTCAATCCATAATTGCTAATCAACTATGGAATGCACCTCACTTTCTTCTTAATACTGGTCACAAAGGGGATTAGCTTGTTCTTTCACCTCCACATTACCGAAAAGAGTATCCTGTAAAAAGAGGGAAAGAGGATCCCCCACAACTAATTCAGGATGAGATCCCCTCTATCGAAAGGATTTCAATACTTCAATCTATTCTTGCAACATGGGGGTATCCACCTTTTTAGGATCAACCCATGTTATAGTAGGGGCAGATAAGTAGTCATCAAGAGTAAAATCATTATAGGGGGTTCCAAATAAGGCCAAACCAATGAAACACTTATATTTCCACATGATGAGGGGGTCCAATGTGGGGAGAAACATCTTTTCACCTGTGGTGGAAGAGATATCAATTAAAGTACCATCTTCCACCTTATGATTCCCTTTGTCTATCAACCTATTACTGCACATAGCCATCAAATGGCCTCAATGATGAAAAATCTCATATAACCTAAGAGAATCATGGATGAACTGCTATAAAATAGGCCTTTAACAGTGCTAAAAATAGCCTTTGTCAATAATTGAGAAGCACTGACTACTAGAGTAATATTAAAATTTATATTTTTCTATCATTTCTAAAAAAAGTACTAATAAAGGGGTCCTTAATCAACACTTTTATAAGCATTAATAAAGAACAACATTTATTAGTGCTTTTATTTAGAATCAATAAAGGGGACCTTTATCAGTGCTTATAAAAGTGCTAATAAAGGTTACCATTATCAGTGTTTGTAAAAGTGTTGATAAAGCACCCAATTTATCATTAATTTTAAAATTTTTGATAAAAGATCCATTTATCAACACTTTTAAAAGATTTAGTAAAGGGGCACACTACAGTTTACAACTACAACACACTACAGAACCAATACAATGTGCTGTAACAACACACTGCAACACTAGAAACCCCACCGGATATCAAAAAATGAAGTACCAATACAATATTTAAAGGAAATAAAATATACAACACAAATATACGAAAAACACTATATAATTGACAATTAAAACTTTGGTTTATACAATTACATTAGTATAAATTGTTACAAACATTCAAAAACATCAAGAATCCTTTACATTTTGATCATGAACCCGAATCACAGTATTTCTGAATGAACCACGCTTAATTATGCAAAATAATGCACCAGTATAGAAAACAATTCTTATGTTAGTAATAATATAAAGAAATAAATTAAATAAAAGTGGTAATTTAAAACTAAAATTTGAGCCATACCAAGAATGTAGGGAATCAGATTGAGTTGTAGTTGATTCTTACACATCAAACCATTTCTTATTCATATTCAAGTATTATATGTTTGAAAATTAACTAAATAAGTATACGATAAATCCACACAGGCGTGTCCTTGTGGCTGTGTCTTGTGATGGTGTTTTGGAGGTCTCAGTTTTTAGCCTCCCCGTGTGCATTTAGGTAGGTTTTTATTTTTTATCCCCTCCCCTGACCAATGTAATAAATATATAATTATAAAATAAAAAATTAAGTCAATTAATTACTTAATAGTAGATAGAATGACGTGAAAATAATCTAGGATCGTCTGCATGGTCTTGGACATGTGATGCGCATTTTAAACTAAAATGACACTTATAAATTAAAAAGACACACTTGGAGTCATAATATTCACAACATGGATTAGATGGAGGTAAATATGATTACTACACATCTCGGATGAATTGTATATTGTTTTCTTGAATTATCAAATAAATCTGAATGTTTTTCATAGTTTTTTAGTATGTCACTTGTCTTTTTTTCAAAAATGTTATTTCAAACTAGAAACACACACTTTGAATTAAACTAGTCACATCGTGTGTTGGTTTCAAGTGATACTAATTCCTACACATCTTAAATGACTAATTAATTGTTTTACTAAATTATGATTACAATCCTAGTGTGTCTTCTTTGTTTTTAGTGAGTAATACTTTTTAACTAAAATGACAATTTTAAACTAAAAATACACATTGAGTCATAATGGTCACATAATGTATCGAATTAAAGTGAGTATGATTCCTAAACATCTAAAATTACTTATGTATCATTTTCATAAATTATCAAAACATTTAGAATGTTTTTCTTTGTTTTGAGTAGTTTGGTTGTCCCTTTTACTAAAATTGATGTCAATTTTAAATAAAAAGACGCACCTAGAGTCATACTAGTCACACCATGCATCTTATTGAGATACATATAATTCCTAAACATCTAAAATGACTTTTAGATCATTTTTTAAATTTATTAATAAAAACTGAATTCCTTTTCATAATTTTCAGTACATCACATGTATTTTTTACAAAAAAACATTATAATCAAGAAACATGCACTTTGACTCATACCAATCACATATTGTATCAGTTTGACTTGAGACCAATTCATACACATCAAAAATTACTTACTAATATGATTCATAAATTATCTTTAAAATCCAAGCCCATTTTCTGGGGTTTTAGTGAGTGACACTTTTTGAACTAAAATGTCGATTTTGAACTTATAATAGACACATTGAGTCATGGCGGGCACATCATGTACCAAATTGAGATGAGGATAATTTATATACATCACATATGAATGATGGATAATTTTACTAAATTATAAATCCAATTTTAATTCATTTTCATGGTTATGGGTAGGTTAGATGCACTTTTTACAAAATTGATGTCAATTTTAAATTAAATGATGCACATGGTGTCATATCGGCAACACCATAAATCAAATTTATGGGAGTATAATTTATACAAATCACAAATGACTTATTTATTATTTCAGTAAATTATAAAAATAATCCAAATTTTTTTTATTGGTTTTTAGTCTGTCACTTGTCTTTTTTACTAAAATGTCATTTTAAACAGGAAACACACACTTTGACTCATGCCGATCACATTTTTTATTGGTATGATGTGAGAAAAATGAAGACAAAAAAATAACTTATAAATCTATCTCCTAAATTGTCAATAAAATATGAGCAAATTTCTTGACTTTTAGTGAGTGAGATATTTTGAACTAAAATGTTGATTTTACATAGATAACGAACACATTGTTTAATACCAGGAGACTCATGTATCAGATTGAGGTGTAGATGATTCCTATAAATAAAAAATGAATTATGGATCTATTTAATAATTAATAAATACTATTAAATTTATTTTTCTTGGTATTGAGTAAGTCACTTCTCCTTTGTACTAAAATTGATGTTAATTTTGTTTTAAAAAGATGCACATCGAGTCATACCAGTCACACAATGCTTAATATTGAGGTGTAGCTAATTCATAAACATTTTAATTAAATATGGATATTTTTTATAAAGTATAAAAATAGTCCAATTTCATTTTATTGGTTTTGATTACATCAATTTACTTTTTTACTCAAATGTCATTTTAAACTAGAAACACACACTATTACCCATAATGATCACATATTGTATCAGTATGAAATGAGACAAATTCCAACACATAATAAATTTATTGTCAATATGTATACTAAATTATCAAGAAAATAGAAGTGTGTTTTATCAACTGTCAATGAGTGACATGTTTTGTACTAAAATGTTGATTTTAAACTGATAACAGACACTTTTAGTCAGGTCGGGCGCATCATGTATAAGATTTAGGTGATCATGATTCCTACATGTAAAAAATTACTTATGGATCATTTAAATAAAGTATAAAAACTATATAAATGTGTTTTATTGGTTTTTAATCTGTAAGTTTTCCTTTTTACTAAAATTGATGTCAATTTTAAATAAAAAGATAAACGTGGAGTCATACCAGTCACACCGTGTGTGAGATTGAGGTGTAGAGGATTCATAAACATCCCACATTAATTATAGATAATTTTACTAAAGTATAAAAATAATAATAATGTTCTTTCTTAGTTTTGAGTATGTCACTTTTCCATTTTTTACTAAAATGTCATTTTAAACTGGAAATATGCACCTTGACTCATACTGATCACATCATGTATTAGATTTATGTGAGACCAATTCCTACATGTAAAAATTTATTTATATATTGATATCATAAATTATAATGAAAATATTAGTGTGTTCTCTATATTTTCAATGAGTGGAACTTTTTGAACTGAAATGTCGATTTTAACCTGATAATAGACACTTTAAGTCATATCAGGCACATTGTGTATCCGATTTAGTTGAGACTGATTTCTACATGTCACAAATGATTTATAGATCATTATAATAAATTATAAAAACAAAATAAAAATGTTTTCTTAGTTTTGAGTATGATAGTTGTCTTTCTTATTAAAATTAATGTCCACATTGAATAAAAAAAGAACAGAGAGCCATACTAGTCAAAACGTGTGTTAGATTGAGGTGATGTTAATTCTTATGAATCCCAAAGTCTAAAAAATCATAAATTACAATTTTATCTTGATTTCCATTTATTTTATTTGTAAACTTTCCAACACAAAATATTGAATCTATGTTTTAGACGAATAATCTTTCTCATTGTTGAAATCCAGAAGAGTACCGGATTCTCATGTACCCATTATGTCATGAGAAGTCCCCAAAATGGGAAATTGAGATTCCTCTACTATTCTACATTTTAAAAATGATGTTTTTTTTACTAAGAGAATCAACTCAATATAACGTGTTGGCTGCTCCATAAAGAAATGAAATGGAAAGTGTGATATGATTGGTAAAAGAGAAAATTTTATATCTTTTGTGTCTTGTTACAGATAGTTGAAAGAAAAATATGACTTCTAAAGGGATCTATGAAAAAACTAAATAAGAATTATATAAAATGGATAATTAAAATAACATACAAATTTTATATAAAATTATGAAAAAATTAATTAAATTACTAGTAGGAATTGACTTTTTTATGATGGTTGTATACATTCTTGATGTATTTCATTTTTTCCATTATCTCAGTTATAGGCTCAGAGTCCAATCTCTCAAGATCATGTGTTGCTTTGAAGAAACCACCAAAACACAAAAACAACAATCAACCTGTATAAGAATAAAATTATTATATGATTAATACTAAAAATAAGTAAATAAAACATAAATACTGAACAATACATTAATTGCATGAATAATTATTTTACTATGGAAAAATTAAGATTAACTTTGTGATTGAGAAGTGGAGAGAACATAATGTAGAGTTATAAATTCCAAGACTGTAGTGGTGAAAAAGTTTTAAGGAAGAAGAGGTTTATGGAATTATTTGTGTAGAATTGAAGGAAATATAGACAAACCACACCAACTCGAAAAAAAGAATCCACCTGTATAAGAAAACAATTATTATGTGATGAATACAAAAAAGAAATAAATTAAACATAAATATTAGACAATTCATTAATTAAATGGACAATGATTTTACTATGAAAACATCAAGACTGCCTATGTGATTGAGGAGTGGAGGGAACTTGAAGGAAATTGAAAAATGTCAATACTACATGGGTGAAAAGGTTTTGAGGGAGAATAACTCTGTGGAAGTTCTGGTGTAGGGAGCCATAAAATATGGACATAACAACAGAAATCAAACAAAAGAATCCACATATACAAGAGAATAATTCTTACAAAATAATACTAAAAACTAATAAATTAAACATAAAAATGAAATAGTACATTAATTATATAGACAATGATTTTACTATGGAAACATCATCATTACCTCTATGATTGAGCATAGGAAGCATAATTTATCTTCATTTAATGACAGTAGAGGACACATGAAATAAAGTGATAAATTCTGCATTATAGGGGTGATTAGGTTTTGAGAGAGAATAAGTCTGTGAATGTTTTGGTTTATAAAGGCATGAAATATGGAAATACATCTTATAAAATAAATGAACTCTACAATGAATAATGAATATTAAATAAACTTATTATTATATATTATTTCAGTAAAATAGATAAATTATATAGGAAAATTGACTTTAAATTTTCCCAAAGGGGTTCCTTCATTATATTTTGTTCTTTTGAGGGATTGATAACATCATCATCTACATCATATATTGTCTACTTGAGTAGTAAAATATTTAATTTAAATTATAATATTATGAATAAAACATAATATATTAGAAAACCCTTTTACCTTCACATTGAACTCTATTTATTTTTATAATGGTTTTAGGGATTTGGTTCCTCTATCGAGAATCCAAATCCCCTTTTTATGGTCCTATCAAAAATATAAAACATTTTCTACACTGGGAATGACATGAAATTATTGTTATCACCCAATGAAGGGGCCATCCTCGATTAAATTTTCATCTAACCCAACATTTGTTTTAGTATCCCACAGGAAAATCGACCAATTCTTTTTTTTGGATATGATACAAACAATACTATCACTTCTTCTTAATCCATCATGAATGGATCATTTTTCCCCTTCCAAACATAAAATCACCTTCACAAATCCCATTTTATCAACTTTTACTACACTCATATTGTCAACCCATTTTCAAGAGAAAATTGGAACTTGAAATTTTTTATTATCCAACACATATATCTTTTCGATAATACCAAAATATGACATATTTTAATAAATTTATTTCTATCCTTAGAACAAGATATATTCATTACTTCTCACACAATAATAACTCCCCTATTTTTCATCATTCTACAATCCTTGTGTTCTTTTGTAGAGAATGTATAATCATTGATTACAAACACAATGTAAGATATAAAATTTTCATCTGGTCCCCTAGCTATCCATTGAATTCATTCGGTAATTGAATTTGGATTTTTAGTTAAATCCTTATAAATTTGATCTCAGAACTCTCCTATGAACGGTTAAATATGTTTATTTTATATCCATATTTAATCCCATGATGTATTTAAATATCTATTAATATCTTTGTGGGATTTAATGTATGGATCAAAATATTCACTATTATGTAAAAAATAAAGGTTCACATTCTCCCATTCTATCATGGTAATTGTAAAAAAATATCTTCATGAAATCCCTTCCCCATAAGGTGTCTATTTGGAGGAGAATTTAGGGGAATGATGTTATCCTCGTCTAATAGGTAATCAGTATAGAACTCAATATCTCCTACAATAATATATCATTCTGCAATACAACCTTCTGAATGACTTCGATTCTTGACAAACCCATTCAAAATCTAAAAATATCATTCAATATGATATATCCATATATAATGGATATGACCACATAGTTTAACCTCTCTAACTAAGTGAACCATAAAATGGACCATTATATAAAATAATTATGATGGGAAGAACATCTCTAATTCAAATAATATGACTTCAGCCTCCTTATTCATGATTGGAAACTTCATAGAATCTTTATCTTTACTACATAAGGCTTTAACAAATAAGTATAGTCTGGCTAATGTATGTCATACATTTATAAAAAGAATTAAATGGAAATAAATATGCGTCAAAGCATGACATTGGTGTGTTTTAGTCCTTGTAACTTCAAATTATCCATTGACATGACATAATGGATATTTTATGAATACCCATATTTAACTCTTACACTACTAACGAAAAAAAGAAATTGAAATTTTTTATGTCTATATAGAGTTTTATATGTTCAAGGAAGAAAAGTATACCTTTTACCCTCCACCAGTGCCAACTCTTCCCTTATCCTCATGTAAATCATGTCAAACGATGCCTTGATTCCATCTTTTGTTTTTCAACGAACATTTAGTAATGTTTCTATAACACTATCAAATAAATTTTTTTATATGAACGACACCAATAACAAAATTTACATACAAACACTTCTAATGTAAAAATTAAAATAAAATTGATCTCTTCTTCCAACTTAATTTCTTAAGGTTTTTTTAAAATGGTTTACCAAAAATCATGTCAGTATATTTTAATTTATTGAAAAGTAGATCACCCATTATTTGAGATGGTGTTTTACCTTGTTTGACATTCACATAGAATGTTTTCATCAAGGATTGATATTTATTTCATTGAGGTAAACATTTCGGATGTCCTAAAAAATTCATCAAGGATTTTTTAAACTGAACTGAGTGTGTTCATTTTTCACAAATGGGACACCCCAATATTATTTTAATGTTGCAGCCTGATAAATTTCAATAAGCTGAGAATTCATTTATAGTATTGTACAATATGTACCTCAATGTGTATTCTTCACTTCTATGATCATCTTATATTGTAACACATGTATCTCACATCAATTCCATATCTTCAATCAATAGATCCAAATAGACATCAATATCATTACTGTGTTTCTATGGTTTATATATAAGTAGAGACAACATAATGTATTCCACTTTCATGAATAATGATGGTGGAAAGTTCTAATTTACCTATATGATGAGCCATATACTATGATTACTACTCTATAATCAAAAATGATTTATTCCATCTATGGATAATGAAAGATGAAATTTTCTTGACTAATTTAAAAATTCAGGATACTCATAATCAATTTTCGTCCACTGAAGAGAATATGTTTGACGACATTGGTTCCCATTTTGAATTCTTGTATTTGAATTCCATGTCAATTGTCTTGTAGTTTCCTGACATCCATATAGTCTTCCAACTTGTGTAATGATAGGAAATTACCATAAATATTTTAAAGGACTTTATTAATTTTTCTTATATTAGTCCATGCAACACATAAGGTATTTTATGAGTGATTCATGGTACTTGAGAAATAATATAAAATCATTTTCACAAGAGAGTACTTTTTTAGACACCATTAACATTGAATATATTATTCATTTAGAATCATATGTTCGAAATGGTAGTAAATTTTATTCTGGTATCATATCATTCAGGATAACAAGTTGTTCTATAAAGCCGGTGTCACTCCATTTACTATAAGCTTTAAAATTATATAACATTAATATAACTAACAATGTTGTGTGTTCATTAAAATCAATATAAAAGTGTGTATTAACACATCTATTTAAATTCTCAGACAACTTTGGAAAATCGTGATGTAGTCTTCAATTAATATTGTAATTTCTTCCATGTGATCTCTATTATCATTTAAACTGGTATTCATATTAAATTATCCATAATGTGAAGTATCATCCCAATCGGTGCTCATGATCATTCTGTTCCCATTTTTTCTCCAATAGTTATAACTATGAACTATTTTTGGACAAATCAAATGTTCTTCCAACTCTTCTAGAATAATTTTTCTTGAATAACCAAAAAGTAAACACGGAAAAAATGATTTATGAAGGGTATTACTCATTATCTATTGCAAACTTGATGGAATATTTTACTTCATCTTTATAATCTTTTGGAAAATGATAAACATGCTTCCATTATTGATTCATATCTATCTTATTAGGTTCATAAAATATTAATTTTGTATAATAAATAAATAAATTAATATAATATGTTTATTATTAAAATTGATTGTAACAGGTAATTCTAATAAGGGAAATCCTACATTCGATTAATTCTAATAATTTCATTGTGATTTGAAGAAAATGGATAATTGAATTTAAAAAAATTATTACTCTGTTATGGTAGGTGTTATCCCTTGAATTCAGTCAAAGGTGAATGCTATAGACAATTGTTATCCTCATCAGCTCATCTCTTGAACATTTATCATTAAATTTTGTTGTTTGACACACATCCACCATCTCTTGTGGTGATGAACCTATGTTTCTTGAAATACTCTAAGTGTTAGTTATTCATGGGATGACTAATGCTTAGATTAGTTCAAGAAACCTAAATGAGAAGGGGGTGAGTCTAAAACCAAAAAGTGAAATAATAACTATTCAGGAGATGAATCTTATGAGGATGATAATTATAATGAATTATGTTCTCTAAAAGTGTTAACGCCTCCCATTTTTGAGAATTACACCATTGACAGTATTTATTAACTTTTTTCCTATTGAAGCTGATATTTTGGGGGCATAAACATTATTGTCTATGATTTAATGGGTCTAGGTGGGGACATTTATCATATATGAATATTTGGGGCCTCTATGAATTCTATATTTATTGTATAAACCTGTATTTTAATTAATTAATTCAAGAATTATGTCTCGACATGCTGAAAACAAGAATTATTTTCAAGCTAAAAAAGATTAGGCTCTATAAGAAAATATTATTTTTATGACCCTTATGGGTTCTATGGTGATTTTGGGAACAAATTATAACATTTTAGTCATCGTGAAATAAATAATAGTAATCATGGAAGATATAGAGGTTTCATGTTAAATGGGAGATGACCTACTCTTACAAAAATATTTTCAAAGTAAGATGAATCTTCATAAGTAAAATTAGATGATGAGTTTCAACCATTGAATAAGATCTATTAAACTTTTCAAAAATTAAATGGTTGTATGAATGATTGTAAAAATTATATAAAAATAAAGATGAATGTGAAGAAATAATTAGATACTTTTTATATGAAAAATAGTATAATGTAAGAAGAATTTATAATTGATGTAACACTAAATTATTTACAAAAGAAACATCCTTTCATATTAGATATTGGTTATTCATCTCACATAATCGGTAAACTGATGTAATTACAAATTGTTGACAATTTCAAAGGGTACTTATTATTTTAGAAATGGTTGATCTCTTAAGATACATTGTTGGCATTTAAAAGATGTTATAAATAATAAATTGATGTTAAAGAATAATCTATTTTTATATTGAATAAAGTAAAACATACATAGTGTTTATTATATATGTGATGAATGAAATGATGTGATTTTTACAAATTATTAATGTGAAGGTTATCATTTTAAATATGGATATATTTTTAAAATGCAATATAAAACTATATAAACAATATTCTAATTTTTGGTTGGTAACAATTTATTATAATTGTGTTTTAATGGGAAAATTTAATTTTTTTAGGAAAAAATTTATCATCTTTGACAATGGGACATTTAAATACTGACTTAAAAAGGGTGGTTTGTGATGTATTTAGGATAAAAAGATAAAATTGATAGATATTTTTTACTAATTAGAATGGGGATATTGTTAATAATTAAAAAAAATATAGATTGAAATGAAACAACCCTAGGGATACCGCTAGTGATACTTCCTCTTGGATATTCTCTTTTAGGTTGTTGTGGACATTTGATACAACTGAAGATCATCAAATGTGAGTTATCTCTCAATATACTCACAAATTTTAATATATTTTAATGTTAGAAGGAATATGGTACTTCGATAATGTGGTCTCTCCATTCTAGATTTTCATTTCATTTACCTGGGAACATCATATAACATAATCATTGACCATGAAATTCAAGAATAATGGTAGCACATTTCACCTTAATGGAAAGTGGAATCTTGAGGGTGTCAACGATCCTCTCAATTTTCTCCACCCAAACCTATATCTCTTTAGGATTGATTCCCTTAAAAATATGGAGTATTATGGTGAAGAAACTATTGATCAAGATCTTTATCTCCATAAAATGTTCAATTAATTCAAAAGAAAATGGATATAAAAATTCATGTCACTCTATAAAATATAGTGAATCTGCATGGTCTAGGGATTAGCTAAAATGAAAGGATAAAATAATCCGAAATTAAAATATTATTCATAAACATCACTTGGAAAATCAAGAGAGGAGGCTAATATTTTTGTATAGACACTCTTTCACACATATTACACAAGATTTTAGAGACGTATCTTCTTCGGGGGCACCAAGACACCAATAGGGAAGAGTTTGATTGAGGATGGTGTTATGACATACAACTCCTTTGGGTGTTTGGACTCCAAGGAGTCTGCTCAGGTTAGAGTGGATGGACAGATTGAGGGGGGTACGGGATTTTACAAGGCCCATGAGGAGGTGAAGCTACTTAGGAAGAATAAAGGGAGAGAACGCAAGGACTAAAATTTTTTACTGAAGCTGATGGAAACACGGCCAGGGAAAAAAATTCAGCCAGGTGAGAAAGAAATGTCATCTTCCATGGATTTCATATAGGAGGATTCTCAGGTATTGGTCAAGGATAACAACATTGAAATGGGAAGAGCTAACGAAATGGAAAAGAACATAAAAGCACCTATCATTTTCTCCAAGGAGGACATGGTAGAAGAATTTTTGTATGTTAACATCCCACTGGAAGAGGCTGATGTGACGGGAAGAGCAATCAATGTGGATGTCAATAGAGAGCAGGATAAGTGGATTGAAAACCAGATTTGATCCTAATAAGAGGCTTCAATGATCGAAAAATCAGAAAAGAATAATATATAAAACATGGGACAAAATGGCAGACTGATTTGAAGATGTTATTGGGGAAGATACTGAGGCTAAGGTATGGCTACTGAATTGGAATCTGTATAGGGAGGAAAGCACTAATAGGCTAAGGCTATGATTTGGTAACTTTTCATTTTCTTATGAGGCTTCACCTTTGGACCGATTGGGTTTGTTTCTCACGTTTCATTTAAAGTTGTTTGGTGGGTATTTTTGGTTGTCTGCGGGTCAGGGTGCTATTGGCGTCAGGATATGGTCATTCTCATTCTGGTTTTCTTTGACGTCCTTGGGGGTGGATCCCGGAGGTCCATTTCATCGCTTGAAGGCTGGGTGAATTTCTCTGGAGTTTTCCAATGGGACGATTTGGGTCTGTGTCAACGGTCGCACCGGGCGCCGCTCAAGGTAATCCTTGGTGGGTTGGCCCAGCCTTTCTGATGTTCTTGTTCCCTGGATCACGTTTTCCTGAACATGGTTTGTGGTTTTTGTGGTTCTATTGTATTGGTTAATTTTGTTGTACTGGACTCATGTAGCGGGGTACCGAGAACCCATAAACCTGCTTTTTAAAATGGAAAACATTTATTTCCCTACCCCCCATCTGAGGGAAGGTAATGATATCAAAAACTAAGAAAACATTTGAGCTTTGGATTCATTTGACTCTCAAATATTTCGAGCCTTGGATTTGATCTTTGAAATCTTTTGAGTATTGATTTCATCTTTGATTCACCGAGAAGCACGGAAAAAGGGTGGATGATGTGGAAGCTTCAGATATCAAGACGAGTTCATGACTGGTTATTCTTATTTAAATATATCCGAACACTTTTATCAGAGCTTCCAAAAAAGCATTGATAAAGGATCTTTAATTTTAATTATAAATAAAAAAATTAGATATATTTATATAATTATATATATATTTAATAAACAAATATAATTATAAATATAGTAAAGATAATCATTATTTAATTATATTTATTATAATTTTGTAGATATGTAAATATATAAATACTTATTTATAATTATATAAATAATTTTTTTAAAAAATAATATTTATATCATTATATATATTTATATAATTATATATATATAAATATAATAAATCTATATAAATATAAATACATTACATTCCTTCATTATTTATTTCAATTTATTACAATTTTATAAATATTTAAATATATGTATATATATTAATAATTATATAAATATTTTTTGAAAAAAAGTATTTATTTATTTATTATTAAAAATATATAAATGTATAAATATAGTAAATATACATTTTAAAATAAATTTATTTATAAATATTTTTTTACAAATGTTTTATTTAAATTATTAATGAATATTTAATCTTAAGTGGATGCATGTTAAAAATGTGTGAAATTCAATAATTAAAAATGTGTACTCTTTAATATTGAAAAAATTAATAACTTATTAATTAAATATAAATTCTTAAAACATATGTATATATATTGAAATAGAAATGAATACATATTTAAAATATTAAAACATAGTAAATATATATATATATATATATATAATGTCATGACTCGTCCCCCGAGGCCCGTGTCGTAACTACCCCAATCCCGCCTTCCGTAGGCCAGGGGCTGGCGAGTAGCACCAAAGTCGTAAATCCCTATAACTGGGAATACATTGCCTTTATGAAATGTAAACACACACACAACCAGAGTACAAGTGGAAGGAAACACTAAGTAAAGTAATATAACAAGTGTGCTGAATGTACAAAGGGGGCCAAAAATACAAGCCCAATAATAAAGTACAAGAAAAAGACAAAACAGTAGAAAGGTGTCAAGCTGCTCCGGGATCATCCTCCGGAGTCCCTACCTAAAGGGTAGGTTCAGATGGCCACCTCAGCTCTCCACATCTGTCTGTCACCTCCGGGTACCGTCTCGTCGTGGAGTCCACCTCCGGGTACCCTCTCATCATCACATCCACCTCCGGGTTCCGTCTCATCGTGAATTCCACCTCTGGGTACCGTCTCGTCTTCACGTCTACCTTCGGGTAACATCTTGCTCTACAAGCCTCAACCATGATCAGGGATGTCCGTCGTCTGCAACCAACACAACGTAGTGCGGGCGAAGCCCGTGCAGGGGTGAGTATACGATACTCAGTAGGGACCCCGAGACCCCTGATGGTCTCCCTGAATCCACAAAGGATAAACCACAAAGAAAATATACAGTCACAAAGTATCATCCAACACTACTTAGGTATATGCCCATTCATATACCAAATTCATCAAATACAGTTCAGCTCCTACTCACGAGCTCAAGTACAAACCATTCCACTCAGGAAAGTAAAACTTAATCCACACAGGAAAGTACGCCCCAATCCACACATGGGAGAATAGTCCAATCCAAACAGGATAACAAGTCAATCACATCGAAGATAAATATTTAAAGTCAAGACTCAGCTCACACGGATATAATACTCACGAAGAGTAGTAGAGATGATTAGATGTAGGCTCTGAATCATCTCCTCTTCTGAACCAGCGTAGGATCCAAGTTTAGTAGTCATCGCTGTCGAACCCAAGGAGGATCCAAGTATAATATTCATTGTCGTTGAACCCATAGAGGGTCCCAGCATGGTAGTCGAACCCACGGAGGATCCCAGTACAATAGTCATCCTCGTCGAACCCATGGAGGATCCCAGTACGGTAGTCGTCCTCATCGAACCCATGGGGGATCCCAGTACAATAGTCATCCTCGTCAAACCCACGGTGGGTCCTAGTACGGTAGTCCTCCACATCGAACCCATGGAGGATCCCATTCCGGTAGTCGTCCTCATCGAACCCACAGAGGATTCCTGTACAGGCATCACCGTCGTTACAGTCGCAGCCAGCTCTAGGGTTCCTGCACACAACATGCTCGATTCCGGGAGGGTCCGCTGCATGATCCAAGGGGGTCGATACATCAACTGACACGTAGTCCGGAGTTAATGTATCCCAAAGTTCTGTCTCGACAATAGGAACTCAACGCAACAGACGTCGCGTCAATCGGACGCCCGGTTTGAGTGTTATGGGCTTTTTCGTCTCAGGGGCCCGACTGGTTTTTAAGTCAAAACCAACCCGACCGTACTCCAACTGCGTCCAAACTTCAAGCAGATTAAGACAAAAGAACTGTCTCACTAATTGGAATCCAACAAAGTTGGTGGCACGTCAATCGGACGTCCGGAGCTCAAGTTATAACTGTTTCTGCTCCGAGGGCCCGGTTAGTTTCGTGTTCGAACCAACCCGGTTGTACCCAAAGTTCTAGGAAACCTTGAGTGTAATATACCAAAATGACCTCCTCGATCCGAGGATCGCATCGCAACTGACTGTGCATCGATCAGAGATCTGTAGCCCAAGTTACAAATGTTTGAACAAATCTGTATGTTTTTAGGGGGGTTTGGGCCCAGACTGACCCGGCCCAAAACCCCCTGGGTCGTCCCGAACTGGGATGACCTGACCCGGGTCTGAGTCCGGTCCAGTAGGGCGCAGCCTGGCCCAGCTGGCATGGCCCGACCCCACCGGTGTGGCCCGGCCCGGCGCGGGGGTCCGGCCCGGCGTGGGCGGCCCGGCCCGGCGCGAGCGGTCTGGCCCGGCGCGGCCAGTCCGGCTCGGTGCGGCCGGTTGGCCTGGCGCGGGCGCGGCCCACGCTGCTGAGCGGGAAACGGGGGGGAAGGCGCTTCCCCCCCCCCCCATGATTGAAACGGTGCGACTTTAATGTCGCTCTCTCCCCCAAAACCCAGAACGGCTTTAACGTTCCGGTCTGCGGTGGCTCAGCCACAACGGTCTCCTCCGACGGCGCCCCACCGCCGCTCTCCGCGGACCACCGGATGTGCACCGGTGTTCCGTTTTGGCCATCGTCTGCATCTAAGGTCATTACGGTACCCAAACATCACTGTGGAGTCTTCAAATCGCCTCTGCGGCCCGTTCTGTCATCGCCTGTCAATCCGCACATCAATAAACAATCTGCGGAGGGTTGTCGGGCCGTGTTTGTTCGGCCCGCACCCTCTGCATTAGGTGTTTTCAAATGGCAGTCATTAAAACACATGGTTTTAGTATCGACGAGGATATAATTTATTCATGAATAAATTATACTAACTTCATACCAGTAAACGCTTTAGCATGTGAGATTAAATCACTCGAAGAGTATTAAACAAAATTACCCTACGTTTTTCCTAGCAATCAAATATTCCCAACCCGCAAACATATTCTTTCATAAATTAACATAATATTGTGTTGATCGGTGCTCTTTTATTTAAAAGGAAATAAACATGGGTTTATTAATATTCCCAAATTAATCCCCTACCTCGAAGAAGGCGTTCTTCGGTGTCGCGGTATATAGCGTCACAGTAGGCGGGCGTCGTTCTTTCAACATCGGGAAGGTTGAAGCCGAGGGTGGCATCGGCATTCTTCATTACTCATTGGAGGAAGAGGAAAACTCTCCAAGTACTGGGCGTCGTGCTTCACTGCTAGAATCCCTCCGCTTGAAGAAGTCGTCCCGAACTCCTCCCCCTGGCCTTTTTAAAAAAAGGAGTGGTGGGCTCGTTGTTGGCACACAAGTCGTAAATGGGGGATTTATGACATAGGGCCCCACTCACTTAATTCGCTGCGGTGGAACATTAAAAAGGGAGGAAGGATCCTCATTAATTAAACACGTTGGCATTTAATTAAAGAGAGGGAGGGAAGGTTCCTCAAAAACATGAGGGTTGACATGAATTAAAGAGTGAGAGGGTGTTTAATGGGGTATTAGGAATTTTAAAGAGGTGGAGGCTCATGTGGGCCCCACCCCACTTCCTCACAAATTCCTTTACCATAACTCATAAACCACTAGAGGTGTAATAAAAATATAATTGTAAAACAACTATATTTTTATTCCTCACATTTTTTAACATCTCATCCCAAGAAAACTAAACTCCAGAAAAAGTCTTCCTAAGAAAATATCGGCGTTGTGGTTTCATCGGTGCCCTCAGATTTCAATTCCGAGCACTAGATCAAATGTTAGAAAACCCGCTCGTTCGTTCAATGAACGTACCTGAGCTAAACTTCGGAAAATTATTCTGGGCACACCGAGCCTCGGAATCAGGCGCCATCAAAAATTGTGTACTCATAGAATTCCAAAGAAAATTAAGAAAAAAAAATTCCCTTGAAATCTATGGGTCTTTACATTACTCCCACCTCAGGGGTTTACATCCCCGTAAAGATACATCTCAAAATAGTAAAACAAAAGAGGGTACTGAGCACGCATCTGAGCCTCCACCTCCCAAGTGCTCTCCTAGAGGTTCCCGTGCTGCCACTAGAGGCGCATTAAAGGAATCAACTGTCCATTTAGGACCCGTTCCTGTCAATCCTCGATCTCCACCGGGACCTCCGAAAAAGTCACACCAGCATCAAAGATGTGAGTCGGGTCATGCACATATCTCGTCAGATGAGATACATGGAATTCTTCGTGCACATGGTGTAACTGAGGTGGATGGGTCAAGCGGTAAACCACCTCGCCTACCCTTTTGAGGACCTAGAAGGGTCCGGTGAAGCGTAGAGATAACTTGTCGCCCCGTCCAAATCTCTATAATCCACGTCAAGGTGAGACCCATAAGAAAACGTGGTCGCCATCCTCAAACTCTGTGGTCTCCGCCTCCTGGATGTCCTGAACCTTCTCTGGTCCTACAAGAGCTCCTAAGATTTCTTCTTTTCCAATAAGAGAAATCTGGTCTCATCCCCTGGATGAACTACGTTCTTTGCCTAATACAGTCAATCCTGACATGAATAATACTAATCCATGCCATGGATGACGTTGTAAGGACTCGACTCTACTACTATAAGATCCAACCGTTACTCTCTCCTCCAAGGGTCGAGTCACACTTTCGGCAGCAGTGTGTGGTCACTAGGTCTCCTCCAGTAGGAATCTCGAAAGTGAGGGTCAAGTCAACAGTTTTAACCGGAACCTCTTAGTACACAAAAATAGGGGAAGCAAATGTCATAATGAAAAGTTTCTTTTTTTATTGAAACTTAAGTACAAAGACACAGAACATCTACAAGGCCGGAAGAAACATGAACAAAAGTCTCCATGACTGGAGCTAGTCCCGCTCCTGTCCATTAGCTCTCAGAGCTCCATGGTCGTAAGCCTCAACTTCCTGAATCTGAGCTCTCCCATGTCCACCCATTCCCTACGGTCGGGGTGATCTTCCTAGTGGTGCTGGTGGTAGGGCCTCAAAGCATCGCCCACCACCCGCTGCTCCACCAGATCCTTTGCCTCGTCTACCTGCTCCCTGCGGACCGCCATGGTTGAACCTCTGCCTGGGAGGTCCCTCTACTGCCTGTTACTCATCTGCAGGATGAGTCGGGCAGTCTCGAGCCATGTGACCCAACCCGCCGCAAGAATAGAATTGTATGCTCCTCATGTGGCTAGCTCTCCTTCGTGTGCCCCGCACAGCCGAATCTGCATCCTGAGATTGCTCATCTAATGGTCTGGCCCACTTGGACCTCTGCGTCATATGTCTACTGCCAGCTGGAGAAGACTCTGCTACGGGTCGTCCTATGGAGGGTCCCAGTGCTGGTGACTGCTCGGTTAGAAAACTCTCCACTATAAGGGCTCTCTCCAACACCCCTGACTACATCCGAATGTTGAGGGAGATCATCGAAGCCCTGATCTCATGCCTCAGTCCCTGGTCGAAGGTCAGGGCCCTGAAGAACGGGTCTCGTACCATATCAATGGAGTAGCGCGAGAGATCAGTAAACCTCGCTGAGTACTGGTCCACGGTCATGCTGCCCTGCCTCAGTTGTAGAAACTATTGTATGCGCACCGCACGGAGGGTGGCTGGGACGAATTCCGAGCGGAAGATGCTCTCAAAGTCCGTCCAAAGAAGTGATGCATCATCGTGCACCTGGAGCATCAGCTCCACCATCTGCCTGCTGCCGCGTGCAGGAGACTCACTGCAAGGATCACCATGAGGTCCGCTAGTGTCCCTACTAACCTGAAAACTCGAACAATAGCCTCCAACCAATCCTCGGTTGCCTGAGGGTCCCTCTCCTCGTGGAACCTGGGCGGTCTCTGACGCTGAAACTCGTGCAGTGCACTAAGGCGACGTTCACTCTCAACGGCTGGGGCTGGTGGCATCAGTGGCTCGGTGGGTATAGGTACCGCTGGTGCCTCCACTATAATAGGGCCCTACACTGAGGCCTCATCGCTCGGTGGGATACCATCTCGTACAACACTCGGAACCATAGCTGGCTGCCATCATGGGGCCATCTTGAAAAGGAACAGGTGCACCATGGTTAAAACATTATACCTAGGGAGCTGACACAAATTAATCACAAAGAAAACTTTTGAAACACACATGAAATCATTGTTTTCATGCACCATGTCAGAAATCAGAAGTCAAGGTCCTGGTGTATGGATACGTTGGCCGCCGCACCAACACTGGACTCCCTGGACTGAAAACCACACTCAATACCCAGTTGTCACAATTGGTATTATAGGAGTTAGGTCCTACCGCAGAACTCAGGACTCTGATCTCCATACACCAGGACCCTGACTTCTGATTTCGGGCTGGGTGCATGAAAACATTGATTTCATGTGTGTTTCAAAAGTTTTTTTTGTGATTACTTTGTGTCAGCTCACTAGGTATACTGCTCACGAAGAGGGGTAGAGATGATTAGATGTAGCCTCTGAATCATCTCCTCTGTCGAACCCACGTAGGATCTAATTTTAGTATTCTTCACTGCCAAACACACGGAGGATCCATGTATAGTAGCCATTTTCGTCGAACCCACGGAGGATCCCATTACAATAGTCATCCTCGTCGAACCCACGGAGGATCCTAGTACGGTAGTCATCCTCGTCAAACCCACGAAGGATCCTAGTACAATAGTCATCCTCGTCGAACCCACGGAGGATCCCATTATGGTATTCGTCCTCGTCGAATCCACGGAGGATCCCAGTCCGGTAGTCTTCCTCGTCTAACCCACAGAAGATTCCAGTATAATCATCGTCGTCGTCACTGTCGCAGCCAGCTCTAGGGTTCCCGCACACAGCATGCTCGATTCTAGGAGGGTCTGCTCCACGAGCCAAGGGGGTCGATACATCAACTGACATGTATTCCGGATTTGATGTATCCCAAAGTTCCGTCGTGACAATAAGAACTCAACGCGAGAGACGGTGCGTCAATCAGACGCCCGGTCTGAGAGTTATTGGCTTTTTCGTCCTAGGGGCCCGGTTGGTTTTTAAGTCAAACCCTACCTGACCATACACCAACTGCGTCCAAACTTTGAGAGGAGTAATCCAGAAGAACCGTCTCACTAAGAGGAATCCATCAAAGTCGACGGCACGTCTATCGGACATCCGGAGCTCAAGTTATAAGTGTTTTCGCTCCGAGGGCCCGGTTGGTTTCGTGTTCGAACCAACCAGGCCATACCCAATGTTCTCCGAAACCTTGAGTGTAATATACCGAAATGACCATATTGATCCAAGGATCACATCACAACTGATGGTGCGTCGATCAGAGGTCTATATCCCATGTTACGGATGTTTGAACGAATTTGTCCGTTTTTAGGGGGGTTTGGGCCTAGACCGACCCGGCCCAAACCCCCTGGGTCGACCCGACCCGGGTCCGGGTCCAGCCCATTAAAGTGCGTCCCGGCACGGATGGCGCGGCCCGGCCCAGCGCGGGGGTCCGGCACAACACGGGCCGCCCGGCCTGGCACGGGCGGTCCGGCCCAGCGTGGCCTGCGCAGCCTGTCAGCTCGGCTGTTTCGGCCGAGCGGGAAACAGTGGGGAAGGCGTTGCCCCCCACCCTAGATTGAAACAGTGTGGCTTTAATGTCGATCCCTCCCCCAAAACCCGTAACTGATTTCCCGTTCTGGTCCGCCACGGCGGTCTCCTCCGGCGGTGCGCCGCTGCCGCCGGTCGCCACCGTCACTCTCTGTGGACCACCGGACGTGCATCGGTGGTCCGTTTCGGCTTCCGTCTGCATCTAAGGTCATTACGGGACCCAAAAATCACTACGGAGTCTTCAAATCGCCTATGCGGCCCGTTCTATCATCGCCCATCGATCCACACATCAATAAACAATTTGAGATTAAATCACTCGAAGTGTATTAAACAAAATTCCCCTACGTTTTTGCCCGCAATCAAATATTCCTAACCCGCAAACATATTCTTTCGCGAATCAACTTAATATTGTGTTGATCTGCACTCTTTTATTTAGAAGGAAATAAACATGGGTTTATTAATATTCAAAAATTAATATCGTACCTCAAAGAAGGTGTTCATCGGTGTCGCGGTAGACGGTGTCGCGGTATACGGGCGTCGTTACATCAACGTCGGGAAGGATGAAGATGAGGGTGGCATCGGCATTCTTCATTCCTCATTGGAGGAAGAGAAAAACTCTCCATGTGCTGGGTGTCGTGCTTCGCTGCTAGCATTCCGCCGCTTGAAGAACCCATCCCGAACTCCTCCCTCTGGAGTCCTTTAAAAAGGAGTGGTGGGTTCGTCATTGGCAGGAAAGTCATAAATTGGGTATTAATGACATAGGACCCCACTCACTTAATCCGTTGCGGTGGAACATTAAAAAGGGAGGAAGCATCCCCATTAATTAAACACATTGGCATTTAATTAAAGAGAGGGACGGAAGGTTCCTCATAAACTTGAGGGGTTGACATGAATAAAAGTGGTAGAGGGTGTTTAATGGGGTGTTAGGAATTTTAAGGAGGTGGGGGCTCATGTGGGCCCCACACCACATCCTCACAACTTCCTTTACCATACCTCATAAACCACTAGAGTTGTAATAAAAATATAATTGTAAAACAACTATATTTTTATTCCTCACATTTTTTAACATCTCATCCCAAGCAATCGCAACTCCAGAAAAAGTCTTACTAAGAAAATATCAGCACTGCGGTTTCATCGGTGCCCTCAAATTTCAATTCTGAGCATCGGATCAAAAGATAGAAAACCCGCTCGTTTGTTCAAAGAATGTACCCGAGCTAAACTTCAGAAAATTATTCCGGGCACACCGGGCCTCGGAATCAGCCGCCGTCAGAAACTGCGTACTCATAGAATTCCGAAGAAAATTAAGAAAGAAAAAATTTCTCTTGAAATTTACGGGTCTTTACATATAAAATAATATAAATTTTTTATATTCCCAAAAAAATAAAAAAATGAAAAATATAACATATTAAAAATTAATTAATACCTAACTATAATAAAATTAAAAATAAATAAATAAAATTTTCCGGAATTTAGGACAAGATATATTAAATGTATCGTGTTAAATTAAAATCTAAAATGAATACCAAAATTCAAATAAATTACATAAATATTTGGTGTGTGTTATTCTATATAAGATTTCATTAATTATGTAAATATTTCTGTGCGTTTTTTATATAAAAATGAATTAATTACATATATTTGAAATCAATATAACTCAGGTTTGATCAATGTTAAATTGAAAAATCAAACCGCATTCAATTATCTCCATTACTTAAAGCAATTAGTCATTATTTTTAACTCATGTTAATTTTTAATTATAAACCCTTATTCACTAAAAAGGTGATGATAAAGGGTGCCTTTAATCATTTCTAAAAATAAAATCACTAATAATGGGTACCCTTTATCAGGGATAAAAAAATGATGATAAATAATACCTTTTATTAGTGCTACAAAACACCATAATAAAAGGTACCCTTTATCGGTGTGTGTGTGTTTTAGCGCTGATAAAGGGAACCTTTTTCAATGCTCTTTGTTAGGGCTAATAAAGACCAGAGTTCTTAAAGGCTTGTTTTGTAGTAGTTAATATGACCTATTTCCACCAATTTAATACTTCCTCATCCTTGATGAGAACTTTCTCTTGCAATGATAGTGAAATTTCCATCTCCACATAGATGTGAAACACCAATGAGGACTGTAAGTTGTGGATTTCCGCGTCAACACAAAAAAAAAGTCTGCCAAATCTATCACCCGAACATTGGAGGATAGATGTATTGTAAAGAGGAATATGAAATATGGTAATATTAACTCACACAGCTGTTGATATTGAATATCGTTCAACATACACATCCTAGGTCCATTAGAAAAATTAATCTCAAATCATAAAACACCCAAACTATTTGGGGGGGATCCTAATCTCCATATGAGAATTGCTTGGAAAATATTTGTGACAAATCTGATTAAATATGGTTGTGATGTAATGACTAATAAATAAATCATCATGCGGTTTTTTTATCATGGAAAACCCCTCTAAGATAGAGGATTAAAAAATAATGGGGAAATTCCCTGAAATATCCACTATGAATTGGAGTATACAAAAAATCCAATTAATGCTCAAGCATTAATGTCAACGATGGAATAAAAACATTCATGAAAAATACACCCCAATATTCCTATGTCTTCTATAAAAAACATCTCGCCAATTCTATTCATGAAAGATCCATCTATGACAAAATGTATCCCTTGTATCAATGAAATTTTGCTACATTAGAGATCTTAATCCGTACAAGCATCATCATTTCACCATCTTGAGACACTCAAATGATTTCTCTCGCATAATATCTCCATTGTAATTTAACACTGATCATCAACTGGGACATTCCACCTGATCACCGATATCTGGAATACATTCAATATATGGCCCTGATCATTGATAAAATTATTGGTGCTATGCACCTGTTAAATGCTGAAGCACCGCACATGATACCATCGACGTGGTATCCCCCTTCCTTCTCTCATTGGAGTATATATTGAATAGCTTTCTAGGAACTTATACATGAGTACAAGTTAATTTTATCTTCATCATCAATTCACATAGCCTATTGCAAACATGGAAACCCTTTCACAGTTCTCTCTTGTTGGCTACATCATGCTATAATACCTTTTAAAATATGTCATTTCATCCTTTTATATTGATTCCAAGTCCATATCACTAATTAATGTAGTCAAAATTAAATTTTCCTTACATTAACATTGAGAATTAACTCTCCAATAATTTTGTAGAAAAATACTCTATTAATTTTGTGATAAATCTATTCATTAATGATTTTCTCTCTCTCCTCAATAAATTTTTGAATCATAAAAATATTCACCTTCCATACATTAAAGAATGAAAACATCTAACAAAATCAGTTGGAAATAAAAATGGTCGGCATCACAATAACCATCATCCTCTATAGAAAATATGACAACAACCTTTTTCACTACTGACCAAAAAATATATGCTCCCCATATAAAATAAATCCCAACGTTGATGTTTTCATCACATCTATATCTTCACCATCCTGTGGAAAAAGTAAAGAACCAAAAACATCTAGCTCGCTCTTAATAGTGATGACCACATTATTTGGAGAAACATACAAACTTAACTACTACCCCTGCTCAACATCCTCAAATAATACATGTCAATCACCACTCTCAACCTTATTTAATTCCAAAACCTTATTCTACTTAATTAATTCATTGGTGATCATCTAAAAAACATATATAATTCTCAAATTAAATTTTAAGCATGAAACATCCTCAGATACCACTTTTTTTCGAGAATCATGATCTTAGGATGAAAATTTCCTAAAAAATATTTGTGACAAACCCTATAAAATATGGAAGAGATATAAAGAAAAATAAATAAATTATCATGTAGGATTTCTATTGTTGAAAACCCCTATGATGTGAAGGATTAAAATCCAAGGGTAAATTCCAAGAAATATCCACTATGAATCAAATTATACAATGAATACAAGTAATGACTAATCATGAATGTCAATAATGAAGTAGAGAAAACCTGCATGAAAACCACACCCTGATAAAACTTTGTCTTCTTCGAAAAACATCTCACCGATGCTATGCTCGAAAGATCCATCTATAACAAAACATCATCCCTCTATCGACAATACATCACTACCTCAGAGATCTTCACCCAAAAATGCCTCAGTCTCACAACATCTTGCAACCGCTAAAGGATTTCTCTCCCATGGTCTCACCATCATAATGTACCTCCAATCATCAATGATGGTATGCCACTTGGTCAGCGCTATCAGAAAGGCTTTTGATAAATGGAACTGATCATTGATCACATTTCTGCTGCTCTACACCGGTTAAATATTGATGTGTCATACATGATACTGCTAACATAGTAACCCCCTTCCTTCCCTAAATGGACTACATCCTGAACATTTTTCTAAGAACCTATCATTGAGTCCAAGTTAATTTCATCATCATCGTCGATTCACACAAACTACTACAAACACAGCAACCCCTTCATGATTCTCTCTTTTTGGATACATCGTGTTGGTACACATTTTACAATATGTTATTACATCCTATTATATAGACACCAACTACATATCTACAATTAACAAAGTTGAAATTAAATTTTCCATCCATTAATATTTAGAATTAACTCTCATTAATGTTGGGAGAAAACTCTCTATTAATGTTGAGATAAATATCTCAATTAATGTTTTTATCTCTCTCCTCAATGAATAAATGAATCTGAATACAAACCATCCTAGACCATTACTTCGTGAAGTTTTCCATAGAGAATAGGTGGATACAAAAAACTCTCCTCAATATTTCCAATAATTCTAGAGGATATTTGACACCCCAAGAACTGAAAAAATCGTATAACAAGGATAGTGACAACCTCTGATGACTGAAATTCACCACCAAGGTCCATCGATGATAAATTCTTTCTTCATCTAGCTTAAAAATTGATAGATCCACCATTAGGAACCCCTTCTCCTAGGATGATCATTTGGGAAGAAATGAAATATCTAGAATGTAGGGGAGGCGAGTCAGAAGTGAAACCTCTACAGACCTGAGATAACATCTCTGCCAGAATTCACTCCCAATGCTCTGATCACCTAGGGGAAAGGAGATGAGTTATAAAATAATTTCAAAAAGACCCTTTGTGTGTATATTATTAGATAAGAGGGGGGCAGAAGAACCTTGAATGGCTTGGGTAGGGGTGTTATTGAAATGGTTGAGAAATTCAAAAAAGAGAGAGGTGTGAGGGGCACATTCTCTCCCAATCCAGCAGAACCCATTATAAATAAACATTATTCTAAATAAATTTGTTTCCACGTATTATATGGTTTTCTAAAAGTAATATTTATGAATTTTAGCAATTTAATATGATAAAAAAGGTATGATTTTTTTATTTAGAATTTCAATATTAACTTTATATGAATTTTTGATATTTTTCTAACAAATGATTTTTTGGTGAATAGTAAAAAAATATTTTTTTTATAAATATCATGAAATTTATAAAATCATTATGATATAATAATGTGTTTAAAATTTATTTATCCTTTCTTCAAAAAACTTTTTAAGGAATAAAATATAAATTTTAAAAATATAAATTTTAATATATAAAAATATATTTTCCATTTTGGAATGTAAATATCAATTTATCCTAAGAAAAACTTTTTTTAGTTATTTTCATAAACATGATTGATTTGAAGGTTCAATTTAGTTTTAGATTAATTTTAATGTAAATTAAAACTAATATTTTAATAATAGTCCAAATAATTTTGTGGGACTCAATACCATCCAAAAGTGGTGGGCTTAAATAAAAAAATCAATATTTTAACCCAAATATACACCCTCCTCAATTATAAATACCCATCCATTCTCCCATTACTCTCCACTACAATGTCCCTAAGCATAAAATACCTTACATTCTCTTCTCAAGAGCATATCCAAGGAGTTTTTATGGTTTTAAATTATCCTGCTGAAGCTTTGAGAAGCTACTCTGCAATGTAAGGTTTCATAACCACATCTCTCCTTTATTTTTTCACTATTTACATGTTATTTTCTTTTCAATGGTAATTTTTACTATGATTAATTATTATGAATTAGAAATAATATTTACTATTAGATACCACCATTACCTCTCGTTATATTACAATCATAAGATTTTATAATACTCAATCATCCCCATATCTGTAACAAATATAAGAAATTTTAAAGTAATGAGGGTGTGGTTTCATCCTCATGAAATTCATCTATATATAGAAAAATGTGGTTAAAGGATTTCTATCTATTTCACCTTAGGGTAATAACTCTAAAATGTGTGGTTGGGTGTTAACTCAACTTTCACTCAGTGCATGACCAGAGAGTCTTACCATACACCTGGTTTGACACTCATAGGGGATTTGATTTGGATAATTTGTGAACTCTTTACAAACCATAATGAAGGATTATTTTATATTGATATCCCCGTATAATGAAATTACACTTCACTTATATGTTTTTATCATTCCTTTGAAAATGGATCTTTCTATTTTATTTTGAATATCCTATTATTTTTAAGTTGATTGTGGGATATTCACCTATATGTAAATATTTTATAATTTTATGGGTAAATATTGATACTCCTAATATTTATTATTTATATATAGAGAATTATTGATTTATTATACATTTTTATTTTTGTGGTTCTATATAGAAAATTATGATATATATTTATTATCCATTTTCTTCATATGATAAAATCATTTGAATTATTCTTGGATGAGTAGGACCTAAAATTATATAACCCCTTGATGCATTTATAGGTACCATGAAAAAAACATGTTGGGTATTTGGTATAATCCTTACCCGTTTATGTCTGTTTTCTTAGCATGATTCCTCAAAGGGATGTTCATGATGTCTGTAATTATACCATCCATCACTATCAAATCATTTAGTTTTATATCTGCATTTATTTACTATTATGTAATCCATGGATATATTAATTTTTTGGAATTTTTTTATTCCTGATTTATTACTGATTACACCATTATGTATGATAAATTCATTTATACTTTACCCCTTACTAAGAACCTAAGACCACTAATTTATATTTTTTTTTCCATTTACATAAAAAAAAGAGGATCACTACATGTGACAAATGGATTTTAAAGAAGAAATAATAAATATTGCATGTTTTTATATGATTTTTCTTCAGTTTTTAATGTAATGTAACATTATTTAATGTATCTAATTTTTGAGACCACAAACAGTTAGATCTTGTGCTATATGTATTTTTTAACATTGTAAAAAAATAATCTCTGGATCTGGGTTGCTAGCATTGGGATATTATAAAATTAATTTTTTTGGAAAAAAAATTAAAAGGAAATCGATGGAGGTGGTGAATTCTAGTTGGATAGAATCAAAAAGGAAACATTGGTTTTATGGGTTGTTGTGGTAATTAAACCTAAAGAAAAAAGAACTACAAAAACAATAATAGATCATGGTCCCATAAATTGTTTCTATTATCCTTATAATCATAACATCAATATTGATACTTATATGACATAGTGAAATGTAATATAGTATAAATAGAATTTCAAATGAGTCGTATGTGGTGAAATGAGAAAGAGAAGATCAAAAAGTTTTTCATATAAAATAATTAATAAGCTACACAAAATTGATTTATATATATATATATAAGAAAAATATTATGTGGAGGTCATGAATGGGATAGGGGGTAAACTACATCAAAATGGGGTGAGAGAGAGATATTTATTTGGAACATGAGAGGGGGTATTTATTGGGAGAAGGTGAAGAGATGATGCGGTTAGGGGAGAGTTTTGTTGAGTGGAGGTAAGGATGCTAGGTTGGAGGAGTGGGGGAGGTCTTCATTATGAAATAGTGGGGTTTTATTGGACAAAATCCCAAATAATCTCATAATTATACCTTGTATATGTCATAATATTAACTGCACACTTTTCGTGGTTAATATTTGTATTTAACAACATGAATTTAATGCATGTTACTATTTTTTATGAAATTTATAAAACTAAAATACATAAAATATGTTTTGTTAAATATTATTTTTAACAGAATTTATATTTTTTTATTGATAAATATAACTTCTAAAAACATCCACATAAGTGTGTGGTTGACATTGTATTGTTAAAATTCATTTTTCATATAGGGAGTTGAGTGGGGTTTTCAAGAGGATATTCTTACTAAATGTGATTTTCATTAGAAAATCATTTGTAATATCCTGAGATATGTCTCAATGTTTACCTATAATATTAATTTTAATAGTGATTTCAAAAATTGTATTTTTCCTACAAGAGGATTGACCCAAGGATATCATGTTTGTACTTGTATTTTTATCATAAAATCTGATGTTCTCCCTATTGTAATCACAAATTTATTTTAATAGGGGACGATTCAAAGTGTTAAGGATTGTATAAAGGTCTAGTTATTTGAAATATTATTTTTTAGATGATTGCTTATTATTCCCTTGGTCCACATGAGTGGAATTGTACCATATTTCTAATCTTAGTCATAGTAATTATAATTTATTATGTATAAATTAAGATTCTATAAGTAAATGAATTACCTTAGAAATGTTTTTCTTCAAGATAGAAATATTGGATTATTTTAAATTATTATAGTTCAATATTTTAATAAATATAAAAAATAATTTATAATTCAAGTTGTTATTAGATGATCATAAAATGACGTGTTTTCATCAGTTATAGAGAGAGTATGGAAACAAATTACATGGTAGATGGGGAATGTTTTATGACAGGAAAGGAAATGTTTTTTAATTTAAAAAGTAGAACATGTTATTCTAATAAATTTTATGTCAATATTTAGGCTTCTAGACACACTCATTGTCTAGATTAATTCTATGTTATGAAATTTTTGGTGGGGACTAGTGGATAGAATGTGTAAAATGAATTTACCTTTTTGAGATGTGATATATATTCTAAAGGATGAAAGTGATATGGGTTTTTACAATATGGGTCCTTTTAACACTAATCTCTTCACTAAGAAGTGTTAGTGATTTTTCCTTGTGTTCTTGTTCCACTACTATTCATGTTTAAAAAAATCACAAAAAATGATTTCTTTTAGGAATATATTAGTCCATGGATGAGTTTTTTTATTATTTACTATGTTGGGATATAAGAATATTTTGATGGATGGATTTTATTGTAAAATTTTTAATGTATTATTAGTAAATATTTGGAGAGAACCTTTGTTTTGGGGAGATGATAGTAGATTTTATATATAGGATATTAATTCAATTTTGGAGGATGTTATTTTTTGTTACATTATAGAGAGGATTTTTCAGGTTAATGTTTTGGTAAACAAAATTCATTTTCTAAATAAGGGGATATAAGTGTGATTATGACAATTCTTATCTGTAAATTGATGGTTAGATATGGGTTGTATAAGCCATTTATTTTCGATATTATGTATTTAGTGAGTCTAGGGAATCTGATGTAAATAGATAAAAATGATCTTGGAGCTAATGTGGTTTGGGAGAAGATCTGGTTGATAATAATATTTATAATTTATCATATATTTTAGTGGAAATTGTGAAAAATGTTCTTCTAGTTAAAGATGTTTTGTGAAAAATATGTTTTGTTATAAAATATTTTATCAATATAAATAATAAATCATATAAAAATAATTTTGATCCAATATTCATTTTCATGAGTGTTAAGACAACAATGAATAAATAGTATAAGGTTATTTCACAGTTATTAGATGTGCTAGTTTCAATTATGGGTTGTTTTCCAGGTGGTCTAATACATTTAATTCTATGAGTTTACCAGAATTTCAATACCATTTCTTGTTTCATTTAGATATGGTGAAATATGAATTCCCAAAGTGTTGGATTTTATTTGTTTTCAACATGTCAATATGTTTTTATAAAAGAAAAGTGATGATGCATGGAGGATTGTTATTGATTAATTCATATAAGACTCATAGTGGTGAGTTAACATTAGATTTCATGATTGGTAAGGAAACTAATATCAAAAATTGATATAGTTTTTAGGATAAAACATAAAAGTATTTGGGGGATAGATTCAAGTCCCTTGGATATTAAAAAATGTTAATTTTATGATTTAGGTAATGCATTTTATGTCAATGAAAATTATTATTGGTGGGAGTGTCATATAAAACATATTTTATTGGAGTTTTATGATCTAACAGGATGAGGAGATTAAAAGAAATTATTTAGATGGAGGAGGATAGCTTGAAGATCGATGAAATCATATAAATAAAAATGATTATTGAAAATGGTATGAAAATGTTACAATAATATTTAATATTATGCCTATGAGATTATTTTTGATATATATTTATCATCAGGAATTCCTTGATAAAAAAATTGGGTTTTAGATTGATTTGAGTAAATATTTGTATCACTATTATATAGATGATGATTTTAAAAAAGTTAATGGAATTATCGATATGTGTGAAACATTTTATCAATAATGATAAATATTGAAGAAATTAAAATGTAAATTATCCAATTGTAAGAAATTATGTCCACCATGTATTATTTTTGACACGTGTGAGATGTTTTGGAAATATAAAAAATGAAATTCATGCACATTAAAGAGATGTGGCCAGTGTGTAAGAGAATTATTCTATGTGGAAGTGAATTGGCTAATATGTAATACATTTCATTTACACATAAGTGAAATATTTCTCTCATATGATGTTTTCCTATATGAAATTAGAGGACCACTTATATGATATTTTTCTTTGATAAATACTAATAATTTAAAGAAATATATAGTTTGGTGGGAGGAATCTGTCAATGTTTCTTCTATTTACTTCATATATTAAATAGTTTAGTATCAATTTAATTATCATGATCAAATATTAATATTTATAAATATAAGTTTAACATTACAAGGTGGATATTTTATATAGAAAAGATGCATGATGTCATGTATGTGTAGATTTTTAATGATTTAAATAAGTAGATTTTTTTGGAAATGGAAGACTTGATCATTGGCCACATGGACAATGAAAAATTTAGAGTATTTTATAAATTAAAAAGAAATATTATAAATTGAATCTAAAATTATATAATGATAAACAAAATATAAAATTATTTTTAACCAATTTAAAAATTTATATGATTTTGCTGCTGATGTTCAAGGAGTATTGAAAATTCTATTGTAGAATATAATAATTTTCAAGATACTATTGGGATAATATAAATATGATGAAAGTTAGGAATTGATTTTATAAGTGGTTTAAGATTACTCATGAAATTTATGAGTGTGATAATTCTGAGGAATTGACATCTCGAGACATCCTAATATCAAATAGATATAATGATTAAAAAAATAAATAGATCTTTTGATAATGGATAAGACTTACTTTATAAGTGATTTGAAGGAAGATAAAGACCCATATCATTCATGATCTAGATCAAGTATCAAGATTAGTTGTATACATCATCATTGTTGGCTACTGATACTCTTGAGGGTTTTTTACATGTGTGGACCAGTTGATCTAGTTTATTTATAGAGTAAGATCATATCATGTGGTGTAAAGGAAACCATGAGTTGAAGGATTTATTCTTGTTTGTGTAATGACAATATATTAGGGAGTGTGAAGCTACGTAATTATTGGTATTTTTTATTTTTATGTGAATTTTATTTATTGGAAAGCTAATATGACTTGATATAAATTATTTTTTTTAATTCTAATTCTTGGTCGTATTCATAAAGTTCTTCAATAGTATATACCAAAAATAATCACATTTTAAATGATATTGGGGAGGAAAAAGTTCTTTGAAAAATGTAAAAGAACATTTTGTTCCAAATTAGTCCAAGCAAGACACTAATGCTTCCAAAAATAAAAATTATAAAGATATCCATCCAAAATATCCATTTATGTCAGAAAAAATATTCAAATATGACTTTTAAACAAATTAATAATCATTTAGTGAAGTTAATTATAATATTTTTAAACCTATATTTAAATTTTAGGATTTTTAAATGAGTCTTTTTTCTTTTTTGGGCCACATTTCAAGTATGAGTTACTAAAACAGAAAAGGTGGAGATAATTTTAAGAGGATTTCAACTATATATATTTGTTATTATTTTCTATAAAATAGATTTCAAATAACATACATGTATGAATGAAGTTAATGAAAAATTAAAATATTTAAGGGTTTAAAACTTTTATATTGAATCATCAATAACTATGAAGAACCAAAAGACAAAAAAGACCCACATGTCATGAATATTTCCAATATATTTTACTTTTTCATCAACACAAAGGTCACTAATGTGAATGATATAATATTCCTGTTTTTTAAACTAAAAAACAATAGAAACAAAAAAATAAAATATCAAAGATAGGCAAGAAAATATTGCTCGTGAATTTTAGACGGTGTAGTGTTGGGTTGAAAAAAAGGGATGGGTAGATAAAGAATTGATATTGCATCTATGGAAAACCTAGTTTCTTTTTTAAGGAGAAAATGGGTGGTATTTGGTGTTAAAACTAACCCACAATATATTAAATATACAAGAATCTTATTCCAAAACTATTTCCAATTGTTTCCACAATTTTTAATTCCATTCATGGTTGTCTTTATGTATTTAAAAACTCATTCAATTCATATTAAATTGGTAATAATATATGTATATATATTTATATATATATTTATTCTCACTCTAACATATGTTTTTTTTAATCAAACAGGGGTGGACCCCTTTTTATTAAGAAAATAAACCTTTTTTCTAGGTTAAGAGGTAACGCATAACATGACCTAGAGGCCTAGAGAGAAGGACTAAGAACATTCTTAACCTGAAGGCATAGTGGCCTAAAAGCTGAATGTATGGTAACCCATTGACTTTAACGATTTTTATTATCTCTTTAGCAATCATATCAACACCACCCCCTTCTTAATACAATGCACACATGGTACTATGCGTGACTGTTGTGTTGCACCCCCACCAATGCTATTGCACTATATTGGATCGATGCACTACAAGATGTGGGACACTCAGGGTGGACTAGTCTTCACGGCATAGGGTGATAGATTATGGATATATTTTGGGGATAAGTGGAGGATTATGGGATTCTATAGTGCAATAAATTGTTAAAACAATGTTATATGAAGCATGAACTCTTACTTAGACAACACACCCAATAGAGGTATGTGATGAAAAATCCACACAACAACACACTCGGGATGGTGCATAGAATTTGGGGATTTGTAAACATAGATCACTAATCTAACTTGTATAATGATAATGAAATAATATAGAAGTGAAAAGGGGAAATTAAAATGATCTTTACAAAATAGATAGAAAAAAAGCATTAGTTCCCTAATACAGTCATGAATGAAATAAAAATATCATGGGGTGGATATTTATATCCAAGGGGTGGCACAATAGTCAAGGGTCTAATACCCTAATGTCATAAAGGATAAACCAACCACGTCCTATTAAAGTGCAAATGATAAAATCTCATGAAGCTGTTTGAGAAATGTATCCTAGCAATATTGACTTTGGGGAATCACTTGGCTCCAAAAGTTAATATCTTGACATTGATTTCATAGGCCCCAATAAATGACTTTATTGTCCCCATGGATAAATTTGGTGATTCTCTAAAGTTTTTGGGATTGTAAATTACTTCAACCATTTTTCTTGGGATTCACACTTCTCATTTGGGATTAAATAAGAGTGAAAATATGCTCATTTTCCCCTTACATGCATGCACATGGTTCTGGGACTTTTAATGTAAAAAATATAGGCTCCCATAGTCACTTGTAGTGTATTTAATCTTCCTTTAACTATTGGTACATGGAACTACACCTTTGAACTTAACAACGATTCAATGCCATCCACTGGAAAAGGATGGCATCATTCTCCCTCACTTGAAAAGGATTATTCCTTGACTCTTCATCATCAACATCCAAATAAACGAAAGGATTAGAAAAAATTTACATTAAAAACAGAATCATACTCATCTTTTAATGAGATCTTGTAACAAATCATATCAAGTTCTAAATATGGTCCATCACCATGTATCTTGATCTTTGACTTCTGTTTCTTTCGAAACCACCCCAGCTTCTAATATTTCTTATGGTATTTCCTAACATTTCATTTTACTTAAGTATTAATACTTTCTTATTGGGGAAATAAAACTTTATCACTAGGGTTAAGGAGGATAAATCTGAAAGGATTTCCATATGGATAAAATTTAATTTAGAACCCTCTCTCCTTTTGTAAGAAATATCTGATTGTTGTAGACACTCCTTCAAGTTCTTTAGACCCATCATGTTGTTAATGGATCTTTGAATTTATTATATCTCTCTAACAGGTGGAGAACATGGTGGAACCTCCTCAATAATGAATCCATCGTACACTTGTGAAAAATATTTCACAATATTTGAAAATGATAATATTAAGTCATTATTGTTAAACATCACATATTTTTACATATGTACTAAAAGGTTTTTCTGAGAAATCAACGCATCCTTAACCTCACACTTTTTTTCCAAAAATGCACTTTTCTCCTTTGTCAAATATTTTCTTTCCTATTGATTTTTCTTTGCACTCTTTTTTGTTCTCTCATTTTCTCCTTTATGCTCTTTCTCTCCATTTTCTATTTTCTCATCTTTTCTAGGTCACCTATTTTTTATTCTCTCTCTAAAATTTAGTCTTCTAAAAAGTGTTTGGGGAATATCAAGATGAGGGTTATATATTCCCCTTGGAGTAAGAAAATAATGAAGGTTTAGAAAACCATCATGTGTAACACAACAATCATATTTCCAATGTAGTTATTGTAGCAAGTGGCATGCCTTCATTAGCACAACATCACATAAGACCTCACCTTTTTACATACCAATGGTGAACAATATATTCACCTTTTTGGTAACATGTTGTTCTCTAAAATCATTCAACCATTGAATTCGATATGGTTGTTGATGCTTCAAAAATGGATGTCCCAACTTCTCATCCAACTCGGTGCTTGCCACATTGCTATAACTCACCCCATCAATGATGACACCGAATACCTTCCCATTTATTTTGAACTGGGTATAGAAAAGGATATCCCTTTTCTCTTTCTTAGTAAACAACTTTTTATCAATCAAAACTAGCCTTGTGATAACAAGAACACCTTGTTTAAAATATTCTTAATTATTGATTTTTGAGGAATCCTCTACCTCTTCCTATGATATATCACCATCGGTCTCCCATTCTCCATACATGGTGATGATCATGGTGTTATGATTTGGGAATTCACTAGAAATGTGAGCTCTTTCATGACATCTGAAACATTAATTATGTTGGTTCCTCATTTTGTTATCCTTAAAAGTTAGTTTCTTAGGTGAACCTTTTTTTAATTTTATGATTCTCTAATATACATCCTCGAATTTATCCATAGTGTGAATGGGGTAGTGGTTTGACTAATATTTCTTTTTGAAACTTGATGCTCAGTCTCAGTGGCTTGGATGATCATATCTTGTATCTGTTGGATTTGTATAGCCCAATCCATTTAGGATAATTTTTGGGGAATATGATTCCTTCTCATACTATGCACCAGGTTGAAAAATCTGCAGGTTGAGCTTTGTAGTGAGCTTGTTGGGGGTTGCAGGGCCAACGCGACCCTGCTCCAAGGGTCTGGGTGGCAAAGGCCCCCTACCCAAATTTTGGGGACACTGTAGAAACTCTGACCATTGTAGTAGATCTCACTGACTAAAAATGATAGGGAACTGTAGCAGGTCAGGATTTGGACTCAACATTACTATAGCAACATATAATTCTAGCCACTAGCCACTATAGCACTCTAGACTTGTGTGGTTGTGGCATTGTTGCAATGCGGGCTTCCAGATGCCTTTCACTAGAGCGATGTGGACTTCCTATGTGGTTGGTGGAACATTGGATATTCTTCCTCCATTTCTAGCCCATTTCAATGTAGGTTTTCTTGTGCGATAAACTCTGAGATACTCCCTATAAATTATACTCCCTAAACTAGTGAAACTTTTATCTCTCTATGGACATAGGGATCATTTTTTGAACCTTGTAAGTCACTATGTCTAATATCTTCTTCATTTTTTTCATTTATTTTCCATTCAACTATTCTGTGAATAATTGTTTCTTGTCTTTGTGACTCCCAACGTTTCCACATCAGTATCTCAATGCAGTGGTACATCTCTACTTGATTGGTAATATCCTGATTGATCCCATGTAAAAATAGTATCATGGTTGCCTTTGAATTCTCCATAATATTTTCTCGGATCATAGAAATTTTCATATTGTTTTAGTAATCTTCAACACTCTTAATCCATTGGGTAGGCGATTGATGTCTTTTTGTGGAGATCTCTATGGTATTGTGAGGGAAAAAACCATCTCCGCATGTAAAACTTCATGTCTTCCAAAGTGTTGATGGGATGTCCACCATAAAAATATTTCTCCTTTTGTATTTTATCCCAAAAAATTAAAGCATAATTATAAAATTCAAGGGGTGAAAATGTAAACTTTTTCTCCGTAGAATATGCATGGTGTGAAAGCACCTACTTGATAAGAATCTCCCACTCCATGCTTGCTTCCATATCAATTTTCCCTTGAAATAAAGGGACCTTCACCTTGATCCCGCTAAGTAGGGAATCATCATGTGGTCTTTTTGGCCTCCTCCAGGTAGTTGGTACAACCTCTTCCTTTTTTGGACATCCTCGAAATCACCATAAATGATTTCCATCTCATCCTTCGTGATATGGGGGAGACATGGTGCCAGAGAACAGTGTGGGTTATCAGGGATCATCCTCAGGCTTGATTGATTCTCCAATTTATCATTCCTCTCATGTAGCACACCCAACTTCCTATTAATAAGCTTCTCAAAATGGATCACCAAAGGTTTAAGTTAGATTTATGTATCTTCTATGTAAGAGACCTACTTTATATTCCTTCATCACTAGAATGTGTTCTTCTCTCCATGTATTCCTCTTCCATGATATGTAATAAAAACACTAACACAAATGGGGAGAAACAGACATGATGATGCAAACACTACCAAATGAGAAGATAAAAACATACACACACAATATGTACACACTCATTCACAAAATATCTACACACTTGCACACAAAATGATACACACTCATGATTATTTTTGCCTATTTCTCTCCACTCTCAACACACCATTAAAATATGAAGCTCTTATGAAATCTAATGACTTGTTTGGGGTAATGACGTGCCACTAATACTTCATAAATCAATATTATGTTGGGGTATAGTTTAACACAGCCTTTTTGATTGGTAAAGGGGTTAGAAAATTTTTTTGGGTTGAAAAAAGGAAAAAATATAGGTAAATGGTGGAAAATGGTATATGGGTGAAATACAGTGGTTTTTCTTGATTGTTCAAGATAATAAATTTTAATAATAATATAAGCGAAATATGATATTCTGATAAAGTAAAATGATGGATAAAGTGACGTATGGAAATGAAAATTTCTAATAATGTAAAGCTTGAAGAAGTAATTGTAGAATCTTTTTTTCTTTTCTTTTTTTGTCAAATATCCCCAAATGATTTGTTCTTAGATTTTTAAATAACATGATATGAATAGATAGTAAATGGTTTTTTTAAAATATCTCAAAGAAAGGATGTTCATAGTTTTGAAAAGAAATAAATGATGAGGTGAGAAATTTTTTTTAGATAGAAATCTCATATAGTGAATTGAATGTTAAACTAATATGGATGAATAATTGGATCAATGTAATATATTTCAATCATGCCAACATAGGCCAAATATGGATGTTTTCAAAGAAAAAAGTGATTTTGGTCTTTTATTGAATTGATGGATAGTAAGGAAACTTAAGAAGAGTGATAGATATAAGGGATAAAAAGGGTGATATATTTCTACCATGTCAACCGAAGCATTGATACCTACTAATGCAAGTCACTCAGGGTGGCGCAATCTTCAAGGAGTAGGGAGTCAGATAAGGGATATGGTTCAAGGATAAGGGATGGATGATGGTATTGGATAGTGGAAACACGTAGTCAACCAACGCTTTCTAGAGAATGACCTACTAATTACATGAAAAACTCAATGAAGTGATGTGATGGCCAATCCACACAACAACACACTTGGGTTGAGGCATGGAATTGGGTGTTTTGTTATAATGGATCACCAATCTAACTTATAAATAGACAAGACAATAATGCACAGAAGAAAAGTGGGAAATCGGAACAATCCCCAATAATGGAGAGAAACAAATCATAAGCTCTCTATTATAATATTGAATGAAATACAAATGTCATTATAGTGTCTATTTATAGGGGTGGTACAATACTGAAGGGTATAATACCCTAAAGTCAAAAAATCTATACCTACCTTGTCCCCATAAAGTCAAAAGTATAAAGTCTAATGGAGAATCTAGAAAACTGGACCACTAATAATGACTTGTGGGAATCACATGGCTGCAAAAGTATAAATCATGACTTTGCATAGCCTACTAAAATTGACTTTCTTGTCCCCATGGATGACTTGGGGGTTATCTAAAGCTGTTGGGATACTGAATTTGTGAAACCATTATTATGGGGCTTCATGCATCTTATATAAGCTTACATCAGAGTTATAATAAGCTCATTTTACACTTCTGTGCAAGTGCTTTGGGTTTGGACCTTTTTAATGTAGCGAGATGAGTTCATGTTACTGCTTTTAGTCTTATTAATGCTCATTATATCATTGGACCTTGAAACTCCAACTCTGCATATATCATAAATTTAATGTCATCCATCGGCTTCACATCATGACAATAGGGGCACCCCTTCATACCATAATAGAGTGTGGGAGGACGGTTGAATAACCACTTTCACCAAATTTCTTTATCTTTCGACCTGCCCACCTGACTGTGCTTGCATGGTGCCTGGGTGGCACCAAATGTGTCGACATGCTTGTGTTACCAGCAAAATGTGTCAGGCCACAATCTGGTCACCCCATGAACCTACTTTATCTTGATTACCCGCTAGAAGACCTAATGAAGAGGTGCCTGGAAGGTCCAAAAGCAATTGGAAACCAAGCCAGAATTGATCTGTCGTCCCTGCACTGCCACCTGACATGATCATCCACACTAGCCAGCAGACCCGTCCACCATCACCACTGGCTCTGATTCACCACGACCATGGATCACTAATCCAAAGCCTACGTTATGTGTCCCTACAATAACACCACTAGCAGTCTGACTTCCACAACCCGATATAGATCCGGAGTAAGGCCACCTGGGACACTCGTTTCTCGGTCTCCCCTCTGAAACCATAAATGTAGAAGATGATGGGAAGAGGAACAACAGTGTACAAGCAAAGATGAGAAACAGATGAGGAGAAATAGGGCCAGAATAGCAGACACAACGAGAGTAGGTGATAGGAGGTGAATGACGCAGAGAAGAACGACTAAGATCAGATCTGCAAACATTTTCTCCCCTCTAACCCCAGCATCTGGTCCACCTTCGGCATCAGGTCCACCAAGTTAAAACCAACAACAAAAAATCATCATCACTCCACCTATCCAAAAGAAGAAGACAATGAATAGTGAAATGGTTGATGGGATATGGGAATACCTGGGAAATGGACATGAACTGGGAACCGGGCACTGGGAAATAGGCAATGGGCATACCTGCTCTTACAAGAAACTAGATCTTTTGGGCATACCTAGGTAATGGAAATGGAGATGAACTGGGCAATGGTAATACCTTCTCTTACCAGAAACTAAAACATTAATGATTGAATTGATGCTGGAAACGTGGATAATGTCACAATTCCATGAATTTTTTGAGAATGTTTTACACCCATTATCATCCATTTACAAAAAACATTATTTATGGGAGGATTCAATTAACCTTGAACTTGCAAAAACTAAACAAGTACCTTAATATACTTTCTACAAAAACTCTTAGAGACACAAAAAAGTGTAAATTATTAACAGTCATGATAGAAACCAATAAGGACACTATCAAAAATAATTACCTATAGACTACGATAAGAGGATTATTTAACAAGAAGAAACAACAACCATAAGATAATCTGACTGGAGACGACAACCAGAAGATAATTTATCCTGTGACCACAACAAGAATATATAACCAATGACCACAAAGACATCCCTAACACATCGTATAAAAAACCAGTGAGCACAACAATTGAAAAATTACTAAAAGTACCAGTGGGAACAAAAAAATTACAAGTGACCACATTAACAGAAAATAATCAGTGACCACAACTGAAATAACAACACATGATATAAAAATAACCATATGATTATCTAACCAATTTCCACAAACCATTGTTAATGATTCTATTTTCAATTAAGAGATAAACATAACACAAAATTATATAATCTAGTAACACTACATTAATAATCTATAAAATATGATTTCAATTTTTAGTGACACTACATATCAATTGAGAATGACACCTAATTCAATAGCTAAAAAACCATTTAGTACAATGAAAAATTTTAGGCATTAAGGGTGGAGTTAAAAGGATGTCTTGAATGAAATTTTCAAATTGTATGAATATTACTAGGGGCTTATCGAAGATATTTTGTTTTTATTTTATTCTCTTGCATTATTATTCTAAATATTAAGATAAAATAGTGAAATTGTAATGAAATAGAGATATTTTAATTAAACTAAGATTTGTATATATAATGAAAATATTTAAACATCAGTACATTGAGTGAAATGAATTCTGTTAATCTATTGGATTCAAGTCTCAGCATTTAAAAATATACCTCATAATGAAATATAAATGAACTTCTGATGCATACATTTAATATTATAAATTTACTATAGTTGTTATTAAAAACACTTAGCAAAAAATGTTTACAAAACTTGAACGAATATGATATCTTCCTACTTTTCTATACTTTCAGATACAAAACAATAACCCTTCATATATTTTTTTCTTCAATGGTTACTAAACACCAAATAAAGGCTTCAATAGAATGTTTTAATCAGATTTTAACAGTACCTATTAATTAACTCAAAAATCAACCCTAACAAAGGATCATAGAGGGGTGGAAGGAAATCTCATAGGAATTATAGAATTAGTGGTAGGAAATATTATGTGGTATTAGTACTGGTAATAGCATATTTGAGGAAAGAGGCATTATAGACTTCATGAATAGGTTTAAAGGGGGTAGAAATTTAGAAAAACAATATATCAACTGAAAAAGAAAATATAAATGGATTTTCATATTTATGTATTTTTTATTTCATAATTTGAATCACTAAATGATTATTAAATGAAGTTAATAAATGTTGTAATTGGAGTTCATTTATTCACATATCTAAATCAAACTGGTTAAAAAAATTCATGTACATCATTCAATAAATACATTTTATTATATATACACGAAATGCATAATCTATTTTCTTATTTATGTAAGATATTACATGAGAATTGAAAAATATTGTATACTGAATAAGGACATTATTAATAGAATCTAAAGAATTTATTCTGTTCTAAGAAATTAGGAAAACATAATTTAGAATAAAATACAATTTGAGTCTATTTGAAACACTTCATAAAAAAGGACTCTAAAAATTTTTACTTATGAGAATCATTTTGAAAAAAAAATGTAGTGATGTTTCTTATATTTATATTTAAAAATTGGAAATTAAAATGTCTATTAAAACTATAATTGTAAGTGATAGGATTTCAATATATCAATAAGAATTTTAGAAATAGTTTTACAAATTCATTTTCTAATGTAAAGTAATAGGATTTTATTTCAAGAATTATTCATTACTACTTGTGGTAGTGAACACTTATGATAATAAATATGTATGTAGTTATAAGAAAACAGTTTTTGTCAAAAAATTAGAAAAACAAATAATATAATAATGTTACTTTTCTATAAAAATTTAAAATTTCATGATGATTGTAGTTACATATAAACATTCATTGATATCAAATAGAGTTTTTTTGTTATGAAGTATTATGGGAGTCCAATAATCACTCGCAATAGATGTAGATTTCGGTTTGATAATATCGGTAGAAAACACTGGTTTTAAGCTGAATCATAAGAGAAGTAATAAAAAAATAAATGAACATTAATTATTTAAACAATATTTAAGCAGTTTCTTCAATTGATCTGAAGCTGAAGAACATAAATAACTAAATAGATGGAAATTATTTTTGTATAATGTATTCAAGTATGGAATTTTTACAGAATAAATTTCCTTGACTAGAACATTTCTAAAAATGGAGTGAAAGGGTTGAATATTAATTTTACAGCATTCAGGCTTGTAGTAATAATTACAAAATCTGCAAGACAACACATGAAAAATATAATTGAATATCAATTAAGGTGTATGAAATTGCGGCTAAGAATTTAAATATTGATATTGGTGAAAACATCCCACTGAGTCATTTCGCATGAATTAGTTGCATCACTAATGTAGTTTTTGGCTGTGAGTTTTCATACAAGAACTCATTTATTCAACAAAAGCATCCCAGATAGTTCAAATTATAGTTAAAACATTCAAAAATCGTATTATATAGAAAATAATAATGTTCAAATAAACTGTAAAGTATAGGAATGTTGAGAAAAATATGAAAATTAAATAGTCTTTCATTCTCTAGAACAATGTGCATCCTTTTACCTGTCCTTCCTCTCAAGGTTTCATTGCCTAATACTGATGTAGTTATCCAACAACATCAAGAGGAACATGTTAATTAGATGTGAATGAAAAATTACAGGCATGAAATTATATGAAATTATTATCTATAAATAGTAGTTTACTATATTTTCAATAAGAGGAATTAGTTTAATTCACATAAAATTTTAGCCAATATTTCATATTATAACAATAAATCTATAGAAATGAAAAAAATTTGGAAAAAAAGTTATATAATTTTGAAAAGATCAACGGAAAACTCGATAATATTTTTTTATGAGGTAATTTATAAGGAATACTATCTTATCGTTGATCTGGAAACTAATAGTCCATTAAGGATAGGGGTACATTCTGGAAATCAAGGATACATGGTTTCTAGACCAATAGGCGGTCTCTCTATGAGATTGGGGTTTTTATTCTTCATTTTGTCGGTACACCTATGATTAATTTAATCTGAAAGTATAAAACCAACTCTATGACTCATTTTTTTTAACAATATATAATCAGAAAGACAATTCTTGGTTATGTGAGATGCTTGTGAGCTTGAAATTTCATATTTCCAAATATGAAGTAAATAAATCCCTAAATCTAGGGAATACTAAATCTATAATGATAAATATATATTAATGAATGCAATTTTACTCGGTCATTCTAACTAATTTATTTGTGATAGGTTATTCAGTTCGTGTAGCCTTCAATGAAGTATTTTAATGGAATAGTTGGCACCAATGACATTAGTGAAGAGGGGGTGTTTTTGTGTAAATAATTCAAGAAATACAATAAATGAGCAAGAATATTGCCACTGTATGGTTCCATATAAAATCCTTGAATAAGTAACACGGCATGAAATAAAAGAAACTAAAAATATACCATTAATTTTTTTCCATGTGACAGTTATATATTTTCATAATTTTTTAAATGAATACCCTCTATGATTGAAACATCTAAAAGATTAACCAAATCACAAGTAAGATATTTTATTAATTTCTATTTGTTGTCCTATAAACACATTACTCACACTGGCCAATCTATATTGTGAATATGGAAATGGTAATGAGATGAAAATTTTGGAAAAAAGAATGTTAGTAGGCCATCTATTCAATTATCTATATATATAATCGTATTTTTAAAACAAGAACAATAAACTAAAAAAGTAGGAAATCCAGATATAAAATTATATTAAGTAGAGGGAGTAATTAATATGATGATTTCCCTGCTTGCATCCTCTGGTTCAAAACAATAAAATGTAAAAGTATGAAAATATAATTGATGCGTACTTGTCCTGAATCAAATAACTTGTGGAAGCATTCAATTACTAACCTAAAATCCCCAAACAAATAAACAAAAAAAACTAGATAACACATTTCATCTAAATTTCACATAACCCTAACAGATATTCAATTCAATCACCGGATTCCCATTATTTTAGGGGCTTAAAACATAAATACATTGTTTAATACCTAATAAGAAGCTTAATCGTCAAATCCTCCTTGTGGTGGTCATAATCTATGAACATGAACAAGGTTGGCTCCTTTAGTGATATTTGAATCAGTGGAAAAGCTGTAGAAAGGGCAGAGGAGGGGAAAAGGGTCCTCAGGTAATCTGAAACAAAGGAAAGGTGGGGGTGTGTTGGTCTGACCTTCAAGGAGGGTGTGATTGTGGGTGCGGGTGACGACAACTAATGGGGACTATGAGTTTGGGAAGAGATTCGTTGGTCTAGGGGCAGCAATGGGAGGATAAGCTATAGGGAGACGGGAGGTGTTGGGAAAATGGGTTTATGGGGTGGGATTTTTTTCGATTCCTTTTTTTTCTAGATTGAGTATCGTGGATAGGATCTCTAATTATTATTATTTTTATCTATTTTTTTAATTATTTTTTCCTTACTATTAATTTGATTTATTTGTAAAATTCAAGTCTAATAATATAAATTTATTTTAAATATAATATATATTGGATCAAATTTTCAATATGTTCAACATAAAATAAATATTTTCTTTTTAGTAACAACTTAATTTTATATGATTGACATATATTAATTTTTTTGCTAATAACAATACACTTGTTTTTAATAAATTGGTAACTAACACTAGCAAACATTTTTGTAGTTAAATTACTTTATTGTATTGAATAAATAATAGCTATATATTTATATTTTGAATAAAACTTTTTATAATAATTATTAATAATAAAATATTGATTTGTTGGTAAATGAACATTCATTATTCATATAATAGTGTAACAAATTTAATTGTTGTTATATGATTTTTTGGTATTAAACAACCAATAACAACAGATATATATGGTGGTAAAAATAATTATTGGTATTTAAATATAATACCATGAAAAAATAATATTTGTTGGAAATGTTCATTTTTACCAACATATATATTATCTGTCACTGAATTGATGTTGGTACAGGTCACTTATTTTATAGTGGATGTATTGCAGGGATCTCCATATTCAGTGGCCAAACGAGGCTATTGAGTTTAATTTTTGTTTGATAAAATCCCAAAATGAAATATAAAACAAATTTTTATAGTATTATTTTTAAAACCAATTAATCTCAAATAATAATCATATAAACATATTCTCATGAGGTTCAACATGAATATCATTCTAGGGTATTATAAAAAAGAAGAATTATGGGTGTTGTATATAGTGATAAAAGGTCATAGAAATGTGGTATTTAGCGTCATGGAAATCAAGAAAATGGGTGCTATTTTTTGGGTGTGGGAAACAATAAGAAACAACAAATCAGATTGTGCAACAACTTATTAGAGGTTCTGCAATGATGTATTGTGTTCAATTTTGATATGTAAAGGATGACGGCTTTCCACAAGATTATTATCATATATAATTTGGAAGTTTATCGAGTTTTACTTTCGCATGTTTTATACACTTTCATTGTATATCAAGTTTCGTGATTTTACATGGATTTTGTAGACTCTTTGATTATAATGGAACTTTTCAAAGTTTCCCAATTCTTTTTTAATCCTACTCATTGAAGGGTATTTCCATGTTAAAAATATACATCTCAACTGACTTACATCTAGTTTTTTCTGCTTCTATTTTCATTGGATATTCTCAAAATATTTCATTCATAATCACTTTTTTATCCTTGGATTGATTTGTTTCCTCCCCAATAATTGGTTTCAATGGAGGTTATCTGTGTTTCTTGCTAATTGTATATGGTTGATTCACACCAATAGATTTCTATCCACATCAAACTATTTAATTGTGAAATGATTTTAATCTATGGAAACAACAAGTAAAAATAATTTCACTCATGAGAACACAGTAAAGGCATGGAAGAAAATATCATATATTCTGGAGAATATTAGTGATGGTGATTGGAAATATATGAGAGAGTTAGAGACAAACACAATCTAGATGTATTTGGCTGATAGTATTCCACAGAAGGTGAGGAATCTAAAAAGTCTGGAGGAGATCTATGTGAATCTGGAAATCAAGTATAAATAGAAATCCCTTATAGACCATTTATAACTGAATAAACAATTGTATCATTTGTGAATGATAGAAAATAGATATTTTTTGACCATCTAATTGAGTTCTATAAACTTCTGATAGAATTGTCTCTAGTGTCGGCATATATCGATGATAAAGGCTACACAATACCTATTGAAATGGAAGAAGAAAACAAATATTTACTCATATTGGGTTTGTTACTAGATATATATGATAAACTCATCACCACTTTGCTATTTTGGAAGGAAAATATGATGTTGGATGAAGTGATTTCATTGTTATTAATGAACAAGAGCCGATGAAAGACCAATTATGGTGATTCTTTAGGTAATAGTGTTTTATTTGCTATGATAGATGGAAACAGTAATCATAGAGTTTTATTGAAGATGAGAAGAAAATTCATGTTCTTATTTTGCGATAAGGAGGTTCATGTGTAGAGAAACTGCTACACATTGAAAAATATTAAGGATGAAAAGAAGTTACAAGAAATTTATTATGAGGTTATCAATGTAAATCACATAAAGGATGAGGATGATTTACATTCAGTTGGCATTGATTATCACAGGTCAAATATATACCAAGAATGGGTGGTCGGTTTAGCAGCATCATACCATATTTCATGAAATAAGAAAATATTTTCTTCCTATAGAGAAGGTGACTTTAGTAGATTGAAGTTGAGAAGTACATATTATAATGGTGTCATTGGTTTTGGTGATAATTTTATCACTACAGATGTAGGTAGAATGCTAATCTTGAGGGATGTGCTGCATGTGTTTGGTATACGCCATAGTTTTTATATTCTTGTAATCTTGATAATGATGTGTTTAAGAGTTTATTTTATAATGGAAGATTGATATTATCTAGAATATAAATGGTGTATCAATGAGATGGAATGGTTAGAATTATATATAGAACTGATGTAAAAGTGTGAGGTGATGTGAATAATGCAACTATGAAGTGGTCTTCATCAGATTTGTGGAATAAGAGGTCGTCACACCTAAGTCGAAGACCATCAACGTGGATAATGAATGTTTTAAAGAAGAAGAATTCCATGTCAAGTTTTTCAGGACTTACACCTAATTTCTTTTCTTCAGAGAGTTTCATTAATGAATATGGAATTAGAATCAATGATTGAGATGATTCTTTAAGAGTTACATACTTCTTGATGGATGTTGAGAAGATGGAACGATTTTTTTCTACAGGTAATCTTGATTATATAGAGATCTCTATCATGGGGGAGCCAAGTGCTATTGGTTTCAATCGTATTCATTAGGGAACTGTAGAAAAATGTGTGATGAAAAAATTAGCATTCAGATTTCTTTTATTAGGGGGGATGTCATATTTTTATCAGAGTTGCAAAAGGGTGTTGTGGTATTTTCAATAGAGGATGGTGTTTGGTGTGATACCAACTATTTTTCCATCTAACGATATTTTTTGGATGAGATATCCATTATTTTTGGATTGAACGGAGAGATTGTGGAGGATCATCTATAAAATCATGGAGATAAAAATGAGAAAAATTAGGATTTGTATTTTTTTCAAACCACCTATATGGAATCATCTGATATTATATTATCGAGTTTGAGATATGATTTTTAAATATTTTGGAAGATATTCTAATGGTTTATAAAAAGGGTGCAGTAGGGGTTCTTCATACAATGTGAAAAATGGTGTAGAAATGTGTTGTGCAACATCATAGTTAGAAGATATGTGGGTGACCATTTTTTTGTGTGGGAAGCAATGATAAACAAAAAATCTAGTATTTCAATGGCATATTAATGATTTTTCAATTTTATCGTGTGTTTGGTTTGGATCTTTGAAGGGTTATTCCTTCTCATGAGATGATTATCATAGAAAAGTAAGTGGCATACCGAGGATTAATTTTTCATAGGTTTTATATGGCCACAATGTAATTCAGGTTTTGAGATTTTACTAAGTTTTTGTAAACTATTTGATTATAGTGATATCTTTTGTAGTTTCCATGTAGTTTTTAATCCTCTGCATTGAAGGGTTTTTCCACATTAAAAATGAATGCCTCAATTTATTTCATGATATTTTTTTACATTTTCATTTATGTTGGATATTCTCAAAATATTTCTATCATAATCGAATTTTTATCCTGGGACTAATCTGTTTCCTCCCCAATAGATTCCAATAAAAAGTAATAATCAAATAGATAAATTTTTCATACTATACATGATGATTATGAAAATTATAACAATTCAAGCTTCCAAGATTCTCAAAATAAAATATTATAATCTTTATAGAAAGATCCTAATAAACATAATTAAAAAATGAGAATTAACTAAGAAATATATATATTTCGAAAAAAAACTAGGTACATGTAAATAACTAGTCAATACTGATAAGTAAGATCAAAAGATGAATTATACAATGAGAAAAACAGGAAAATCCAAATCCATTGATTACAAAAATCAAAAGTCTATATTTTAAAAATATGAAAACATATTCAAAAATACATTCGAATAATGAAACATAAGAAAAAAACAACTTCATTACATGGGTATAAACTCAAATAACAATGAAATTGAATCAATGAAGCATATTTGAATTATGTTAATTAAAATTAAATATAAGAAAATGTTCAGAAATTTAAAGGTACAAAATGATAAAAGAAAGTAATAAAATGAGGACATAAGGATTTTCATTCTTCGACCAATTGGCCTATATGCATTGGGAGAGATCATCACAGGCTTTCATGATGCAAAAAAAATATTAGAATAATTATGAGACACATACAATGTTGTACCCCAACCTTTGGACTTACTTTATTTTATAATTTTCTTGGATTTGGATCTTTTTTGTTGAGGTGCAGCTTAAGCCCTAGTTAAATGTTTTGATTTTTGGACATTTTGGGTGAATTTTTGGCCTATGCATGGTTTGTGCATGGTTTATATAAACCGTCTTCCCTTACCCAGGTTGTCATGCATCTTGTTTAGGAGTCCATGAGTAAGTAGCAAGTATTATTCATGGTTTGGGAAACTATGCAGAAACCATACATGATGTTCTATCCATTTGGATAGTGGAAACTCTATGGTTTACGCATAGTTTTTCCAACCTTGTGGACTAACCATGTGAGTTTCCCAGTTTCTTAAAAATTTTAAATTACAATATTTCCCCCTCTATGTTTTTAACCCCATTTTGGGTTTTCCTCCCCTCCTCTGACCTAGTCACACTAGGGGGTTTCACTAAACCCATATCCCTTTCTCCCCAACCTTTATTGATGCTCCTTAAAGGTTATTAAGGTGGTTTGATTATATTTATTGTGGGTTTTCTCCACTTTTTCCCTTCCCATCTTGTGTACTTGGTCTCTCTTGATGGGGTTTCACTTTCGGTTGAACCCTTGAGACTAGATTTGTTGTATTAGGTAGTTTTTCATTGGATTTAGGGTGTTCAGATTGTTCTATGAGGCATATTCTTCCTTCACTTGAAGTTTCATCGCATCCACACTCCAATGAGGTAGGTGTCTCCTTTCATTTCCTTTGTGATCCATTCTATTTGGTGCTTGAGTTCTTTTAATTAATTTATAAATATGTTTCACATTCTTTTGATACACTTTGTTAGTTTTTTTTTGTGCTTTCATGTTGGTAAAAATTTGTAAAAATGGTTTTCAAAGTGAATCTTTAAATATGATACAACATGATTGATAAAATTCCAAGTAGGATTTATAGATGAAATTGGGTATTTTTATCATGTTTTTGTCTTGGTTATATTTTTATGGAATGGGTCTATTGTGATATGAGCCTTATGTGTTTATTGTGTTGACCTTAATGGATTTTCAATTTTGTATGGTTTGTTATGTTGGTTAAAAAGCATGTTTTGTTTCTTTAAAAGGGGTTTTTGGGAGATTTTATTGATTTTTGTGGTGTTACATTGGATGTGGGAACATTTATGTGTCCCTAGATTGCACCCATGGATGAGAACACAAATGATAATGGTCTTGGAGGAACTTGTTCAATTTCAAAACCCGGATTTCAAAACCCTTATCCCACATACTTTCCCTCTCCAAACTCTTAATTATTTACTAAAGGTCTATTGGTTTTAAAATGAAATGAAAATGGTTTCAATTTATATTTATGTTATGAGCCATTTGTAAAGTTAGAAAATGGATGGTTTTCAAATAGTTTGGAATCCCATTTGGCATCATTAAGTGTCGTGTGTGTTTCTATGTTAGTCAAGAAATAATGTTGGAAATGAAAATTAAGATTTCAAATTTATGGTCCAGTTTGTCCATGTGAATATGAAAGTGGTGTTTCATATTATTTTGGATATCATTAGAATTTTTTTTTAAAATTTATTTCAAATAGACATGATGTGAGGCCCAGTTGGCACTTTGTAATGTTTAGAAATGAATGTGTTTTTGGAAATAATTTTTATTTGTTTCCATCATTGCATGTTTTGAGAAATAGTTTTAAATATCGTTCGATGTGATGACTCAGTTTGAACTTGATAATTTTTTATTATAAATTTTTCACCCCTATAGAGGATTTTATGATGTGTGTTATCATGGTGGATGTTGTCGGTGTTTAGGGGTTGGCATGTGTGGTGGTGGTAGGTTAGGTGAGTCATGTATGTGAGGGCCTCCCATATCACTAAGTACTATTACCATGGGACACCTATGTGTCTTTTAGAGAGTCGAGTGATGGTTTCTTATCAGCTCAGATAATATGGGTTGGTACCCCCCTTGACATTATAGGGCTTGGTGGGATGTGTCACTGGATTAACTATTTTAGTGGGGCCAGTTCGTTATAAACTATGGATTCGCACTATACGCTGGCAGGTTAGTTCGATCTGAGTACGTATAGGGATCAATCTAGGGATGTTTATAAAATGAACATGGTTTTAGATATAAATATTCTTGTTTATTTTCTACTTTACTTGGTTTCCAATTTACACTACTTAATTATTTTCAGTATGAATTGGTATTTCTTTGTTTGGAGTTTAGTTTTGGTTGTAGTTTTTAAATGGTAAATCTAATTTGAATACAGTGATGTTATATGTATACTATTTTGAAAGGGGAAATAAGTGTTTATTTATTTAAAAATGATAAGAACCCTATTTTTATACATGTATTTCAATCCAGTGTAAACGAACTGTCTTCGAGAAAGGAAACACATGGATTCTGTGGTGATTACCTACTAAGATATTAATATTACACCATACATGTGCCATTTGTTGTCTGTAGACCCAATCTTTCTTAAAGGTTATGGTTAATGGTTCGGTCATTCCTCATTAAAGTATATTTTGTGGATTTTGATGACCACGATGTCACGTGGAGATCTTGTTTGTAGCAGTTAGGTTTGGTCTTGTTTCAATTTTTGGTTTTGTTTTTATGTAGTTGTATCTGGATCAGTGGTATATTAATTGATGATCAATTATTGGATCTTGTTTTTTATTAATTTTTGGTTAATTTGATCCTGGATTTATTCGCGAAAAAATCCTTCCCATAGTGATTACATTGATGCCTGGTATTAGTTGTCATCCCGTGGGGATCAGGAATTCCCTTCGAGCCATGTCTTTAAGCATGACGGATATTGGGTCGGATGACATCTCGGCCTGCATAAAGAATGGAATAAATCGAATCCATTATTATTTAGGGTATCAGGTAGTTGGAGATTAGGACATACAGGACCGAGTAGGTAGGTACGAAAAGGACATCATAACCTTTTCTTGTTCTGATCATCGAGTTTCAAGGTGTGCTCTGGGATTTTAGTTTTTGTCTTATTTTTTATTAAGGAATGAAAATGGAAGCGATCGGATGTCATGTTGTGATATCATATGGATTAGTAACCCATGTGGAGTCCACATAAATGGTTTAAGGTCTTATTAGTGGTTTTTTCTTACTTGGGGAATGGCCCACTAACCATGTCATTAAGTTATACATGACCATAGGTTCTTTATTTTTGTAGTTCAGTGTGAGTTGTGTTTTTTTTCGATTTAGGTTGGTGTGAGTGGGATTTTAAAATGAAATTAGTTTCTGAAATGGAAATTATTTCTTTCAAACCGTCTCATTTTGAAAGTTAAAATGGGTTTTATAGAAAAAAATTAATTGAGAATTTGGAAAATGCTTGTATTTGATAATTAAATGGTGAGTGTGGCACTTCTTATTCCCTATATATGATCATATATGTGCGAGTATCTTTGGAAATTACATATTGTCATGTCTTCTTGTATAATGTAAGTTATAGTGGGATGGACGCATATTCAATGATTCCTAGGATTCCATGGTTGAATGTTTGAAATTAAGGGTTGAATTGGTTTCTGTAAAATGGATTTTAATGAGAAAATGATTTTGAAAATTGGTCTTATATTGAAAAGTGGGTTTTTTTTGAAAATTGGTTCTTGGATTCGAAAAATGGCCTTGAAAAAATAAGGTTTTAAAATTGAAATAAACACATTGTATTTTGAAAAGATATTTTTTGGTAATTCTTGTACATGTTTGGCTTTTGGGCCTATTATTTTTTATCGATATGTTATTTATGAGTTTTTTTAGGTTTATGTTGATTTTATTTATGTGTTTCTTATGTTTTTCAAAATATGTCACCTAGAAAAGTCCCCAAAATTTCAATTTAGTCTTACCTAGATTTGGATTCTTCTCAATTTTTTCCTATCTTTCATGGCGATTGAGGTCTATTAGAGGTTGTATCATGGCTTTAAGAAGTTGAGTGTGTCATCAGATCAATGAGAACTCTTGAAGTTGTGAGAGTAAGTGTTGTCCTAGGTTTGTTTAAGGGTCCATATTTGGATTAATGGAAGATGATTTTCCCATCATCATTGAAATATGGGATGAATTTGAAAATCATTCAAACCGCCTTTATCCAAAGGCTCATACCTGAGGAGGTGAACATGAGGAAGGTGGCAGAGTTGCGGGGTGTTCGGTAGGGACAATGGTTAGTGAAATATTATGTTGATCGCTTCAAAGAGTTGGTTTCCTTTTCATTGTAGGAAGCATGAGAGGATCAATTGAATGATCCTATTTCCATTTATGGTCTTCATCCGGAGATCTCAAAAAATGACCTCTCATCCAGTGAAGTCTGTTTTGATAAGTTGGTGGATGAGGCATTTCTAGCTGAGTTGGTCCATAGGATGAAGTCAATAGTGGTTGTATTTAATGAAGGTTTAACAACTATATAGGGATGTGTTTTAAAGGAACCCATTTCTTGGGATTATCCCTTTTTGGATCTGGATTATTATTTGTCAAATAACTCACTTGTGTTCTTTTAGTGTGGTTGGTTTGGGAACTCGATGTTTGCGGGCAACCATCCTCCTAATAAATTCCATTGTTGTGGTCATTTAGGTCATCTGGAGAAGTTTTGTAGGAATAATTTCCTAAGGAAGAAGTTTGGATTAGTGTATTTCATCTTCAAACCATGAGTCAATAGATTCTTCAAATATTACGGCTCTAACCATATCACCTAGAGTGAAGATCACGCTCAGCCAATAATCACCAGGGGTGTGGGAAACCATAGCCCATATTCGCCTCCTATATTGATATAGAGATGTTTTGATTTTATGTGTTCCCATTTTGTTTTTTCGGTAATACCATCATTCTATTCAGAATGGTTGATTGTTTGAAATTAGATTGGTTGTGTTTATATGTATGTATCTCTTGGAATCATTTATTTTTTCTTGGTTGTGCCTAACCCATGTGGTAAGTTGGTTATGCTCGTTTAAAGATTCTTGAGTTTTATGGAATTAATGGATTTTTTTAATTATTCATTTATTTTGAGTTCTTATCATGGGTTCAACCTTGTTTATAGGTCTTCTATTTTGTAATGGGATTTCATGGTTTTTCAGGTTACCTTGTAGTGGGTTTTTCATCTCTAGTGGTAGTGTTGTTAAGCTCGTGTGGGAAAGTTTATATTAGTTTGGTTCTTGTGGTGTAGAGAACCCTCTCATGTTCTCCCTTTATTCTTTTTATATTGGATTACTCAAGAATGGTCGGTTGTGACATGTGAAGTGAGAGGTCACACAACGTTAGTGGTTTTGTTTGTCTTGTTCCATATTCAGGACCGAGTTTTGTTTATCACTCAACTTGGTGACTTTATAGAGGAGAAAATGTTTGTGGTGGGGAGAATTTTCACACCCCATCCATCGGAATCTTTTATTTTACTCTTATCTTGGATTTGGTACTTTTTTGTTGACATTCAGGTTGATCCCTGATTTATATTTTTGAATTTTGGATGTTTCAGGTGAGTTTTTTGCCTATTCATGGTTTAGGTAAACCATGTGACCACACGTAGGTAACCATATGAATTATTTTGTGGTCCATGAGTAGGGAGCATAGGTTGTGAATGGTTTGGTAAACCATACATAAACCATGCATGATGTTCTTTCTTTTTGGATAGTGGTTACCACGTAGTTTTCACACAGTTTTTTAAACCATGTGGACTGACCATGCCAGTTTACCAATTTCTTAAAAATTTATAATTCAATTTTTTACCCTCCATGTTTTTAACCCCATTTCATTTTTTCCTCCCCTCCTCTAACCTAGACACACCTGTGGGTTTCACTGAACCCCTCTCCCTTTCTCCCCAACCTCTATTAATTATCTTTAAATGTTCCTAATGTGAGTTTTTTGGATTTTTTGTAGTTTTTATCCCCACTTCTCCTTCCCCTCTTGAGTTCTTGGTATCACATGATTGGGTTCCCATTTCAGTTGAACTATAGAGATTAGGGTTGATGTATTGTGTAGTTTTTCATTAGATCTAGGGTGTGTGGATTATTCATCGGAGATTATTCTTCCTTCCCTTGAAGTTCTGTTTCCTCTGCACTCCATTGAGGTAGGTGTATCCATTATTTTTTCAGTACATTCCATTTTATTCTTAAGTTATTATAATTAATTTATAAATAATTTTTTCATGTTTGTGATACACTTGGTTAGTTTATTGTGGTGCTTTCATGTTGATAAACTTTAGTAAAAATGGTTTTCAAAGTGATTCCTTAAATATCCTTCAATGTGTTTGATAAAATTCCAACTAGCCTTTTTTAGATGAAATTGGGAATTTTTAGAATGTTTGTGTCTTGGTTATGTATTTATGGAATGGGTTTATTATGATGTAATCTTTATGTGTGGATTTCAGAAACCTTAATGGTTTGGAACATGTGTATAGTTTTTTTGTTGGTTGAAAATCATGTCGTGTTTCATTAAAAAGGGTTTTTGTGAGACTTTATAGATGTGTTTTTTGTGACATTGGACATGGACACATCCATGTGTGCTCATAGTGCACACATAGACATGCGCACAAATGATAATTTTATTGGATGAACTTGCTCAATTTAAAAACCTGTATTTAAAAATAATTATCCCTCTTTTTTCCCTCTTCAAACTCTTGATGATTTACTGAAGGTATCTTGGTTTTCAAATGACATTAAAATGGTTTCAAATTATATTTATTTTATGGATTTTCTGGCACAATGGAATATTTTTGGTTTTTAAATGGTTAGAAAGCCTGTTTGGAAACTTTAAGTTTGTTGTGTGTTTCCATCTTAGTCTTGAAATAATGTTGGAAATGAAAATTTGATTTGGAAATGTAAGGGACATTTGATCATGTGCCTATTAAAGTGGTGTTTTATATTATTTTGAAAATGTTTTGAAAAAGTTTTTTAAATGTATTCAAAATGAACATGATGTAAGGACGATTTGGAAAATTGTAATGTTTAGAAATGAATTTGGTTTTGAAAATATAAATGCATGGTTGGAATCTTTGTATGTTTTCAGAAATGGTTAGAATGATCATATGATATTATTTTACAGTTGGTACTAGAGAATAGTTTTTTAAAAATGGGAACACTTATGGAGGATTTCCCGATGTAGGTTGTCGGGGTGGTTGGTGTCGGTGATTAGAGTAGTAAAGTGTGGTGGCGGCGGGTAGGGTGAGTCATTGAAGTGAGGGCCTATCCTTTCACCAAGTACTATTACCATGGGACTCATGGGTGTCTTTTATAGGATTGAGTGATTATTTCTTGGAAACCCTGGTTAGATGGGTTGGTACCCCCCTAACATTATAGGGCTTGGTGGGATGTGCCACTAGAATGGATAATTTATAGTGACCAGTAGGTTATAGACTATGGATCCACACCATATATCGATTAGTGGGTCCTATGTGAGTACATAAATGGATCACTCTAGGGATGTTTAGGAAATTGAAATTTTTTTCTATATATATTTTTTTCTACTACACTTGGTTTTCTATTTACATTGCCCATTTATTTTAAACATGACTTGGTATTTCTTTTTTTAGAGTTTGGTTTGGTTTTTGGTTTTAAAATGGTAAATTTTATTTGATAATAGTGATGTGTTTTGTGTGTTTTTTGGAAAGGGGAAATCATTGTTTCTTTTTTTTTTAAATGAGAATAACCTATTTTTATACAGGTATTTTAAACTAGTTTTAATGGAATATCTTAAGGAAAGGAAACACAGGAATTCTATGGTGATTACCTATTGAGATATTAAGATCACACACTACATGTTCCATTCAGGGTCGGTAGACTCGATCTATTTTCCAGGTTAAGGATTTTGGTTCGATCATGCCTCATAGGAAGTTGGTTTGTGGATGGTTGTGACCTTGAGGTCACATTGTGATCATGTTGGTAATGTTTGGTTTGGTATTGTTTTAGTTTTCTGTTTTGTTTTTGAATAGTTGTTTCTAGATCCATGGTATGTTTACTGATGATCATTTATTGCGTCTTTTTTCTTATTCAGTTTTTGTTATTTTTATCGTGGTCTTATTTAGGAAAAATTACTCCTATAGTGATTACTTTGATGCCCAACACTAGTTTCCACCTTGTGGGGATCGGGAATACCCTTTGGGCCATGTCCATAACTAGGTCATAAGTTTCTTGGATGGCAGCTCAGCCTATTTAGTGACATAAAAAGAAGGAATAAATAAACATACATGACACACAAGATGAAAAAACATGCAACACAAACAAGACATCAAAAACTAATAAATGAAAACCCAATGCAAAACTGAGACACCCTTCTCTGGGATCAGTCCCACCTTTTCTAGTGAATAAGGTCAATAAAATGTGTTGAATTCATAATAATTAATTCTTATATATTATATTTGTTCATAATAATGTTTTTCACCATCTGTGGTTTAAGAATGATAACCATCTCCCCCAAAATCTATCTATGCATTCATCCATAAAAGAAGGGCCTTTGGAACTTGTCTCCAGCTCCATCCAATAAGTAAGTAGCTATAACTTGTTCTTATTCTCCCTAAATCTCTCTTGATTGAATAAAATGAGGTATATATTATAAGGATCACTCAATAAAACCCTACATGGGAGATCTGAAATGCCACACATGGAAAACAGTTAATGAACATGGAGGAAGAACCTCTAAGAAACTAAAGAGGGGAAACACTCCAAGGATCCCTATATAATCTTAATGAAAATTAGGGAAGTAAAAAATCTAGAGTTAAATTAATATCTTTTATAATCCATGAAATAATCCAAAATTGGTAGTCAGAATTTCCTATTCCACAAAACATTGCAAAACTACAATGTTCTATAAGAAAAAGATGAGAATGAAAGGGTCGAACAAACAATCAGAGGGAATATCCACCACATGATCAATTTAATCAAAATCTTAGTGAAAATAAAATATATTAAATTTATAAGAATATAGTAAGGGAAATAGATTAAAATTGGGTACAATAGACTATATAGGAGGCTTGAATGGATATAGGCCCAACACAATGTATAAATCCAGTAAATATTAACCGTGGAAATTAAAATTTAGAATTAAAATCATATTGACATGCATATTTAATCATGAATTTAGTTAACAACAGAAGTGAATAAAAAATTCACAATCCTATACCTTATAAATTAAATGTATAATAGATTTAATATGAAACACAACATCACATATCTCAATATTACAAAATAAATCCTAAACCTATTAATATAACATCGTTTGATCAAATTATTGACATGTTGGTTGAACACCTCAATGAAAAAAGAATACTTTCAATGAAAGGTATAAATGAATCCTTAAAGAGCATCTTGAATCACCTGTTAAAGAGATCACCACATACACATATACTAAAAGGAGACTTTCTTAACAATAGGGTATCACCAAAAGCGACATGAAAACTTGAGGTCCTAAGGATATGATCTAAAATGCCCGAAAAAAAAAGTGATCTAAGGGAATATATCTTCTAGCCAAGATAATTACAAAATTGTATACTATAATGTCACCATATCCTGAACTGTCTCACATGGATAAACTGGGTTGGATTCTAGACATCAAGCCCACCTCTATGCATGCTAGATGCTATTAACTAATAGAAGGGGTACAAATAACATAGTAGGGATAATGTGCCTCATGTTATAGAGATTCAATATACAAGAAATAAATAAAATATCAGAGTGATTGAAATAGTGGAAATAATACAACACATCAGGAAAACCAAACAATAAAAGTCAACTGAATGATCCAATGATAGTAATAGAAAGTTATAATGATAGGCCATAATGTAACTAAAATTCAAGGAAACTTTTGTAAAAATTAAAGATCAAGATGACACATATAAACTCAAAAACCATGATCTTTAACCCTACATCGGTCCATTATCTAATCTCCAACCCATATAGCAAGAAATAATCAACAACACGGTCTTTTATCCTTGTCTATAACCTACATCCATATAATATGATCAGGTACCAAATGATGGGAAAAATAGGATGTGAGTATAACTCAGTAGGTCGACACCATCATGTCTAAACAAAACCAATATGATAGTAAGTGCATGAAATAAAAAATAAAAAAGAAGTATTTTTTAATCAATTAATACAATATAATAATAAAACTTCTTCAGTGACATGCTAGAATATCTATGATCATGTAGAATCACCATACCAACTACAACCAAAATACCATGGCATAGTCACCAAACTAGGAAAAATCGCTATATATTAGAATTATATAATACTCCGGCCAAGCCTTATAAGAACTAAAACATGACTAGTCCAAGCCCTTTATATAATAATTTCATCATAACTGGGCCAAGCCTCTATAAAACAATTTCAGAATAATCGGTCCATACCCTCTATATACACATTTTATCATAACTAGGACAAGACCTACAAACATCACAATATAACATACAAAAAAATCATAATGGAAAGAAGAATACCATACTACATCATAAACCACAAGTTTCAATTCATCCAATTTAGTTTTATCTTTCAATTCCCTTTAATTCATCATGTTATGTCTTAACCCATTAACATGTAAGTGTACAAAATCACATCATATCAAAGATCACCAATCAATTTGATAAACAAGTAAGATACTTTCCAAGGTGATCCTATCATAATAAATATCCTAAGGTATAAGTTTATTCTAATTCATGATTTAAGCCAACAACCAGTTCATTATTGTTGTAAGGCTAAGCTCACCCAATAGGTGGATTAAATCTTTGTGTCAACGCTAATGGATCCAAATGAATCCAAGTAGTAGACCAAACACCTAATTATTATCACCCATTATTCTGTTTTTTTACATGCATATTGTGTCAGGGAAATCATATAGTATTTCACATACTTAAACAATTATAAACATACCATATGGATTTGTTCTAGACCACCTCCCTTTATTTGATGATCCAATAAAAACTACCAATAGGGAATTATATTGTAGAATAAAGGAAAATGAGATCACAAGGAAAACATAGATCATAAAAACATCAATATAAAAACTCAAATCATCAATAGTCAAGGGATAACACCAATAAAATGGTGGATAGTATAAGGGAGGAAAAGACCAAAGTGAAGGGACTCACTAGAGATCAAATTCTAGACTAGAACGTCTAGGAGGGAAGTAATCACGCCATAATCTCCAAGATTCTCCCTAGGGTTTGAGAGAGGAGGTTGCATGGTAGATGAAAATAAAATCATATGGAAAACATGGTTTAAAATCAATGGTTGTGAGATATTCATGATTTGAACCCCTTTCACGATGTGAATTTCTTTATTTATATGATACACTAAAAATGCATTATCTCAGGTTAAAATACCCCCAATTGGTCAATTCACGGCATAAACCAGCATCATATTGTGTAAATGATTCACACTATGAAATAGTTCATGGAATATTCCCTGAAATAGGTTTATGTCATGTAACATATTCATGAAATGAAAGTGTCCAGCGGATATATTACCATCCATATTCTGAAAAAAAAATTGCACCACCACTGATGATTTCTAAACCCTTGAAGAACCCTTATAATTCATTTGGAACATTCATAGCTAGACTATATTAATTAATAAAAATATAAAACCACAAAATTTGAATCATTTTATCTAGAGAAATTTCTCCACCCTCAAATAAAATGCTCGACTACAAGGTTTTAAGAAGAGAAGAAAACCCGACTAAAAGTGGATCAACCCAAACTCTAGAGGGATGTACCTGAAAAAAGATTTGATCTTAAAACCTCCCCACCATATAATAGATAATCCTAATGATTCTTTAAGAATCACTATGGAGTCTCAATGAACAAGTCTGGAAACTATGATCACATATTAGATTATATCTTCTGAGTTTCATCATGATAACATCCATGTCATCACCACACTCAAACTAAAGGTATGGTCTTTCCATAGACATATTTCTCCCTACATTCAACATTTCATATCATCTTCTCCTCAATGGAAACATCTACACTAACTTGATTTCATCAACATCTACCAAATAAGAAGGTTCAGGATGACATCTTTGAAGCTATGACATGTGAAATGCATCCTACATGGAACAATAACATTGTAGAAGGTCTAATTGGTATACCATTAGACCAATCGTTTACACTATCTCAAACAACATGAAAAATAAGTGTTCTCGCTACCCCTATTTTTGGTTATAAAATTTCCCAAACCTAGATGAAACCCAAAGGAAAATATAATTACCCAACTCAGACTTGATAGGTCATCTCTTCTGGTTAGCATAAGATTTCTACCTTCTATGTACATTCACCAACCACTTCCTGATCGACTCAACATGGTCTACCAGCTTTTGCAAAAGTCTAGGTCCAATAAGTGATAACTCACCTACCTATAAACAACAAAGAGGGGAACGGTATGGTCTTCTTTGCAAGACCTCTAAAGGATCCATTTGGATTGAAACATCAAATATTTTATTATAATAGAACTCCATTAGTGCCAAGTGATTCTCCCATGAACCACCAAAATAAAAAACACAGGATCATAACATATCCTCCAGTATCTAAATAGTATGTTCTAATTGGCCATCAATCTATGTATAATAAGCTATATTTAGGAGAACCTATGATCCCAAATCCTTCTAAATTCCATACCAAAACTAATAAATGAAATGAGGATTATGATCTGAAACAATTCTCCTCATAACACCATGCAAAAAAACTATCTCACCTACATAAAGACTACCAAGATAATCAATGGTGAGGTATCCCGGATGGAAAAGAAGTTGTATGCCTTCTTAAATCAATCCCCAATCACCCATAATACATCATTATTGTAGGGTTTACTAGGTAATCCTATCACAAAATCCATAGTGACATCATCCCACTTCCATTACATAATGTGAAAAGGATGCAATAACCTAGCAGGCCTATAATGCTCAGCATTAGCCTTATAACAAGTGAATCATCTCACCACAAATCCCACTACCACCTTCTTCATTCCTAGCCACTGGTAATGTATACAGATATCATGATACATCTTTGTAAAAGCTAGTTGTACCACCTATATGGAAGCATGAAATTCACTCATCATATCCTCATGCATACCCATAAGAACCCATACAGGACCATGGATAGTAAGAATATCAACGCTACCAAAAGACCAACCAGGTAGTGGCTCCCCACTATATAAGTTATCCCTCATATCTAAGTGATCTAGATCAGATAATTGTTATATCATGACCCATTCAAGAAGAATGGGTAAAATAGATGTCAAAGTTAGATATAATCATCCCTAGGACTCCTAAGTATATATATGTATGTCTATGAAGAGTTATATCATTTTGAACTCATTGTAAGACTCTCAGAATTCCTCCATTTCTGTCTTATATCTCAAGTCTTGAAAAACAATGTTTCCCTTGCTCAGTTTGTAAATTAGTTCAAAATCAAAAGACTATATATATTCAAACCACCACATCTAGGAAACATTTATGTCTTTATAATAAATTATGCTCCAAAGGATCTTGTGGTTTTTTTAGACCACCAAACAATCCAAAAAAAGATATTTTCTCCAGTATCTCATGGCTTGTACTGATATAGACAACTCCAAATAATTAGTAGGATAATTACTCCCATGTGTTCTCATCTGTATGTACCCATAAGCAAGAAAACAGTCCTCTTACATTTTAAAATCTCTAATTCTAACCCCAGATGCATCATAAAACATAGTATACTTCTTATTGGTCTTAGTTAAGGTGAGTATTGGTGATAAGGTTAAATTTATCTTCTACCCCAAAGAATATATCTCGCAAGTGTCTAGACAAATAAAACATACTCCTTTCTGGTTCAAATGTGACATTGGAACTTATGGATGGGAGAATTCCTAGATGAATAACTACTAATAACCTACTAAAGCTATAAAACTCAGAATCTAAAGGAAATTCTTGGGTTTCTCCCATTATACCACAGTTTCAACAATCTCTAGATCCACTAAAATTCTAACCTATGAGATGACATGACCTATGAAGTGAATTTTTCAATCCAAAAATTACAATTATATTTCTTGGAATAAATATGATGCTCTATCAATGTACTCAACATTATGTCATGATTTTGGGAATGATTTTATACTAGCTAGAAGTACCCTAAGATATCATCGATGAAAACCACCGTAAAATGATATTGGAAAATATAGAAGATCTGATTCATCAAGGATATGAACACCGCCAGTTCGTTCATCAAACTGAAGGACATCACTCTGAACTCATAGAGGTTATACCTTCACATAAAATCAATTTCGGGTATATTTAATGGTATCAAACTCAACCGGTGGTACCATAACCTCAAGCTAATCTTAGAGAAAATTTTGGAACCTATTAGATAATTGAAGAGATCATCAATGCCTTGAAGGGGATACTGGTTCTAGAATTTCATCTGGTTCAATATTTGATAGTCTGCACACAAGACCAAAGTGCCATAATCATGGTGATGTACTATTTCATACAAAACCCTTAGCTTCCATATCTTCCAATTAAACCTCCCATTTCCAAAGCACCACTGGTTTCATCCAGTAAGGTGTTATAGAAAATTGATCTTCTCATGGAACCAAATCGATCATAAACTCAATTCCCTGCTCAGGTAGTAATTCATATAAGTATTAAGGGAAAAAATTATGAAAATGGTATACCACTAGAGGAAAAGTATCTTACTTTAATACATCATTGTCTATATAAAGTACTTCTATTTGACCCTTGAGAAAATCAAATCTACACTGAATTATTCCATCACAACCAGAATGAATATGTCACTCACCATAGTTAAACTAGCTTCATCCTTTTATAGATAGAAAGGTAACTCTAATATGGTGAAATTTTATATGAGTCTGGAATAGAACTAACCAATCCATGCCCAAAATAAGATCTAAACCTATAATTTCCAGCAAAAATGATTCCCAAAAGAAATGGTAACCACCAATTTTAGGATAACATGCCTTGAAATGTTTGATATTATATGACCACACTCCCAACAGTGTGTAAATGGTCAAGACACCATCCAATATTTCTAAAAATAATCCCAAACCATTTTCAAAAAGATAATATTTAATGGAATGTTATGATCTTATATTAAATAAAATTTAATCTAAGGTTGATGATACCATAATCATACCTCTGATGGTTGAAGGTCCCACATCCAAACTAGATTTAGTAGACTAAACAACATGTATCTAACTTAACCCTCTAAACTAGGCTCTAGTATGACTTACCTACACTATTACCTCTACCTGGTACCCCCGCTCTTTCACTAGGTAGCCACGTCCCCCACCATAACTTAAACATCCAGTAGAACTCTAGTCGCAAATCTGTTGAGGGGTATTTGAGTCCTTCCCAAACTCTAGTACCTATTTTGGTCCTATACCACTTATATTTAGTTTCATGCCCCTATAAAACTTCTGCAGGTGGCCTAGCCTACCACAAGCTTGGAACTCCAACACAGTGTATGAATATTGAGTCTGCTTGTGTCCAAAATTGACACATTGATAGCACTATAATAGAACATGGTCCAGATATGGTTGATCACTACTCTAACTAATATTTCCCTTGTTTCCTTGGTGACTACTATCATAGCGGTGCTTCTAGATACAAAAATAAGTTATCTCATTCTACCCTACTAAAATAACCTTTCCATTATTTGGGGCCTCTCTCTGATTCCTTTATACGTTGATATCCTAACTCATCATGGAAAAAATTATAATCAAGTGAAAAACATTCACCTATGTTATAATATGATAGTGAATCCCATACAAAAAATTCCTCACCCTGGAAATCTCATCAACTTCAAAGATACAGCAAGGTGCTGCTAATTGGTGAACTGTCCAGAAAATTCCATCACTGAAAGGCTTTCCTATGAAAAGTGAATGAAGTCATGAGCCTTATCATCCCTCAAAAAATATATATAGAAGTTTCTTAGGAACATCACCATGAATCCCTTCCTAGATAACCCGTATTTATTTTCATATTTCTATAAAGTTTCCTACCAACACTTGGCTGCTACATAAATCATGTAAGCAAAAAATCTGCACCGTCTTATCTATGGGTGTGTCAAGATGTTTGAATATTGTTTAGAATGAATCAATCTAGAACATAGATATCTAGGGGCCTCCCTCCCTAGGGAATTTATATGGATTCATTAGTCATAAAACTCTCTTCCCTTCATACATAGAATGCTTGGTTCTAACATTCTCCATTTACATGGATCGCACAACCCTCGGGAAGCTATTGTGGAGAAGATCATTCATTAGATTCTCTTAATACAAAATAAGATCTAGTTCATATGTGTTATAAGAATGTTTATTACTACTCCCTAGATTCTTAATTCGAAAATGATGAGGAGGAATTTTCTCTATAAGAAAAATGGACTTCAAAGAACAACAGATAACATCCGGGTCAACCTCAACATGTGTAAAAAATAGAGAACCAATGGATTATGGAATCTTTAAACATGGATTAACAAGTGGATTTTGATGACATTACATTTTATGTGTTCCCTCTCTTTAGTTAAAATAGGTATCCCATTTCATAGTTTATATAGGAAAATAGTTATCATATAATGAATATGTCCCTATAATGAACAATGTATTTCAATATATATCCATGTGTGCCAGTCATGATGCATGCATACTCATCTATCACCATACTAGGGAATGGGTATAATTTTCAATAAAAAATAACACCACACAACATGGGAACCACCCATGGTGGAATATTAAAAACTGTAACAATCTAACATTATGAACAACAATACCATCTCAGGGAACTCAGATTTTCTCAGGTATATGGATTAGCTACTTCCTTGAAAAAACTCATTACCAAGACCTAACACATCTTTTTATCCTTTCCAAATTCCCCAAATAGTAAAGAAATATAAAACAAAACCTAATATCCTCTGATACAACTTTTTAATATCCCCCGATATATCACTCACTTAAATGGTAAAACCCGGTTGGTTATTGGACTTCCATTATTCCTCCCCATATGCCAGAGGCTGCCAACTAGCAACAAGGGTGTAGAGAACATAGTGGGGATACTATACCCCCTAGCACAGAGTTATAATATAGTGGAAATAAAAAAATATGTGTGACATAAATAGAAGATATATTACAACATAGTAGATAAAACAGAAAATAAAAGTCAAATGAACAATCCAATGATAATAAGAGAAAGACGTAATTATAGGATGGAATGTACCTAAATTTATTGATGAAATTTATATAGATAAAATACCATGATGAAATATATAGACTCAAAAGAGATCAATCTTGGCCCCCCATGTTAGTCTTGTCTAAAATTAAAAACCCATCTAGTAAGAAACAATTAACAATAAGGTCCTATACCCCTTTCTAAACTTTCATCCATGTAAAATTCTCAGGTACCAAACTGCATCCTGAGTAGGGTCTGAGTGTAAATAATTACGTCAACACCAATGTGTCTAAACAAAACCATTCTGATAGTAAGTGCATGCAATAAAGTGATAAAACATGAGTATTAATCAATCAATTGATACAGTATAATAATCAACCTCCTTCAAAACAATTTCATAACATATCTAATCATATAACATTACCATTCCAACCACAAACAAAAATCCATGGAATAATCACATAACCAAGAAAAATCCCTCTATATAATCATTTTAGAATAACGAGTCAAATCCTAATAAACATTGAAATATAACCGGGCCAACCCTTTTTATAACCATTTCATCATAACTAGGTCATGCGCTCAATATAAGCATTTCAACATAACTAGGAAATGATATCTATATAATCATTTAATCATAACCAGGACAAAGCCTATTAGCATCACAACATAAGATACAACTAAATTCAAAATGGAAAGAAGAAAAAAACATTACATCATAAACTACAAGGGTCAAATCAGCCAATTACCTTTTATCTTCAGATTCACTTTAATTCACCAAGTTATACCTTAACCCCTTAACATGATAGTTTACACAACCACATCATATCAAAGTATCACAGGTCATATAAATAAAATACATTTCCAAAGTGATCCTATCATAATAAATCCCCTAAGGTCACATGTCATGTTAATTCATGTTTTGATCCAATAGCCAGTTCATTATCATTCAAGGGTTGGCTCACCATACAGGTAGTTGTAAACTAGTTTTTAACGCAAATAGATATAAATGGATACATGTAGTAGACCAAACACAAGATTATCATCACCCATTATGCCATTAGTTAACTTGCACGTTTTTCAGAACAACCACATAGTATTTCCCATACTTAATCAATTAGAAATTGACCATAGGGATTTTTTCTATACCACCTACCTTTATCTGATGATACAAACAACACTTCCAATAGAGAACATTGATGAAGAATAAAAGTGAAGGATATCACAAGGAAAACCAAGATCACACAAACATCACGATAAAAACCTGAATCAATAGTGGTCAAGGGATCACCCAAATATAATAGAGGATAGCGAAAGGGAGCAGAAATCTAATGTAAATGGACTCATCTAAGATTAATTTCTAGACTGTGATGTCTGAAAGGGAAGGAATTCGACCAAAGTCACTGGAGTTTTCCAATAGTTTGAGAGATAAGGTTTCATGGAATATGAAAATAAAATCATATTAAAAACATGGTTTAAAACAACTGGTCATGAGATATTCCCTATATGAACCCCTTTCGTGATGTGAATTTATCAATTTTTATGATATATTTAAAAAAATGTCTCCTCAGGAAAAAATAACAGTAATAGACTATTTCATGATGTGGGCCATTTTCATGGAATATAAATGTTCCACTCCCTAAACCAATTCTGGAAATCTGAAAAGTAATAGGTTTATATCATGTAACATATTCATGATGTGAAAGATTATAGCACATATATCACCGCCTAGATTTTACATAAAAATCCCAAACCACCTCTGCAGCATTTCAAACCCCAGGAGAACCCCCATATTACCTGTTACTCATTTATACCTAGACTCCATTAATTAAAAAAACATACATCCCCAAAAATTTGGTCATTTTTCACAGTAAAATATCTCCACCCCCAAAAAAAGGCCGAACCCTACGGTTTTAAGAATATAAGAAAACCCAACTAAAATTAGTTCAATCATAAATCAAAAGGGGCGTACCTAGAAAAGATAGGATTTTAGAACCTCCCCACCATATACAAAATAATCCCAAATATTCTCTATGAATCACTATGGGGTCTCGACAGATATGTCTGGGCACTGCTCTTGCATATCAGATTTTCAATCTCAGGTCTCCTCTTGAACACTCCCATGTTTCCACTTCACTCAAACTAGAGGTGTGGTCTTTCCCTAGACATAATTCTCATCATGATCCACAATCCATATCAGTTATTTCTAAAAGGACAAACCTGAACCAAGATTGATGTAATCAATGTCTACAACATGATAAATTTTAGTATGATATATCAGAAACTAAAATATCTGAAAAATTTCATTCATGGAACTGTTGTGTTATGGAAGGGACAATCAGTACACTACTGGACTGACCCTTTCCATTATATCAAATGACCTAAAAACCAAGGTGTTATCTTCCCCTATTTTATTATACAGAATTTCCCCAACCTAGATTACGCCTGATGGAATACACAATGACCCACCTCAAACCCTAGATGTCATCTCCACTAGTTAGCATAAGCTTTATTCTTACTTTGTATTGTCACCAACCACATCCTGATCAACTAAACCTGCCAAGACATCTCTTACACGAGACTAGGTCTCAGTATTCCTAACTCATCTACATATAAAGAGTAATGATGGTAATGAAATGGTAGTCCATACAAGGACTCGAATAGAGCTATTTTGATTGATACATGGGAGCTCTTATTATAGGAAAAATCCATGTGTATCAAATATTTCTCCAATGAACCATCATAATCCAAAACACAGGCTTATAATGTATCCTCAAATTTTTGAATAATTCATTCATATTGGTCATCATTATGTGGATGAGAATTTGTAAAAAAGAGAACCTTTGATAAGTCCTTCTAAAGATCCTTTAAAAACAAAGAAGTGAAACAATGATCACAATCAGAAACAATGTACCTTGAAAACCCATGTTACCAAACTATATCATGGACATAAAGAAAACCAATATCATCAATAAGTATGGTATCCTTGATATGTAATAAGTGGGATACCTTTTTCATTCAATCTAGAATCACCCATACTACATCATTCTTTTTAGGTTTCCTAGGTAATCTTGTCACCAAATCCATAGTGACATCATCCCACTTCTACTCCAGAATGGACAGAGGCAACAATATCCCAATAAGCCTCTAATTCTTGGCCTTCACTTAATAACACTTAGAACATCTTTCCATGAAGCCTATTACTTCCTTCTTCATTATTTACCACCAATAATCTATGTAGATATCATGATACATCTTTTTTCATAATTGGGTGTACAACCCATTTATAAGAATGAAACTCTCTCATCATCTCCTCAAAAAATCCCATATGAACCCATACTCTTCCATGGATTAGATGACCATCCATTTTTCTAAGACACCATCCTAGTGGTGGTTCCCCACCATATAAGTTTTTTCCATAGAGATAATCCCTTTGTATCAAATAACTACTCGTTCCTTATCTGTTCAAGAAGAACGGATATAAGAAATATCAAATTCATAGCTACTCATCCATGTCACTCCTAAAAATCCAGATGAATGTATTCAATGAGTGTTGTCATCTTACACTCATTAAAAGAATCCTTCATTGACTCTATCTATGTCATACAAATCAAGGCCTCAGTAATTCTGTTTCCCTTTCCCAGTGTGTAAGCCAGCTCGAAGTCAAAATAATAAAGATAATCAAACCACATTCTCTACTAAATGTTCAAGTATCACTGAGAAATTATGTACATGAGGCCCTTGTGTTAAATGAACACTAAAAACCTCTTGCCCAAAATATAGTGTCTCTAGCATCTCAGGTCAAGTACCACCGCATATAACTCCAAATCATGACTAGGATAATTCTTCTCATGTGGTCTCAACTTTCTGGATCCATAAGAAACCACAATGGCCACCCGCATCATATCTACTCGATGTATGACCCCAGATGTGTTATAAAACATGGTAACTTCTTATTGGGATTATGTAACGTGCGTATCAATACTCAGGTTAGCCTTTCCATTAGCTCCTATAAATCTCTTTCATAAGCATCTAATTAAAACAACATCACCCATTTCTTTGTCATCCTGGACATATGTTCTTCCATATAAGGTAATTCTTGAATGAAGCATTGATAATAACTTATTATACCCAAAAACTCTAAATTTAAAATAAATTCTGGGGTTTCTCTCATGATAATATGGATTCAAACATCAAGGGTCCACTAACAATCCAATATTTGAGATGATATGGCTCAAGAAGTGCACTTTATAAATCCATAAACTGCATTTAGATAGCTTGGCGTAATGTTGATTCTCTCTCAATATACTAAAGGTAGTTTCATGATATTGGGAATGATCATATTTTAACATGGTACACATTTTTATTTCATTAAAAAAGAAATCATAAAAGGATCCAAGAAAAGATGAAATATTTTATTCATAAATTCCATGAACCATACCAATGTGTTTATCAAATCAAACTACATCACTATGAACTCATATAATCCATACATACTCCTAAATTAATTTTGGGGTATGTATGATGGTTTCACCCTCAAATGGTGGTAAGATAACCTATATTATATCTTGATAAAAATATGAGAACCACTCAGTTGATCAAAGATATTGTCGATGCATTGAAGTTGACACTGATTATTGACCATCATCTTGTTCAATCTCTGATATTCTACACTCAATAAAAAATACCATTAAAATAATTAGATAAAATAATGGATGAACCCCATGGTGACATACTAGGTTGTATGAAACTTTTAGATTTTATATCGTTCAACTAAACCTTCAATTCTTAATGCCCTTCTAGTTCCATCTTGTAAGGTGGGATAGAAAATCGCTTTCCCCCAGTGCTAACTCAATCGGGAACTCGATCTCCCACTTGGGTGTTAAGCCATATAAATATTTAGGTAAAATAGTCCAAAATGGTCTTCCAGTAGAGGAAAAGTATCCTGCTACACTCACCCATTATCTATAACAATACCCACTATTTGATCCATGAGAAAATTCAATCTGCACTGAATCGGTCATACACGACTCGAATAAAGATCCCACTCACCCTGGTGAAAATATCTTCTTCCTTATGGAGAAAGAAAGGTAAATCTCCTCTGGTAATAGTCGATATGGGCCTAATACAGGACTAACCAATTAATGCCTAGATTCAAATAGAGACCTATAATTTTTATCATTAAAAAATACCACATGAAATGGTAACCAACCATTTCTAGGTAACATGCCTTGCAACGTTTGATATTCTTTGACCATACTCCCAATAGTGTGTCGATGGTAAATAAACCACCCAAGATTTCCAAAATCAAGGCCAAACCATTTGAAAAAATAGAGAATATATAATTGATAGAATTATATTGTATAAAAATATTAATTATAAGGTCGATGATACCTAAATAGTAACTATAATGGTAGAAGGTCCTACATCCAAACTAGCCAGAGTAGACTATATAGTGTACAGTTGGCCTACCCATATGACCTGGGTTTTAGTTTGACTCCAATTCATTGTTCCCTCTAACTGGTAATATCACTCTCGTACTAGAGCACCACATCCCCTACATTGTCCTAAACATCCAGTGGAACTCCAGCTACCAATTTGCTGGAATATATGTAAAATTCATGCTAAAATTAATATAGATAAAAGAGAAAACCAACATAGATGAACACAAAATACCCTGGTCTCAAACCCCACATCGGTCCCATCACCATGATCTAACCCATCCAAAAAAACAATCAACAACAAGGTACCTTTACCATGTCCAAACTTATATACATATAATATAATTAGATACCAAATAGTAGACTAAATAGGGTGTGAGTATAACTTAGTAGTATGAAGCCACCATTTCTAAGAAAAACCAGAATTATAGTAATTTCATGTAATAAAGTGATAAAACATGAGTTTAAATTAATAAATTAATACAGTATAATAATAAAACTACTTTAACATCATACTAGAATATCTCTATGCTTGTAGCATTAACATGCCAACCAAAACTACAAGTCCATGGAATAACTACATAACTAGGAAGAATGCCTCTATATAATCCTTTCAACATATCAGGACCAAGAACTATAAGCATTAAAACATAATTTCGCCAAGGCCTTTATATAATCATTTCAGTATAACTAGGCCAAGGCCTTTATATATGCATTTCAGCATAACCAGTATAATCCCTCTATATAAAAATTCCAACATAACCATACTAAGCCCTATAATCATCACAACATAATATAGGACACAATTCATAATGAAAGTTAGAATGTAACAATACATTATAAATCAAATGGGTCAATTCATACAATTATGTTTTATCTTCCAATTCTCATTCATTCGTCAAGTTATGTATTAACACATTAACATTCTAGTGTACAAAACAATATCATATCAATGTATCGCCATCCATTTCAATAAAAAATTAATATATTTTAGAAATTGATCATATCACATGAAATCACTTAATGTATCAGGAAATGATAATTCATGTTTTAAGACAATTTTCAGATCATTACTGTTCAAGTATAGGCTCACCCTGTGGGTGGCTGAAATCCAGGTCTCAATACTTATAGATGCAAAGGGATCCAAGGAGTTAACTAAACAAATGATTATTATCACCCATTATTTTTTAGTTAATGTACATGTTGTGTCTGAAAAATCACATAATATTTCATATACTTAAATAATTAGAAAAAGACTATGGGGATTTATTCTAGACCACATATCTTTATCTGAGGATCTAAGAAACACTCCCAATAGGGAATGACACTAAATAATGAAGGAGAAGAAGATCACAAGTAAAACCTAGATCACAAATACATTAAGATAAAAACCCAAATCAATAGTGGTCAATCGATCACACCACTATAACAGAGGAGATTATAAGGGAGGAGAAAACCAAAGAGAATGGATTCACTGGAGATCAGCGCTAGACCAGTACATCTAGAAATCAAGGAATCACTCCAATGTCACCTCGAGTCACCCTAGGGTTTGAGGGACGAGGCTACATGGTCAACTAAAATAAAATCATATGCACAACATGGTTTAAAATCATGTTTCATGAGGTATTCACAACATGAACCCCTTTACGATGTGAATTTTCTTATTTATAAGATACACCAAAAAACACCTCGCCTCATGTTAAAATAACCCTGGTCGACCACTTAATAATGTGAATAAATTTCACAATATATAAACATTTCATCATCTAAATTAGTTAATGGCATCTACCTATCAGCATGTTTACATCGTATAACATGTTCATAACATGAAAGTGTTCGATAGATGAATCACCTCCCAAATTCTGCAGAAAAATAGAGAACCTCCTCTAATACTTTCCAAATTCATTGATAACCCTCATAACACCTTGGGAAAGTTTATATATAGACTATATTAATTCAAACAGACATGCATCCCTAAACATAAGGTCATGTTCCCCAGAAAATGATCTATATCCCCAAAGAAATGACTCAACCACAACTTTTAAAAAAGGGAATAAAACCAAACTAAAATTGGATCAACCAAAACTCAAGGGGGGCATACCTAGAAAATATAGGATCTTACATAAAACTTGTAATGAAATATGAGTACCAATCAATGTCAATGGAGAGATACCAACAAAACTTCCATAAATACTAGTTTTCACTGAACCTATTATAATGACATTTCCACTCTAAACACTTCCCAAACATAATCACCACTAGAAATATCTCAAAAACCCTATATATAACCTCTCAAATAAGAAGATAAAATAGAGTAACAAACTAATATTAATAATAGTGCAATCCTATGGAAATTAGGTTGAAATGAATAACAAAACACAAGAGCTAATGACCCTTCCACCAAACCTCGCTACTAACCAACTCTCGTTCTAAGGCCAAACTCACTTACCCCCACTACCTCATATCCTAAGATGTAACCATGGACTAACTATCAAAAGTTCATTATAGGTATCAAATAGACCGAAAAAGATAGAGTAAAAATAAGGAAACCCCATCAATAAATAGATAGAGGAATCATATTTATATTACAACCAATGAGAGAAACAAACCTGGATGAATAGATAATCAAATAATATTGTAATGTAAAATCCATAAAAATCATTTGAAATCAATGAATATTGATTTTAAATTTCTTGAACAAAAAATTATTCCAAATTTGGAATTTATTCAAATTATTATAGGATACATTCTCGTTAAACAATCATTTAATGGACAAATGAGTCTATTAGGTTCAATTTTGGTTCATTAAAATCCAAAAAAAATCTAAAAAACATGTTTATTCTTCCAGTTTTTCAAGTAATAATCATGAAATATTATTTTTACATACCTGTTGTAAAATCAAGGAATAATGAAATGAATAATATAGTGTACAATATATAGTGGTAGTTGAAATTAAAAAATAATTCTTAAAAAATCTCAAAAAATTATACAAAAATCATTCTATGAGTATTATAATAATGAGAATAAAAAAATATGAGAATTAACTATGAAATATATACATTTCTAGTAATGAAACAGATTTGTATAAACAAATTTTATAAACTAGTAAGTAAGATAGAAAAAAAATCTTCTAATGAAATAATGAGTTAAAAAACTATTGATTATAAAAAACACAATTCATGAATTACCAAACAATAAAATGTATTTAAAAATATTTTAAATGAAAAAATGACATTTTTACATCATTATAAGCATATAAACTACAAATTGAATAAAACCAAGTCAAAAAAACTGATTTTAATGAATCTAAGAAAAATCAAAATGGAATGTAACATTCATCAATTAAAATGTTTAAAATTGATAAAATAAATAAGTAAACCAAAGACATGAGGATTTATATGATTTAGAAAATTGGCATAATTTTAGTGGGAAAGATCATTAAATTCCTTTAATTTGGAAATAAAATAGTATAATAATTTGGTGAGAGACATAAAAATAAGCACAAAGAGACATACATATCACACAATATATAAATAAGAAACATGCACCAGACATAAAACATTGGAAAGGGAAAAAATATAGGACTGATACCCCCATACTAGGGGTCAATTTCACCTTTTTTAATGAATATGGTTAGGGAAAATCAATAAATTCATCATCATTGAGTTATTTAAATTTTTATAATTTTGTCATCAATTTTTTCACCCTCTATTGGAAAAATGTGATATTTTCTTCCATTAGCTATAACAAAAATAAAAAATAATGAATTATGTACAATATTGATTGAGTTGAGTATTGTTTTAGTATTTTTTGTCTATTTTTAAAAAATATGATGTTTTTTAGAGGTAAAAACATTTTAGTGTTTTCATACTTTTTCAACAGGGGAACATGATCACAACTTTCTATTTTGACATTATATTACACTTATTAATTCATTTGGAAAATGAAGCTATGATCGCTATGAAAGTTTATTATCACCTTATGTATCCAATTGAAAAGTACACAATATATGGTTTCATTTTACAAATTTGGTGAATGTTTAATTAATTATTTTAATTTATTGATTAAATATTTTCTAAGATACTTAAAATGTATGTTCATAATAAAAGACATATTAAAGAATTACTTGCATAATGATATATTTCTAGAGAATGCGTGAAATTTTGTTCAATATATTTACATGATATCCAAATAAGAGAAAATAGGTTCACAAGAAATAATGATGGTGAAGCTGATAAAATATATAAATGATTATCCATATTTTCCTCAAAAATTTAACGCAATGTCCAAAAATAAAGACTTATAACAAGGATTTTCATTGATATTTCAATAACAATGTTCTATATTGGAAAATTGATATGAACATCAAGTATATGAATATTAAGTTACATTCACATGATATTTTTTTATATTGTGATGTTTCTAAAATTATTACCTCGTATTGTATTTGTGGGAGAACTATGAAGTAATCCATAAAAAATATCAAAACACACCAGAATTGGTTTACTCACACCTTAGCATTAGAGAGGAAGGTATAAGACCCATGATTATAAAATAATGATATTGAATTTTAGGGACCACTATGAATTGTATAGTCTATCTTGAGATGAAAATTTCCTTGTCGATGTACATTTCATGTGGTAAATTCTTTAAAACATGAATTTGGGGCCAGTGTATGCCATTACATCATGGAATATTACTTATGACACATGACCTATCATATGGCCATAGGATTTCATGGACTATAGCATGGATTGTTCAAGCCTCTACATCATGGTAGACTAATCATGGATATGTTTTCAATTCTTTATAGGCCATCTATTCATGTAATCCTAGATTGAACACATGGATTTCACAATTTAATAAAATTATTTATAAACATGTACATCATGTACTATATAGGTTGTGGGTTCATGCTCGGTGTATAATTATTCACTCACACATGTTTCATAGTACTCATATTCAAATTATACATGATCCAATTTACTCACAAGTTGTACACATTAATCTCATTGCATTAAAAATATTTTTGGATAAGGAATTCAATCAATGATCTCTAATTTTAGTATTTCCATACTCAATCCAATAGGGGATAAAACCCAAGTTTCTTTAATAGTGATTGGTACCAATGGATATTGTGATCCTGTGTATGAATGGGATGACCTATTGAATACCAAATGGGATGTGTATAGCTTTGGTGTCATGTTCTTGGAGATGATTACTGGAGGGTGGGCTATTGGTACTGTTATCCATACTAATGAGTAGAATATGAAATCATTGTTACTTTCTTAAAGTTATTTTTTTTTAAAAATTCCAAGTCTACAAATTTTATAAAAAAAATGTATATATTTAAGTATTTATTTCCCTATTTTGTAAGGACTACCTTTGTGGAAATAAAAAAATAAGTTCACCTATTTCATTGAATTTTCATTTCCCAATTATAAAGGAACTACCTTTTTTGAAAGATAAAAGGAATTTTATTATAATAAATAATCTATTTCTTGAAAAGAAGTGGCTACTAAAGGGTATCAACCAAGATCATAAAGCTACAATTTGGGTCTCTATAAGGAATTCACGTTCTAACCTTTGATTAGTGATATCATTACTACCATAAAATAACTATCTTTGAATGAAAACCTGGGTAGTGATATTGGATTTCATTTATACTCTATTTTTTACATAAAGTATTCGATTAATGGGTGTAAATAATTTAAGGTAATTAAAGGGATATTTTATTTAAAAATTATTGATTTTTCTTGAATTTACATGTTTATTAATATAATGTCATTATATTGATTAAACCAGTCATGTTTTTTTATCTAAAGCCCCTGAATGTGAGGAAAAAATCTAGATAACTTTCTTGGGTTTACAGGAATCTATTTAAGATAGAGGTTGTGTTTGAATACCTTATTGCCTAGGCTTGACCCAACCACTCTTTATTACTTTTTTATGAATGTTGTTGTTATGTGTTATCATTTCAATACTTTTTATATTTACTACACTTTGTAAGGACCTACCTCATGTGATTTTGGTTTTTTTATAAATGTTTTCATTTATATTTGGGTGTTTTTAATTACTGTTATATTTTTTATTCTTTATGTTTTTATTCAGGTCGAGGTTGTAAAAATGAGTTATGGAAAACACCTTCCACACAAGTTAAAATTTTGTCTTTTTATTCACATAAAATGAAATGTGGAAAACACTTTATCTATAGTTAAAATAAATAGGTATATGTTATTTAAATAAACTATGGAAAACAAATTTTTATTCATATTCTATTTTATGTTTTGGGATTTTATTACAGGGAGAGGTTAAAATTTTTCATATTATTGAATATTTTCTAGAAGACACCTTCTAAACAAGTGAAATATTTTTATGCTTTTGAATATCAATGACTCCCACACATTGATATTCACATTCTAGATTAATATATCCATTCCATCTAAAAATATCACCATATAAAGAAATATTTATCGAAATTACAAAGTAAAAGTATTTCATTTTTTCCCTTTAAAGTTTAAAAATGTTTTCACCTATGATAGCCTTTGTCCTTATTATTATCATAATAGTTAATGTGTGAAGTGACATTTTATTAATGAATATTTTCTATTACATATAAATCTTATGTTTTATGAATTTCATGGAGAGGTATTAAAATTAACCAAGGCTAATTTTCATGTTATTAGTCTAAAAAGTGAGGTAGTGGAAGTTTTGGTACCCAATTCCGTTATTCCACAGTTCTATAAATATTTGGATCTGGAAGTAACTTTTTTCATTAATTTACAAATGTATATTTATAAAGGAATGTTATTTAATATTTAATTTATAATATATGAAAAAATATAACAAAAATGGTGTGATTGTGTACATTTTGTGGTGGGTTCGTGAATATCTTCTCGATATTCCATGCAATGAAGACTACTAGCATTTCGGTGTGCATGTCTTGAGTCACACACACATATCGATTATTGACTATGGTGATATTATACATATAGACATATAAGTAATGGAATTACTCAAACAAATAATATAGTAAAGTAATCATACTTTTATTGAATCATATATCATGGTAGAAGAGACACACAAAGATAGTAGTCACTACAAAAAACTGTAATTTAGTGAAGTTTTTTAAAAACGTTACTAATTTTAAAAATTCAATGATGTTTCCTAAAAAGTGTCACTGATTTAGAGTTGTTTCATTAAAAATTACTCTAATTTAGTGAAGTTTCCTGAAAAACTCGTTATTTTATCGATGTTTCATAAAAATTACAACTAATTTAATGACATTTCTTCAAAATCATTGCTAATTTAGTGATGTTTCCTCAAAATCATCGCTAATTTAGAGACATTTCCTAAAAGTGTTGTTAATTTAGAGACGTTTCTTATTATTTGTCTATAAACTAGAGATGTTTCTTCATAAGTGTTGCTAAATTAGTGACGTTTTCAAGAAACATTCCTAATTTAGCTATGTTTATTTAGGAAATGTCGCGAAAAATATATATATTTATATAGACCATTTTTCTTGAATCGATGTAAACATATATATATATATATATTTATATTTATAAACACAAACATATATATATATATATCTAAAAACACACAAAAATATAAATATTTATATATACATATATTTATATATATCTACACATATATAGATTAAATTTAGTCATGTTTTTTAAGGAATGTGTCTGTTTTAGTGATTTTTTTACCGGTGTTTTAAAACGTGGATAATTATATATAGATATATGTCTCTGTGTGTGTGTGTGTCTATATACACAAAAATATTTATACTAACACACACATACACACATATATATATATAAACACATATATATCAATATAAACATATAATAAAATACATATATACAAATATATATCATATAATATAAACATATATATATATATAGAATATATAAACATAAAATAAAAAAACACACATATATATAATATAAAGTATCAGCATATATATATAATAGAAACATATACGTAAAATATAAACATATATAACCCATGGTGTGTTAGCTGAGTGGTACCCACTGGTTATTACCCATTCTCTACATGAAAATGTCCCAGGCTCGAGCCCCACCAAACTAAGACATTGTGCATATTATTTATAAGTCGATTCAAATCCATTTGCCTGGTTGGAGAATGTGTGGTGCGATCTGGGCATTGTGGAACCCCCTAGTGGGAGGTGAGCATTACCCTTACACATTTTTTTCTGTCAGGGACTTACCTGAGTGGTAAAGACTCTTTGTAATCCTATATTAGACCCGGGTTCAAAACTGGGAAGGAGTAAATTTCCAAAGGCATGTAGTGATGCAGACATGACGCATGATGCAAGTAGGTGGTGACGCGGACAGGTGGTGATTTAGGCATGCTGCATTCCTAGTGAAATGGGTAGTATGATATAGGCAGGACACTACACTGGGCTTTGGGGCTATGTAATGAGCTTCATTACCACTGGCCCTTGAGGCCATTTAATTAATAAATAAGACTTGATGGGTGGTTTATGACCTACCTTTCTAGAATGTGTGTGTAACACCCCAATATTTTATGAGATATATTCTTATTAATTTCTTTGATGTCTTGTGTTGTATTCTAAACCAAGATTAGCTTGTTCTATATTCAACAGCGTATTAGCTTCCAGTATATGCAACACTACTTTTGGCTTGGGTTACACACAATCTCAAATCTTTTGACAGAATTCATTTCACATAATAGTGAGTATAGATTTTGTTCAATGTATCAAAGAAATATGTTTGGATTAGGTTATATGTAACTCAAAAGGAATCTTGAACTAAATGCAACACTAAATTTACTTCTGTTACAGGCAAGAGCGACCTTCCACACTTGATTGCATTGTACGCAATACCGAACGCAATACCGAGTTTCACTAAATAACGATATATTATTAAAATATTATTATGGGATATGAACTAGTAATTATAAATAGTATTAACAACAGTTTGAATTTTATATAACATTAACATTTATCTTAGGTATTTTATAGACATGATATAAGAAGAAATTCAAATTTTCAGATAAAAGAAGTATTTTTTCCAAAACATGCAGTTTTGCTGCCTTTTGATAGAACACCCATTTTAAATCTAGTTTCTATCACTTTTAGAAGATAAATTTGACTAAATAAAATTCTTCTTAGGAAGAGGGACATAAAATAATTACTTTTGTTGAATTTTCGGTATTTTTCTGATAAAATTCAAATTTTAATGAATAGTGAAAAATACAACATTTTAATTCAAAATTACCTTTTAATCTAATTTATTTATATAGATAGATTTTACTTTTAATCGATTTTAAAGTTTAATTGGATTATATTTTTATCATTTATTCCAATTTTTGTCATTTTAAGTAATTTCAATTATAAATTGGATATAAACATATATCAATCTTTTGATATATATTACTTCTTAAAAACATGTTTTTTTAGTTTTGACAATGGGAATTAATTTTAATTTAATTACTTCAACTTCTGTGTTTTGAATTTGGAAAAATGGATTCCATATTTGGATTTATATGGTTAAAATTTTGTAAATATGTACATTTTATTTTTGGACATTATGAATAGTAACTTCAGTAATTATTTTATTTTCCATGGTTAAAGTGTAAATATTGTAAATATGGGTAACAAATAATATTATAATATTACTAAAATACCCTAACACATGTATTAATCCTATTGTATGAGATATTTCCAACCATAGTCTTCCTTTGGTCGTTTTTGGGACCCCATAAAACCACATTGATATGAAAATGACATTTTATAAGAATTGATTTAAACTAAATAGAAATATGACATAAACTTGTATCTTCTTAATAAAATAATTTTAATATGGGTTTATACATAAGATAAATTCTACTATAAATAGTAACTAGAAATATCAAAATATTTCCTATATCATGGTATTTTATTTATTATTTTTTTACACCAGATAAATAAATTTAGTTATGACACGATAATGTAGTGATTACCTTATTAATGAATGATTTAAATAAATGAGATTATATATTTTAAAATAAATTTATTTTGAAAATATTAATGCCATCTATTAATTTTATGGACTATTATTACTTGTTATATTTTAATTAATGAAGTTTTTTTGAAATAATCAACTTGTTATGGATTTTTAAAAATTCATGATATGAATAGTATACAAATTGACATAAATGAGTTTAAAAAATACTTTTTTATTAAATGATATAATAGTCTTAAATATATAATATTTTTCCAAATAACATAGATAATGTTTAAAATGTAATTAAAGAACCACTTTAAGTTCTATTGGAATTTTATATTAACTATATAAACCATATAGTATGAATATAAAAAAATTCATGGTAGGAGTTAAATTAGTTAACTAAGGGTTAAAGCTAAAAGATATGTTTAAATTTGTGGCCTTAACATTTCTAAAACCTATAGCTTCAGATTATTTCATACAATAATCATATTATATTCGAATTAAATAAGTTTTGGACCTTTTGAAACCTAAAATTATTTTATAATAAAATAATTTTTCAATACCTTCCTAAAATACCCCTCCTGTTCTCTTATAAAAAGGGATCTCCTCCCACCTTTCCAAACACCACATTCAGCCTTATAGATCAACCAACCCCTACCCAATTATACAATACACATTATTAGTTAACTAATGGAGGTCCTGTATTTCCAAAAAATTCCATCCATGGTGTACCTAAGAAGAGATCCAAAGAAAGTCCAAAGAAGAAGAGGTAATTGCTTTACAAATTCAAATCAATTTATTTTCTTCTTTTACTTCTTCTTTTTCTGTCGATTCCATAATAAAGTAATAAATCCAGTATATTATACACACTAATATTTTATAATAATTATTTGACAACCATATACTTCTTTTTATCCATCCTACAAATAACAATATCACCATGTGTGCGTACGTGCAGCTTATCGTCACTCCGTTGTGGTGTAATTTGTTATTCAAAAATACTATCTTAGGATGTGTATAATTATTATTATAATGGATTTAAATAACAAATATAACATTATAATTATTCTTTTTAATTAATATACCATCCAATTACATACCACTTAACCATCAAGAGAATTATTTCATAGCTCGTACTTACGTATGACCTACAATCTCCACAACGCGGTGAGATTCGTTCTCCATGTATTTACGAATGGTTATAAAATTTATATGAGTGAAAATTATAATTATGAACTTAATTTCATTAATAAAATATATCATATTCATAAAAAACATGACTTAAAAATCAAAACAAGAATGGGAAAACAAATTATTTAACACATAAAATAAGGGTAATATTGAAATAATATTTACAAAATGATATAATAAGAGCATGTATGATATCATAAATATAGATATAGTGTTGGTATAATTCAAAAATATTATTTAACCACTATATATGAGGTGACAACACCCTCAAATAATGAAAAGTACATAGTAAGGGATAATTTTTCAATCTCATTTTTATCTGAAATTGTTTATACGTAAGTATTTACTAGGGATATATTTATCATATATATACATATTTTCTAAAATTGTTTTGATAAAATGTTTATTATTATTCTATGTATTTTTAAATTAATTTTTACCCATTTTTAACTTTTACTGTATAGTATTAAAGGAATCTTAATTTTCTTTACCTTACGAAGTACTTTTTGACTTTTTCAGCAAAAGTATGAGGATAATGTTTTTTAACATATAAGACATTAACAGATTTTTACATCTTCATAAATAATTTTTTCCATGAAGTTTTCATTAAAATATATGAATTGTTTTTACAATTAATTTACTTTATTTTTAAATTTCATGTCATTTTATGAAAATAAAATGTTTATGAAGAAAAAAAGATATTTTCCTTAGGAATTAAGTTCAAGTGTTTTATCAAAGTTATTTTCCTTCTAAGATGATCCTCTTTAAAAAGGGTTATGTTTCCATCCCTATTATTACTATGATTTTATTATGTTAATGATGGAATTATTTTTCATATAGACTATGTTATGATGTAATTTTGTTTAAGAAACTCATTTTATTTCTTGGGTTATGTTATGATGATTGATTTATTTTTTTTATGGCACATGTAACAAAGATTTCATTATAAAATGGGTGGGACCTATATCCCCTTCCAATGAATTGGGTAAAGATTTATATCTCATTATATAGACATGACTGGACCAGTAAGTAAATATGATTTTGCAATACAGTTCTGGAATGATAAGTAAATCGGGTTCAGTAATACATGGATGGAATGGAAAGTAATCTCGGTTCAATAATAAACTTTGTCCACTATGATGGTCTTGGCAGGAAATCCTTGGATACTATGGAAATCATTTTATGTTCTTATTATCTTTCCACAGTTTCCTATTTTATGCCAATTCTATTCTATCATGGTTAATGTTCCTTTCTGATCTATGCTTTATGTAGTGCTAAGATTTATTTCGTGACTCAAGATTTTGACATCTAATCAATATGTTCATGATTTTACATTCACATGTTTGTGGTTTGTTTTATGTTCACTATGTTTACCCTTAATAATCATTTGAGCTCACCCTTTTCATGTTTTCTTTTCCCTAGGATATAAAGAAAGGTTTTAGGTAGGAAAGAAAAAGGGGAAGATCTTTATGGGAGATGTTGAAGATCTTTCACTGTGATTATAAGATTATGTTCTGAGATTCCAAAGAAACTAAAATAATATGATCATTGGGTATCTGTTTGTGTCTTGTATAAATTATTCCAAAAAATTAATATAATATCCATCAACGTCATGCTTGGGTCGTTATAGTGTGTGTGGTGTGTGTGTGTATTTAATATAACTATACCCCCAGGCACCTAATATATATAAACATATAAACATAAATAAATATATAATATAATATAAACATATATATATAAATATAAAACATAAAATCTAAGAATATATATATTTATTTAAACATATAAATATAAATATATCGATATAATATTAGATATTTTAAATTTATCCACGTTTTTAAGAAAACGTGACTATTTTAGTGGTATTTTTTACTGGTGTTTTAAAACGTGTCTAATTATATATATGTGTGTGTGTGCATGTGTAAATTTATAATAATAATTATTTATATTTATACATATATATTTACACACACATACACATATATAAAAATATATAAATATATATATTTAAAGTACACACACACACAAATATATATAATATAAACATATAAATATATTTAAATAAAAAATTTAAATAAAAAATCTAAACATATATATATATAAATTAATATTCATATATATATATATTATTTTTATAGATACTTATATATATATATATGTATATATATTTCCAAATACAATTTAAAACTATAACGTACATCAGATGAGTTGGTTAGGCATTTTTCAGATGTTAAGGCAGGTTGAAGGTTTGATTCTCATTAGTGCTCGATTTTTATAATCTATTTTACTGGTAGGCACTATATCCATATAGGCAAGGAATCAAGGTACGAGAGAGTTGGGGTACACAGGATCCCTACTGGGGGTATTAGTGGGAATGTGATGTTTATGGGGAAGAGACGTATATCTGGAATTGGAGGGGAGATGCTTGTTGGTACGGGAGGGTAAGGGCTTGCGAAGAGAATAAGATGGGGTAGAGGCTTGTGGGTATGAGAGGGTAAGGGCCTGCGAGGTCCAATGTAAGAGAGAATGGGTATGGGAGGGGTCTAGTGCAAAAGAGAATGGGTATGGGATGGGTCCAGCGAGAGTGAGAATGCGGTGGGTGGAGAGGCTAGTAGATGGTATTAGAAAAACAAAAAAATGGATCATTTAAAAAAATTCCAAAAAAATTATGGATTTCAAAAATAATAAACCACTTTTTTAAAAAATGTCGATAAATGATGTATGATTTGCCAGCATTTACCAATTTTTCTAAAAAATGTTAGTAAATGATGTGTCGCTAAATAATGGAATTTTAAAACATTAGTAATTTAGAAATGTCTATTTACCAACATTTCTAAAAAAACGTCAGAAAATGAGGTGTCACTAACTAGGATGGCTGTGGAGGGGTCCAGTGCAAGAGATAATAGGTATGGGAGGGGTCCAGTGTGGGAGAGATAATGGGATGGGTGTAGAGGCTAGTGGATATTATTAAAAAAACAACAAAAATAGATCATTTAAAAAAATATAGAATATTTATGGATTTTAAAAATAAAAAGTGACATTTAAAAAAATACATTGAAAAATGATGTATGATTTACCGATGTTTATTTTCTAACATTTCTAAAAAAACATTGGTAAATGATGTGTTGCTAAATAGAAATGTTTATAAACATTGTTAATTTAGCGATGATTATTTACATACGTTTCTAAAAAAACATTGATAAATGAGGTGCCACTAAATAGAGACATTTATAAATTTCACCAAATTACCAGTGTTTATAAATGTTACTAATTGGACACATTTATAAACACTGCCAAATTAGTGAAATCTCATTTAGAGACATTTTAAAATGTCTCTAATGAAAAAAAAAACATGTCAATAATTAGTTCTTTTTTTAGTGAGTAGACTCTGCCATGATATATGATTAGTGACTCTGCTATTATTTAACACATGGATTTTTTCTGATATTACACACACAAAATTTAATATGAATTTTCTAATAGAGTATTTGTGCGACTATACTACAATTAAAAATAATATAATATAATTTTATACCCTTATTATTTTTTATTCTACTACGAGACTAAGTACAAATTACTTCCATCCATAAGTGCATGAAAGGGGGCCTACATAAATGAGTGGGGATGACCAATTTTTCTATCCATTAACATATAAAATTGGGGATGAACTACTTCATTTAGCTAACATGAGCCTGCTATAATCCACTCGAACATTGCTAAATGGGTTGGGTGTTACTACCTTAGGTTCACCTCCCCGAACACCAAAGGCTGTCAACTTGCAGTGAGGGTCTTATAGGTATAGTTGGGAGGCTATACCCTCTTGGAGGATTAAAAGGGTACTAGTCCAAGTATAATAATAAATATACAGAAAAATAAACGACTCAGCAGACATAAACTAGACCCGTAGAGTGGAAGAACAATCAATATCGATAAACAGCGGAAGCAATAAATATAACAACAACAGTAGAAAGTAAACACAACAGCATGTTGATCACTTATTACTACTAATAAACAACAAACATGCATCCAAAGCAGGTCAAACATATCTATTTATAAATATACGACACCACTGGCTAACCAATTGTAGCTACATAACAAGCATGCTGATATAGGAAAAAAACTAAACAAAATAAACTCCAGCAAGGCAAGACCTCAAGGTCCATACCATCTCTATGAAATAGCAAACGTAGTCCAGCTCCTAGAACTGACTTCTTTCCTACAGTTAAATCCATAAAGTTTGCACGCATCCCGAAGGACCCATCCAGGGTGTGAGATGAATCTCAGTAGGATACCACCCAACGGTGCGTACCTAATATAAGTGTTTAAGAAGGCATGTTTTTATAAGTAAAAAAGTAAACAATATGATGCACAAATAAACACAAACTCCACTGGTGCTCAGCAGGAACCACGGAGTGTCACCTGCTTCAGCCAACGCTGGAATCTCTATCATGTAACCCAGCACCATGTTCCCCCGGACACCACATGTCTCAAGTACCGACGTCCCGAAGGCACACCCAAGGAACAGTAACCCGGAGGAAGAGTAATGCCTTTCGTAAAATTAGTAACTGGAGGGACAACGATGTCTTCGTTCAATAAAGTAACCAGAGGGACAGTGATGTCTGCCCTCAAAACTAAGCAACTGAAGGGATTGGGATGTCTTCCCTCAAAATAATGGTGAGCCTCTGCCCCCAACCAGATAGCCTCAATTTTATCCTCTGAAGGCTCCTCACCTCCCAGGTGGCTTCCTACGGCAAGAACCCCCAAACCAATAGTACCTAAACCGCAACTAATGGGGTCCTCTATCCACACGAGTGGTCAAAACCAGCTCATCGCGGAGTATCTCTGTTTTCATACAACTCATAGTTCCGGGTGAGCAATAATCACCAAAATAGTACCCAAGCCACAACACCTCAGACACCTCGTGTCCCTAGGACCATGTCGCATAAGTCTGATGGCCTTTCCATCCCATTAACATGGGTCATGCCCAACCTGAAAGTCATCCGGCCTCAAGCCAATGCCCATGATGCCCAATCCCATTGTTAGAACCACCCAACATAACTCGGGTCAAGCCCAACCTATGATCAGCATCACTCAATAATATCTGGGCCATGCCCAACATAACCCAAAGGTTCTAGTACATACAATTCAGCAATTACATATATGCACATTTTAACAAAACACATAAACAGGAAAACCATGTAAATAGATGAAAATCACTAAATAAGGGTTATCCCATACTAGAACTGCGGTTTCTAAGGTATCCAACAATTCATATCAGGCTCAATAAACCATACTCAATAGTATTAAACAATACAAAACAATTTAACCATTTTGGAAGTCCCCAACAAAAATTCCCCAGTGAGCAACGACCACTCAGCTGGCCCCTCTCAAGAAAAATAGGTAACAGGGAATACCCAAAGGCATCCAATAGGTCATATAACAATGAAACATGCAATAGCATGTAAATTAGGGTCTTTCTCAAAATACCCAAAAATACCCAATAGGATGCACCGACAAAAAATCTACGAAAACACAAAAAAAGGTATGCACCACCTAGATGAGACTTGTATGATGACACTCCTCTAATATCAGCCTCCAATTTGGTAAAAAACATGGTAGATCTACAAAAGAATCAAAACTGATCAAAACCATGTAACTCATTCTAGAACAGAAATCAAGAAGGATGGCTCAAGAGGAATCAATGCCTTACTAAGGGGGTTCCAACGGATTAAACGATGTTTGAATTTGACCTCGAGTGAATAAAAGGGATGGAATTGAAGTCCTATCTAGCTCTCCCTACTCAAACCCATATAGGGTTTGAGGTTCTGCCTCAATATGAGGCTACTTCCTGTTTTAGCAAAAAAAGAAAATATGCGAAGTATACTTTAAGTACATGGTGTGTATCATTTTACTGTTCATATGATGGCTGAAATTCCTCCATAGACTTGCCGACTGACTACATGGCGTGTACCAAGGGGTACACGGTGTGTAATTCTTTACTCGGAGGACATCCCCAACATTCCATGTATATCCCCATACACGGCCCATCTACATGGCGCGTAAAAATAGTGCATGGAGTGTACTTGCTAAAATATTTCTACCTAGCCAATAGGCCTACCTTCCATGTATGGCATCTACACAGTCAAGGGTACATGACATGTCTATAACTGCACTCCTTCTAGTAGAAAATTCATGCATGATATTCACACGGCATGTACTCGGCGAGCACACGCCCAGTACTCGCCCAACCCATACACAGAGTGTACTCTGAGTACACGGCTTGTTGTCTAGAAATTTCTAGAACATCCCTGATTTTCCCAGTTTTCTTAGTAATAAGTCAAAATTCAAACTAGGTCTGGGTTTTGACCCATTCTAAAAACCCAGGTTCTTACAATCTCCCCACCATAACATTGCTCATCCCCACGGTATCAAAAGAAACCCAAAGATGGCACCAAAGAAACCACTCTGATCAAAGTAACCCAGACTTCCCCAGTTTCAAAGGTTTTGACTAAATTCCTTAAGGGGGATTCCCACCTTAGGAATTTCCTTGCTCTGTCTCAACCCGACAAAACACCAAACAAGCAATGGTTCACTAAATTGTTTTTTGGACGCATGGTCCTCTGATGATGCATTGTCACCCTTGTGCATCATTGGTGCTCCCGTGTCATTTCCAACACCCAACATATCCTGCACCGCATCGGTGTCTGCATCCAAGAGGTCCATAATCCCATGGATTCTCAAGTAAAACCTGATGACATGAACCTCAAGTAACCCACATTCTCGATGCCCCGATGCCAACGACACCTCAAGTAACCTCCATCCTCGATTCCCCTGATGCTACGCATCTCATACACATATATAAATATATAAAGCAGATCATATAGCACCAATCCCACTGACCATCATCTAGTCAGTCCACATAGATCTTTTGCATCTCCTGCACTCAAAATGGACATGCCTCGACAGGTCATTCCATAAAGAAAATGTGGAAATCACAGCCACACCCATGGTGTACCTCGAACCATCATCGTCTCACCATCTTTCTTAGCCTATGGCGGCTCCACAATGTTCACCTGGCCTAAAGTATGGAATCATGATGCCTGAACTCCCCAAGGTGCTGCTCCAGTCACTTTCCACTGACCCCTTAGCTAGATCCTATTATCCTTGTCACATCCTCTACGTGCAGCTGAACTAACCCTAGATGCCATTGTTTGTCATGGTCCCTACCTTCTGGCTATTTAAGAATCCTAACAGGATAACCTCTCTAGATTCCCAACTTTCCCACATGCCCGGCACTCCTTTAGAGGCCTATCACACTGAGTCTGAACATGTCATGGTTGTCCACACTGAGAGAAAACCACTACTGGACTGCTATGAGGTGGTCTAGCTAAATCCTTGGCCTAACATCCCAACTGGAACTCATCACTCCCTCACATCCTACTACCCAAACTGTTATCTGAAACTATTCCTAGGCCAACCTGGGGCCTATCCCTCTAGATTCCCTCTACTATGAGCGCCTGATTCACCACCAATGAGAAATAACCCAGCCTAAATATATTCACCTAGATATTAATAGAGTGTCGTAATCCATCCTCGAAGTGCCTCACCATTGCTGCGTCATCACTTACGATACCAAAAACAAAGCGAGACAGCTTAGTGAAAGTAGTTGCATAGTCCATGATGGACATGTCTCCCTGCTGAAGACTCAAGAACTCCCAAGCTCTCTAGGCTCTCAGTGTCTTTGGGTAAAAGTGCTCAAAGAACCTATCCTCAAAGAACTTCCATGCTAGTATGTCGTGCCTACAAGCCTGAACCTGCACATCCCACCGACACTTTTCCAGTCCTCTCAACATGTACGTCGTCAGCTTGACCCTCTGCCCTGGAGGCATCTCGAGCTGCTCGAAGATCATCTGCATGCTCTATATTCAATTCTCATCCTTTTGTTGACTAACCTCACCCAGAATAAGTTGGAGGTGTTGTGATTAAATCTCCCACATCAGTTATGTCGTAGATGGATCTATACACTGCGCTCCTCTTTCAATTCCCTACAAGACACGTACTAGGCTATCTTGGAGCTACTCATCAATCCATGGTCCGAACATTTCCAAACCCGGTTGTTGCCCTACCTGCACTAGATCCTGAACCTGATCCCGTCCCGAAGCCTGTACCTATGGCTTCTGCTCTGCCTACACCATATCCTAAACCTAATCATACAACACTGTATCATGACCCGCCTGATACTCCATCGAGATGTAAAAAAAGAACCCACTGAATACCATAAATGGTCTGACAGCCCATATATATATATATAACAATATATATTCAACGCAGATAAGGAATGCAGTAAAAGGAAGTGCATAACTACTACCCTTACTCTCCCCCACCACAACCCATGCCCCAGGACATCCCGTCCTCGTGGCCTCCTTACCCAACCTTAACAAAGTCAAGTATCAAAAGTACCTCGGGCCATACCCGACCTAACAACTAACATTGCCTCCAACCGACAACCGAGTCTCCCAATCCTTGTGATCATAATAACCTCAACCATAGTGCCTACCTACTCTCATAATATCCATACCTAAATACCCTAAAATTCTATAATTATACAAGGCATGGAATAACACATTGCAATAACAAGCAATTCTATCAGAAATTTCACCTATGCACATTTCAAGAGAATAGGAAGCCTGGTAATTGACATTTTCTTTACATGGTATTATCACATCACAAAGAATACGTGCAGTTATGAAATTTACATACCCTAAAATGTTCCTCTCAAAATTCAAGCATATAAGCCTTTCCATACCGGCCAAGGTCCAATTCTCCCTTACCGCACCGGGTCAAGGGTCACATATCACAATCAATAACATCACACACCAAGTGAGCCACTGTGGTGGAAATCATATAAACCATAATCTGAGCAAAAGCAAACAACAATTCCCACCCATGGAGACTTGGTTCATCCCACATACCTGGGGCTATAGGCCCCCAAGCACAAGCTAGAAATCCAGTTCCAGTAACAACCTATCTCCAGTCTACCATATCCAAAATATTAAAACCATCTGAAGTAAAAGATAAGGCTCCATCTCATTTGTAGCCAACAAAACACTCCTACTAAATCCATGTCAAGAACTCCACTAATACCACTTTGTAATGACCTAGACCAGACATCAACCAGAACAGTGCTAAACGAGTCAGGTGTTACTACCTTGGGCGCACCTCACATAAATCCAAAGGCTGCCGACTAGCAGCGAGGGTCTTATTTATATAGTGGGGAGGTTATACCCTCTTGGAGGGAAACAAGGGTACTAGTCCGAGTATAATAATAAAGATGTAGTAGAATAAATGACTCAGCACACTCGAACCAGACCCGCAGAGTAGAAGCACGTTCAATATCGATAAACAGTGGAAGCAATAATTATAACAAAGATAGCAGAAAGTAAACACAACAGCAGGTTGATCACTTGTAACTACTACTGAACAACAAACATGCATCCAGAGTAGGTCATACATATATATATATAAAGGGTGACACTAGCAAACCAACTATAGCTACATAACAATCATGCTGATATAGGAAAGAAAAAAGAACAAAATAAACTCCAACTAGGCAAGACCTCAATGTCCTTACCATCTACTTGCAATAGCTAATGTAGTCTAGCTCTTGGAATTGACCACTTTCTTGCACGAACATCCATAAAGTAAACACGTGTCCCAAAGGGCCCATGCAGGGTGTGAGGAAAATATCAGTAGGATACCACCCAATGGTGCATACCTAATATAAGTGTTCAATTGGGCATGCATTTATAAGGAAAAATGTAAACAGTACGATGCACAAATAAACACAGACTCCACTAGTGCTCAACAGCCACCACAGAGTATCACCAGCTTCGGCCAACGCTGGAATCTCGGTCATGTAACCCAGCACCATGTACCCCCTGACACCACGTGTCTCAAGTACCGATGTCGCGAAGGCATTCCTAATAAATAGTATCCTAGAGGAACAGTGATGCATGTCCTCAAATAAGTAACCGGAGGAGCAGCGATGTATTCCCTTAATAATGTAACCGGAGGGACAGAGATGTTTTCCCTAAAAACTATGTAACCGGAGCGATAAAGATGGCTGTCCTAAAAATAATTGTGAGACACTACTCCCAACCTGATAGCCTCAACATTATCCACTGATGGATCCTCTCCTCCCATGTGGCTTTCTACGGCAAGCACCCCCAAAGCAATAGTACCTAAACCGTAACTAACAGGGGCCTCTACCCACACGAGTGGTCAAAACCACCTCATCACGGAGTCTCTTTGTGTGCACACTACTCATAGTTTCGGGTGAGTCATACTCACCATAATATTACCCAAGACACAACACATCTGACACCTCGTTTCCCTGTGACCATGCCGCTCAAGTCTGATAGCCTTTCCATCCAAGTAACTCGGGCCATGCCCAACCTGTCAATCATCCTGCCTCAAGCTGACAACCATGACGCCCAATCCTGTAGTCAAAACCACCCAACATAACCCGGTCAAAGACCAACGTCTGATCAACATCACTCAAGAATACCTGGGTCAGGCCCAACATGTCCCAATGGTTCTAGCACATGCAATTTAGTAATTATATATATACACATTTTAACAGAACACAAAGACATTAAAACCATCTAAACAGTTGAAAATCACTAAGTAAGTGTAGTCCTGTACCCGCAGTAAGGATTATAAGGTCTCCAACAATTCATATCATGTTCAATAAACCATAGTCAATAGTTTTAAACAATACAAAATAGTTTTAACCATTTTGGTATTCCCCGACCAAAATTCCCCGATGAGCAACGACCAGTCACCTGGCCCCGCTCAAGCCAAACAAGTAACAGGGCATACCCAAAGGCATCTCATTGGTCAGATAACAATTAAACAAGAAATATCAGGTAAATTAGGGTCTCGCTCAAAATACCTGAAAATGCACCATAGGCCATGCCACCCAAAATCCGCAAAAACTCCAAAAACAGGTATGTACTGCCTACCAGAGACTCATACGATGATACCCATCTGATAACAATCTCAAATTTGGTCTAAAATGTGGTAGATCTACGAAATATTGAAAACTTCTCAGACCCCTATAACTCATTCTAGAACAAAAATAAAGAAGGATGGCTCAAGAGGAATTAAGGCCTTACCGAGGGGGTTTCAACAAATTAAACAGTGTTTGAATCCGACATCGGATGAAGGAACAGGAGGAAATTAAAGTCTCGTCTATCTCTCCCCGCTCAAACCTGTTGAGGGTTTGAGTTTTTGCCTCAATAAAAGGATACTGCCAATTTTAGTGGAAAAAAAAAAGAAAATACACGGTGTGTATAATTTTATTGTTCATTTATTTGCTGAAATTCCGTCGTAGACTTTCCAACTGACTTCATGGCGTGTACCTAGAGGTACACAGCGTGTAATTCTTTACTCGAACGACATCCCCAAAACACCATGTATATCCCCATACATGGCCCATCTACATGGAACGTACAAATAGTACACGGCGTGTACTTGGTAAAAACATTCTACCCAACCAACAGGCCTACACACCATGTATGGCCTCCACATGTTCAAGGGTACACGACGTGTCTATAACTAAACGTTGTGTAGCATGAAATTCTTGCAAGGTCTTCTCACAACATGTACTCAGCGAGCACATGGTTGGTTCTCGCCCTACCCATACAAGGTGTGTACTCTGAGTACACAGCGTGTAGTCTGGAAATTTCCTGAACATCCCAAATTTTCCCAGTTTTCTCAGGAACAAGTCCAAATTCAAACAAGGTCAGGGTTTTGACCAGTTCTAAAAACTTGGGTTCTTACAACCCTGGTGTCCATGTTATGGCTGAGTGGATGAATAACATATATTGAACCACCACTAATGTGAGCTATGATGTTGACAACTGATGTGTGAGAGAAATATTTTGAATGAACTTTGATGGAGTTTTATATAAACTCACATGGAGTTTTAAAATGTTCAAACATGATTGTATCATGTTACTTGGTGCTTTTTTTCATTTATTTCAGTTTGAACATGTTTTTAAAATTTGTTTCAACATGTTTTTTCAAATAAATATCAGTTTTTATAGAGTTTCATATATGCTAATTTTATAATTATTTTATAACAAATATATTTTTTATAATGAAATTAATAAATAAAACTTAAAATATTAGAAAAATCTATTTAAATACCAATATATAATATTTTTTTAAAATATAATTTAAAAATAGATATTAATTGTTGACATTGGTTGTAAAAATTGATAATATTATTATCAAAAGATAAATATATCGTAAGATATTGTTGATAAACACTTTAAAATTTAATATATTATCAATTGGTTTTATTATAATCGTAACATAACTATTTTATCTATCAAAATAACATTCTTTGATAGAGCTTTTTCCAACAATTTAGTTAGAAGTACTTATCTATTGTTAAAACAATTTACAAAAAAATGTAGCTTTACCTATGGATATACCCATGTTGGAAAAAGATAAATATTTTTTTGTGAGGGTACCTCATTGAATTGTATTTTTATCTCTTTTTTCATTCTCTTATAATTTTTTGTTCACTTTTCATCCTTAATATTAATGAGATGATATTGGATGATTATTTTTCTTATCCTATTCTTGATTGAGTGTTTCATTTTTAAATGATTATTTTATATGCATGGTACCCCAATGTATATACATACTATATCATCTTATCACCATTTTTATATGGGTTTTCTATTAATTATTTTAGGATAAAATCATTCCTCAGAGCTTGATTATCAATTCCCAAGCACTGGATGTCAATCTGTGGGGATTGGGTATGCTCGTCATGCCCACTGATGAACCAGGTCGAGTGATGAGTTCATTCAACCTTAGAATATTCATGACATGCATGGGGAAGGATCATCACATGCTTTCACTCTGAAAATAATATTGTAAAAGAAATATGAGAGACACAAAATTGGATAAAGAAACATACACATCACACAAGTTGAAAAAAATAATAAACAACCCCAAACATCAAAAACAAAAAAATACAAAATAAATACAAAATTGAGCCCCATAACAAGGTATTTGTCTCAAATTTTTCAATGAAGATGGTGCCTACAAATCACTAAATTCATATTTTTCTATTTCTCTATATTTTCCCAAGTTTTTCATCATGTTTTTTACACTCTAGGATCAAGAATCAGAACCATCCACCTCTTTTCAATTTACCAACACATGTGGTATCAAAATGGGGCATCCAATTTTTTTACACATTCATCCAGTTAAGGATGATCATTGATGTTCTCTCCATTTTCCACATTATCACTAGATCAATCATGATAAAAGATAATATTTCATGAGTGGTGGACTTACTAAGGCAGTCCACAACCAACTGTGGGGATTGATTTTGGTGTTTTGGTTCAAAAAAAATAAAATCAACAACAGAAATGGTTTTTATTTTATGATATATAAAATAATAAATAGAAAATAAAATTTCAAATAAAATTCCAAACAATAAGGTCAAAAAAAATTATTATAATTATTGAACAACAACACTAGATAATGTTAATTATATGAATTCAAAACTTATAGTAATTCTCAAAATACATAATATAATAGTCTGTATATAATGATTCATGCTAAAAAGTATCATAAATATGGGAATTAAATTCCATGTGAAAACACACATTTCTAGAACAATGAAATAGTAATAAAAAACTAAATGTAGTGGAAAAAAAGAAATGTGCGTAAGAAAAAGAATAAAAAAACATCTATTTAATTATTCGAAATCCGAAACAGAATTTAATTATATTCAATAATAAAATGAACAACTAGTGATTTCATGTTGAGAAAAAATTCAAAGGAAAGAATTAAAAGGAACACAAGTATTTACTTTCTTTTCCAAATTGGCCAATGTGTATGGAGAAGGAAAATCAGAGGTGTTTCACTATGAAAAAGGAATGGTGTACAAGAAATAGTAAACATAACTAGGAAAGAGGGTGAATAAAAAATTCATATTGATGAAACAAGTGACATATATAATACCTTCTAAAAAACCAACAAAAAACTGAGAGCATGACCAAAACCTCCTTATTGGGGGTTGGAAAAATCTTTGTTGAATATGGAGGGTCGAACCACCCAATATAAATTTTGATGTTAAGTCTTCAAAGCCTAATATTGGTTTGATCATCAAGATCTAGGTTCATCTCTTCTGTCTGACTCAATCTCTCTCCCTCTATCTCTCATAGCTTGGATGAGGATCTCTCTACATGATTTTTTATTCTGGAATAATTATGGAAGAAATACAACTGATAACTAAGGTTTTTGCAATGACATAACAAATTAATAATTAAAGGGGATGCTGGGGACAATCAAGCCTTAACAGTCTAATAAAAACACAAAATAAACCATAAGTAAGGGTTATTAAAAACCAATGCATAAATTTAAGAAGGTTAGACCCTTGATGAATAAGGGTAAACACAATAGGGTAAGTTTCATAATCATGTGTATAAGGGGATGGTGTAGGGGTACACATTTACAACATTAGGGATATCCAGTTGAAACCATTACAATTTAAGGGTAAAAAGAAACGATATAATAGTATCGCGTAAGGGTACTAAATCTCTCATTTAAGGGTGGAAACCCTCTATGTGGGGGTAAAACTAGTCCTATGTGAGGACACTTACCACTATGTATGGTTTTATGGACACTACATAAGGGTAATAAACAACCTATTTCAGGGTACAAACTACTTGCATAAGGGTTAGGACCCAGTTGTGTAAGGCTACAAAGCTAAAACTCATGGCTACATAAGGGTATACCTTAGTAATAAGATAATACATAAGGATATATTGGGAATTACATAAGGGTAGAGGAAAGATATAATAAACCCCAAAAGGGTACCCATGTACTTACATAAAGGTATCCAAACTCTACTGAGGCTACATAAGGGTCATGGGACACCTATGTAAGGGTATATGGAACTTCAAAATGGATATGTAATGGTATATAAAACCTCATGTGAGGGTAAATAAAAGGGAATGCGACTCATGTAGGGGTAAAACCATGTTACATAATGTTTAATAATAAAGATCATAGTGATATGTAAAACAAATAAAACATAAATATTAAACCCATATTTAATTGAAACCCCAAAAATTGGGAAACCTAAAACAAAAAATATACACCTTGGAAATGAAATGAAGAAGGGATTTATATGTATAATCATTACACTATTCACTTTTAAAATTAATACCCTAAACCACATGATGATCCTACACCACCTAAACTATTATTAAATTGGATATATCATCCTAAAAAATGAAAACATCAATAGGGTAAAACAATTATACAACATTAGTTATATTATTTGTCCAATAAACCCTACCACTCACCAATTGTGACACATGCTACCCAAATTGAATGATATTATAAATCTGGTAAAATGATAATAATTTAAAAAAATCTTAACCATTGAATGATAAAATCCATACCTATACCTACCTGAGTTAACCTATAAGATGATTTTAATGAAGAAATCAAGACAAAAAAATCACATTCTATAGAAAGTCCCCAAAAAAAATAATGTTATTACATATATAACACCAATAAATATATAATTACCCATCCTAAAACAAAACATGGAAAAATAATACTCAGATAATTCAAAAATAATAAAACTCTATAAAATTGGTGAAATCATCCAAAATAAAAGAAAACGAATCAAACAATAGAGAAAGAAAAATAAATGAAAAAACACCAAAATAGTATCTAATTGAACCCATAAACCCAAAGAACCAATCATACTAGGAGGGATCCACAGTATCCACATAAGGAGAATACTACCAAAACAAAAACCAAAATGAGAGATCCTCCAAAAAAGGAAACCACAAGAGCACATGTAAACATTCACAACATCCTAGGGCGGCTCTAAATTATGATAATAAACGCGAGCAGCTGGCTAGATAATTGGGGGAAAATAATCCTTTAAAGGGCCACATATTTCAGTATTTTCTTACTAATGGATCATAGTTCCTAACATTTGGAAAACCAAAAAAATCCACTAAAAGTGTAAAATAGAAAAACCAATAACTCTGGTGATCATCCAACTAACAAAAAAATAAATGAACCCAAAAACTAACAAATCCTAAATACTGGACTCTCTATAGGTCCATACAAATATCCAAAAAAAATAATTGACATAGAGAAACTCAATAAAGATAACATGATCTCAACTTCTAGGAAAAAATAATACAATAGATACACAAAATTCTACCCAAGCACCTCATTTCTAACCAACTATCAAACATAGACTGACCTTAAAAAACCTTTTTATACCCTATAACTGGAGACACACATACGCCACACCTAAAAAAGGCATCAACAATGATTATAAAAGAAAATAAAATAGGGAAACATAAAGGAAAAAACAATCAATAAAAGATACTAAATTACATCCGAAGATATATAAGAAACCTAGATAAACAAACATCAAATAATGCTACAAATTAAAATCAACTAAAAAATCAGTTAAATAAATAAACAAATGATTTATAATTTTAGTGACATAAAATTAAATTGAAACATTGTCTCTGATTCTACTTTTTTGTGTGAGGGGTACATTGGGTGAGGTAGTCTACAACCAACTGTGAGGATCAATTTAGGTGTATTGGTTCATAAAATATAATACCCTCAATATAAATGAATTTAATTTTCTAATATACAATATAATATACAAAAAATAGAATTTTAAATTCAATTCTAAACAATAATGAAAATTTAAATGATTACTTCCAAAGAACCACAACACTAAATAGTAGAAATTACATGAATTCAAGACTAACAGTAATTCTTAGTATATAAAATAAAATAATCTATACATAAATATTCATGATAAAAATAATTTAAAACATTATAATTAAATTATAGATGTATAAACATGCATTTATAGAACTATGAAACCTCAATGATGTATTAAAACTAGGAGTAGTAATGAAAATTAGACTATATAAAATCCCATAACATCTTCTGTTTAATCATTCAAAATCAAAATAAAAATAAATTATATTCAATAAGAAAATGAATTCATAGTTATTACATGTTAACAATAAGTGAAAATGAAAATATTAAAAGTGACACATGGATTTACATACATCACCCAATTTTCTGATGTGCACAGGGAAAGATCATCAAGGGTATTTCACTATGTAAAAGAATGGGGTATAAGAAATAGTGAGCAGAATATTGAAAGAGTGATAATAAAAAATTCACAACAAAGAAACAAGTGACATTGAGTAGGCCATCCAAAAAAATAAATAAAGAAAATAGAGAACAAGACTAAAACATCTTTAATGAGGTTTGGCTAATCATTTTTTGAAGGAGGGTTGAAACGTCTATTTTAAATGTTGATTGGAAGTACTAAAAGACTGATGTTGTCAAGATCATAAAGATCTAGGTTCATCTCCTCTATTTGAGTTCTCCGCTATCCAATATTTCATTCCTCAATCCAGTAAGTGATTGAAACAACTCTAAGATAAGTCAAAAACCTAAATCAAGAATACATTTAGCTTCTACTCCTCTAACAATCCTAGAATAAGGGAAACTAACCAATCCCTTCATGATATCTCTCTCCCTCTCTCTCTTGGTGTAACTGAGGATATATCAACATAATTCATCGATTTGGATGAAAAATATATGATATTCCCTTATGAACCAAGGTTGTTGTAAGGTCAAAAAAATTGATAGATAATGGATAGGTTAGGGACAATTAACCCCTAACATCTTGATAAAAAACTAAAACAACCCACATGAAAAGTTCATTAAAAATAATACATAAAGTTTAGAAGCTCGGACCTACGATGTGTAAGGGTAAACACATAAGGATATGGGTCATACCCATGTTCATAAGGGTACCACGTATGGGTACCCAACTATGATATTAGTGTCAACTGTCCAAAACCACTATAATATAAGGGTATAAAGCCGCAATAAGAGAGTCGCATAAGAGTACAAAATCCCTCACATAAGGGTAGAAACCTACTGTGTGTGCATAAAACCAAAGCTATGTGAGGCTAACTATTGTTACATATGGGTATCATTCCCCTATATAAGGGTAATAAACCACTTGTGTAAGGGTATAGACCACATTTTAAAGGGTCAAGACTCAGTTTTGTAGGGGTAAATAGCTCAAAACTATGGATACGTATGGGTGTAACTCAACAATCAAAAATTATTAAGGGTACGCTGGGACTTATGTAATGGTAAAGGTGAGAAACAAATTTTAAGGGTACCCATGCACTTATGTAAGGGTAACTAAACCTTATCGAGTTTATATAATGGTCAAGTGACACCTATGTAATGGTAAAGATAACTTCAAAGGGGATACATTAGGGTATATAAAACCTTGAATAAGGGTAAATAAAAGGTAATGAGACTCATGTAGGGGTAAAACCAAGCTACATAATGGGTCAATAATAAAGATGGTAGTCGTGAGGAAAACAAAGAAGAAAATCATTTGAAAACCCACTTTTAGATGACATCACAATAGAGGGGGGGGGAACAATAGTTTTGATGGAAGTACCTCTTGATATCAGTTCATTGGGGAGACCTAAATCACATCACAAAAGAAATCAAAGAGGAATCTTGAAAATAACTATGAATAAACTAATAATGGGTTCTAACCAAAGGATTTCTACACAAAATAAATTCAAATTAGGTAGGTTTAAATATATAGGGACACACATTCAACTCATAATTAATGGAAGAATCCAAAATTAGTTCTCAAAACTATCTAATCTAAGGAATATTTCAAAACTAGAATTTGATTAAAGAAGATGCATGGATGAATGGCCCAAACTGACACACCATGGGTCATATCCACTGCATGATCAATTTAATCATTGGCTCAAAAAAATGAAAAATATGCCATGTATGAAAAGTGAGTTAAGGGATAGGAAAAAGGTTAGGTGAAACAATCCACATAAGAAACCCAAAAAAAGGACAAAATCAAGGTATAAATATAACCAATATAAAATATGTGGAAATTAAAGTAGAAATTTAAAATCATTTTAACATGAATATTAAATACGACATTTGATTAATAAAAAAATTAAATACCAAATTCAGGAAAGATTTAGACTTAGTGGTAGGGGGATGGGAAATGAGACATGCTTTTTTTAATTATCGGGTGACTGCCTTTCAAAGCTACAAAATCAAATATTGTAGGTCACCTAAGGTAGTCTCCTATTTCATCATCCTTGTTTGTTTGTTTTTTTATCATTGTTTCATTGAGTCATTCAAGTTTATTTTTCTCACAAAAAACTGTGGATTTTCTTGAGTCCAAGGGATTTTCATGGTTTTGTCACAACCATCAGTTCACTACGATAGATTGGCACTTATTCAACACATACTTTTAACAATAATAAATAGAAATCACTGATAAATGTAACTATTATCATCGCTAAAAATGATAATCAAGGTACACCCTTTATTAGTGCTTTTTTCACTAATAAAGTTTGATCTTTATCAGCGGTATTCTTTGCGCTGATAAAACATTTTGATAAAAAATATTATTATTATATATAAAATTATCATATTTATATTTAAAAAAATAATTTTTATTTGTATATATTAATTAAAAATTACTTGTTTATAATTAATATAAATATGATATATTAATATATATGTGTTTTAGTTATTAAATATATATATATCTATATATAATGTTTTAAAAAAAGTATTTATAAAATTTATATATATATATATATATTTATAAAAAATTAAAAAATATATATATTTACATAGTTATAAAATTATAATATATATATATATTAATAATAAATATATTTATTATATTTATAATTATATATACTTAAATATTAATAAATATTAATAAATATATTTATATATTTATATTTATATACAAATATTTATAACTAATTTTTTAAATAAATAAAATTATAAATAAATAAATATTTAAATAATTATAATGTTATAATAAATATATTTAAATAATTTTTATTTATTATATTTATAATTATATATAATTATATATTAATATATATATATATATATTTATCTATAGCCAACGGGGTGTGGGTGAGTTGGTCTCCTACACTTGTCTATGGCATCCAATGGGTGTGGAGTCAGATGTTCAACTCCCACATACCACGTGTTTTCCCCTTGTTAGGGGGTGGGTGGAAATTTTTGATGGTTTTCATTGATGCATATGGAAGAAAGGCAGACAGGAAGGCGGGGAGAGTTCTAATGCTAGTATTTGGAGGTGATAACTAGTCACTAACGCTACGCTGGATAGAGGACCGGTGGGGGTGTGGTGTTCTAATGGCATGCCTCATGGTTTTGGGAATCCATGACGGAAGGAAGAAGGTCGGTGATGCTGGTGGTGGGAGGTGATGATAGGTCATTGATGATAATGGTTGGTGGGGGTGTGTGTGATGATGTTGATCCTGGAACTTGCAGATTGTGAGGATGGAGGATGAAGGTAGGTGCTCTAACACCAACAATGGGAGGCGAAGATAGGTCACTAAACAGATAAATGAGTGGTGGAGGTGTAAGTGTGTTGAGGAAGATCCTGGTGTTTACGATCATCTTGGATGGAATGGGGGTCGGTGCGACAAAAATATAGTGTTAGAAATGTTGTGGTTTAGTTCATAAGATAGATGGCGGGGTTTTCAGGGACTTTATATATAGATAATAAATAAAAATGGGCTTGATGGGTGGGATATCCCTTGGGGGGATATGGCATTCCTTCCATCCTGTGTGTGAGGTGTGTGTGTGTGTGTGTGTTTGATGTAATTGTACCCTCAAAGCACCTAATATATATATATTTATATATATTTATATTTACAAATAAATATTTTTAATTATATACAAATATTTATAAATATATTTATTTATAATTGAAAATTTAATTATAAATAAATATATATTTATATAGTTTAAATATATTACATTAAGTATATATATATATATAAAGTAATATATAAATATTAAATATATATCTTTTAGTAAAAAATTGTTTTTGAGTCATGCCTCACTTGATTTTATCTAGGGGCGAGTAGCACGTGGGTGGTGGGTTTGTCTCGGGACATGCTTGGTGTGCTTCCCACTTATACCTCGTTACCCAATAACTTGTTTATTCGAAAGGTGATCTCACCTAGAAGGGATGATTCTCAGCTTGGGTCTTCTGTTATGCTGGTTTGCCCCATTGATGTTACACATTAGAGGGTTGGAATTACTTAGTAGTAGGGACTTTATTATATTGCTCAACCTGTTGTTATCGATTTTAGTGCTGCCTTGATCCCTTGGCCAACTGGGCAAGGTGAGGACTTACAACATGAGCATAAGTTAGTGGATTTACAAAAAGCTATCCAGGATGGGGGGAAAATTCTAGTTCCTCTAGAATTTATAAATGGGGTAACATCTTGTATGATTGAAGTGATAAATAGAAGAGGATGGTTTTATTGGAAACTATTCATCACATGCCTATAGGTTGTGGTGGTGTTGTTCCCTTTGAGGATGTTTTCATATGTGGAAAGGTAAAGATGAGTAAAATTGAAGGTTTAACTCCAATTACTTTAAAAAGAAGGACATAAAAAGATTATTCCAATTTACCAAGGAATGAGTCTATCAGATCATCTTCCAAGGCATCAAAGGTTAACCCTACTCTGGGGAAGGAAAGGTCCCACTTAGAGATCCTTACGATTTACAACCAAGGTAATTCATAGTCAGAGTGAGAAACTACTAATGAATCTAAATATGGCTATGAAAATGATCCTTCATTTTATGATAACTAATATAGTTTTTTGGATGAGGGTAAGTCTTTTTGTTTGACTCTATCTGTTCTCTTGTTATATTTTTCTTTCATTTTTAATAAAAGATCATGATCTTTGCTTCTACCTAGACCTATTTCGTATTGATTGAAATATCTCTATATAATTAAAATAAATATAATATTTTAATATTTTATTTAAAAAAATTTAAATTATTTAAATGAATATATTTATTTAGATATACCAAAAATATCTATTCAGAAGAAAATCTTTCAACTTTTATTCAAATAACGAAAAACAAAACAAGAGAAGCAGATGGGGTTAAACAAACAGGATTTCCATTATCTAAAAAACTATCCTTGTAATCATGATAAGAAGGATTATTCCCATTTTCATATTAATTTTCATTTTTAGTTTCCCACTTTGACTATGAGTTTCCTTGAATGAGAATGATATGGATCCCTACCTTTGACTTTCCTACTCTAGGGTGAGGATGACCATTGAAGACTTGGAAGAAGATCTAGTATATATGTTCCTTGGTATATTGGAATAATACTTTCACGGACTTATTTTCGGAAGATCACTCTTTCCAATACCAATAAAAATATCCTTAAAATAAACACTACTACCTAAAGGTATGAGATGAGTGGTGTCCAATAACACTAACTGATGTTCTTTATCACTTCCAATGTCAAAAATCTTACCCCACTTCCAAATTCATGAGAAGCATAATACATTTAAATTCTCATAATGAAAAATAATATCTTTTTTAATATCAGATGTTTTGGACCCATCATCATATAAAGCATATCACAATAAATTCATTTCCAGTGGTGGCATCATTCAACCTTTCCATTCAGGATATGAAGTAGCATCCTCTGGTGTGGCACACTAAACAAGAGCCAAATTTGTAGAATTATTTATTTATAAAACATGATGAGTGTCAAACCCTATGAGGTACCCTTGAATTTCCATCCCTGGAGAAGAAGAGAGACCATGTCAGTTAGAGACAACATAATTTCTTGTCATGTTTCCACTTTCAGTATTTATTGGTCCATTAATAACATGTTCCTTGCCCCTATCGGAAAGGGATTGATTTTATCCAGTAAAAACTGCATTATCATTAATTTTATGCCTCATTATTTTCTTTATACAAGATTCCTTAAGATTTATTTTTAAAAAAAATATAAAAATATATTTTTATGATAGTTATTCCTGACCTGGCCTATAGTTTTACAATCTTGATAGAAATCAAGTAATATTTCGTATCCTGTTTTTTGAGGGATATTATCATCTAGTGCTGGCAGAAAAATATTATGAGTCAACCAAGATCTTAAGTCAACCTCTACTAGGAATCTAGCATAATGGATTAAATTGGCTACATCAATGTCCATATCTATTTTGACCGGGATTCTCACAACATAGGAAATATTGAATAAAATCTTAGTATGATGGTGGATCTAGTTAAGACCAAAAATTGTAATCCATACATGAGCTCTTGTATTTTTTATATAAAATGGATTGAATTAAAAATACCATTCTTGAAAGAAAAACATACCTAGATTTATGGAAATCGATCTGATTTCCCAAGATCTACGCTTCAGCTCCTCAGATTAAAAAAATGATATGAAAAAATCCTGACCCATGCGAATTCATCTCCAATCAGAAGACCCCCATCTATAAGATAGCTTCTAAACCAGAATATCAGTTATACAAATATTTCTAACAAGACAAAATAGCCTAGAAATGATGGAATACACACAAATCTTGAATCTCTCATGAATAGACTCATTGTAAGAAATTACACGGGCGTTGTCACCTTCAATCACAATTTTCTCCGGAACCACATTATTCAAGTCTATAAAATTTATTCTATTGGTGTCTACTACAATTACCTCATGAACAGAATGGGAACTCCCCCTAATTATTGGATTAAAACTAGATCAGTGAGACCTTACTACCTCAACCACTACCGTAGCACCAGGACAACGCGTCCCACCCACCTCAACCATTATATGTACGTGAATGTGTGTATATACATGTGTGTATGCATATATGTGTGTTTAGATGTGTATGTGTAGATATGTATGTTTTTGTTTCATGTAAATGTTTTGAATTCAATTTTAAATATTTTTCTAATTTACTTATTTAAATTTATTCATTTGTTATTTTATATTCATTAATATGGTTAAAATTATATTTAATCATTTTTAATAATTATTTATACATATCATTATTTATTATACATGTAATATTTCTAATATGTATTTAATTTAAATGAATAATATTTATTTTTTTTATTTATGAATTTTTAACATTTAAAATATGTTTTAAATTTATATGAGAAATCTATTTAAATGGTTTTCTAATAATTTTTTAATTCTAATATTTAAGTATTGAATTATAAATATATATAAGTTTATTAAAATATTATTTATAATATTTTAATATATATATATTTAAATAATAATAAAATACTAAAAATATATTTAAATAATAAATATATTTATTATATTTTTAATTATATATAAATAAATATATATATTTATATAAATATATTTAAAATTATATATAAATACTTTTGAAATATATTTATTTATAACTATAATTAAAAAGAAATAAATAAATATCTAAATAATTATAAAATTATAAGAAGTATATTTAAATAACCAATATATTTATTATATTTATAACTATATTTAAATAATTTTTAAATGTATATATTTAAAATTATAATTATAGTTGAATATATATTTAAATAGTTATAAAATTATAATAAATATATTCAAATAATAAATATAATTATTAAATTTATAATTATATTTATTTATATATTGATATAAATATATATAATTATAAAAATATAATTTATTATATATAAAATATTTAAAATTATATAGAAATATTTTCAAATAAATTTATGCATGTTTTTTTTGAAAAGGTGAGGCTCAGTGGACCCTTTATTAAATAAAATAAAAGTACATAGGAGAAAAAATAAAGAACCTAAAAAGGACAATACATAACAAGTCCAACAGAAAGAAATTACATGACTCGAGATCGAGGAATCATGATGTGGTGAGAGGGACGTCCACCCTAACCATAGGTATGTCCTCCTCTTCTCTATGTTTTGACCTGAAACCATAGCCCACCTCCCTCATCTTGAAGTCCAACATGAACAACATATGTCACTTCCATTGCTCTAAAATACCTGATCATCATTTTTTCTATACTACAGACTATTACCCGATGAAAGCATCCCAAATGAATTATGAGTACGAACCTTCAATTTTGATTTATCCCTCATATGCTGACCAAGATCCATGACCTTAGTAGAAGAAGAATTTTTTTATATTCATCATGAATGTATCCAGATTTTAAGCTGCATGGCCCTTATTGTAATAAGGGAATTCATCACCAACATGATGCTTACCAGGAGCTTCCATAGATTTCCCAAGCCCCTTTTCATAGTCAAAAACAAAGGGATTAATCTTATTGCCTTTAAAAGAATGTAGGGGTCCATGCAAAGTATGAGTATCTAGGACCATTCCATAAAATTGAGTCTTGGAAGAACCATCCACTTGAATACACCTTGATTCAAATGGTTTAAAACAAATATGAAAATCATTCATGGAGCCTTCAGTACCAAATGATTTAACCCCATAACTGGACATCTCCCTACTCTTATCAGCAGGTTCAAATACCAGTTCAGGTATTCATACATGAATATTAGGGGGTTTCCCACGAACCATGAGATTTGAAAAGTAAAAATATTTAAATAATACTGAAAAACACCAATATTTGGGAGGTCCCTACATTGAACATGTTCTATAGCCAAAATAGGATCCTTTTGAGGATCTATTTCACAAACTAAAGAGTGAAAAGGGGGCTTCGTACCACAACCTACCATATTAAGATGGTCCAATAAATTCATTTAACCTCCCACTAGTACATTGTATTCAAGAATAGGTAGTTTTTAAAAATTCATTAGAAACCAATTTTATTCCGATATAAACCGTCCCTATTACAGAGAAAAAAGAATATTTCAGTTGGGAATTAGAGACAATAGTCTTTTTGTCCTTAGACCGCAGTGAAGTAGTAACATCTAATTTAGCATTTTCTTTTTTCTTGTAGAAAAAATAATTCTCTTATCCTACCAAAAGTTGAAATCCACATCAACCTTTACATATATATCCATGAAATCTTGACTGTCATCCGATTCCTTTATGACATGAGCCTTAATTATTCCTCTAGCTAAATCCTCATTAAAAGATAATTTGTCAACTACTAATTTTTTCTCCTCAACATTTTCAGTCCACGATGGAGATGTCATATCATTCACCTGTACAAAAGGAACTAGTAAAAAACATCTTTGGTAGAAGAAAGAGTTCCAAGAGTAAGAAAATATCAGAATCCATCCTTTAGAGGAACATCAGGATTAGGTTTTTAGGTTATCAGAGAAGATCCTTCATCAACAAATATTTTTTCTTCTGAGAAATTTAAAGCCCAAGAATCAAAAATATTCCTAGTAGAATATGAAACATGATTCCTATTCTTATCATCCATGAATTGAATAGCCCCACGATATTCTTTCTTCTGACAGTGTTAGAATTCATGACCTTTAATCTAATAATTTGAGAAAACAGGATCTCCTCTACACATAGACATTGAATACCCTATAATTTGGAAAGAATCACAAAACATGGGTGTTTTTTCAAACAAAATTTTAAGATTAATCTCATCATTCGGAGTGGAAATAACCACCCTATCAAATAAAGTACAACTAAAATCTACTTCCACCAATACACGAGCATAAAGACCAAAAAAACTGATTCAGTGTCATTATACATCCTAATTGGAATGAAACCCACAAATCAAGTTTCCCTAAATCACTAAAGAATCTTTAATATTAATTCTTATATCCCGATTCATCATGTTGTTTTGAATAAATCGCCTTCCTAAAATAATATAAAGGAAAGTGAAGAAGAGGATCTAAAGGGTTTCTCCTCCTTCTTAGGGTTTTTAAGAGGATCATTTTTCTTACTTTCGAATAGGGTTTCAAGAATAGTATCCTTACGAGGCCCTACTTCCCAAACCAAATGAGCCATAATATGTTGAATACCATAAATAACATTATCCTAATTCAGCATGTTCAATGGGAGACCCATTTCAACAATATTGTGTCCAATAATAGGTAATGAAGTGGTCGATTTATTAGAGGTCAATATGATACCTAAATTAAGCTTTCCCAAAACAGGTATAGAAGTGCATTTTTTGTTTTTGGACTTTAATGAAGTATAAAATTCATCTTTGTTTTTTCCTTTATGGTTATTTGAAGAAAAAATTCATTTCCCCTACCAAAAGATGGTATCCACTTGATCCTATGGATCAGTCTCCCTAAAAAACCTAAATATCCTCATATTATTCACCATCCTAATCATAAGGTATGCTCTTATGAAAAGAATCCTTGAATAAGAATCCATCAACTACTAAGTGGCTTACCTCAGCAGTTTCATCCCATGAGAGATGGTATTTTTCATTTAGTTGAGCTCTAGAATTTTCTTTGTGTTCAGGAGTGGGAAATTTTGTACATATATCCTTCATAGGAACTTTGGGAAGAGGAATTGGTATTAGATGAGAATATGCCTCATCCACTAAGATATGTTCTCTATTAGAAATTAAGTTTTTAAAGTCTGAATTATTAATAGTATTATCTACAACATTATACCTATTCTGCTCTTTCTTAACTTAAACATTCCCACTAGTAACTTTCTTTCAAAGATTCTGAAAATCATGACCCCTAATCTTAAAGATAGGTAGAACAAGATCACCCCTGGACATGGATTTTGAGTGCCCAATAATCTAACAGGAATAAATAAAGAGTGGAGTATTCTAAAAATCAATTTTCACGTTAACATCATCAGTGAGAGTTGAAAGAAATACTCTATCAACCATGGTAGATTTGAATTCAACTTCCACCAAAACTCTAGTAAAGTGACAAAAAAATGACATGTCCAAAGGAATTATCCATTCTGATTGGAATATCAACAGAAGATGCAATATCAAAGAGTATTTCTAGATTCCATAGAACCCAATTGAGACAAAAAAATCTTGATCCAATTTATTCAAAACTATCCTTGAATTCATTAAGGTTAAATTTGATCTTCCATTCATGAACTCGTAGTATACCCAGATGAAGATTGATCAAACCTGTGCTCCATGATCACCATTTTAGTTCTACAGAGGGAAATAATGTGAAGAAAACCACAACCAAGTGACACACACTTGAAATCTATGTATCCCCAAATTAAGGAAAAACGTGAAATTTTTTTGACAATTTTACATGTCTTTATACCTTTCATTAGTGAAATCTAAGTGATGATCGAGTTTTTTTTCATATGAATCCTTTTCGAGATGGAAGAATATAAAGTGAAAATGTATGAAATTGAGCCCTTCCTAAATGATTTGTTGTGTGGAGAAAGTTGAGAGTGAGGAAAAATATCCTCCCAAGAAATCAAAAAAGGAGGCGAAACCCTATAAATCTTCCACACAACTTTACTTCGCTTTGTAGAATTCAATTTTTTCCAAACATCATATTGAATCGAGAGATATTAGTAGAGATTCAAGCTGCATAGGTGTTTTATGGTGATCAGATCACCGAAGATAGATGATATAGGCCTCTACCCTTCCTCCATTCGTTAACATAAATATATCATAAATATATTTATTTATAATTATAATTAAAATATATATATATATATATTTAAATAACTATAAAATTAAAATAAATATATTTAAATCAAAAATTAATTTATTATATTTATAAATATATATAATTATAAGTATGTAATTATATGTAATTATTTACATGTATTTGTAAATATATATGATAGATGAGTTTTTCATTGTTTTGGGAGGCTCTAACTCTCAAATGAGATGGAAAATAGGTTTACGTTTCCATGAAGATTAATCCGGGTCATTTTTTTGATATAGGGGACATTTTTCTTGGCCCCTAAAAAATTTCAGGTTATACAGATGTGGTTTTCTAGAATAGATTGAATATTTTTAAGGAAGATTTCATGAGGGTTTCGATCCAGGTATAAGTAAATCAGATTCAGGATCTGAATCAAACATACTTAGTCAAGAACATCTTTAATTGATGACTATTATCTAACTCCAAGGGAGAGTCGAATGTGATGAAGAGGAAACTTCTAAAAATGGTTTGGTTTCCATTGACGAGTAAAATCATAAAATAATAGTGCAATGAATTCAATAATTACAAAGTTTAATAATCAGAAGGTCTACTATGATATGGAACAATCATCACCAAAATCTCAAGGATCATAGAATGAATCTTCAAAGGGCTTGGATACTTGATGATTGGTGTATGGTCTCAATAGGTAAGGATTTTTTTAATTCCATGTTCCACTTAGATTATTTGAAATCTTTGGCATGGCATTGTGGATTGTTTCTATGAAGTCGGGTAATATGAGGTTCTAGGATTGGAAGACTCTTTTTTATCCAGTGAAAATACAAAATTAAATTACTCATCTTTGGATTCAGATTTAGTTACTTCTCTAGTTTTTTTGTGAATCATGAATTTTGGGGTATATTTCAACTTCTATTGGAATCCCTATCAAAATTGATGCAAAAAATGAGAATCTTAGATATGGTCACATCACAAGGATCTTTGATGAATTTAATCTATGTGCACCACTTATTGAGATATAAATATTGTTGGATGGAGAACACAGGTCAGAGTTATCAGTTGAATTTGAAAGAAAACCTATCTTTTACTGCAAATTCTATTACATTGTACACTCTTAGGATCAGTTTCATATGAATCTGGTTTGTGATAATTGTATTATGTCTATTCATCATATGGAATTTTGAAATTTGAAGCTTCATATTACCAGTAATGAGGTAAAGGTTAATACTGAGTGGGACAATATATAATGAGTGTCTTAGTCAAATCAAAAACCTATGTCCTACGCTGATGTCATTGGTGGTCTTTCTAGTCCATCAAGTAATGGAATGAAGACAGCGAGGGAGGAGTCACGAAATGTGGGTTTCATGATCCAAAAGGTATCATATTCATCTAAGTAGGGTGAAATTTTTGATTGTTTTGAAAACTAGGGTGATCCTACTATCTTGTTGGAAGAACAACACTTATAATTAGAAAAATTTAAGGCTGATGGAGTGCATCCCAAAAGGGCCTATGTATCTCAAAATATTGGAGATGTATATGTTGGGGTGGATTCTGGGGAGAACTGGCCTATGTAATTCCATTTACCATCAGATCAGGGAGAAAGGGTTGATGATAATGTCAAGGCACATGCCTACAGTTAACTTTCCACCACAGATTTATCTAGATTTTTTCATACAGCTATGAAATGAAAATGTTCAATGAAGTGGAGGGTGTGGAAACAGCCAGTGCACCCCCCTTATTCCAAGATATTTTTAACATTGAATACAATGGAGGAAACGAATAACAATTCACCATAGGCATGGATAATGACACAATGGTGAGGATATATATATCTCTCAAATAGGTTTGAACTACTCAACTTGTTGTACCTTCTGATTCAAGAGGTAACATTGTTGGTAAACAGGATGAAACTCTAATACCTAATAGTGGGTAGTCTCATGTTTCATGTAAGGATATATCCTTGAGATCCAAAATCAAAATAGAGAATGATCCATATGATTCCTAAAATGATACTAATATTATACAAAAACCACATTAGCTCTTCCACAAGATGAGTCTAGGGGAGATGTTATTAAATATTATCAAGTTATTAAATAGGGAGATTAGGAATCTAATACTCATTCTTTGGATAAGGCACAGGTGGCTTGTAAATACACCAAGCCCAGTAGCTCAGATCCGATACCATTATTTATTTCATTGGTACTAGGTATAATAAAGCACATCCCAAAAGACCAAATAGTTTGTTATTTTTGGAAAACTAGATACAAACATTATTGTTACATTACAACTTTAAAGGAAAAAACAACATAGAAAATTGATTAGAAACACCCATATACTCTAAGATTATCCCTAAAATTCATTCATAATTTACATATTCGTATCTAGGGGAAAAATAAAACATAAGAAATGGGTGATATCAGATGCTCAGTAAGGTTAATAAATACAACATAATCTAACATAAATAATAAAGAAATGCGAATAACTAAAAATACAAGCCTTTAAACATAAACTTGAGCCTAATATGGTAGGAATATAATCTGAATACATAAATCTGTATAAATGATCATAAGAGAATTAAACATAACCATGGATATTATAAGAATTGAATAATGACATGGAATATAAATTACTAGTATCATGATGAGTGAATTCATAATGTTGAAAATCATAAGCATATTACCAAATCCTTGTCCAAGACATCTGAAAATAAATTGTAAAGGTATTGGCCAAAATTCATTTCTATTTTGTATCATGAGGCATGTCGATGCATCAAGGGGCTATATGAGGCCCCACCGGTCACTTAATAAGTCAAATTAATTCCTCATATGAATGGGGATAAGTATAAACAACATATACCTATGAAATGTAAATAACGTTCCCAAATCTATAAGTATAATCCCTAACCATGTTGAGTAGTATGTTGAATTTTATCAAGCTTTCATATCCACAGTCAAACTGGTCATAAAACATTAAATAAAATATGGTATATGGAAATAATAAGAGATAAATATTAATAAAATATATAATTCAATATATTTTTTCAAATATATGGAAATAATCTATTAAAATCATTGAATAATTCTTGAGAGAAATACCCCTTTTACTTTTCAAATAATAGTTCTTTTCGAAAAAAAAAATTTATATGTCATAATTATTTACATAAAACAAGAAATGAAAAAATATAGTTTTTTGTAAAAAAATTAGTGATTATTGAAAAATAATTGTGTCTTAAAAATATCATGGATGGTACATTAAATTTGGTAAGAAACTGAAAAGTTCCATTAAATCGGGTATGCTTATCGAGAAGAATTGAGAAGGGCACTTTATAAAACATGTATTCTCCCATAAAATAAAGATGAAATGATCTTGGATATATGATTTTGGAACATGTTAAAATAATTTATAAGAAGTATATAAAATGAATGATGAATTACATTAATATATAGAGGGAGAAAGTATAACCCTAATGACATCAGAGGTTCTTGAAGAAACTCCTACATTATATCCGAATGTGTTATGAACTTGGCCTTAATTTCTTTGATAATCAAATTAAATCAATTAAATAATTAATTAATAACATTTTCTATGTGTATTATATTTAATAAAATTTTATTAGATTCATTTATGGTCTTTTTATGAGTTATAAGATAAACTTTTATCGTTGAGGATCATTAATTTCCTTGGTTTTGACACGAATGTCCCGAAGGCCTTCATTTTATTTATTTTTGGATAATCCCTCTTTTTAAGGGTTGAAGGGGAACCTTCACATGACCTGTATTCCCAAGGAACAAGGCCCATACACGAACCAATACATGACATTAAAGGCCCAAGACCTCACACACTTGAAACAGCCCTTCCCCAGAATCTACATCTTGAAAGCACCAAGCTCCCAATCTCACATGCCTGATTGACTAGCATTGCCACGTGTAGAGCTGCAGGGTCCCTGGTCTCAATTGAGTGAGTATTAATCATTAGATAAGATGTCAGTGATAATCGTTTATATTATTTTTGTAGGTTTTCAATCATCACAAACTAGTTTGGTTTTATTAATTATCAACATGTGTATATACTGGTTTCAGAACATTAAATAGGCTTTAATACATATATAATAATCTTTTTCAACCATAAAAATGGTTTCCTGGATAGATTTGAAGGCTATAATGGAAAATGTAATTGCTTTGTCTATATTGTTGGTAAATCGACACTTCACATGTGATGTTCTCATTTATAGAATAAAAGAGAGAGAGATAAAAATAATTTGATGATAGATCTACCCTTGACTTGATAAAATTATAATATATAAATGATATTGGAGTTATCATGTTTCTTTGGATAGGGTAGTTGAGGGAAGGATAAGAAAATAAAATAAATTGAAATTAAATATAAGAAATGAAAGAGGATTTCTATCTCTTGAATTCTTCTCCTTGATAACCTCCTTAAAGGGATTGGTTTTATTCTCTTATTGAGACCAAAGGTTCCTAGATGTGAGGGAGGGGACTTGAAAGAGGATTGGGTAAAAATTTGACAATTCTTAATTCTTAGAAGGTGTGAGGAGAAGGGGTGGAGAGGGGTGGTATTTATAGTAGAGGAGAGAGGTTTGTTTCGAATATTTTATTCAATTGTTTATTGTTTTGGCTCAAGACTATGAGTATTTTGAGAATTATAATCAAATATAATAAAATAATAATGGATAGTTTGATATTATGGTCTTACATAATCCATAAATAATCTATGACTCAATAATTCATGTATTTAGCATTTTATGTAAATTATCGTATTTTACTATTAACAGAAATTCAATTATTTTAGAAAAATCACAAAAAATCACCCTAACCATTTTCAAAAAATGATATCCATTTTTTTAATAATTTTAAAAATATGTGAAATTAATTTTTAATTAAAATTATCATTTATTCATATAAATACTGATTTTCAAATTATTATTGATTTTATGATACATTGAAAAATTAGTTAAGGTCTCATATAATTATATTATAATCATAATATAAAAAATATATATTTAAAAATCTATTTTATCAATATTAATTTTCTTTTAAATAATTATATTAATTATAAATATGTAAATAAATATTTATGTTTCACACAAATACCGATAATTAATTTATCATTTTAACAGATTTATTTTCTTATTATATGATATACATATACTATAATTTAATTTATGAGATTCTTTAACACCCCATGATTCCTCGGTATATTTCTCTTTGAATAATACAATAGCGTGCAATGCACGCAACAACGGGTTCAACCGCACCAAGGCATATCAAACTAGCTATTTAGAAATTAGTTATGAATAGTAATAACCACATTTTGAATTTTATATATATACCATATAATTTTAACATTTATCTTTTGTGTTTCTTAGATATAATCTAAGGAAAAATTCAATTTTTTAGATTAAAGAATTATTTTTCAAAAAAATTGAATTGTTTTCACATTTTAATGGAGAACCCTTTATAAATCCAGTATTTGTCACATTTATATGTTTTATTTGAAAAATTAAAATTCTTCTTTATCACTGGGATATCAAAAACTACATTGGGTAAATTTTTGTTATTTTTCTGATAAAATTCATTTTTTAATGAATAGTGAAAAATATTTTATTTTAATTCAATACTGCCTTTTAATCTAATTTATTTATATGATTTTATTATCTTATAACATAGTTTTAAAGTATAATTAGATTATATTTTTACCATTTAATCCAATTTTTTTTATTGTAAGTAATTTCCCTTTGAAATTGGACATAAACAAGTGTCAATATTTTTATAGTTATTATTTTTTAAAAACACCATTTTTGTTTTAAAAAAGGGAATTATTTTAAAATTAATCATTGAAATTTATATGTTTTGAATTTGTTAAAATAGAAATCATTTTTGAATTCATAATATCAAATAGAGATTAAGCTAATTTTTTGTTATTTTTCGGAAAAACTTCAATTTTTTATGAATAGTGAAAACACTAAGTAGTAGTTAAAAAACCAATTTTCTTATTTAAATGAAATTTTCCCAATTCTGGGAATTGAATTTCAAAAATACTAAATTCATGGTTGTTATTAGTAAGTAAAATTTTTTTCAATAAGAGAAAAATATTTTAAGTTGAAGAATTACTTTTGACTTATTTACCGCATGGGACCCCATTAAGCTACTTAAGATTGATAATGACACTTTATAATAATTAATTTAAAGTAATGAAAAAATGAAATAAACATATATCTTTTAGTAAATCAATTCTTACAAGGGGTTATATAAGTTATATATTCAACTATAATTATTAATTTTAAAGATAAACATATTTCCTACATCATGGTATTTTTTATAATTTTTAGAAATCAAGTAAATAAAATTATTTGTGACACAATAATGATGCAGTGTTTACCTCATTAATGAATGACTTAAATAAATAAGATAGTAAAGATTAAAACAATATCCAAAACCATTCCAATTATTATTGGATGATTTTATTTCAAACAAGAGTCATTGTATCTTTGTATTTAATAAGTTTTGGACCTTTAGAAACCAAACTTCATTATATAATAAAAGAATATTTTCAAACATTCCTAAAGAGCCCCTCATCCCCCTTATAAAAAGACCTCAACTCTAACCCATTACTCACACCTCTCAAGCCCCAATTCTCATCCAAACTATTCCCAAATAATCTCTCAATATCCCCCTACTCCACCTATTATACTTACCTTAGGCGGAAGGCACTTCAACAAATCCATTTGGTTCAAACCAAAGGGAGTTACCCTAATTAAAGGTAATGTCTTCTATTAAGTTCTTTTCTTTTATTTTACTTCTCCAACCCCCCTAAACTCTTTTATTCATATGTTTTATGACAACACCAGTATCCTCAATATACTATGTTGTTTTAATGAGAATTATTCTAACTAGACTTACACACAAATCCGTCTAATGGGTAAATAACATACTGTTTCTGTGGACGGCGAACTACTGCCTCATGAAACGATGATTGTTCAATCTTCTCCTAACACCACTTATGGTGGCCATTAAGATGGAACTTTATTTTCATTTGATATATATTATATTTATATTTACTCTATACTTACGTATTTTTCATTTATATTATACCTTTGTGGTTTCCATGAAGGGTAAATACGGTAATTTCATTTGAGGAAGTGCGGACTACCGCCCTCTCAAAGTTACATGACTCGTTCATTCCATACATGGAACATATAAATTATGTAGGTAATTAAATTAAATAACATATATATTCTAATGGAATTATATTATACCTATGTATTAATAATTTTTCATTCCTTTGAATATAAAATAAAAATTAAAGTAGCGTCCATGCGTATGTACGACTTACCGTCTCCCTGAACGGTGCATTTCATTTCTTAACTCCAAATGATATTTCATATTATAAGTACATATACAGTGGATTTATATTATATATATTATATATATATCCTTAATATCATTCTGGAGATAATTGAATTTTGACCACATGGACAATTTTTATTTATAACTAGTTTATTTTTTACTAAAGTTTCAATCATCGAAAAAATGTCTGATATGGACTCAAATAATTAACTAATTGTTATAGTAATGTAATAAGTTATATAAAAGGAAAAATAAACTTGAAAAATATTCTTAAGGAATTATAAATTTAGTTAATTTTATTATTTAGGAAGAACACGGAACATACGAGTCATGTCGGACGTGTGGTAAGTAGTTTCTTATCTCACTTTTATTTCCGTGAGATTTCCATTGTTTGCCACTTATTTATTGCATGTGGTGTATTGTGTACTTCCATTTGATATATATATTATCATGATTATATTTATATACATGGTATTCTATGATTCATTTTGTGGTTATTAACTTTTTTTTGTACAACACGATTGATTACAATGTGGTAAGGGGTTTTCATCTCACTTTTATTCTCGTGAGATTCTTGCTATATTTGCCACAATTTCTTTTTGTGTGGTGTATGTACTTCCCAAGATTTTATTATTTTATAATATACATTAATTTATGGGTATTTACATATTCATTTTATGATCTTTCATTCATGGTTTATCTAATTCTCAATTTACGAAATTGGTAAAGGAATTTCAAATTTCAATTTCCACTCATTGGGTTTTATGAAAACTTCATGGATTATTTTACTCCAAGATTTTGTGTGAAATCACTATTTATTTACTTATGTAGTAATTTCCACTCCCCTTTGTGTTGATATAATTTTGATACACATAATCACTCCATTGATAAATTTTTAAGTCATTGATTTGAACTTGATAAGAGTAATATTAACTCAATTTCCATTCATTGAGTTAAACATCCAAGTCATTAGTGTTTTTTTACAAGAATTTGTGTGAATGCCCTATGATTTATTTACATTGAATATCCAATCATATTGAGTGTATTTATATATTTTTCACATAATTTTTTCATTGATTTATCATTAACCTAAGGATACGGTCTTTATAAGTAATTTCATCTCAATTTACATTCCATTGATACTTAGTTCTTGTTATATGCCAATTCACTTTTATATGGTGTATATATTGTACTTTGACATAGTGTATAGTGAATCCATTTATTCTCATGATATTATAATGTTTTTATTACAACAATTATTTGTATTCAGGCTTCTCACATTTGGTTAGAAACTCTAACTAAAATATCATTTTAAATGTTTTAAAGAATTATTATTCTAAATATTTCTCATTAATTTCCATGTTTTAAAAATGGTTTTAAAGATTTATTTATATGGAAATTAATGTTTTAAAATTTAAATTACTTTAAAAAAATTCAATGTGGTATGGGGAACTTTTAATCAAAAATCTATTTTAAATGGCTTCTTGATAAATAGTGAGTCTATTAAATGTTTTTAAGAAGAAGGGGATATTTATCTCAAATATTTTTAATGATTCTTTTCATCAATGTAAATATAAATCATTATTCTATATTGATGTTAATTTATTATAATAAAATATTCCATATTGTATTGAATGAGTTATGTTTGACAGTGTATGTGCAATGTTTATACCATTCTTGGTTTATGGTTGAAATATTGGCATTTCGTATGCTAATTTTAATACGAATGTTTAGATTATGTTTCAACCATTTTCTATGAGGAATTCATTGGACTTAGTATGTGAGGGGTTGAGCTTTATATAGCTCCTTAATGTATCGGTAGGTCTCATGAGACAAACTAATGTCTTCCACAACACCTTGACAAAATGTTATTTGTAGTCTTGGCACATGGCTTTGACTATGTGGTTATGATGTTCGACATTATGCATTACATAATTATGAAATTAGCTATTGATATTACATGTGATTATTTTACTAGTAGAATATCCATGTGAATAAGTAAATGGCGTTATTTGATTTATATTTTCCATATTATGGTAAAGTTTAAGTTTAAAAGGATTTTTTTATTCTTATACATTGACTTAAATGTTTATGCTTGTTATGAATGTTTCTGATATATTGTCATCTTTACTGAGCATCTAAGATCACCCATTTCTATGTTTTATTTTTTCCTGGATGTGAAGAAGTATATTATGATTTAATTTTAGGGATATGATATGGGATAAGTGTGTGTTCAAAGGGAGAACAATGTTGTTGTTTTTTATTTCATAATGTAATGTAAAACTTATGTATGTATCTAGTATTTCCAAGGCGACTAAATTAATCAATATTTCGAGACATTATCCCTTTTGATCATTCCAATGTTATGTAATAATGCGCCGACTCTAGGTAACTAGGTTTGGGGCGTTACATTTGGTATCATAGGAAGTTTATTACAATCCTTGGAAACCAGATTTTGAAAAACTCTGATTAGAGAACATTACCCTAAGATAGACTTTGGGGAATAGTGTACAAGAACATCCAAAATTTTTGGTAATGAAAATATTAAGTGGGTTTTCCAAGAAATAAATCCCTATCTAGATACAAGCTGGTTGACCCGGCTCTGGAACAAATGTACCTAGGTGTAAAACCCAAAAACAACAATGTGAGCTAGACTCAAATGGGAACTGCTTCACGACAACAAGCCTTGTTGCACTCTTCGTTATGACACTCCTGGGGGATATGCTTATGGTAATTCACATTTTCGTTACAAAATGATTTAACAGATGTTAATATAAGATGAGAATAAATAACCTTGTTTAATAATAATTTGTTTTAGATAGAAAATAAGGTGACATGATATTATCTAAATGATTTTATGACTATTTTTACTCACACAATGCTTTTTGGTTTTAGTAAATGGATGGATTTCAGGTAAGTCATAGTAAAATTGAACATGATGTACAAGGTGGGCATGATTGTGGAAATGAGCAATGAAATGGAATGTTGATAGGAATAAAAGATATAATTTTCATGCTGCATCAGTTTTCCAAACATATGATCAGTAACATATATATTAACAAACTCCCAGACTCATCAAATAAGAGAAAGGTGGTGATTGATAAGAGCTCCAGTAGTGGAGACCATGGAGAAAAGAAATCCCAATTTCCATTATGCAAGAAATGTGGAAGGAGAAACCCAAGAAAGTGTTTCAATGGAATAAATAAATGCTTTATTTGTGGGATAGAATGATATAATTATAGAATTTCTAAGTTAAAAAGAAGAGTACTATGGAAGAAAATAAAAATGATCCCAAGAATCCATTTACAGTCATTTGACGTAAATTTAGTGGACCTGGGCATTACCCGAGTTAATTCCCTTTTCTATAAGATAACGTCTTGGTCAAGGAAGATCCTATGTGGAAATAAATGGAAGGAGAAATGTTTAAAATTATTAGTGATCTTTGTTGATGGGGTTACTTTGGAAGATTTTTCTCTTGTATGTGTAACCCTACAGTTTGTTATGTGAAAATACTATTCATGGAAGAATTATATTTTCTTTTGTGGATATAGTTACAAATAAGTGTTTGGGTTTATTTGATCCTTGAATTTGTGGAAATTACTGGTTATTAATATTTGGGATGAAAATGCGAGGTATAAGATAACATTTGTGGTTAAATTAGGTTATAGTTATTTTGAGGAATTTATCTCATTTATAGAATGTTATAAAATATAGTTTTTGAAAAAGGAAAACAAGAAGACCATGTAAAAACCCATCGCGTCAGACAAAGTCGCGGGAATCGAACCCACAACCAAAGTGAAACTGGGATTTATCGCCTACCACTGGACTACGTGAAGTCCCTAGTTATTGTGACAAATTATTTTTAGTTAAATTATTTTATTAATCAATAATAAGTTGATTTTGGATCTTAAGTTGTATCAAATGGATGTCCTTAGTGTAGGAAAACGATTTAGTGATTAAGTGATAAATGTTATTTGGGAAGACGTTCACTCTATTGGGAACACTATATGCCTAAGGAAAATAGAATACTATGGGATTTCATTTGATGAGTAATGGTGGATTTTTATCTATATTTTTATTGTGTATTAATAGTTATTTTGGGTTATTTATAGAAATTATTAACCTATCATATATAATATGTGATTAGGTTAATTACTCTTAAATATGTAACTTTAAGAGTAGTCGATGTTATTTGGAGATACAATTTAACATGGAAGACAATGTAATCGAATTCTTCTGAGTTTTCAGTTTCAATATTAGTTTGGATTATATTGAAGGATTTTTAGGACAATTTTTTTTAATGGTATTTATTTATCTTTGGGTATTGTTGGTTTAATTTTATAAATTAAGATTAGTAATTCTTTCTCTAAAGGATTATCTTTTTTTGGGATCATATGATCTTGTAATAACCATTTTTATTTTGTTTAATCTCTAAAGACAAGTGAAATATATAGTTTATCCTTTTTGGTTTATGTGATTATCTATATGTTGATTCTAGCGCTTCAGTTGTGACCAAGTCATCTTGAATACTCATTATTTGGAGTGAAAGATGAGTTTGTGGTAGAAATTAGTTAAAGGATTGAACTCTACTTATCAAGTATTTTTTTCTTATTCTATAAAGAAATTAATTCATAAACCTAAGAGAAAGGATCTTAAACCGAAAAATATTTTATCCTAATACCTTATGTTATTCATCATAAATTTATGGCTTTAATGCACTCAATTTTACATTCACTTGTCTGTGATTGATTACCTCAATCACTCCCTATAAATATTTATGTTCTTCCTCCAATTATAATTTCCACCAATTTTCTCCTATTTTAAATCCTAATTTGGTGGTGACTTTTTCATTTCTCTTTCCCTCTTATTACGATTAAATTTTATTAACCCTATATCCGATGTAGGTTTTCCACAAAAGTATTTTTGTAATCATTTTTTTAGAAGAACAATTTAAAATTGAGAGGACACAATTTATTGGATGAGGGAAAAATGTAACACCTTATTTTTCCATGGTATTCTTCACTTTGAATAATACAATAATGTGCAATGTACACAACAACGAGTTCAAGTGCACCAAGACCTATCAAACTAGCCATTTAAAAAGTGTTTGTGAATAGTAATAACTAAATTTTTAATTATATATATATCCAATATAACTTTTATATTCATATTTTTTGTATCTTATACATAATATAAGAACATATTCAATTTCTTAGATAAAAAATAATTTTTCAAAAAATGCAGTTTTCCACCTTTTAATGGAGAACCCTTTATAAAACAAATATTTGACCCTTTTATATGTTCTATTTGACAAAATAAAATTATAATTTAGAACAAGTAAATCAAAATTTACTTTGGGTAAATTTTTTGTATTTTTATGATAAAATTTATTTTTTTTAATTAATAGTGAAAAATATTATATTTTAATTCAAAACTGCCTTTTAATCTAATTAATTTATATGGTTATATTATATTTTTTTCTTGGTTTTAAAGTGTAATAATATTATATTTTTACCATTTAATCCAATGTTAGTAATTTTACATAATTTTACTTTGAAATTGGACATAAACAAGTGTCAGTATTTTGATAGTTTTTATTTCTTAAAAAACACACTTTTTTTCGAAAACAGGAATTAATTTTTAATAAATTGTTAGAATTCAATGTTTTTTATTTGTTAAAATATACATCATTTTTTTAATTCAAAATATCAAATATATCATAGGATAAATTTTTGGTATTTTTCAGAAAAACTTCAATTTTTTAGGAATAGTTAAAACACTAAGTAGTAGTTAAAAACTGACTTTCTCATTTAAATAAAATTTTGCCACTTCTGTGAATTGAATTTAGATAATATCACATACATGATTGTTATTATTATGTAAAATTTGGTTCAATATGATGAAATGTATTTTTTGGTGAATAGTAACTTTTGACTTTTATTTACCGCGTTTAAAAGTAAATAGGGTAATTCAAGGTAAAAATAATATTATAATAAAATTAAATCACCCTAAAATGTGTCCTCCACCTATTGGTTGATACATTACCGACCATGGGCTTACTTGGATCGACTTGTGGACCCCATGGATCCACTTAAGAGTGATAATGACGTTTTATATTAATTAATTTAAAGTAATGACAAAAATGACATAAACATATATCTTTTAGTAAATAAATTCTTACATGAGGTTATATAAGTTATCTCTTCAAATATAAATATTAATTTGAAGATAAAAATATTTCCTACATCATGGTATTTGTTTTATAATTTTCAGACATCAAATAATTAATATTATTTATTACACAATAATAATACAGTGTTTCCCTTATTAATGAATGATCTAAATAAATAATATAACAAAGATTAAACCAATATCCAAAACCTGTCTGATTCTTATTGGATGATTTTATTTAGAACAAGAGTCGTATTATATTTTTAATTTAATAAGTTTTGGACCTTTAGAAACCAAAAATCATTATATAATGAAATAATAATTTCAAATTTTTATATGGAGCAACTCCCCCCTTATAAAAAGTCCACACCTCAAACCCATTACTCACACCTTCTCAAGCCCCATGGATCATCCGAACTCTACCCAAATAAGCTCTCAAGATCCCAATCTTCTACATAGAATCCTTAACTTATGAATAAGTCACTTCAAGAAATCCTTTTTGTTCAAACCAAAGGGAGTTACCCAATTTAAAGGTAACATCTTCTCTTAAGTTCTTCCATTTATTTTACTTATCCAACCCCCCTAAACTTTTTTATTCCTTTGTTTTATAACTACACCATTATACTAAATATAATAGGTTGTAGATCTGAAAATTATTCTAACTAAAATTACACAAACTTCCATCTAATGGGTAAAGAACATACTGTTTTTGTGGACGGCGAACTACTACCTCACAAAATGATGATTCTTCAATATTCTCATGCCGCCTCTTATGGTGGCCATTAAGATGGAAATTTATTTACATGTGATATATATTATATTTATATTATCTATATAATTATTTATTTTTCATTTATATCATACATTTATGGTTTCCATAAAGGGTAAATACTATAATTTCATTTGAGGAAGTGTGGACTACCTCCCCTCAAAGTGATATGACTCATTCATGCCATACGTGGAACGTATAAAGGATGGAGTTAATTAAATTAAATAACATATATATTATAATGTAATTATAATATACTTATTTATTATTAATTTTTCATTCCTTTAAATAGGACATTGAAATTAAAGTAGCATTCATTAGTACGTACAGCTTACCATCTCCATGAACGGTGCATTTCATTTCTTAACTCCAAATGATATGGAATATTATAAATACATATAAATTGTATATATGTGATATATATTATATCTAAATAATTAATATAATTCTGGATATAATGGAATTTTTGGCCACATGGAAAAATTTTAATTATAGAAAGTTCATTTTTCACTAAAGTTCCGAACATCGACAAAATGTACGATATGAACTCAAATAATAAAATAATTGTCATAGCAAGGTAATATGTGATATAAAAGGAATAATAAAATTTCAAAATTTTCTAAATAAAGTAGAAATTAACTTATGTTTATTATTGAGGAAAAACATGGACCATAGATGTCAAGTCCGACACGAGGTAAAGAGTTTCTTATCTCACTTTTAATTTCGTAAGATTTCCATTGTTTTCCAATTATTTATTACATATGGTGTATTATTTTCTTCAATTTGATATATATTATCATGATTATATTTATATTTAGGTAATTCTAGGATTCATTTTGTGTTTATTAGCTTTTGGTCATATGATGCGATTGATTACAAAGTGGTAAGGGGTTTTCATCTCACTTTTATTCCCGTGAGATTTATGCTTTATTTTCCACTACTTCCTTTTATGTGGGGTACGTACTCCATATTATTATATTCTTTTTATAATATACTTCAATTTATGGGTATATACATATTATTTGTATGATATTTCTTTTATGGGTTATATAATTCGTATGTTACCAAATCGGTAAGGGAATTTCAAATTTCAATTTCCACTCATTAGGTTTTACGCAAACTTTATTGATTATTTTACTCAAAGATTATGTGTAAAAACACTAATTATTTACTTATTTAGTAATTTCCACTCCCCTTTTTTTATATACTTTTTATACACATAATCAATCCCTTGATAAATTCTCAAGTCATCGATATGAACTTGATAATGTAATTTCAACTCAATTTCCATTCATTGAGTTAAACATCCAAGACATTGGTGTTGTTTTTACAAGAATATGTGTGAATGTCCTCTGATTGATTTACAGTAAATATCCAATAAAATTAAGTGTATTTATATTTTTCACACATAATTATGTCATTGATTTATCCTTAACCAAAGGATATGATCTTTATAAGGAATTTCATCTCAATTTACATTCCATTGATACTTCTCTATTGTTATGCACTAATTCACTTTTATATGATGTATATATTGTACTTTTACATAGTATATTGGGAATCCATTTATTCTCATTATATTATAATGTTTTTATTACCTCAATTATTTTTATTCAAGCGTCTTTCATTTGGTTATGATCTCTAAATAAAATATCATTTTAAATGTTTTAAATATTTATTATCCTAAATCATTCTCCTTAATGTCCATGTTTTAAAAATGGTTTTAAGGATTAATATATTTGGAAATGAATGTTTTAAAATTAAAATTCCTTTTATAAGATTCATATTTTTACGGGGAAATTTGATTCAAAAATATATTTTAAACGGATTCTTGATAAATAGTGAGACTTTTAAATGTTTTCAAGAAAAAAGTTATATTTCTCTCAAATAGTTTTAATGATTATTTTCATCAATATCAATATCCTTCATTATTCTTGATTGAGGTTAATTTATTATAATAAAATATTCTATATTGTATAAAATGAATTATTTTTGATTGTGGATATGATATTTTTATACCATTCATGGTTTATGGTTAAAATATTGACATTTCGTGCGCTAGTTTTAATATGAATGTTTAGATTATGTTTCATCATTTTCATATGAGGAATGAATTTGACTTAGTAAGTGATGGGTGGATCCCAATATATCTAGTCTATGAATCTGTAGGTCTCATGAGACAAACTAGTATCTTGGCATAAGGCCTTGAAAAAATCATTTTTGTAGTCTTCGAACGAGGCTTTGACTATGTGGTTATGATGTTCGGTATTATGCATTCCATCATTATGAAATTACCTATTGATATTACATGTGATTATTCGACTAGTATAATATCGATTTGAATAATTAAATGGAACTATTTTATATATAGTTTCCATATTACGCTGAATTTTAAGATTAAAAGGATTCTATTTTAGTCTTTTACATTTCCTTAAATGTTTATCCTTATTTATGAAAGTTTTCGCTTTATTTTTATACTTTCTGACATCTGAGCCCACCCCTTTATATGTTTTATTTTTTCCAAGATGTGAAGAAGTATATTTTGATTGACATGTAGGGATAGGCTATGGGATATGAGTGTGTTCAGAGGGGGCACAATGTTGTGGTTTTTCATTTCATAATCTAATGAAAAACTTTTGTATGTATCTAGTATTTCCAAGGCTACTAATCTAATCGGTCTTTTGAGACTTGATCTCTTGTGATCATGCCAATGTTGTTTAATAATGCACCAACTCTGGGTAACTGGGGTCGGGGCATTACAGATTCTCTAATTTTATTTATATATTAATATATACAAGTACTATTCTAATGGCCCCATTATTATTCCTAACGGTCACATTATTATTCCAACATTCACATTATTATTCATACAAGATGAAACTTTTCCTAAAAATACAAAAAAAATATCCAAAGATGATTTTGATATTACACTTTCAACAATAATGTTTATTTTTTGAAATATAATTTATATAAGTGTAAAAATTTATATTTAAAACAATTTCTCCATTAAAAGTATGTAAAATATTATTTTAAAAAATAAAGACTTTTTGTGTGTTAAATTGGATTTATTCTTATATTACGCCTATAAAATGTTTTGTATTAACGTCAAAAAAAATTATAAAATATATAATATAAAATTTACATAATTTTCATAATTTTCATAATTTTATTAATTCACACTAATATAATGGATAGTTTATAACATTCACTTTAAAATAAGGATATTTAATTTTATTTCATTTTTCTTTTAAGCTTGTTGTTATTTGAAACCTATGATATCAATGAAATTAAATTTAAAAAGAGAAAAACCATAAAATATTTGGTTGTTAAATTCTCCCCTCAAATAAATTTCTTCCTTACAATTTGAAATTTTAATTTGAAAATAAAAGGTTGATATATCAATATTATTTTGTGGGAAAACCACATCAGAAATAGGGTTAACAAAACACCCTCTTAATAAGAGGGAAATGGGAAATGTAAATGTCACCGTAAAATTAGGATTTTGAATAGGATAACATTAGTAAGAATTGAAAACTTATACATGGGAGAGAAATATAACCATCGAGTTATGATTGAGAGTGATAGAGAACATGGTCATTTAGAAAGTTAACTATCACGAATCTATAAATATTTTGATTGGTTAAAAACCACTAATTTATCAGAAATAAAATTAAATGGATAATGTTTTTTTTAATATTTTTCTTATAGTAGAGGGATTTTTTTCTGAATGATAGAAACACTTAAAAAAAAGACTCACATGATTCCTTTCCATGTCATAAGCATAATCTCATATTTTGGTTATGCTTTGATATATTTTCACATCATCCTTTACACCTAGAAATTAATGTTCAAGATGATTTTTTCACCCCTGATGCACTTTTAATGAATCATATTCTGGTTTAGTCATTCCTTAAACCTTTAAATGTGTAATCAATCTAATATGGTTAGCACATGTTATCAATGAAAAATAATTTCCAAAGATTCAATAGATTCATTCCACTAGTACTTAATCTTAACACACATCTAAAACATGTATATCTACATTAAATGAAAAAAATTAGAAGGAAGATTACTGAATATCCAAAAATCAACTTAACATAATATTATATAAATAATTTATCAATTAATCCCACATACCAAATATATGAATACCTTGATCACCTTAAAACCTTAATGAAAACAAGCATGCTTCAAAATTCGTAAAGGGGAAGTGTTGTAGTTAAATCATTATATATCATGTGATTCTTATAACTAATATATCATAACATAATTCTTGGATCCAATAACACAAATGTATTAATTATTTCACTTTGACTGTAGTAACAACATAAGCTTGACCTTGATCCCTTTTCTTTTTCTGAGCAATATTTCCTTGACAGTTGGGACATTCATTTATGTAGTAACCCATATCCTTATAGCTGGAACATTTCACATTTACAGATTATTTATTTCCCTTATATTCATGATCCTGGTGACCTTTATCTCTACAGTTGTAACATACTCCAATTCCGTTTAGGGGAGAATTAGTGCATTTCATTATAACGTCCCCGTTCTGAAAGCCACCGAGAGGTGCCCCATAACTGGTTGGTCACATGGCCTCAAGCGGATTTACCCAAACACCAGAGGCTGCCAACTAGCAGCCAGGGCCTTGAGTGTGATGGTAGGGAAACTATTCCCTCATTATCAGAGTAACACAATGGAAATAAAAAGATATACAATAGCGGAAGTAGTAATAATACCATACAAAAGTAAATAGCAGAATACTGATAGTAATAAACTGGAGCACATATATAATGATGCATGATACATATGTCTAGGAAAGTAGCCGAACAAATCCCAATGCTATAATATAGTTCTAAAACAGGTACAAAAGAAATCAAGTAAAGAGATCCACAACACCGCAATCCTCATCTTTGTCCCATGCTCTGCAGATCCAAAGCAGTCAAGTACCTAAAGTATAAGGGCGCTTTCCCTTATCTAGACCTCCTAAAATTTAATCTTTTGGGGCCCAAAAGCCTTACACAAATAGGGTGTGAGATGAATCCTAGTAGGAAACAACCCAAGGATATGTGCCTAACAGTCCGTGAATATATATGGCTGGCAATAAGGAAACGAATTAGTAAACAAGTACTCAAAAGAAAACAATTTCTTAGTTTCAAAAGCATTCAATTTCTTATATCAAGTAAGCAGATAAATAAAAAATAGGAAACCCTCTTGGAATTAATCACAGACTAACCCATCTAGTTCAACTAAACAATTATAACCAACCCTCTAGGAAGTATACATAGTCTATCCCCTCTGGTTCAGCTTTTGTAAAGACTCTCTGAGGAAGCACTCATCGTTAATTCCCTATATAGTATCATATCAGTAAATAATAGGCACCTTGAGGAATAAATCAATGTCTAATTCCTATGTGGCGTGTATTGAGGATCTACAAACACTCTGAGGGAGCACTTACATTCATCCCCCCTATGGTCTCGCAACGTAAAAGTAAACAGACACTCTAGAGAAGCCCCCATTGTCCATTCTCCATATAGTGTACTACACCAGGTTCCCACAGCCCTGTGTGAGTCAATCATGAAGAAATGATATACAAGGTCCAAATTAACCCTCAAGAACTACTTGGCTAAATAAACTACAACATTTCAGATCATGTCAGATAAATCACTCTATCCTACAATACAAGTCATGGAAAACAAATTAGCCTAACAGGTAAGCTAGAGGAAATGGTCAAAATAAGAAAACATGGGAAAAACATCCAATGCATGTCAAAGTTAACCCTATTCACAAAAATTAACCTCTATCAAAACAAACAATTCATAGTAGGAAATAGTAGGTCTAAAACCCAAAAACACGCAATACATTGAACAAAGGTATTGGGAACTTTTGCACATATAACTCAATGAAAATCTATTGAAAGGCACAAACCACCTACCTCAACATCGTGAGATTGATATACGTGAACCTCAAGACATGAGTCACCCTAGAAGACAGTATATCTACAAATACATTAAAAACGTTCAAATGAGGATATCTTCTGAAAGAGGAAAAATCCAGAGATAAATTTCAAGAAGAAGGAAGAACTCACCGTGGTAATTCCAACAGAATCGACTGCGGTCAATTCAGATAATGGACAATGAGAAGAGAGATTGGAGAAGATCTGGACCATATATACTCTCTTGGATTATATGGATGAAGAAGAAGTGTTTTCTATCTAATAGACATTACCGCGTCCGTTTAAGGAAAAGAAAGAAATTACACGGCATGTACTTCTAGAAGTACATAGCGTGTACTTGCCTTTATAGGGCCTCGCTTTAGGGAGCCTTCATGTCACCCCACATGGACATGTACTTGGATGTTACATGGCCAGTACACAGTCACCCGCGATAACTAAGTACATCGAATGTACTTATAAGTACACAGTGTGTACTCCAGAAATTTCCAAAAACTCCTCTTTTTCAAAAAAAACCCCAAAAAAGAAAACACATACCTAAACAGAAGATTCGGGTTCATACAAACACCCCCCTTAAAGAAATATGTCCCTGAATTTCCCTAGAAAGGTGGAATAGAATAATAATCCTCAAAAGGATTTGGCCACTATGATTGTACATTGTCCTCGCTCTCCCAAGTCTCGTCATGTACTCACTCATGTTGCCATAGCACTCGTACCATAAGAACAGACCGACCACAGAGAACCTTTACACATCGATCAAAAATTTGGATAGGATGCTCCCTGAATGATGTGTTCACCTCTAAATCAACCTAATCAGTTTGTAAAACATGAGAAAGGTCTGAGAAGTAATTTCGAAGCTAAGAAACATGGAAAAAATCATTCATTGCCCGGTACCTCTGAGGTAACTACAACCGATAGGCAACCGGACCAACTCTCTTCACAACCCCAAACAGCCCGACATACCTTGGAAAAAGCTTACCATGTCTCCTAATCCTATTGTGTCACAACCTCGGTGTGACATGTAGGAAAACCTGATATATAAAATCTAACTCTAGAGGTCATCTCTGTTGATCAGCATAAGACTTCTGTCGAGACTATGCAATAGTCAACCTTTTCCGAATCAACTCTATCTTCTCTGTGGTCTCCTGGACAAGATGAGATCTTAGCATAGCTGACTCTCATACCTCTAGCCAACATATGGGTGATTGGCATGGCCTACTATACAATTCCCCATAATGTTCCATCTGAATAGTTTCTTAAAAACTTTTATTGTAAGAAAACTTCACAAGTGGTATGTGTTTCTCCCAAGAACCACCAAAGTCTAGGATGCATGATCGATGCAAGTCCTCAAGTTCCTAAATTGTACGATCGAACTGGCCATCTGTTTAGGATTGGTAGGATGTACTCAGAAGTACCCGTGTACCCAAAGCCTTCTACTGTCCCTACCAGACCCGAGAAGTAAAACGTGCTTCCCGGTCTGAAACAATGGATTGTGGAACTCCATGTAGACTTACAATCTCTCGAATATAAAACCATCTCATCTCATCAACATTAAAGGACTCCTTGATTAGAAAGAAGTGAGAAACCTTCATGAGTCTGTCAATGATGACCCATACTGCATCATTCCCTCGAGGCAACCTCAAAATTCCTGTCACAAAGTACATCGCGACATCATTCCACTTCCACTAGGGAATGGGTAACTACTATAAAAGCCCTACTGGTTGATGATGCTCTGCCTTCACCTACTAACAGGTGGAACACCTAATGATGAAACTAGCAACATCTCTCTTCAAACTTGTCCACCAATATTGACGGTGTAGAACACAATACATCTTGGTGACACTTGGATGAACTGCCCAAACTAAGGAATGAAGGTCCCACATCAGATCCTCGCACATGTTTGCTGACACCCATACGTGCCCCTGAAAATGCAACATCTCATCCTCGCTTATGGTCCATCTAGGAATAGAGTCCCCTCCTAAAACACTCTATCTCAGAAATTGGCCTTCATAATCTGATAGCTTCTTTATTCGCACTCGATCATTTAGATTAGAGGTGACAGCTACAGAAGAAATAAACGTCTGCCCCTGACTGTCGTGAACCTCCAAATGAATCTTGGAGAACAGAGCCATAAGATGACACTCACTACTAGCCTTCTGTACTCCCTATATCTGAGTCCTCCTGCTTAGTGCATCAGCCACTGCATTGACCTTCCCAGGAATGTAGGAATTCTAAAAGTTGAAGGACTAAAGGTAATAAACCCACCTTTGTTGTCTCAAATTCAGGTCTCACTGATTGAAGATATACTTGAGACTTTTGTGGTCTGTAAAGACCACAAATTGCTCTCCTATAAGATAATGTATCCAACAGCATAAACCATTAACAACTGTAGCCAAGTTAAGATCATGAATTAGGTAATTCCTCTCATGTGACCTCCACTACTGATACCTATATGCAAAGAATCCTTCCCCCCGCATAATCACAGCTCTTAGCATCATACCTGATTCATCAAATTACATAGTATATCCCTTTCCTGTCTTTGGAAAAACTAGTATCAGTGGTGAAGTCAGCCTCCCTTTCAGCTCTTGAAAGGATGACTAACAAGAATCAGACCTCATGTACTTTTCACCTTTCTTAGTCAGTCAAGTCAATGGCATTGCTATGTGTGATAAGTTATGTATGAAACGTCTATAGTAACCTTCCATCACTAGAAAACTTTGTACCTCAAATACATTCTTTGGTTGCTCCCAGGAAACGACTTCTCTCACCTTCTATGGGTCTAATGATACTTTTGTCTCTGAGATAACATGACCCAAGATGTTAATTTGGTCCATCCAAAAGTGTCATTTTGAGAGCTTATCATATAAATGATGCTCTCTCAAAGTACTCAAAACGATCTCAAGATGGATAGAATGTTTGTGTCGAGTGTGAGAGTACACCAAGATATCATCCATGAAGACTACCATGAAATAATCCAAGTATGGATGAAACACTTAGTTCATCAGTTCCATGAAGACTGCAGGTGTGTTCGTGAGATCGAACGGCATAACCATATACTTGTATAGACCATACCTGCTCTGAAAGGCTGTAATAGGTATATCAGATGGTCTAACATGCAACTGATTGTAACTGGATCTCAATTCAATCTTCAAGAACACGCAATCTCCTCGAAGCTAATCAAAGATATCATCAATCCGCAGCAAGGACTATTAGTTCTTGACCGTCAACTGGTTCAAATACTGATAATCCACACAAAGTCTGAGGGTACGATCCACCTTCTTCAAAAATAGGACAGACTAACCCTAAGGAGAAGTATTGGGACAGATGAAACCCCTTTGCATGCAACTCCTCCATCTGCTTCTTGAGCTCCTGTAACTCTTGTTTAGCCATCCTATAAGGAGGAATAGACAGCGGTGCAGCTCCTGGAACATCCTCAAAAAGGAATTCAACCTCTCACTCCAAAGGAATTCCTGATAAGTCCTCTGGAATGACATCCCTGAAACGGTCCACCATTAGATGAAAGTCCATCTATGAAGTCCCCTGGTCATCCAGATATAGACTAGAAAACTGATCTGTAACTCCTCCCAACCCATGATGCTCGGGTCCTACTCTACTCACCTAGACATCCCATTTTCCCTTGTGAAGAAACGAACTGCCCTCTAGTGATTTGAAACTCACCCTACATCGAAAGAAGTCAACAACATCCTGGAAGGGAACTAACCAGTCCATTCTGAGAATGACGTCAGAGCCTGACATCTCTAAAACATAAAGGTTCAATAAGAAGTGACACCCACTAACCTCAAGAGGCCACTCCCTGGATTGTCGTACACTGGTTGTTCCTGTACCGACGGAGTGTCTATCATCAAGATATCAGTAGAAGAAAAGATAAAGAGATCAAGGCTCTCCATAAAAACAACATATATAAAGCTATGGGAAGCCCCTGTATCGAAAAGAGAATAAGCTGAAACTGAGGCAACTAGGATCGTACCTCAAACTGTAGAGGTTCTGGGATCCTTCTCTTGTTGGGTATGATCCACTGCAAACGTATGACCTACACCATGGCCATGTGACCATGCCTGACCACACAGAGCTGATCCACCCTGCTATCGCTGAAAGCCGGGCAACTGACTACCATGACTGTAACTTCCACCTAGACCTGAATGGCTGGAAGAAATCTATTTCCCTGACTGGTGATAAACTGGTGGTGTTGCTCCTGAATGAGGAGTCATAGAAGAACCCATGTCACCAGTTGTTGGTGAGAAAAACTGATAAAACTGCTGAAGATGACCCATCTTGCCACAAGATCAGTACTCCAATAGGTCTCTAGGTTAATGTGGCCTTGTATGCCCTATCTTCCTACACTAGTATCACACCCATAGCTACCGAAATATGTCTCTATCCTCCTTGGATCTACGCGCGAAGACACCATGTGGTGCTTCCTACTATCATTAGGAGGGATACTAACCCCGGATGTCGAACCGTCCTAACTCACAAATCCGGAATCCCTCATATTGCACTCTGTGATCAGTGCCTGGTTGACTATGGAAGTGATGGAAGTCAACCTGAAGATGTTCATCTTAGATCAGATGTCATTCTTAAGACCACCCTCAAACTTTCTTTTTAGGAATAACTCTTCACCTCCTGGGATGGGTGTGAAGCACTGTATCTCTATAAAGAAAGAAGATTTCTCCATAACAGAAAGAGTACCCTTCCCTAGACTCATGAACTCTCGGGCTCGGTCATCCCTCATGGTCTCTATATAGAAGTTGTCATAGAATGTAGGATAGAACCCATCCCAATCCATGACCTGCTGGCGTCCTACCTGTGGGATCGCATCCCACCATCTCTTGGAGGAATCCAAAACCATATACATATCAAGATTCACCCTCCTCTCTAGAGGCATCTCCAGATGCTTGAAGATAGACAGAATTGCTTCTAACCATGACTCTGCAGCCTGAGGTCCTCCGTCCCCTATGAAGGTGGGAGGATGTTGCTGCTGGAAAACCTGCGTAAACTCTGCCATAGAAGGGGAAGGATGTGGTACTTCTTGGAAGGTCTGCATAAACCTTATGAAGCCCTCTCACAACTGTTCATCGGCACCTGTATTAGGAATAATGGTTGGTTCCAAGACCTTCACTATAGGATGATCTGTAGGTATCCCCTAATCAACCATGTATGGTGTCTAATCACCACCCTATAACTAGCAGACAACCAGAGGATGTCTCGATGGAATGGCTCTACAATTTCAATCACACACCTTAGATCAATATTATCAAGGATTGAAGACTAGAAGTGCAATAAGGGAAAAAGAGAAATAATGCATTCAAGTTTTTCAAAATATGGATAAATGGCATGTATAGTACCTACACAATGTGTTCCCTTAATCCTTTACATGGGCGCATACTTCTACCAAAATTGGTCATGTAACCCACCCAAACACACGGTGTGTTGTCCTAACACATGAAGTGTACTTTAATCCTCTTCCCCTGACCGAGTTCTTCCACACGGCTAAGACACACAGTGCTCCTTGAACAAAACTACACTGTGTGTTAGTGCCAGACACGATGTGTACTAGACAAACTTCACAAACCCATGTAGTTAGTTAAATGGGCAATTACACAGCTGACTCTACACGGCGTTTTTGTGCCACTCACAGGGTGTACTAGCTACTAATCATCCACCTGTGTCTTTAGTCACATGGCCAGACACATGGTCGCAACACACGGCCTGTACATTCGATATATGGTGTGTTTCACCAATGATTTGTGAACCCCGTGTATCTACCCACACAATCAGGGACACAGTTAGAGACTACACAATGTGTACATATAGTACACAACATGTACTCAAGAAAAATATTTTCTTCTCGAACAGAAGGATACATGGTGTGTATTCATCATTACAGTCATGTATTCTGGGTTTTTCCAGACAGTAATCCTTAGAAACTACTTCAAAACCCATAAAAACACAGAAAAAACATTAAAGTGCCAAATTATTATCTGTGAGGGCCCATACTCCATGAGAATCAAAGATTGGAATCTTATACATGTCATAAACAAGGTTAATAGTGCAATGATCCACCAAATTATGGTCAATGAGGGCTCATAACACCTCAAGAACCAAATATTGGAATTAATTCAAACAAAACCATTCACAAACCAATACCCTATCAAAAATCGGGTATTCTATCAAGGAATATATCATGATAGCATTCATATCAAGCAAAATATCTATCAAAACTACATGAAATCACTAATACACCCTAAATGGCATGACAAGAATGCATGAAATGTGATTTCTAGAAATTGCCAATATAATGCATGAGATGGTATACCCTCATCTCATTAGGTTGAAACAGAAATAGAACCTCAATAACATCAATGATAACAACACAATACATGTCAATCACCCAATGGTGAAAATCAAATCAACTGTAAAATTTCAAAACTAGAAAAATTGCAATATATGAGGTAAATTGGCTTTTCCCTATACACGGGTTAGCTACTCCAAGGAACAACTTGTTATTGAGTACCTATTCCTTACTATCCCTAGGTATAGTCTCTAAACAGTAAGTCAAGAAGAAAAGAATTCCTCTGATACCACTTTGAAAAGTCCCGGTTCTGGAAGCCACCCAGAGGTGCCCAGTACCCAGTTGGTCTCATGGCCTCAAGCGCATTTCCCCAAATGCCAGAGGCGGCCGACTAGTAGCGGGGGCCTTGGGTGTGATGGTGGGGAAACTATTACCTCATTGTCAGAGTAACACAATGTAAATAAACAGATATACAATAGTTGAAGGAGTAATAATACCATACACAAGTAAACAATAGAAGACTGATAGTAATAAACTGGAGAAAATATATAATGATTAATGATACATATGTCTAGGAAAGTATCCAAACAAATCACAATTGTAGAATGTAGTGCTAAACCAAGTACAAAATAAATCAAGTAAAAATTCCCATAGCATCTCAAGCTTCAGCTTTGTCCCATGCTATCCATCTCCAAAGTAGTCAAGTACCTGAAGTAGAAGGGATCCTTCCCTTATCTATACCTGTAACAATATAATATGTTTGAGACCAAAGCATGACCCAAACAGGGTGTGAGATGAATCCCAGTAGAAAACACCCAAATATCTATGCCTAATTGTCAGGGAATATATATATGGAAGGCAGTAAGCAAAAGAATCACTAAATAAGAAAGTTATGAAATGTAATAAATTCCACAGTTTCAAAAGCATTTAATTTCATATATCGATTAAGAAGATAAATCACAAACATGTAAGCCTCTGGGAAGTATTCACAGCCTAACCCCTCTAGTTCAAACAAACAAGTTCAAGAAACCCTCTTGTAAGTACACACAGTTTAACCCATCTAGTTCAGCTTTAGAAAAGACTCTCTGAGGAATCACTAACCGTTAATTCCCCATATAGTCTTGTATCGGTAACTAATAGGAATTATGGGGAAGCACTCAAAGCCCAATTCCCCCAATGGCCCATATCGAGGATCTACATACACTCTGTGGGAGCACTTACGTCCATCCCACCTATGGTCTTGCAATGTAAAAGTAAACATACACTCTCGAGAAGCCTTCAACGTCCATTCTCTCTATGGTCTACTACACTAGGTTACCACAGCCTTGTGTAAGTCAATTGTGAAAAAAAGGTATACGACAGCCAAAGTAAACCTCGGGAACTACTTGGATAAACAATCTACATCATTTCACAGCATGTCAGATAAATTACTCCATCCTACAATACTAGGCATGGAAAACAAAGCCGCCTAACAGACAAGCTAGACCAAATGGTCAAAACATGAAAACATGGGAAAAAATCCAAAGCATGGAAAAGTTAACCCTATTCACAAAAATTAACCTCTATCCAAAAAAATAATGAATAGAAAGAAATATTAGGGCTAAAAACAATAAACATGCAATACCCCAAACAAGGGTATTGGGAACTTCTACACATATAACTCAAAGACTCTCTAAAGAATGGGACAAATGACCTACCTTGACATCGTGAAATCAATATACGTTAACCTCAGTCCTTGAGTCTCTCCAGAGCACCGTAGATCTACAAAAATATTAAAAAAGTACAACTAAGGATATCTCATGAAAAAGGAGGAATCAGGAGATAAAGTTCAAGAAGAAGGAAGAACTCACTGTGGCGATTCCAATGCAATCTACAATAGTTGATTTCGATAACGAAAGGAAAGTTGGGGGATTAGAGAAGATCCATGTCGTACGGACACCTTTGGACGAGACCGGTGAATAATAATTGTATTTTGTCTATTAGACATGACCTCAGTCTATTTAATGAAAAAAATAAAGTACATGCCATGTACTTTTAGAAGTACACGGCGTGTACATTCTTTTACTAGGCCCCGCTTTAGGATTTCTCCAGGTCACCCCACTTGGCCATGTACTCATACAGTACATAGTCACCTACGGCAACTGAGTACATGGCGTTTACTTATAAGTACATGGCATGTACTCCATAAAGTTCCATAAACTCCTCTTTTTTCACAAAAACACCAAAAAAGAAAACCCTTGTCTGAAAAGAAGATATGGGTTCTTATATTCTTCGAAAAATTATCACATGTGGGGAAAATAATTCATTTCCTTTTTCCTTTTATATGTATCTTAATATTATATTATTTTATTCTCTTTCATTTCTTTAAATTCGTAAGACTTATATTATTCTTTCTTTATCTTGAAATCACATGAGACTATATCTTCATATGATGAAAAAGTTTGGGACACCAACGTCCTTCGGAGTAATGGTTCTAAACCATCAAATAATTGGTCAATCTTCCTCCTAGGATTATATATGTAGTATGTGGTATGCCTTGATAACCTTGTAAAGTTTGATTCATACTTCACAAAATTTTCATCAACTTTTTATTTCATACTCATGAATTTCCTCTCCATATCCACTCGTTGTTCGTGAGGAAAATATTTTTATAGGAAAATTTCATTAAAATTTGTCCATTCTGTATTTTCAATTTCTTCCTCCTCCTTTTGGTTTTGAATCAATTACCACCACTGATCCACATCTCCCAAGAGATGATAAACTACCATGAAAACCTTATCCCTTTCATTACTTCTTAAAGATAGAAATATCATTTCTAATGAACTTATTCATTGCTTGTCTAAAAATGATTTTGTAGTCCTATTAAATGATGGTGGTTGTTATCTCATGAAGTATTCTAACATTATTCCTCCACATTGTGGGTCAGGATGTGATATACGGGTAAGGTTATTATTGATAACCTGAGTAAGCTATCCCAGTATAGATATATGTTTCTTAGCACCATTCATGGATATAGTACCAACATCATTATCTTTCATAGGTGGATAATACCTACATGGGATACACGTGTTGATACGGTTTCCATTCCTTCCACTAGGATCCATTTCTAAATAATGGTATACACTTAATTTTTTTATGAATGAATAGTTTTTAACTAACACTTAACATTAAATGGAAATTTATGCATAGATAATCTTATAATAATAAACATATTTTCTTTTAAATCCATCATAACCATTTGTAAAGAAAATTTGGATTATCCCAAACATAGCCCCAAATAGTGTCAAAATAGGTTCTCATTAAGGTTTTTTTTGTGTACCTGGTTACCTTGAGATAGGCCTCAGACACTATGTTGATGTTATTACCTTAGGAACAGTTTTTCTAAAACCACATCCACTTGTAGTATCCAGACAAGGGTGTATTTCTAGTAAGACCCACATAATATATACCTTAATAGTCTATCATAGAGTTATGTTCCCTAATCTATGTTTTCTAAATCTATTTTCCAAGGTTTATATTAAACCTACCTCTGATACCAACTATAAAAACCCCGACCCCAATAGCCCGAAGCTGGTGCCTTATATTATTACATTGGTACTAGGTACAAGAAATCTCATCCCAAAGGACCAAATAGATTAGTAATTTTGGGAAACTGGATACAAACATAATTGTTACATTACAACTTGAAAGGAAAGAAACAACATAGCTACTCCATTGGAAACACCCATATACTCCTACATTGTCCTAGCAAGTCATCCATAATTTACATATTTGTGTCCTATAGAGAAATAAAACAAAATAAATGGGTGATATAGTATTCTTATTATTGTTAATATATATAGTTTAATCTAACATAAATTATAAGTCAAATTGAACAACTAAAAACAAAATCCTTTAAACATAAGATTTACCATAATATGGAAGGAATATAATCTAAATAAATAAATCCATATAAATGACCATAAGAGATTAAAACTTAACCATGGATATTATAATAATAATAAAAAATAACATGGAAGATAAATTAATAGTATCATAATGAGTTAATGCATAATATCAGACATCATTAACATACTTTCGAGGCATCAACCAATACATAAAAAATAAATGGTTAAGGCCTCGGCCAAAATCGATTTCTGTTTTGTCTCATGAGATGTACTAATGCATCTAGGGGTTATATAGTGTCCCACCCATAAATTAATACATCAAACTAATTACTCATTTTAATGGGTTTAAACATAAACAAAATATAATCACTGGCCATTCTAATGTAAATATAATGTAAATAACTTTCTCCAATTTGTAAACATAATCACTGGCCATTCTGAGTGGTGTGGTGAATGGTATCAAGATAGAACATCTGCTCTCAAACTGGTCATAAAACATTCAATAAAATATGGTAGATGACAATCCTAAGATATAAATTAAAATAAATAATATAATTTATCATAGGCATTGAAATATATGGAAATACTCTAATAAAATCAGTGAGGAATTCTTGAGAGAAATTCCCCTTTTACTTTACAAAGATGAGTACAAATTCATTTTTATTTGTCATAATTATTTTTATAAAATCATAAATGAAAAAATATAGTCTTTTATGGAAAATAGAGATTTTAGAGAAATAATGGGGTCTTAGAACAGATTATGGATGATAGATGAAATGGGGTAAAAAACTGGGAACTTCCTTTAAATCGGACTTTCTTATCAGGAAGCATTGATAAGGTACCCTTATAAAACATGTATTATCTCATAAAATAAAGATAAAATGATATGGATATATTAGTTTGGAACATATTAACATAATTTACAAAAATTATATAAAATTAATGAATAATTACATTGGTGTATAATGGGAGAAATTATAACCCGAATGAGATTGGTGGTTCGGGAAGAACCCTTTACCTTAGGTATAAAAGTGTTATAAACTTGACCATAATGATCTAGATAATCAAATTAAATCAATTAATTAATATATCAGAACATTTTCTACATTTATTTTATTTATTAAAGTTTTATTAAGTTTATTTATGGTCTTTTTATTAGTAATAAGATACAATTTTATCGTTCTGGAGAGTTTGTTTCTTTGGTTTTCATGATCGGTTTACCTACATATAAACCAGGAAAATCAATTAAAATGGGAATAAATTTACAGAATTGAAATTATATGTTATAAATAGACATAAATAATATTAAATTATAATATAATTCATTTGGTTTTTTCGGGTGAGGATGAGTTGTTAGATAAGATGTTATTGATAATTGTTTAGATTATTTTTCCAGGTTTTCGATAATAACAAACTAGTTTATTTATTTATTATCATAATGTGTATATAATAGTTCCATAAATTTAAATAGTATTTAATACATATATAATAATATATTACATTCATAAAAATGGTTTCATGGCCATATTTGAAGGCCTTAATGGAAAATAAAAATGCATCATCCATGATGTCGGTAAATTGACACATCACGGGTGATTTTTCATTTATAGAATAAAAGAAAGAGATTGAATTTTTTTATGGATATTCCATTAACATGATATAATTAAATTATATAAATTATAATATAATTATCTTGTCACTTTGGATAGGGTAGTAGAGGGAAGGACAAGAAAATAAAATAAATTGATAAGAAAAAAGGGGATTTTTACCTCTGGAATTCTCCTCTTTGAGAACCTCCTTAAGGGATTGTTTTTGGTATCTTTTTTATTCAAAATTCTCCTATACATGGGGGAGGCACTTGGGAAGAATATTGGATATAAATTTGACAAATTCTTGGAAGGTGTGATTGGAAGGGGTGTTATTTATAGCGGAGGAGAGGTGTGTTTTTTGAATATGTTATGCATTTGTTTATTGTTTTTGATCAAGACTATGAATAGTTTGAGAATTATCATAAAATATAATAGAATAATTAATTATAGTTATAAATTATAGTTTTACATCATCCATACATTATATATGACACAATAATTCATGTATTTATCATTTATCATAAATTATCATATTTTATTATTCATTAAAAATTCACGTATTTTAGAAAAATACCAAAAATTCACCTTAACCATTTTTCAACATGTAGAATTAAAAAATGAACTAATGTTTTTGAAAATTAATTTCTAAATATGATAATTTTATTTTTTAATTAAAATTTCCATTTATTAAATAAACACAAATTTTAAAATTATAACTACTTTTATGACACTTTGAAAAATTATTTAAGTCTCATAAAATTGTCTTATAATAATAAGAAAAAAACATATCAATTTATGAATTTATTTTATAAAAATAAATTTTCTTTTAAATCATTATATTAAATATTTAATTATAAATAAATATGTTTATTTAACAAAAATTCCAAAAATTAATTTATCATTTTTAACACATCTATTTTCTTATTCCATGATGTAAATATATTATACTTTAATTTATGAGACGCCTAAGATTTATTTATAATTTAATAGATGAAGTTAATATTCTAATTGCCACATTATTATTCCAAATGGTCACATTATTATTCCAACATTCTCAATATTATTCATCTAATATAATACTTACTAGAAAAAGACCAAAAATTTAGCCAAAGTAAATTTTGATATTACACTATAAAAAATAATGTTTATTTTGATAAATATAATTTATAAAAATGTCCAAATTTATATTTAAAACAAGTTTACTATTACAAGTTTGTAAAATGGTGTTTTAAAAAATATAGACTTTTGTGTAAAATTGGATGTATTCTTATATTATGCCTATAAAATCATTTGGATGAATGTAAAAACATTTTATTAAATATATAATATATAAATTTCATTATTTTATTTATTTTATTAATTTTATCCAATTTAATAGCTAGGTTATAACAGTCATTTTAAATAAATGATATTTAATTTTATTTCATTGTTTGTTTAAGCTTTGTGTTATTTGGAACCAATGTTATCAAAGAAATTAATTTAAAAAGAGAAAAAGCATAAAATATTGGTCTGTTTCATGGATAATCATAACTCCATTGATTTTATTAATTCTATGAAAGTTATTAAGGATGGTGGGGTGTAGTTGGGGTGTGCCTCAGGGGTAGAGGTTCTCCTTGATTCTGCATCAAACTCGGGTTCAAACCCGGATGGGAGTGAATTTCCAACGGCGGGAGGTGACACAAGCATTACACATGTAAGTGGTGATGCTGGCATGAAACATGCATATTGTGATGCAGGCGTGATGTGGAATGACACTTCACTAGGATTTCAGTTCAGATTGTGGGCCTTTGGGCTATATAATGTGCTTTATTCCCATTGGGCCTTCGGGCTATGCACTGAATAAATAAGGCTTGATGGGTGGGGTATCCCTTGGGGGGGCTATGACCTACCTTTTTGGATTATGTGTGTAGTGTCTGTGTGTGTTTAATATAATTTTACCCCCAAGAACCAAATATATATGAAGGATGGTGGGTGTAGATAGATAAGATATAGGGAAAGACAGTGAGATTTCCATAATTCATGATCCATCAAAGAGAGTGGACACACAATATAATGACAGGAAATCTGACTCAGAGGACATTGACATTAATGGACATTTTTATCAAGTGAAAACTTGGAGGAGAGGATGTCACCCTAGAGTTCGAGGTCATTGGTGTGGATGTATCAATTGGAATGCTATTCGTGATGAAGAACATAAGCTTGGATCTATTATTAGAAAAAAATGTAGGTCTCAGACTATTTCTTATTTGGGCAGTTTACTATGTTTGCACCATCCTATATCTGTTATCTTCATTTACCTTTCAATAAAAGGTATCTTCCCCTACCTCCTTATATTTATAAATATTTATAAATATTTTTATATATAATTATAAATATAAATAAATAAATATGTATTTAGAAAATTAAAAAAGTATAATAAATATATTTAACTCATAAATATAGTTATTAAATTTATAATTATATTTATTTATATATCAATTTGAATATATATAATTATATGAAAATATATAATTATAAATAAATAAATATATTATAAAAATTTGATCTTTAACAATGAAAAAAAACACTGATAAAACATCTCTTTTTTAGTGCTAGAATACTAGCGCTGATAAATAGTTGTTATATCAGTTCATTTTCCAAGCTGGTAAAACTTATATTTATCAGTGATTTTTTGAAATTTCTTTTAAAATCCTTGTGGGTTATTATAAAAAACCTTAACAGATTTGTCTCCTATGTGCCCCTTTAAGTTCTCGTAGAACCCTAGAGTTTTTGTTGCCACTGCTCTCATTGAACCCCATCATCATCATCATATTCTTTCTCGATGAAACAATCCTCTACAAATATAAGGTATGTGTTTATTTATATTGTAAATCTCTATATTTGTACTATGATTTTCAACTCAAGTACCATCGCAACGATTACTAACCCTTCTGGTGTCGGACGCGTCTGGACGCACCCACCTCGGCCGACAACTGATGAGCGAGGAGCGGATGCCCTCCCCTCCCTCTCTTGTTGTTGAATAATGACTAGATGACCACCCCTCCCTCCCTTGTCGCCAGCCAATCGCCGCATAAGCCTTGCCTTTCTTGCTGGCGGTCATCCGCAAACCGAAGACTAGATCCCCCTTCTCCCTCCCTTACTGTCGCATGAATGTCGGTAGAGGATCGGATCCCATATCCTCCCTTAGTTTCTACATGTCGACTTCCTAGTTGTTGGGTTTTTTTATAATTTTTAAAAATTTTATTTTTTTATTTTTATTTGCTGTTTTAATAAATTTTCAAAATTTGTCGCAATTACAGATTCACCGTTATTTTTCTATAATGGATTACAACATGAGATTTCTCCCTGGGTAATCAGTTTTTTTTTCTAATCAGTTTTTATCCATGCAATTTGAGATTTTTTTCCAAGGGTAATTACAATTTGATAAATGCAATTTGATAATTTTATATATAATAATAATCAATATATATTTATATAATGTTTTAAAAAAAGTATTTATAAAATTTTAAATAAGAAAATATATATTTAGATAATTAATATACTCATTATATTTATAATTATATATACTTATGTATTAATAAATATATATATATATATAATTATATTTATATATTTATAAAAAAATACAAATATTTATAAATATATTTATTTATAACTATAATTATAAATATATAATTATAATTATAATTATAACAAATATATTTAAAAAATAAATATATTTATTAAAATAATTATTGTAAAATTATAAGGAATAAATTTAAAAAAACAAATATATTTTTTAAAAAATTATTATTTGTTAATTTATATTTAATATCACTTAATTACTATTTAGTAATAATTTTTATTAATTAAGTCATAATTAATTAGTAAATATGGATAATAACATGTATTCACCGAATAATTAGTATTTTTAATTTAATGATTATTATAGATTAATTAATTAATAATTAATATCACTTAATCGTTGAAAATTATTAGTTAATATTACAATCTATTAATTAATAAACATGAATAATAATATGAAATTAATTAATTAATATTTTTAATAAATTAATATTTTATTTGGATTATTTAATACTTAGTACTTGTTAGTATTTGGTAATTAAAAATTAGTATCAATTCTTGTTAATTAATTATTAAATAATTATTAAATAATATTAATAATTTTTAATTAATTAATATGTACTCTTAATTAATAATTTAAAAATTATAATGGATTAATTAATATTGAATATCACTTAGTGGATAATTATTTCTAGTTGGTTTTAATATTTATTAATTAGTTCTTATTTAATTAATAAACATGAATAATAATTTTTAATTAATAGTAATTATTACTTATTTACTAACAATAATCCATATTTATTATTAGCTGATTTATTACAAAAAATGTCCAGTGATAAGTGAATGATCATGAACATTTATTAAATGTGATAGAAGAAATAGAACAACCAAGTGAGAAAACGAACATGGTCATACAAAGATACATGCCCCCATCTAGAAAACAAAACTATGGATCAAAAAAAGCAAGATAATTTTCATAATCATAATCAGAATCATCAGAATCATCAGTATTTTCCCACTCCAAATGTGAATTACCTTGATTGTGGAACCCAAGGATACTCTCCTTAGACATTTCCTGCTCTGGAGCAAGCTGGAGCTTTGATGACTTGGAAGATGACCTGGTTCACACATTCCTAGGCATATTGGAGTAATCCTTCCACAATTTTCTTTTTGGAGGAAACAGAGAGAATCCTTCACTGTTGACCATCTTCCCTTTCCATTTAAAACACAATCCTTAAAGGAATTGGGTTTACCACTATATCTGGATCAGAGATGAGTAATTTCTAATAAAATCATCTATTTTTCCTTGTCGCTTCCATCATCTGAGACATTACCACATTTACTCGATACTCTAGAAGAACTAAAGACATTTTGAATCTCTTAAAGATAATCCACACTATATTGAACATAAGATTTCCCATACCCATCTTTTTATGGAACACATCATAAAAATTCCACAACCCGTGGCTCACCATCACATGGATTTTATTATCCCTCGGCTATACAAACATCATCCTATAGACAATGTTCCACTTACAAGGACCCAGTTGGCCTAAAATCATCTTGAACTTTCTCTCCTTTCTCCATCTCAAAATCGAGGAACATCCTCCAATGAGGTCCAATCAAAAACGGCCTATATTCTTCCATTTCATGACATTCTAACTCTTTTTCATTAGGCTGAAACACTTCAGTCGTTCGGACCACCTTTTATGAATATTCCTCAGCCATTTGTGAAGAGTGAGCACAAACATGCACCATGACTTTATCAGAAGAATATTTTCTATCATTATCTAATTTATTAAGACATAAACAATTAATATTTAGTAATAATTTGTTATAGATAAATATTATTAAAAAATAATTAATAATAATTAATAAACATTGATCAAAGTTAGTTATTATTCAGATAATTCAAAATTATTACAACTATTGTGATTAATAATAATTAGTCTTAATTAGTAATTTATTATTTTTTAGACTAATTAATAATTAATATAACATTAATTAACAATAATATTATCTTATTGTTAATATTAATTAATTAATTAATCACTAATATCACAAATTTTCTTTTCTTTTTTGAACACTTCATAATATATGTGTCAAAAGGTTGAGTGGAATCTATATTTACAAATACAATTGGATGAGTGGTATCTATATTTATAAATGTAAACATGTTTATGGATAAATGGAGATATCTATATTTATATGATCGTATTAACTTTTAGACACCTCCTTGATACATAGAATCTCACTCCTAAATAATATAGATTGATAATAACACCATGATAACGGCATGTCACTAACTTCATCCAACTAATAGGATATCCATCATGAACTCGCTCCCACAACCTTCACCAACTCCCCAACCTTGGAACATTTATATTTATGGAGAAAGATGTCAGTATCATACGCTTTATCTACCAAATAGTTACTATTGAAAGTTTTTTCATGATACTCATCCCCCATCTATTCTAGACATGCACTTATGTTGTTTTAACTACCCTGAGCAGTAGTCATCCCATACCAGGTACCAGTGATCATTTTGGATGAATTCAGGGGATAACACCTACACCCAATGGAGTAATTCATTTCTTAAATTCAATTATCAATTTCCTTTAGAGAATAATGAAATTATTTTGGGTTCCCCTTATTTAAAAGGCCCATTTTTTGTGTATTTTTTTTAATATTAATATTACCAAATCAAATAGGATGAATATGAATAAAAAATGGATGGATGACAATCGTATGAAAAAAGAGTACGAAGATGAGGTGAGAGAGTTAATAAAGTTTGAAAAGGATCATGAATATGATCATTCTCAAATCTTTTGTATTTGTTTATATTGTTGTTATTCGAGACTAATTTTTCTAGAGGAGTTGGAATAACACTTTATCTATTGTGGAATAGATCAATGATATAAATGTTGGACTAAACACGGGAAAAAAGTTAATGTATCTAATGACTGGTATAACACTGCATTTTATGGATAATATTACATTGTTATAAGTGTGGAAAATGAAGAAGAATGTATCGAGGATTTGATAATAAGTGTGAATGATGATTATGATCGTATTGAAGAAATGATAATGATAGTTTAAGATGAACTTTGTGATTGTCTAATGTTATTTGAGAAGTTAAAGAGTTGTGTAAAGATTCCCTTTCATGCTGGTTGTACTAAATATAATGCATTGTTAGACATACTGAAGAGGTAAAATTTTAAAGATGGAAATAGATGGAGTGAAGCTAGTTTTATTTAACTACTTGCTCTCTTAAATGATATGCTCTCAGAAGATAATGAGCTTTACAGCTGAACATCTGATTCTAAATGAATGATACATTCAATGGGTATGATCACTGAAAAAAATACATTCTTATCCAAATGATTGTATACTATTTCACAAGGACCACAAATCACTTAAATAATTCCCAAAGTGTGGTGGTTTCAGATAAAATAAAGATGAATTGGGTCCTATAAAAATTGTATGTTACTTTCCAATCATTCCATGGTTTAGGTGCCTATATGGAAGTAAGGATACTACAAGTAAATTGACATGGAACACAAATAAAATAAATAAAAAATGGGAAACTTTCTCACCCAAAAGACTCCTCAGTGTAAGAAAATTGATCATGAGTATCCTAAATTTGGAAACGAGCTGAGAAACATTCATCACGCACCATCTATAGATGGAATAAGTCTTTTTGGTTTTAAAAAAATCACTCACCACACATGGCCAATTATGTTTTTAAATTATAACTTACCACCTTGGTTATATGTGAAATAAAAATACATTATGAAATCTATGATTATATCAAGACCAAAATAGCTGGGTAATGATATTGAAGTTTATTTGGATCCATTGATTGATGATTTAAAATTATTGTGGCATTCAGGTGTTACATTGTATGCTGATTACCGAAATAAATATTTCACATTGAAATCCACATTGTATGGGATAATAAATGAATTTCCTTCTTATGTAATTTTTTTAGGATATATCATTAAATAAACTCAAGGGTGTCCCATTTGTGAACAAGTTACATACTAAATTATGTTGGAACATTCATCAAAGACTATGTTTTTAGGACATCACTTATTTTTACCCTAATGAAAAAAGAACCAATCTTAGATGACATCATTTTATGCAAGTTTAGAAGAATGTATTACACTATCTCTAGTAATAGTTTATTAACTATTTGTGAAAGTAAATGATATGGACACTAATTTTGGAAAAAAAAATTGAAAAACCTTATGAAAACTAATTGGAAAAAAGGTGGGTTTTTTTGAATTACTGAATTGTAATTTCCTTTGCGTCATACATTTTCTTGATATTATGCATGTTGAAAAAACAATTGTATGTGATAGTTTCATTGGCATGTTACTTAATGAAACTGAAACAATAGTGGATGGAATTAAGTCTAGGCAATATATGATTGACATGGGAATGCAAGAAGAGTTGGCACCAATGAAGGGTGAAAATTTGACGTTTCTTCCTCCAGCTACATACACTCTTTCTAGGAAGGAGAGATATCAGTTTTTTAACATCTAGAATGATGTAAAGGTTCTAAAGCGGTATTCATCGAATATAAATAATATTGTTTCAATAAATTATTTAAATTTAATGGGTCTGAAATCACATGACTTTCATATTTTGATCCAAGATCTAATGCCTGTATATTTACATTGCATGTTTTTCAAGAGTTACCACCATAAATTAAACGAGCATTGTTTATTTTTCAAAGTAATATATAGTAAATTTATAGACTTGATGAAATTTCAAAATATGTAAAAGGAAACTTCCATAATATTAAGTGAATTGGAAATGTTCTTCTAACCATCCTTCATTGATATAATTGTTCACTTTATGGTTCAATTGGTGAGATATATTAGACTATGTGGTCCTATACCATATATATGGATGTTCCCCATTGAACGGTATATGAATATTTTTAAAGGGTATGTCAAAAATCGAAGTCAATCAGAGGGTTGTATTACATATTGATAGATTGTTGAGGAATTCATTTAATTCTATACTATCTACATGCCCGATGTGGAAACCATTGGTCTATCAAAATCTCATCATACTAGGTGGATTCTCGGTAAAGGAATTTATTAAATAGATGTTGTCACAATCAATATTACAGATCAAAATCAGGCCCATATTCATCTTTTGTATAATATTATAGAGGTTTCCCATATATTGAAACCCACAAATAAATTATTAGGAATTTTAATCCAGTAAGGGTTGAAATATGGATATCAAATACACAAAACCAATAATTTATAGGATGGTTTTGAGGCCACATTTTTATGGATTCATATGAAAATATGGATTAAATATCAGAATGACTTTGATGGCTAGTCATTAAACCTAGTGTACATGTATTGTTTTATAATGGTTATGTAATTAATGGTTGTACATTATATAGAAATGAACATGATGAAGGATGTACCATGAAAAATAGTGGAGTTTCACTTGTGGATGAAGTGATGCATCTATCGGGTACTAAGGAATGAAATACTATTTATATGAATATGTCATACTTTGGAATCATCAAACAAAAATAGAAGTTGAATTATACAACATTCCAAGTTCCAATTTTTCGATGAAAATGGTTTGATAACATGAGTTCTATTAAAATAGATGAATTGGAATTCTTGAAAGTTTATTTCAGTAAGTAAGGGTACTAAGACTAAATGTTTATAATGTAATCACAGGTAGTACAAGTATTTTGTGTTCCAGATCCCAGAAACTAAAAGTGGTCAATTGTTATGTTATCGACCAAAAACCATTGAAGGGTCAGATGAAAATTCAACTGAGGATGACCCTTTTGTTAGGACATCACAATATTTCGTAGTGGTCCCAATGTATATGGGGTCTTGTATATCAGAGGATATCTGAATGATGGGATTTGGTTACTCGATATAGGGGTCAAATCCCTTTAAACTTTTTTAAAAAATCAAGGTAAATAATCATGTTATATTTTTTTTATAATATACATTGTATCACTTCATGTTATTATCTTCCCAATATTCTATTTACATAATCTAAATTAAATGTTGAACCAATTATGCACAATATGATGCTTCCAATCCTAATGAATAATAGGTTTCTCAACCTGCTATTGCACCCATTATTGAGGAACAATGACCTTCTTTACATGACGATGCTACCAATATAAAGGAACAACATATTGATTATGTTGAACCCAAAGAAATTGTAGATGTAAAAGAAATAATGTCCTAGAATAAATAGAAGCATCACAGTGTGATGGTGTTAGAAAAACCTATTAAGATGAAAAGTAAAGGCATCTAATTTGAGGTTGGATGGATGCAAAAAATCAGCCTGTAAACCCCAAGAGGCCATGTTCACTAGTTTCATTGGTCGCATCGCTCGGTAGTGTATACTGATTGATGTCGATCCATGGAACGATGTTGTTCTCATGATTAAGACAATGATTTTCTAATAAATTAGGTTAACATTAGGATATCCTTTCATTATTTCACTAAAATATAAATAATGAATCATTGAATTACTCTTTAATATCCCTTTTAGAGTACATTTATAGTAGAAGTATCCTAGAATAAATTTGTATTAATGCTTCCTAGAAAGTCCAATGGTGGTTTTCATACAATTTTAATAAAATTTCATTTGAAATATGCTGAAGGGAAAATAAACCTAGACCCACTGCATATATATATGCATGTCTAATAATCCAAGAATAATGGGATACATTTACTGGCCCTTTTGAAAAGATATTTATTTAGTTAAATTGTGGAAAGTAATACATTATTTGATAATACGTGTATTAATCACTTTTATTAAGAATTTTTAATTTATGAAACAACAAATGATTGGTGAAAATAAGAAATGGGTAGCAAAACCAACATACCCCTACCATATATCAAGGATAGGGTATACTTCACTTGAAAAAAAATTGGCACGTATTTTAAATCTACCGTAACAAATTTATGTTACATGAAATAATTACATAATTATGTGACTCTATTTTTATAAGGATTGATGAATCCAAATCCAAAGACACTTCCCCCCACATTAGGCACTATGGGAGGAGGCACGTGTAAGTAATGATGAGATAATAAAAGATGAAATCAGAAAAAAAAAATTATGGGAATCATAACAATAACAATTTGTTTTACATTAAATCACTATTACATAACAATGATTACTTATTTTCAAATATTTTCTATATGAATTAGATAATATAATCATCAATATTTTCACCAAATTTATACCCACTATTAGTGGCCTTTAAGTGTCCAGAATAGTATTGTCGAGTCATAGGTGTGAGGTTTGGGGTGACACCCTAAACATATTTTGAGAAAAGAAAATAATTGGGGGATAAAGATAAAAAATGGAAGAGATGGAGGCATGATTATCTTCCCTTGAATAAAAATTTCATTGGAGGCATGAGTTACTTGAAAATTTTATGGGGGAAGAAAAGAGAAGAAACAACCATAGAATAACCATTGAGTGAAGATCCCCCCTCCCCACTTACATTGTGGCAATCCATTCCCCTCAAAGAGCTATCTTGGATGAGGTAATAATTATTCTCTTAATTCTTTCTATGAAATTTGAATCATGAATATAGTGAAACCTTTCCTGTATGGATATTCTACAGGGTGAAAATGAGTGTGATAAATATCTCTGAACACACACTCATTTCTTTGTTGTGAGGGATACCATTTTCAATATCCAATAAGACACACTACACAACAGAAAACATCCAATAAGTCATGTGAGAGTGGGTATTAACATAGCTCATGAGTGGAGTGTCAAGCTACTTATTCTACATGATGATAAAAATATTCATACAGTCTAGAAATCTATTAAAACATTCGTATCATGGCTGTCATATTTGGTAAAAAAACATGTCGACAATGAGGTATTCATTTCTAATTTATTTTATTATGTTAAATCTTTAACAATTAATGAAAAAATGACTGAACCAATGAATTTTATTACAGACAGACAAAGGAAATTGGGTGAAATAAAAGGTCAAAATAAAATGATCTAAAGGACCAACTGACCAATTGAAAAGATCTTCACAAGGAACCTTTACCCCAATCAATCAATATCTTCATTACCTAACATTGAAGGTTCATGCAGGTATAAGGTTACAAATTGGTATTAATCAAATAGTTAATTTTTAAGGAAAATTTTATGGAGAGGAAATTACTGACTTAATTTCTCTTGATAATGTATGTGAAATCCTCTGGTATTAATATCCAGGAATCTCAGTTGTATATTTATAGATGAGGTGTGTTTTCGTGATTTTTTTCCCAATAGCTAATCAAATATGCTAATTATTAATAAATAAAATTCATATTTTGTGTATATGTGTATACGAATACCAATTAAAGGAATTACCCCATGAACGTAAATATGGACTCATTAGTACCCACATCACTTATACAGACCAGACCAAAATAGAATTAAAAAAATGTTGTAGTAATGGAAAAAATGGATGAATTATTTGGATGAAATCCTACATATAAAATACACTTCTTAATACCAATGATTTGGGGGTAAAACTCTTCAATTTAATAACATCAAATATATTTTTATCCCTTTCATTGATTTTTATTTTTTTTTAGGCAACCTTGGGTACTCATTGTTGTCAAATTAGACACTCCAAAGATTTATTTCCTAGATCCCATGCATGGACACCCAATAAACCGACTACACATGACAATGTTTTTTATTTTTTAATACACTACACCCAATTTTTTATAACTAAACTTCAAGTTATACATTTTATATTATGATTTAATAAGAATAATTTTATGACAACTCAATTTTAAAATATAATCAAAATCATGGCATGAGAATAATCTATGCACACAAGGAGCCTATCGACTTCTACAAGTGGATAAGTATCAGGGTATATATAATAATATTTTATTATTAAATCAAATTACTTATTTTTCTCAATTTTTCTGAAGTTTCTAAAACAAAAAAAAATGGAGACTATTATGGTTATTATGCTTGAAAATTTAAGAGAGATATCACAGACCATCAAAAAACTAGCATCCTTGAAGATGTATTTTCAAAGATAATTAATATTTCAATTAAAATATTTATCAATAATTTGTTTATATATATATTTCCAGTACAACCATGATAGTCAAAATTCATCATATTTAAAAGAAGAAATATATTTGTTTAAAAATTAATGTGAAACATACCTGGTATCAGAATGTACATATATATCATGAATATGTTATTTCCTACTTCAAATTTCGTTGATTTTATAATCATTTTATCTATTTTTTTAGTTAATTTACTCATTATTTCTATCTAATGATTATTTTTTAAATTTCCACAGTGATCATAAACAAATGACTTCATCAGAAAAGATGATTAACTCTTGTGTTATGATCAAACACTCAATCTAATAAACGATGTACCCTATGTGACTCAAATTGTATGGTTTCAATTTAAAATTAAAATTTTATTAATGTATTATTTCTTATTTATCATTAACTTGTTTCTTTATATTATTCCTAATATAATAATTATTTTCATATATAGGTGAATTCTTTTTATTGGGTTAGGGTGGTTTGTTCAAAGCTTATCATGCTTGTGAAATATTGGACTTTGAGGGTGCAACTGAGATAATGATAATGAGGAAATGGGTCAAGAATGTATATAACCATAATGAAAAGGTAAATTCCTACTAATTATTTAATTAATTTTATCATCATTTTATCTAATATTTGTAAGTTAATTTTCTTTATCATTTTTTTCTAATAATTATTTAGTTTTTTCCATTTATCATTTGGGAAGTCATATTTTTCTGCTGACTATCTATAACAAGCTAGAAAATAAAGAACATGTTCCTTTATGATACAAAATGTGCTCAGTATGACTCAGACTATACGTTTTTAGTTTATAATTTACATTTTAGTTCAAAACAAACATCAAATGCTAAAAATTGAGAAAACCCATTAATATTTTTTTGATACTTTATTAAAGCAATCCATATGTCATTAGTGAAATCTAAGAACCAACCACACCTCAATATGACACATAGTGTGGTCATTATGGTTTCAAGTGTGTCTTTTTATTTAAAATTGACACTAATTTTAGTAAAAAGATCTAGTGACCTACTGAAAACCATGAAAATACCTGCAGAATGTTTTAATACTTTATGAGAACCATAGATAAGTAATTTTTGATATGTATAAATCATCCACACCTCAAAAAGTCATACGGTGTGACTGATATGACTTCTAGTGTGTCTTTTTATTTAAAATTGACATTAATTTTAGTAAAAAGAACAAGTGACATACTGAAAATTGATCAAACACATTCATATTATTTTGATATATTATAACAATGATCCATAAGTAATTTCTCACTTTAAGTAATCAACCACACATAAATATGATGCACGGTGTGACTGATATGACTCTAAGTGTGACTTATTTATTTAAAATTGACATCACTTTTAGTTAAATGGACAAGTTACATACTCAAGACCAATAAAACACTTGTCGATTATTTTTATACATTAGGAAAATGATCCATAAGTAATTTTTAACATTTTATAATCAACCACATCTCAATATTATACACCATGTGTCTGACATGACTCAAATGTCCATTATTAGTTTAAAATGGACATTTTAGTTCAAGACGTGTGTCACTCCATGAAATCCAAAAAAATGTGATCTAATTTCCTCGATAGTTTTGTAAAATGGTTCATAAGTCATTTTTTATATGTATGAAGTAGTATCATGTCAAATTGACACATGATGTGATAGATATGGTTCAATGTGTATGTTTCTACACTGAAATGGCATTTTAGTAAAAAACAGAAGTGACATACTCAAAACCAAGAAAACACATTCATATTGTTCTGATACTTTAAGAAAAATACACATAAGTCATATTTGAAATTTATATATCAGTCTCACCTAAATTTGATGAACTCTATGATCGATATAAATCCATATGTGCCTTTTAATTTAATATTGACATTAATTTTAGTTACATGAACAAGTGACCTACGCAAAACCAATAAAACACATACAGACTATTTTGATACATTAAAAATGATCTATAATTAATTTGTGGTATGTAGGAATCAATTGAATCTCAATATGTTTCACGATATGACTAGTATAACTCAAAGTGTGTATTTTTATTTAAAATCGACATTAATTTTAGTAAAAAGAACAAGTGACATGTTGAAAACTGAGAAAATGACTTTGGGTTATTTTTATACTTTTGAAAAGTGATACATAAGTCATTTTTGATGTGTAGGAATCAAATACACTATAATATAGTGCATGGTGTGACCGATATGACTCCAAGTGTGACTTTTTATTTAAAATTGGCATTGATTTTATTAAAAAGAACAAGTTACTTATTGAAAACTAAGAAATCACATTCGAGTTATTTTTATAGATTATGAAAACGATCCATAAGTAATTTATGAGGTGTTGGAATCAACCCCAACACAATCTGACAAACAATTTGACTGGTATTACTCAAAGTGTGTCTTTTTATTTAATATTAACATTAATTTTAGTAAAAATGACAAGTGACATACTCAAGACCAAGAAAACACATTAATATTATTTTTATACTTTAGGAAAATTATTCATATGTCATTTTTGATGTGTGGAAATCGGATTCACCTCAATCTGATACATCATGTTCCTATTATGACTCAAAGTGTCCGTTATCAGTTTAAAATCGCTATTTTAGTTCATAACATGTTTCACTCACTGAAAACCAAGAAAACACACTATGATTGTCTTGATAATTTTGGAAAATTATTTGTAATTCATTTGTGATATTTAGGAATCAAAATCGTATCAAAATGAATCATGATGTGATCAATATAACCCACAGTACATTTTTTCTATTTAAAATGAAATTTTATTAAAAAGAACAAATAACATACATAAAACCAAGTAAACACATTCAGATTGTCTTGATACCTTAGGAAAATTATCCATAAGTCATTTATGACATGTAAGAATTTCCCACACCTCAATCTAACACACGTTGTGACCGGTATTACTTTAAGTGTGATTTTTTATATAAAATTGACATTTTAGTAAAAACACAAGTGACGTACTAAAAACTGATAAAACATATTTAGATTATTTTGATACTTTATGATAACGATCTATAAGTCATTTTTGATGTGTAAGAATTAGTCACACCTCAATTCGATATATGGTGTACCCGATATGACTCAAAGTGTTTGTTATCATTCTAAATTTATTATTTTAGTTAAAAACTAGTGTCACTCACTGAAAATAGATAAAATGTTCTCATATTGTATTTATAATTTAGGAAAACTTTTCATAAGACATTTGTGACGTATACAAATCAATCTCACATAAAATCGACACTCGATGTAACTGATATAAGTCAAAGTGTGTGTTTTCATTTTAAAATGATATTTTAGTAAAAAAGACATGTGACATAGTCAAAATTGAACAAACATATCAGATGCATTATGTGACCGGTATAACATTAAGTGTGTCATTTTATTTAAAATTGAAATTTTATTAATGTAATCTTTCATATTTATGTTTAATTTATTTCTTCATAGTATTACCAAAATAATATTTATTTTTTTAAATAAGTGGATTCTTTTTCTCGAGTTGAGATAGTTTGTTCAGGAACTGATACCATTGTTAATGATTTTTTATAGCAGATCATAGGTTTCAAAGAAGATGAAACATTAATGTTTTTAAATGATTGTGGATATCAATTGAAAATGTAATTATAAAAAACATTGTTTGAAATTTATATATTATTTTTTTATTTGTGGTGTAAAATTTATATCAATTAATTTATGTATTTTCCTTAAGGCTACAAGTGTATTTTTTGGTGTTCCACCCTTTAATAATGCTGAAAACAACAATATTTTTTTAGTACTTTTAAATCCCTTTTTGCATGAGGGTAAAACGATGAACATTGCTAGTGATTACCTTGGTTTCTTATCTCTCATGGAAATAGATGCATTTGAGTTAGGGATTTAGATCTTTGACTTATTGGTTTTTAAAAGTGATGTTTGGATATTAGATCTTGTTCAAGATCCTCATACTATCTAGTATCATGGAATCTTAGAAAGACATGTTGTTCGGTTCACCATAGATCTGGTTTAATAAAGAATTGAGTATAATTGATCAAAAATCATACAAGAATGCATATTAATTCAATTTAATTGGAAAAAATGGAATACATGAAAATTCACCATTCTTTATCATTATGATAAGAAATTTCATAATATGAATTTCAAAACCAATTAGTATAATTTATGATACTCGGGAGAAATGATTCTAGGAGGTATAACAAGGGACACATTAAAAAACTTCGAGGGAAACAAACCCATTGAAGAATAAACCGAACACCGAGAAAATATATCTACTGGCATCTGGATATGGTGGATGGGGTAAGAGTTGCAACCACCTAGCCATCGCCTGATGCAGTTTCCATGAAAAATAACGGATAAGGGAAGAGCTGTCCTCATGCACCCCAGAGGGAACTCTTCCATGCATATTATACATGTATCCTCCTTTCCATCAATACCCACAGCATTTCTATCCTCCACCATCACCATCAATTCCATCTCTGATGTGGGGAGAAAAACTATGAATTACTCCCACAGATCCATCAGGTTCTGGAACTAGTTTCTGACCGTGTAAGTCGTCCACTCGATCTACACTACTATCTAGGCTAGGCCTCGGGATTTGATATGAGAAAGGATTTCATTGATCAATCCAAGCTCGATGTCAGGGTCGATGATGTATCTGGACAACCTTTCGATGTCCCTTATCTGATGGAGGATCGATTGCAGTGGTAAACTATACCATGCACCTACAAATCACTAGAGGTGATCGTAACCACATAAACACAGTGGAACAAACTGGTATTATTTATTTTTATTAGAATTCTGATTATTATAAAGCATATCAATACTCTCTATTTATAGGGATTCAAAGAACACAAAAAATAAAAAAGAGGAAAAACAAGTCTGCATTTGGTCGTGGTAGGTGCAGCCCAAGCCTCCAGATCCACACATGTTAAGCTGTCTTCATGGAACCATTCAAGAATCCATCTCAGCAGTGTGTGGTAGGTTTTTTCTGAAGAATAAGAGTTTAATATCCAACATCTCCCCTTACACTCATTTTCCTTATGACCCAGACATTTTCATCATCTCTAGGTGGGTAAATAATAGCTATAATGACTTCAGCAAAGTCATGACTTAATGTAAAATCAAAAGGACATGAAGCAGCAGATAAGAAGATCATTAGATGTGATCTATGGAACAAAATATCATTAGTAGGAAAAAAATGGATTTTTCTACTTCGATCTAGAATTCTTCCTCCTTTTACTCCTCTTTTAGGATTATAATCTTTTTCACAAAACCCGGTGTCTTGGGTTTGGGTTCTTCAAAATGTCATGAATTGCTGCGGGACTTATCTAGGACTCAAATACATTGGAAGGTGGTTTTACATTTCTTCACTAGGGGAACTAACATGATACTTTTATGCTCCAAGACAGGACTGGAGTATGGTCCGATGGATACAACGTAAAATTTAGTCTCAAATTTCAAGAATACATATGCGTTTGATATTAACTTTTGTTCTTCAATGACTTTTGGGAAGGGATCTTCATCGGATAACAACTCCATTTCTTCATAATATTCAGGTTCTGATGGATGATTCAGCTTCAAAAGAATAGAAAAATCCCCCCGTTATCATTGTCATTGTCTGTAAATAAGTTGTAGGGTAGATTAATTTGAAGTCACTATCCAAGAAAAACAATTTTTTCTAATAGTTTTTTGTTTTTTTTCAGAATTGAAAACTTCCTCTTTTTTTCATAATAGATGAAGAAAAAAAATAGAATTTTAGATTGCAACAATTTTGTTTTTTGATAGCCCTAATATTGTTTTCAAAATTGTATTGGAGATTTTTTTTATATGATTAGAGGAAAAATAGGGTGGATGCAAATCGAAAGGAGGTGAATATTTTTTTATTCTCACTAATAATGGATGAGGCATGACTCTTGAATGAGAAAACAATTGATTATGGAGAAAAAATGAGGGGAGGTGTGGAGGTGGATATAAAAAAAATTAGAATTGCAGATTGCAACAATTTTGTTTTTTGATAGCCCTAATATTTTTTTTTCAAAATTGGATTGAAGATTTTTTTTTATATGATGTGAGGAAAAATGGGGTGGATCCAAATCAAAAGGAGTTGAATATTTTTTTCTTCTAACTAATAATGGATGAGGCATGACTCTTGAATGAAAAACAATTGATTACGGAGAAAAAAGGAGGGGAGGCTAAAAAAGTTGAATTCAAATCAATTTGAATAATGCAAAAAAAGGTGTGGAATGGATGAAAAGGAAAAGAATCCTTTTGAAAAATTAGGGAGATAATATTTTCACGCCACCTTGTGATATGGAGGTGGAGAAAAAACCCTTTGTTTTTTTTGATAAATGGTAAATTTGTCTCAATTTTTATAAAATTAAAATAAATTATAAACAAAGTGGGATGGATGGAAATTTTCTCACACCTAGATTTTTATTCCATTGTTCACTTTCTTATTCCCTCTTCTGCTATAAAAAATCAAAAGGGGATATCACAGATCTCTCTTCGTGCTACAATAGATGGATTAGAAGAAAAACCCACGGATATGTGTCTGGTCAGCTCACCATTGACGCTATAATACCACTAAATGTGTCTATGGGCAGCGTATGCTTCAACCTCCTCTGATACCACTGAAGAAGGATAAATTGCAGCGGTAGACTCAATTGTCCACATGCAGGTCACTAGAGGTGATCACAACCACATAAACACAGGGGAACAAACTGGTATTTTTTATTCTCACTAGAATTATTATTCTTATAATTCATAATAATACTCCCTATTTATAAGGATACAAAGAAAAAAAATCAAAGAGAGGAAATACATGTCCATAGTTGGTCATTGTAGGTGTCGCCAAAGCCTCAAGATCCCCACACGTCAAGACGTCTTCGTGGAACTCTTCAAGACTCCATCCCAAAAGTTAATTGTCAGTTCTATCCAAGGAATAAGAGCTTAATATCAAAAAATATCAAGAATTTGATGACCCTCTAGGGAATGTCCCTAAAATGGTTCAACTTCAGTCGGCTGAGTGTGGCATCGACACTGGCAGTGGGGTTAATGGTTTCTTGGACAATGGTGGAGGTGATTTCAGTTGCATCTTTGTTTCTTGATACACTAATGCACTAATCCTCATCAAGTAAACACAATTGGAAGTTGATGTTGTTGTCGTCGAAAGTTTCTAGGTGGGCACTGACATCGGGGGATGTGGATGAGGCGGTGGCGCTGCCACGACTCACCGGTTTGAAGCCAACACAGGAGATGATGGCTTCCGGTAAAGGGCAGCTCGCAGTGTGGTTGGATTAGCCATCAACAAACGATATGGGTTTTGTCGTGGCGGCATTGTTTATGCCGCATTTGTTGGCTTCTATCTGGATGCTGTATTGAAATACGGGAGGAAGGGTTCAAAATTTCGTGGAGAGGGATCAAAAGACTGTATGTGGTACCCTGTTCCCGTGTAGGTATATATATATATATATTATATTGGAAGGAACCTATGTTTCCATAATATTTTATCTAAAATTATTCAGATATATCTAAATAACCTTAGGACAGCCGCTACCATTTTCGTGCTTCCTATCTAATTGTTTGAACGTTTAGTTAGTGATATATGGTAGTTAAAGGCGCAAAATTTAAAAACAGGGATTCTTTTCGTTTTACTTTATTAATTTAAGGGGGAAAAGTATTTTTTATTTTAGCAAATGGATCAAATTGAATTGGAATTTTGGTATATATCCCAAAATGATTGGTGAGCCCCACCGAGTTCTTCTTAAAACATTTTTTTGAAAAAAAAACTTAAAAAAGACATAGGTTTAAAATATTTTAAAAAATATGCCACAAAGGAGGCATCAGCAATGACTCCCTCCATCCCCCGCACCAAATTTTCCCCGAATCGATGACATGGAAATGGTGGGGGGGATTCCACCTTGTGCCTCTCGGTGAGGTTAAAGGTGGCACTGTCGATGCCTCCTTTCACATCTTGTAAAGGCGAAAGGTGGGGTTGGTGATGCCACCTTTGCCTCAGCTCCCTATAAAATAGTAGCCCCCCATTATCCTCACTTCAGTTTCCCCTCATCTCTCCTAAATCCATTTCTTCTCTCTCTAAAAAAACCATTTTCTATGTGGTGTAGTTGGTGGTCTAAAAGAAGGTGGGTTTTTGTGAAGCATCATTTAAAAGTATTTATTTATTTAATTTAATGTTTTTTATTTATTTGACTGAATTATTTTTAGTTCTAAATATTTCATTTTTTAATTAGTTTATTTAGTTCTAAATATTTTGTTTATTAGGTTGTTTTATTAGTTATATATAGTTTGGAATAAATATTTTTATTAGTAATGATTAAGTATAGATTAAGTATAGATTAAGTATTGAATAACTTAGGATTATATATCATGAAATTTTGGTAGCATAAACATTATGTGGTTATCTAAGAAATAAAATCCTTGTTTGGATACAAACAAGTGGATGTGGCTCTCGCACAGATATACCTAGGGGTAAAACCTGAAAACACCGCTTTGAGCTAGAATCAAACGGGAACCGGTGCATGACAATGGGTCTTGTTGCACTCCTGGTTTGACACTCCCAGTGGATATGCTTAATATGATTCATATTTTCTTTATAAACTACTAAAATAACTAAGAAAATAAAAATAAAATCAGTATATCTATCATTGATAAAATGATAATTATGATGTTATAGAATGAAATGGACAAGGACAAAGGTGTTAAAGAATGAAAGTTATTAATAGTAATTGAATTCTTTTTAATTAGTTTTAAATATTTTACTTATTAAGTAGTTTAATTAGTTATATAGTTTAGAAATAATACTTATTATTAGTAATGATTAATTATAGATAAATTAATGAGAACTTGGTATTAAAAATGAATATATATGATTAGTTAATTATTATTAACTAATTAATATCATATGATTAATGATTAATGGATAAATAATTAAAGAGTAACTTAATAATGATTAACTACTGATTAAATAATGATTTATTAGTTAAAAATTGTACTAAGAAAATTAGTTGATAAAATGACAATAATGATTATATAAAATGAAATGGATAAGAACAAACACATTAAATTAAACATTAATGTTTTATAACATACAAGAAATACCATTAAATTTTTCAATTAAACATGGTTTGGATGAGATAACATGACTTTAGAAGTGAGGTAAAATACAATTTATTTTTATTTGGTAGATTAATAACATCATATAAATACATGTACTTAATAATAAGTTAATTAAATAATTTTAGAAGATGTTATTAAAGTATAAAATAAAAATCAGTTGGGTTTTAGATCACTTCTGAAGTTAGGATCATATCATCCAAACAATGTTTTCTTGAAAAATATTGGCATTTCTTGTATTTTGTAAAACATTCATGTGTTATTTTATGTGTTTGTTCCTCTCTATTGTAAAGTGATTGATGAATGATTAACTAATGATTAACTTAGTAATGATGAACCAGTGATTATGGAATGATTAACTTAGTAAAAATTGTACTAAGAAACATTAGTATCATAGTTTAGGATATAAGAATTTTTTTTAAAATTTTAGTATCATAAATATTATATAGTTTAGAAATAATAGTTCTTATTAGAAATGATTAATTATAGAATAATTAATAAATAATATAGGATTAAGAAAAGAATCCATATAATGATTAGCACACGATACATATGATCATATAAAGTGAAATGAAGAAGAACAAACACATTAAATAACACATGAATTCTTTAGGATGTACAATAAATTCATTGAAATATTTCAATAGAATGAGGTTTGGATGAGATGAGTCTCACTTCGTACATGAGGTAAAATTTAGCTTATTTTTAATTGGCATCTTAATAACATATTTGAAGGATATGTACTTAACTTAGGAATTTTGAAAATCTTTCGACCTCTTAATGATATATAAGATGTCATCTATGATATGTTATTAGAAGTTCAAAATATTTTCAAAATTCTAAAGTTAAGTACATATCTTTAGAAGATTTTATTAAGCTTTCAATAAAAAATAAGTTGGATTTTACCTCATCTGAAGTGATACTCATCTCATCCAAACCACATTCTATTAAAAAAATTCCAACAAATTTATTTTATGCTATAAAAAATTCATGTGTTATTTAATGCATTTGTTCTTCTTAATTTCACTTTATATGATCAGAAATGTCATTTTATCAGTTTAAAATAAACTAATTTGATGTTTCCTCTTATATTTAACTAAGTTTACAAAATATTCTTTGACTTATATTCTAGTAAACTTTTATATAATGAAATATTACTAGCATATTTTAGGGTATAAGAAGTCATCCTAAAATTACATTCTAATAAATATTATATGGTCAACCATCTTTGTAACTATTTGTTAACCCATCATAATTTTGATGAAAGAAACATTTTTTACATAGAGTCATGTTTTCTAATGTGTACTACTATGGGGAGGTTATTCAAACCGAGCAAGGAGCTTCTTATAGTACACAACCACTAACAGTGGTCAGTATAACTGATTGTGTAACCCTAAGTGACCTTCAAGAGTGAATTCATGGTTCCATAAATCTTGGACCCGATCAAGTGATCCACTCTAAGAGCTATAGACATTATCAATTCCTGGAAACAATGTGGTATCTGGCTTGTCCATTGGTTGGTGATGCACAGTGGGTATAAGAAATTAATTTATTTTCTCAATGGTCAGATGAAACCATCATGGAGTTATATGTTGATGTTTGTACTGTACAACAACAATGACCAGTTGTACGAAGATGTAGACTTACAAGAGTGATTAAAGATAGTTCGCCCCATGAAATTGAGCCTATTCCAAATGATCTAAAAGAGGAAAACCTAGATGATATCCTAGGTAAAATTTTCAATACAACCTCTGATGAGGAGTTTTGTAATGACGGAATAGATGGTGACAATAGTGTCGATGAGGAAGGAACATTGAAAGTTAGGGAGGAGGTTTTGAGAAATGCATTAGTTGTACAGTAGGCTCGACCTACAATAAATCATCCACCACTCTTTACATCCTTGTTAGAAGTAATGACATGTGTGTCTGAATTTGAAAATAATGTTCTCATACTGGCAACTGAGTTGCTCGGAGTTGTACTAGATAGGTTTAGTGAGCTGAACAAAACCTTATGTGTTAGATATAATTTTCCAAGTAAATATGCATTAAAAAGCATTCTAAAGATATTTCACATTTAGAGGAACTACATCTATATAGTTCACAAATCATTCCATATTAAATATCTCATACGGTGTGAGAAGTATGGGGATGAGTGTAGATTTTTCTTAAGGGAGATTTTGGACATTTCATTTGGAGGTTGGAGAATCTCTAGGATTGAGTCAGCTCATACTTGCATTCAGCCAAACCTCACACAGGATCATACCTCATTGGATGAAAAATTTGTTGCATCTATTATTTTTGAGATGATTAGGACATGCCAAGATGTTTTGATTTCCCTTGTTCAAGAGAGGATACAATAGACATTCGATTATATGATTTCTTATAAGAAGGCCTAGATGGGAAAACAAAAGTCAATTGTGAAGGTTTATGGTGATTGGGATGACTCATATCTGGTGTTGAAACAATTACAATCCATATCGAGGCATCATAACCATGTTGTATTCCTTCTTGATACAAATTAACATGTGTCCCACGATAACTGACTTGAACTATCTCATGTTCAATTTCATCAGTTGTTCTGGGCATTCCTCCCATATATTTCAGCATTTCATTTCATAAAATAGTTCATTCGGATTGATGGAACATTTCTATAAGAAAAATAAAAGGGTATATTGTTGATTTTAGTAACCTAAGATGGTAATTTTTCACCTCTTCTACTATCCTTTTATATTGTATAGAAATAAAACCATGAATCAGAGGGTTAGTTTTTGGCATGTATTCACAAACATTTCACCAACATTCGGGGTGTTTCTTTGATATCTGATCACCATTGAGAAATTTATGTGGCAATCAATGTGGATCCTGATACATGGAGATACCCAAATTCACATCATCAGTTATGCATTAGACACATTGCTAGAAACGTGCATAAAAAGTTCAATAATGAACCGATGAAGAAGGAAATCATGAGTCTTGGTATGCATTATATTTGTTACTTTTTACTATTTCAATGTAAAGATAAAATAAAATTATTTAAATTATCATCTATTTCATGTAGTATATCAGTCGGATCAATGGTGGTTTGAAGAACATTTCAAACAGATCCTCCAGGCTAATCAAGAATTTTATGAGTATATGAAGCAGATTCCAAACAAACAATGGACATTGGCATATGATGGGGGAATAGGTATAGACACATGACCACAAACATTGTAGAGTGAATCAATGGTGTCTTCAAAGGGCTTCTCAAGCTACCTATAACTTCCCTTGTTCAGGAGAAATTATATCGATGCATAAATTACTATGTTGATAGAAAAAAACTAGTATCAGACTGAATACAACAAGGGATATGGAACGAAGACACTTTCAATGAGAGATTGAAAATAATATTGAAGAATCTTCTGGTTATCATGTATACCTTTTTAAATGAGAAGACTCTCTATATTAAGTTCAAAAGCGTTCAGACCCCATCACAAATCACATCGGTGAAAAAATGGTGGTATTACTAGAAATGAGGAAATGTCATTGTGGAAACTTTCTCACCTTATGATTTCCATGCACACACTTCATTGCAGCATGTGCCTCTGTGAACATATCATGGGAATAATATGTTGATCTAGTGTAGCGGATAGAAACCATTTCTAACTGTTATGTTGCACCGTGGACACCTATTTGGGAGTTTTGTTATTTACCAATGCCCAAAGGCCAGCAGATAGTGATACCTGACATCAATCGGTTGCGTCCCCATGGGAGACCAAAGGCCAGCAGGATGAAGAATGGGATGGAATGGCCTCAAGAACAAGGGAAGAGTTTGAGATGCACCATATGTCATCAAGAAGGTTATAACTAGAAATGATACCCTAACATTGTTGGGTTGAGTTCACACTCTCAGCCACAATGACATATTTTCTTCATTGTGAGATTCTAATATTGTTTATTATATTTTCTTATATCTCCTTTTTTTCTTAGTTTTCTAAACCCCAAAACCTAAAAAAAGAACACTAAACCCAATAACATCTTTCATTTACCGTAATATCAAAATTATAAACCCTAAAAACTAAAACCTAAATTTTAACCCAAAATTCATAAACGTAAACCCTAAAACCTTAAAAAACCAGAAACCTATACCCAAAACTCAATATCTGAAACCCTAATCTCTAAATCCTAAAACCAAAAATATGAAATGTAAACCCGAAATCATATTCCCTTTACCATGGGTTTTGATAAAATTTTGTGCCCGGTATTTTAATAAACTTTTATATAATGAAATAATAGTATCATATATTACTATAAAAGATAATTTCCTAATATATCTTTATAATAAAGATTATATGAACATCCATCTTTGTAAATATTAGTTAAACTATTAGAATCATGACCAAAAACAAAAATTGACATATAGAGTCAGGTTTTACATGTGTGTACTACTACAGGGTGGTTATACAAACTGGTAAAGGAGCTTGTTATAGTGCACAACCAACAATAGAGGTTAGTACAACTGATTATATACCAATAACTGAACTTCAAGAAAAAATTTGTGGGAGAAGAACCATGACGTAGGAGGAACGGTGATAATGACGGTCCTGATGGAATGAGTTTGTGTCATCACCATCATCATTGTCACTATTCCTCCTATTTCACGGTTCATTTTCCACAAATTATTTCTTGAATATTAGTTAATGTTATGGAATAACCTTTATATCTAACAAAATGATCATGAAACATACCATCATGTGGATAGTCATACATATATTACAATGCACTCCATTCTCTAATAAATATATACATACCAAATAAAAATTTCCTATATATAAAAATATATAAAACCATATCTTAGAAAACAACCTTTTATAGGTAAAAGCATATCTTAAAAACACATTAGAAATATGCTTTGAAAAACATGAAGACATTACCCTTTCTTTTAGTAAAATTAACTTCATAAAACAATTTGAATAAATATGGCATGTCTTTCATTCTACAAGTCATAACATTCTGCTGACCATAATTCTGTATTTAAATTTTACACTTACGACTCATTTCATTTGTTTATATGAATATGGATGATACGATACTACTCACTTAGCAGCATACCCGTATTTCCCTGGTCGTGCTAGAGGTTACTGTGGATCCATCGATCAGGGTGTGTTGAGCACACTATTTTCATCACAGGGAGCCTCCACATGCTAGTATATCAAACTTGCACTGTGATGTCTTCTATGGAATTGTTGTATCGGATTTAACATTTGTAGAACATCACCTGCTTACTGCCCTCATTGAGAGGTGGAGACCAGAGACACACACATTCCACCTACCTGAGGGAGAGATGACCATCGCCCTCTAGGATGTGGCGATACTTCTCGGTCTTCCTATCTAGGGGAGACCCGTTATTGGACCCACTCATGTATCATGGCCAGAACTTTCTCAGAGGTTGTTAGGCATTGAAATTTTGTCCGACTGTAGGGTGACAGATGGAACATTGATATCTATGCCTCAGTTTGAGGTGCAAATTCCACATTTACCCGAAGATGCTGATGAGAATAATGTCATGCAATATGCCCATACAAATATATTACAGCACATTAGAGGGACCTTGTGTACTGATCACTTGGGGATGCATGTGCACATGAAGTATCTACCCCTACTATATGACTTTTATCGGGCCGGGATGTCTTAATGGGGATCAGCCTGCTTGGCATACACGTACAGAGCATTATGTGGACTATCCCATAGGGATCACATAGGTCTGAGTGGATGCATCATCATTATTCAAATGTGGGCATGTGAGCGTATCCTCACATTCTACCCTGATCTTGTTGGTCCACTGATCAAGATGGAGGTGATGCATGACGCTCCACATGGAAGCTATAATGATCACTCATTTCTATTGGTTTCTGATGCTACTAGAAGTTATTGACATTAATTTCTCATTATTTATCACTATCGATGTTGTATTTTATAGTTAGTGTCTATGACACAATTTCGATGCAGTTCTGAGACACCATTTGGGAATATATCAACTCAATTTGGAATGTATCTTATGTGACCAGGTATGTATATACAATCTATCAATGTTAAAAAAAATTAATAATAACACCAATTTTGGTTTTTAGTTTGGAGCTTTTTTGACTAGGTCACATGTCATTTCAGATTTCATGGATTCCATACGAGAGTATTATAGACCAGTTGCCAGTATACTACACAATTGTTCTTGAGGATGTTATGGTTGTAGTTCCCCTCATTTACTTCCATATTATTGAGTGGCAGTAGCCTGACAAGTCATGCACCAGTTTTTCTATGCTCAGTCGATTCCATTTATGCCGAGATAGATAGAGTGGCTTCATGGGATGAAGCTAATTATGAGGTAGGATGAGGATTGGGGCCGAGTACATGTCACCTTTCTCAACTGTTGGCAAAGATGTGTAGAGATTTGTTTTTAGGGTGTACCTATGAATAGATTCATTCTTTCAAAGTAGGTTGAGTATGAGGCACGGTATAGACTGAAGTATATATTGTATCTTACCCACATGTTAGAGATATTAAGAATATGGTAAGTTAATAAATTTCTATTTTTATTTTTGTTGAACTATTTTCTAATTTATTTTGAATCTCTTTAAAGGGAAGTCAGTTAGGGCAGCTTGTTTTCATGAGTGATGAATCGAATGAGGGGGTCTTTAGCTGGACAGTCGTCTATGCTAAAGTGTTGGAGATGAGGGAATCTTTTCTTTCAATTTATGAGAGCATCTTCGAGCATTAATTCCAGATATAGGAGGTTACTTCCCCAGAGGAACATCATACAGTAGCTGATGGTGATAAGGAGACACGACTACGACGACGTTGACAGCATCGTGTTGCACATGAGGCCTCGCATGTTCTACAGGAAGAGGTTGGACCTATAGTAGTCCGGCCTCAACTGATTCAGTATGTGCCTCAGGTGGCATGGGATCTTTCTTTCTTGGCAGGATATCCAAAGTTCTCTCCATCTTAGGGTCTATATCCATCACATCCATGGGGTCCAGATCCATCACATCCTTGGGGTCTAGATCCATCATATCCTTGGGGTCGATATCCATCTCAATCTTATGGTATATCTCCATTGCAGTCTTGGTTCCCTACTGCAATGACGGAAGGTCCTTCTACCAACCTAGTGGGAGAAGGACCAGGAGGGTAGTACGAGATGCAGTTGATAGATCCTCCCACTAACACAAAACTAGAGGATGCGATATTCGATGTTTCAGTGCCCGAGGATCATCCCTCTCTAGGTCATCAGATTGCACAACAAACTCGACATGGACATCTAATTCACAAACCACCATGTGGGATGGAATCTCCTCACCATAGACATATACACTGATTATACATGTTTATTTATATGTTTAATGTCTACTGAAATGAGAATAATATTATTACTATCATCCCTTATTATATGATTATATAGTATTTTAGTTTTTATTTATATTTTAGGCACAGTTTATATTTTACAGATTTCAAAGATGACTACTTGAAACATCGGAATAATTATTACATTTCAAGTAGATAACTTTAAAAACTTATAAAATATACAGTATAAAAAATGTAAATGAAATTTAGAAGATATTCTAAATATCTAAAACGTTGTTGAAAATAAATAGTTTCATAAATAAAATAAATAAATTAAAATTAATGGAATCTATGAAAAGTAACTCGGAAGTGATATAGAAAAGAAGGATTGTCGAGGAGGATCCTAAGCCACCTACTTGACTTTAAAATCCTATAAAATATAATCTATAAGACCCATATAAATAAAATTCAAAAATCAACTACTTGTTATATGTTTAATAAATTTTTAAAATCTCATTCATATTGGTCTTATAGTTTATATTTTATAGGCTAGAAAATTCATGTACTTGAAAAATTTTTAAGTTTCATGTCAGTAGATTAGAAAGCTTATAAATTATTTCTCATCAATATTTTTTAAGATATTATTTTTATTTTCAACTACTTTTTATATGTTCAATCAATTTTTAAAATTTCATTCATATCAGTCTTACAATTTATATTTTATTGGCTAGAAATGTCATGTAATTGATACATTTTTATGTTTGAATTGAGTGGATTAGAAATCTTATAAATTATTTTTCATCAAAATTTTTTAAGTAATTATTTTTAATTTCAACTACTTGTTATATGTTTATTAAATTTTTAAAATTTCATTCATATCGGTACTGTGGTTTATATTTTATAGGCCATCAACGTCACATACCTGAAACATTTTTAAGTTTCAAGTAGGTGTCTTAGAAAGCTTTTAAATTATTTTTCATCAACATTTTTTAATAAATTTTTTTATTTTAGACTACATGTAAAATGTTTAATGAATTTTTAAAATTACATTCTTATCGGTCTTATAGTTTAGATTTTATAGGCTAGAGATATCATGTACTTGAAACATTTTTAAGTTTCATGTAGATGGATTAGAAATCTTATAAATTATTTTTCATCTACATTTTTAAGAATTTATTTTTATTTTTGACTGATCTTTATATGTTTAATAAATGTTTAAAATTTCATTCATATCGGTCTTATAGTTTATAATTTATAGGCTAGCAAAGTCACATACTTGAATCATTTTTCAGTTTCAAGTAGGTGGATTAGAAAGCTTATAAATTATTTATCATCAATATTTTTTGAGAAATTATTTCTATTTTTGACTACTTTTTATATGTTAAATCAATTTTAAAATATCATTTATATAGGTTTTATAGTTTATATTTTATAGGAGAGAAAAGTCACCTACTTGAAACATTTTTAAGTTTCATGTAGGTGGATTAGTTCAGCAACATTTTTAAAAAAATATTTTTATTTTCGACTACTCGTTATATGTTCAATTAATGTTTAAAATTTCATAGATATCGGTCTTATAGTTTTTATTTTATAGGCTAGCAAAGTCGTGAACTTGAATTAAAGATAAATTATGTTGAAACATTTTTTTTATTTGTATATATATAAACAAAAAATAGTAATATTAAAACATTAAAATTTTAAATATATAAAAAATAATAATTAAAATATGAAAAATTGTTTTAGTAAAAAGGTTGCATCGCCGATGGTGCGTTTGAGGCGTATTTTTTAAAATATTTTAAAACTATGCCATTTAAAAAAATCAGAAAACGTATTAAAAAAACTGACACCCCCTACACCCCACCCAACCACACCCCCCTTATATACATAATTATATAATTATATATTAATAACTATAATAAATATATAATATCTATAATAAATATTTCTAATAAATATAACGAATATATATTAAATATATAAATATAAATATATCGAAAATAAATGTATAATTATAAATATATAATTATAAATATAATTAATATATAAGTATAAATATAATTAATATATAATTACTATAATAAATATTTATAATAAATATTTAATTACAATAATAAATATTTATAATAAATATATAATTATGATAATAATTATTTATAAAAATAATAAATATATAATCACAATTCTTTAAATATATTTATAATTATATAAATATAATTAATAAATATGGATTGTATATATTTATATAAAGATTATATATATATATCAATATTTTTATAATTATAAATATATTTGAAGAATTGTAATTATATATTTATTATATTTATAAATATGTATTATTTTAATTATATATTTATTATCAATATTTATTATAGTAACTTACATATAAAATAAGGTTTATTTATAACTATATAAATAAATATTTATTATACTAATTATATGTTTATTTTAAATATTTATTATAGTCATTATATATTAATTATAAATATATTTGAAAATATAATTATAATTATATATTTATTATAAATATTTATAATTTATATATTTATTACAAATATTAATACATATTTATAACACCTCGACCGGGCTCACCTCTAAGATGGTGGTCGGACCAGTGGGTCATATGACCTCAGGAACGTCTCCCTGTTTCCTAGAGGTTGTCGACTAGCAGCGAGGGTCTCAGGAGGTCATAGTTGGGAGACTATACCCTCTTATCATAGTTTCATGATAGTATAATAGAGTATAGATAAAATAAAATTGCAGAAACAGTAAATATATAATTGAAAAAGCAACGGAAGACAGTATTTAACAATTTTATAGAAGTGTTCTACCCCAAATTATACAACAGATGAACGCATGTCATGGTGAAAATATGTAACTCAGTAAACAATTCAACATGATTGATGACATGATGTAATAATAAAGGACAGGAAAGCCCTAGGGGTGACCTCCTTGGGCATCTTGAGCTCCAACTCAGTCCCTTTCTCATAACTCCCAGATACAAACAACACAACATAAGAAATCAATCATTATATGTAGACTTGTGAACAAGAAATGTTTACTCAGGTACCCCAGTACAATGATGACCTCAGTAGGGTGTGGGATATAAATCTCATTAGGTTGGCACCATTGGCTTCTAACCCAATCCATACAATGCAAGTTAAATTAAGAAGTGCACCATATAAATTAAATGGTGACTGATAAAAAATGTAAAATACCAACTTGGTTTGGGTTCCTAAATGAACACCCTTCCCATACCTCCTGCTTCAGCCTAATCCAAGAATCTGAAATGAGTACCTGTAATAATCTGGATATATATATATATATATAAAAGGCTAGAAACCAGATGGCAGACAAAAAGGAAACATACCCCAAAGCACATGCTTTAATTTGGGTCAAATGTATATATCGACAAAGAGTGTCAGAGGACATTATAATGGCATCACAATCCATGAGAGAAATCAAATGCTACATAAATATACAATTTTAATGCATTATTATTATTTTGATCATGTTTTAGAGTGAAATTCTGAGCCCATCTTGTAGGAATAGCTATAGTAAATCCTTCAATTAATCCAATACCACCGAGCTCATACAAGGCATTCTTCTAAAAGACCATGTATATCTCGAGGCATGACTTTATCATGATTCTGTCTCAGTATCGCACATAAGGGGTCAAGTATCACCTGAATCATGGAATAGCCACTTTTCTAATGAGTCCATCCTTGAATATCCCTATGGGAACCAATATCAATCATGAGTATTTTAAAAACCTAGGGAAACCCTTTTCTGGAAAAGCCTAGGACATCATCTCCCTGGCATAATGTGTAACCGGTCAGGAATGGAGAGTCCTTGTGTAGTCCTTAATATGAAACTCATGTTGTCTCATCTCTCTAAATTTAATTAGGTTTCAAGAAATCAAATATCATAGGATATGCATCTATAATTACAACAAAATGAGATGAGCAACTCAAATCCAAACATTAATGATCATTCTAGTCAAGCAGTTACAATCATGATAATTTACCGGCGAATACAAAAAAATGCACATATCACTTTTATAATGGCATAACAAAATAATAACTTAACAAGGAAGACAATCATTAGAAACAATTTAACCAAAAAGACGCAATATTCATGGTTCAAAATTATCCTAAATAATTTATTATAATTAAAACTCAACAATAGGGTTCACGAAACATAAGAAAACAATTAATTTAATTAATTCGGGCTAATAAAAAACAATCCAAGAATGTCAGAATAATCAAAAGGGTATCCAAAGATGTTTCAAAAACATAAAAAAACTAATTTAACACATACAAGGGTTCAATAATTAAGCCAAACAATTTAATTAAATTAAAATAGGTAAAATTGAACATTATCAATAGGCATCGGCGAGCATCACAACACACATTTTAAAATACACAATGAAATGAGGGGAAAGAGAGTATACGCCCTACCTTGTACTTATAGAGGGTCCTATGTTCTGTGGTTATCATTGATTTGACCTAAAACGGATGAAACCAGAAGATTTTAGAAAAGCCCCAATTTCGGGTAAAATCTATCCACGACAGATTTTGTGATTGATTTATAACGTGATCGAACAATTCTTGGTGCATGATGTTAGCCTTACAAAGAGCTTCACAGATCACTAGATGAAGTTGAAATCAGAGGAGAAATGAGACTACAGTGGGCTTCTAAAAGAGAGGGAAGGGAGGACGCGCACCACCTAGGGGGCACTACATGGGCAACACACAGGGAGAGGGAGGAGAGGAGAAAAAAAAAAGAAAAAAATAAAGAAAAATAATATAGAAAATAATAAAAAGGAAAATAAATTAATTAATTAAAATAAAATAAAATGGAGTGAGAAATGCATCAATTAATTAAAATGCGTTTACCTCATTTTAATTATTTTTAATTTCTCTCCAACTGTTTCTATTTTATTAATTATTTTTATCCCACTTTAAATTACATAAATTTTCTTTAAATTAATTATATTAACTTTTAACCAATTTAAATTATTTTTAGCCTGAAAGCACAGTCAGAGCGCGATGAAAATTTTTATATATCTCCCGAACAATTATTTAATAAATTTTAACAGCTGCTTGAGACCCTCAATAGGGTGCGCAGGCATGCACCCTAGGTCGCTTTAAGAATTTGGACTAAAAATTTAAACGGTCTGAATCTTGGTTTGATCCAATACGTTACAAGCATTTATGTGGGAAATTAATAATATTTTATCTAGCCCAATAATAAATATCCATCCGTATATATATATATGTGTGTGTGTGTGTGTTATATATATACATACTTGTATATTCATATATATACACCTACACATGTATATATAACTATGTATATATTTTATCCCTATATATATAGAAATACCTCATATATATATACGCCAATGTTTTTGTCCCAAAACAAAAATAATAACTATAATTATTATTATTATTATTTAATAAAAATAATCAATGACACCATTAACAATTTAAAAACAACAACTATTAAAAAAGGGGATAACAATTACTAAATTAATATTTATTGAAATTTGTATTTAATTGGAACTATTAATAATATCGCATTAATTATATTTCCTAGTTATTATTTATCCATGACAAAATTTATTAATTGTGGAAGTGTATTTTTATTTTTTGTATTCAACACAAAAAATAATTTTAATAATAAAATTATTATAATTTCTAACTTCCCAACAAAAATATTTACGACCCAAATAAATTATCTTCAGATACGATCTGAAAAAACGTCTGGTGCTCGCAAAAGTTATACCCTGACTAGTGTAAACACCACGTCTCAGAACTATTAGTGGTCTTAGATTTCTCATTCGATGAACCATTTTTGAGAAATAATAATTTATTATATATAAAAAATAATAAATTAATTAGAAATAAAGAGGGTATTATCACATTTGAGGTTTCCAAATGCCCAATGCGCATCAAGGTTACACCATGCCTAGGGTAGACCTAGTGTTCCCAACCTAACAACGGTCTCAGATTTATCATACGACTTACCATTACAGAGTTATTTTAATTTTATGAAAAGAAACACATATACGTATGAATAAATATATTTAATATTTTTATTCTATCAACGTCGAGGGTTTATTGGTCTCAGAATCCCATGCTGACTCAACATCTAACTCTAAACATATTTCATAGAATATTTCAAAGTGATCAAGAAGGTTTGTACCCTTTATTTAATTCATTTCCATTTTTAATTTAATCTAATAAATTTAATACAGTTTATTTAAAAGACACATTGCAGTGTCATCTATCAGAAATAAAAATTTCTGATGCTCGGTTTTGAAATTGTCCTGTACTGCTAACGAAAAATTTAATTTCCTTCACTTTTTTTCCCGTTCGAAACATAGGACGTTACAGTAATGATATATTTATAATAGTAATTACGTTTAAAAATATTTAAAATTTATTTATAAATAAATATTTATAACTATATAAATATAGATATATAATTACCTTTATAAATAATATATATATACATATTTATAAATATATTTATATATATTTATATATATTTTTGTAAATATATTTATGTATAATTGTAAATAAATATTTATATAAATATATTTTTATTTATAAATATATCTTTATAATTTATTAAAATTTAAAAAATATTTTAAATTTATTTAAAAATATAATTACAAATAAATTAAATTATAATTATAAATATATAATTATTAAAAAATATTAATAATTACATAATTCTCTTTAATCTATATTTATATAGTTATAAATATATATTTAAATATATATATAAATATGGTAGATTTCTAATTTTATTATTATAAATTCATTTTAAATGTGTATATATATATAATTATGTATATATATATATATATAATTACCAAGAAAATTCAGGGCCAAGCCCCTAATTATTAAATGAAGGAAAAATAAATAGTACATGAAATAAATATGGAGTCAAAAAGGCAAGCCCACATCCAAAAGGAAAAAAACATCAACTCAAGCATCACCATAATGATGATCAGAGTTATGACCGGAATCGTCAGCATCACTAGCAAACTCCCACTTTTAAAGTGAATTCCTATGATTAAGAAGCCCAATATACTGTTTCTTAACCTTCTCCTGATCTAGAGTTAACTAAGCTGATCTAGAAGACGTGTCTTGCTCAAGCCCTTCATTTAAATCATTATGACCACGCTATCCCTAATTGTTTTTTATGCCTACCTCACCTCCAAGTTTTTTTATGCATCATTTCATCATGCACACCCATTTCATCTGGCTCATGTGCCTCAAAACTATTTCCATCTATTACATTCTTTGAGTTATCAAGTGTCTGAGTAAAAATATTAGTTGACTTAGGATAAAATCTAGTTTTCTTTGGAACCATTTGAAAACCTTCATTATCCACATTCCTCTTTCCCAATATCATTCCCTCGTGCATGTAATTTGTTTCTTGTATAGCTGCTTCCCTCTCGACAAACTCTAATCTTTCTAATAAAGTAGAAGCAACCATAAATTCACTGGTCTTACTAGTTGTATCTGCCACTTGCTCATGAGCATCATCAGCCACAACTTGCACATCAATCTGTTTGATGACTTGCTCATGGAGGAATTTGGAAAGATTATAAGAACTACCCACTTCAAGGGTAACTCTATCTTTGTTCACCATTGATCTTTTCCCATAATCATCTTGAGTTGCCTCATCAACAATATCCGACAAAAGAATCTACTTACTAGAACCATGCACAGAAATATCAACTGACTGTTGAGTTCCCTTCATATCCACTTGCCCAACAGCATTTGTCGGTTGTCCTTCAGATTGACCAACATGTGCATCAACATTTGAGACAACCTCTAACTACCCAATATATCTAGGATCAGGAACATCCTATTTCCTACCCCTTTTGAAACAAGAATTCTTATCATGACTATGAGTGGGAAAAACATCACAAAAAATCTATCTCCTAAAAATTGGCCAGATAATGCCGAATAATATTATATTCCTTTTAGAATTTAGGAATCCTCTCATAGAAAATTTTCAAATCAAACTCATATTCATCAGCAGAAAAAATTCCGGATCAAACAGAGTTGAACCCAAATCAACCTCAACCAGAAAGTGGTCAAAATGCCCAAACCTTGCAATATCATATTCATTATCCATTTTAATGGGGAGACCAATAGACATGAAAATATCCTAAATATTTTTTGGATGCCAAATGATTTAATGAAGACCATATTACTTCACTCATATTTGAGAAGAAGACTTACCTACATCCAACGGATTAATTTTTTCTCCCATTCCTTAATATGAAGAAAGTCATGCTTAAGAGATTTAGAACTGAACCCCCATGCCCACATATTCAAATACTTAGATGGGGATAGGATATGATAAAATCTGCATCCCAATGGAACACATCTCCAATTTTAGAATCCCCAAGTCACCGATAACTGGTCAACCAAGTCACTAATCTTCAACGGAATGGATCCCTTGGAAAAAAATAAGTCGAGAAATGATATAATGTTTATTGGTTTCAAGTCTATAAGACACTTTATCCCGATCTTACTTGACATATACAATGCTTCCCTTATTACGGATGGCATAGGCAGCCGACCCTTTGTAGTGGCAGAAAGAACACCCCTCACGGCCATACTGCTTTGCCGATCCATAACAGATTTTCCCAAATTCACCAACGTAGTGTCAACCTATAATTATTCAATGTGAATCATAGTCATCATGATTCAACTCTAATGGGAACAAAAATTGATCATCTAAGGGAGATATTTGGTGGGGATGCATCCCAATATAGACCCAAAAGCCACCTAGGCCTCGACGTATGACGGTATTTCCAACAGGATTGAGGCAACTCCAGCCTCATTTATCTATTTGGTAAATTCAAATCATATTGAAATGAATGGTGATTTAGCAAAGTATTTTGATGGAATCTAAAATCATACTAGTGGTACCCTATCCAGTCCTAAGGCTTCAGTGATGAAGGATTTTGTACAGATTCTAAGTGACGTGAATCTCATACCCGAGAGAATTATGTGAAAATGAGACACGGTGTTTGTAGAAGCTAAACCTGGTATTCTATCAGAACATATTAATGAATGTAAAGATTCAATTATTTCTCATATTTATCTTTTAAGAAAGGATTTATTAAATCTGGTTTCACTGAGGAAGAATATTGTTGAATTTTGGGGCTTTAATGGATGGAAAATAAACTCTCTATATAGAGGCTTCTTTCACATTTTATTTTCATCTGAACTTATGAAATTCAAATCTTGGGGACAAGGATTCATAAACCTTAACCCCAAAATCCTCAAAATCCAAAACTAGGATCCCCATTTTGATCCCTTAAACATCAAGAACTCGATATCCCAAATTTGGATACAAGTTCATGGTCTGATTTGGTTTCTATTGAACCCCCAAATACTATGGGAAATTTCATTGAATGTTGGACTCCCTATTAGGATGGATAAAGAAACTGAGAAAGAAAGGTATGGTCCCTTTTCCAGGTTACAAGTTGAAGTTGATCTTAGATCCCCTTTGGTCAAGTCTATTGTGTTTATAATGGATGGTAACAGATTTGATATATTGGTTGAATATGAAAAAACACCTGACTTCTATAAAGGATAAACCAACCTAGTACACACCTACGATAAGTTTCATAAAAGGATGTTGTGCAGGTTTTGTGGGATGAAAGGCCACTCTACTAATTTTTTTAAAAATAAATCCAAATCTAAAACATATGTGGTGGTGGCTTCTCACGATTATGTTAAATCCAACACTCATCCTTTGGTGCATCCTATGGAAGAACATGTCATTAATATAGGTAATACCTCTTTTGTTGATGTTATCAAGCGTTCTACTCCTGCTGGTATGAGCTATGTGATCCAATGTAAGGTATCTATTCAAAACACTTACGAACAGGTGGATCATGGTTCAGGTGGTTCCAAGGTATCATGGATTGATATGACTACTAATGAAGAGAAGAATCAGATTGATGATGAGTCTATTGTTTCTCCAGCGTCACCCTCATATGATGGAACAGTAGCTGGGGAAATGACTATGTCCTTGAAACATTTAAGAATATTGTTGTGAATGAGTAGGGATTCTAAATGGTGGACCCCCAAAAACCCAAATTTAATTATAAGTGTCTTTTAATGGATGAAATTTATTCCCCATGTGGGTAAAAGGTACCCCTATAGGTCCAGGGAGAGTTTTATACTTTTCCAACGGGTTATGATGTATGGAACAAGTTGGGGTTAAAAGGGGTACTCTAGGATTCTATTGTTGATGGAGCTAGATTGGAAATGAAGAAGGAATCTAAGACTATCAATATCCCACTAGAATTTATTCCTAACTACATGGAGGTTGAAGACTAACCTAAAGGAACTTGGCATCAAAAGACATGGAGATGTGGTAGGCATCCAAATGGTGGTCGTTGAGGACATGTATGAGATGATTGTGCTACTATAAGAAGGCATGGCTGGAATGTGTCTACCAGGTATTCTTCCAACGACTCTAAGAGCCACTTCACATCAGAGATGGAAAATCTCAAGGAGAGGTACTTTGTGATCCTCAGTCAAAGGAACTCACAGTCAGAGTAGGAAACTGTTGCTGATTTGGATGACTTTGATCATCATTATGGGAACGATCATGTTCTTCATTTTCAGTTTTACCTTTTGGATAAGGGTACGACTCACTGTTTGACCTCATCCATCACCTTTTATTCTTTTTCCAACATTTTTTCCAATACATTTTTTAGGATCAGGTTTGCTTGTCACCTGAACCTTTTGAGTATATATACTTGTACAGCTGCAAATATATAAGGGTATGTGTGTATATACTTGTGTATATATATATATATGTGTGTGTGTGTGTGTGTAGATGTTTATGTGTACATATATATATTTTTAATTCATGTAAATGTTAAGAATTCACTTTTTAATTTTTTTGTAATTTATTTAATTTAATTTATTCAATTATTATTATATAATCACTAATAATGTAAAAAATACATTTAATCATTTTTTAATATTTATCTATGTATACCATTATTTATTATACTTGTGTTATTTTCAATATTTTTGTAATTTATATGAATAATATTTATTCGTTTTTATTTATTATGTTTTAACATTTCAATTAGGTTTGAAATTTATATAATAAATCTATTTAAATGATTTTTTAATATTTTTTGTGACTTGAAATTTTAATAATACAATTATAAATATATATAAATTTTTAAAAATAGTATTTATAAAATTTTAATAAATAAATAAATATATACCTATATATTTATTTAAGTAATTATAAAATTATAACAAATATATTTAAATAACAAATACACTTATTATATTTATAATTATATAACAATAAATATATATTTTTGAAATATATTTATAATTATTTATAAATAATTTTGAAATATATTTATTTTTAATGGTTCTCCCTTTACCCATTATAAAAGAGGTCTTTACTTTGTTTAATAAAAATAGTCTCCAGCCTCAAATTTTTTTCAAAATTAATTAAAATAAATATATTTAAATAATAGATATATTTATCATATTTATAATTATATATTTATAATTATATTTTAATACTTTTTAATTTTATTTATTTATAAATATAATTATAATTAAACATATATATATTTAAATAATTATAAAATTATAATAAATATATCTAAATAGTAAATATAGTTGTTAACCATATAATAATATTTATTCACATATTGATGTAAATATATATAATTATATATATATATAATTATATAAATATAATTATAATTATACAGAGGTATTTCTAAATATATTTGGGTATAATTATAATTAAAATAAATATATATATATCTAAATAATTATAAAATTATAATAAATATATTTAAATAAAAAATTTATTCATTATATTTATAATTTTATAAATATATATAATAATATAATTATAATCAAAATGATGTGAACCCTGGGAGAAACCCATGATCCCAAAATTTATAAAGGAAAAAAGCATAAAGTACATGAGGAGGTTACATGTTGAGAGAAATGTCAGACTACTTCCATAGAACAAAACAAAATGAAATGCAACTAGAAGAAAAAAAATCATCTTTTAGATCATTCATCACCGCTCCCTCTCAGAAGACGACCCCTCTTCCATGTCTAGGGCTTTTTCCACATCTTATCATTTTTAGCATGGGTATCAAAGCAGTCATCTACTGGGATGGGATCCTCAAGAGTCTTACTCCCTGCCTTGTCAATTTCAACACCTGAGGATTGCTCTGTATCACAGAAAACTATATTAGCATTTCCAAATTATTCATGGAAAACGTCCTTTCTACTGGTCATATTTATAATTTGAAGAAACATAATAGAACTAGCAATTGTTTCATCCTCTGTAATATAGGCTTTTCCACCATCATCTTCCATTACTTGGATCTCCAATGAGTCAGACACCGGGGCATTAAGTATCAAATATGGTTGGCCATATTTTTCAATTTTAATGAAATTAGCCTTAGATTTTCCATGCTTGATCTGAGCAGGTGAAGGATTAGACATTCCAAGAGACATTTTCCCTTTCCTAGAAGAGGAGGACATATATTGGTCAGCTCGATCCTCCATAGCATCTAAATATTCAGATGTACCCTTTGAATCAGACTCAGTGGTGGAATTGCCAATATTATTCAGACCAATAGAGAAATGGGTGGGGCCTAGTTGGTTTCGATGAACATATTGGTCAACTTGATAAGTATCAATATTTTGAACTATTAGGTATCCTTCATCATGAACCTTATTGTTTAGGCCATTTTCCATGAAATGAGCAGGCACCGACTCACCATCCTCGAATAGAGTGTCACTCTCTTGACCCTAAATGCCAAGATCTAAACTACCCTTGGGATCCTTCTCAATTGGAGAGGTTCCATTGACCCGAGCACACCTGTAGATATTTGCAGAGTGACCTTTGACCCCACATGAGTTGCAAACAAATCTATTTTTTCATTTCTCAATGGTATGTCCAATGTTATGGAATTTTTTAAAAAAGAAAGATACTTTTTCATAATCAACCATCAGATCAAACAAAAAATCATCAGTTGAAAGAACCATTGTTTTAATAAGAGGATAAGAAAGGTCAACCTCCACAATAAAATGGAAAAAATGGCCATATCTTGCTTTTTCCATCTCATTTTCCATCTTAATTGGGACACCAATAGTGACCTAGACTGCCGTTGATGTCGGTAAAAGTTTAAAATTTATATTCCTACTAAGTACTGTATATTTGGAAAGCAGGTTCGAACCCACAGGGAAGGATAATTTGGCCACAAATTACTAAAAAAAACTTGTCAAGCTCCACTGTTGTCAGCATTGGAGTGGATTTTCTATTTATTTTTAATCTTTTAATATATTTTTAATGTTTTAATAAACTACAATTTAAAACTACACAACTCTTCTAAATTGGTGCTACCTACAATAAAACAGAGAACAGCTGAAAGAAAGATGCAACGAAGAAAATAAGCTGCTGATAAAAGACAATAGAGATGAGCACTCGGGGTTCATTCTAGTATACTGGTTTAAATTGTTTTTCCTTTTCATGTAAAAGTACTGCTTCGTACCATTGAAAAGAGATGAACTACTTCCCTTTCTAGGAGTTAAGTTGTGGAAATTGTACAACTAGAGTTCGCCACTCAAAGAAGTAAAATTCCAGAAAGATGACTTAAAATGAACAACAGTACAAACTCGCCGTAAGTACTGAAGTTTCCATTAAGAGTTTTTTACTTAAAAGATAATTCCATAACCAAACTCACTGAATGATTATAGTGTTTTGAAAATTTAGTGTTTATGGTCCGCAGAAAAAATATGTAATTAGAACTGATCTCTCCGATCACTTCTAATCACAGAAGAAGTTTTTAATGAAAAAGGACGAAAATGATTACCATTAGAACTAGAACTCTCCCTGAACTAGAAATTTAACTAACTAATATATTGTTCATTATCACTATACAAAATACAAAAATCATTCTAATACAGAGGTAAAGATTTGAAAGAAAACAGAATAAGGAAACTCCCTATGCTCAAATCAAATGCTGCTCCTGGACCTCCGCTCTGCTCCGGGACTCAAGTGTTCGTCGAGTGCGTGTCTCTCCGAGTGAATGAAAATGAATTGCCTCTTCCAACCTCAAAATTATGCTACTACTCTGCTTTATATACCCTTCTGTCATAATCTTCATGTCACTGCTCGATTTCCACTAACTTGGATTTTCCTTCATGAGTGCACCGCACACGTGCGCTTTTTCTACGACTGGCATGTCGCGCGAGTTTTTCTCACGTAACTAACTTTCGTTAAGTTAGTTTTATGTATCTGGACACATTTTCGCCTCTTGAATGAACCTGTACACGATAAATACAAAATGAAATAATTAAAACATAACAAAAGCAATTAAAAATTTACAGTTATTATATTATGTTTACTATTATAGTACTCATTTAAAGTTAAATAATAAATATCCTAAATGGATAAATATTATCTACTTTTATATTCATTATAAAACTACCCATTTAATATTACTATGGTATTACATAAATTATTAAAAAGTTATTAATTCAATTAAGTTAATAACATAATTACTAAGTTATTAATTTTATCCATTTTTTAAACTAATTTATTAAATATTAAGAACATAAATAAATAAATAATTAAATTAATATTTAAAATTGTATTATTAATTTAATTATTACTTTTAAAGAAATTAAATTTTTAGATTAATTAATTAATTAGTTAATTTTAATTAAGAAACTAAAATTAATACTTAAGTTTTAAGTATTTTAAATTAATAAGTATGTTTTATAATTATTTATAATTATTATTAATTAAATTATACAACTAAAAGTAAATTAATTTATTATAAAAATTTATTATTAATTATGTTTTATAATTTATTTGATAATTTACCCATTTATTAAAACTATAAATGTTTTAAATTTATAAATTTAATTAATTATCTTATACATATTTGACTTAGTTAAAGTAACTTTTTACTTTAACTTTTCCTTTTGTTTTTTTGTTCTTTTTCTTTTTTACTTTACTTTATGTATTATATTCTTCATCTATTATATTTTTATTTTACTTTTTAATCTTCTCTTCTCCTCCCCCAAGGTGGCGCACAAATGGGGGAGGGTTTTGGGTTGCTGTTCTTCCAGCAGAAGACCCGCGCGGCTCCTCTCCTACAGCACGCAGCTTCTCAAAATGGTGAACATCAACTTCTCTTCTGCATCGCGGCACGACGGCTGCATCGGCTTCCAGCAAATCGCAACGGCTCGAGAAGACTCCACAGTGGCACTCCCAACTCACCCAACTCCTTAGGCGACGACAAAAGACTACCCTAGTGTGGTGCGGCAGTCCTCGGCTTCCCCAGAAAATCCAGCATCGGCCTCCCCTCCCACTTGAGCGGCAGCTTCCCTGTCGCGGCGCGGCCAGTGGTGGTGAGACTCCTCTTCCTCTTCCAAGCAGAGCAGTAGGTAACAGATACTCCTCCACACGATGCACAATGGTGGCTCTCGTGGGTGGTCTGACAAAGGGAGGTGACGGATCTGCATGGGTGAGGTGCGAACGAGAGTAATGGTGACATGGACCAATAAAAGTATAACAGTGAGGTTGGGATGCTGGAGGTGTATCGGTGAGAAAAAACAATCAATGAGACAAGAGAAAAAAAACCTCGGTGAGGGAGAGGTATTGGTAGCTGAAGCTACCGATAGAAAAAAAACATCGGTAATATGAAAAGAAAAAAACAAATGCAGGGGAAAAGAGCTACTGATGGGGCATAAGGACTAGAGGTGTATCAGAGGGGTATCGGTAGCTGAAGCTACCGATATAAAATTAAAATAAAATATTAGTGAGGTAAAAAAGAAATATCGGTAGCTGAGCAACCGATAGAATAAAAAATAAAAGAAAAAGGCCACCATTAGTACATAAAATAATAGTTTGATGAAATAATATAGAATTAAAACTAAAATAAATTAAATAAAGATACTTAAAATAATTTATTAATATAATGCTAAATACCATTAATTCATAACATAATTTTTATTAAACCTTAAACATATTAAAATCGTTAATTTAAAAAAAGTAATTGAATATAATTAAATTGATAAACTTGATAACTGTTAAACTTAATAAATAAGAGACTTAAATTTACAAGAAAACTAAACAGATTAAATAAAGAATATAATTAAATAAAAATAAAAATATCAGTGACCCAAATAAAACACCGCGAGCTCTTAATTACCTCACCAGTAGACTAAAATAATTATAAAATGGATTAAAAGTTAATCTGCATACATAAAATTAAATAATCAATGTTTAAAAACTATTAACTAATTAATTAATTGACTAATTTAACACATATAATTAAGGGAAAGGCATTTAAATTTAATTAAAAATATATATTATTTACTTAAATGATTAGAAAAATGTTTTAACACATTAAATAAAATTTCAAACCTATTCTAATGTAACTAATTTAAGTGATTAATTATTAAAACAAAGACTAACTTAATTAAATAAAATTACAATGATTAAATAATTGTTTAATTGCAAATTAACTTATTAAAAATTCAAGGAAAATTAAATTAACCAAACTAAATACTCAACATTACTAAATTAAAAATAAGTTTCACCGCTACTGATAAAACTAAAATTTCACCGGTAGTTTAAATTAAATGCTATCGTTATACTTGAAAGAGAGATAATGATAGGATAAAGTATCGGTGACAAAGGTCACCGATACAGGCAAGGTCACCGATAAAGGCAAAGTCACTGATAGATAGTACCGGTAACCTGTTATCGGTAGCTAAGCTACCGATAGTCTTGCAAGACAAATTAAGTTATATAAACATTAAAAATTAAAATTAAATTAAAAAGTGAACTTAATAATTATTAATAATGTAAAATTAAATAAAATAAACAAATATAAATTAAAATAAACAAATTGGAAGTTAAATATATTAAAAACAAAGAAGTAATGAATCAACTATTTAAGGGCACATAATTACATAAAATGTTATAAAAATGAATATTTGACAAATTTCATTATAAAAATAAAAAAGTAAAAGTATTTAGTATAAAGTGATTAAATAATTAATTAAATCATTAAAAATTAAGTAAAAATATGTGGAAAAACAATTTAAAAATAAAGCCACATCAAATTCCCCCACACTTAAGCATTGTTTGTCCTCAAACAATCTCATGTTTTATTTTCTTTGAAAAACAATAAAGTGTTTATTATTTTTCTCAAACTGTAACATGTTCAGTACACAAAACAGAGGACAATACATAATAGTAGGCTTTAAGAAAATTAATTACTCATATGAATCTTTCTTAAAATAAATACCCAATAGTAATTAAGAACACAAAGACCATCCATCAATGAATATGTCATGCCACATATGTGATACAACTTAGTGACTAACTTCCATCCAATCTCAGGTTCCAAGTCCAAGAATGACGGGAGATAAAATATCAACGGAATGAAGACCTTAAACAAGGAACTTTGTACTTTGACTTTTTCACCTATGTTCTAACAATAAATATTTTTTTTGTGAATCACCTCAATGATAAAACCTAAATGATTCTCATATAAACCAATTGATCCCTTCTTCATCTGGCGTTCATCATTCCCCTCACCCTAATGAACTCATTTTTGACCCTAGACACTTTATTTATTTTTCCCAAGCCAAGTATCATTGTGATAAGCACTGTGCAATGCACTTATTTAAGGTGTACAAGGGGCTTTTAGTAAAAAGAAATGCACCGAGCATCTAAGGTCTCAGAGACTCACTGTGGGATCCCAGAAGCCCAAATTACTCCAGTTTCAAAGGATTTCTATGAAAACCATTTAAATTGGCTCATTAAGGTAGTTACTTTTTATAATTAAAAGAAAAATGAATCACCTATGTTAAAAATCAAACTTCCAATTCCAAGAGTCGTGATCATAATTCCATTAACAAGTCACCCATGTCACTCTCAAAAATAGTTCCTAAATAACATTTCTATCATAACACTCAGTAAGATCACTCAGCAATCATCCATTATCATCAATTTCAGACTCTAAGCAACTATCAACTATCAGCAAAGCACTGTCCTTAGACAAGACTCATTTTAGTATAGTGTAATGCCTAAAATTATGCAAGAATTTTGAAAACATTTACCCATTTTTTTACAAAAAGTTTGAAGTTGTAGTGGGAATTGATGGGTTTTCAATTAAAGCACGGTTAAGAACAGTCAAGAATTGACCCCCTCCCCAACACTTAAAACCCAAATTTGTCCCCAAATTTGACTTCTAAATATGGAGAAAAACAATTAATAAATTAATGTTCAATCTAGATTTTCAATTTAGTAGAAATATGACATGTATAAAGGGTCTCAATGAAGTTCAAGAATATTGTTTGCCACAATGAATAAATAAACAGCAGGTTCATTTTACAAATACATGCATTACCATTCAAATACAGTGATGAAATTTTTTAATGCAGTTCAAACAGTTTCATGTAACTTTTGTCGGTGAATAATGACAAGAGTGTAGAAAGTTAACAGATTGGGTTCAAATGGGATTTCCAGAAAGCAGAAAGATGCATGCTAAACACCCATCAGCCAAAACTATTTCAATGAAACTAAATTTACACTCTACATGTACCCCCCCCCCCCCCCACACACACTTAAATTCAAATAGTGGAGTGATTTTATCAATGAGTTGCCGATTATAAATATGAGGTACAAGAAGATTTTTTTTCTTTCTCTAATATAGTGATATGCAGCATAATTTTATCCCAATATATGCAACAAATTTCTAGCAAAGCATTAAGGAGCAGAAAAATAAATGCAGAAAGTTGAAGTACATCCCATAGTAGTTCTTTTCTAGAGATGATCATGGGAATTCCACTCCTTTATTGCACAGCAGCAGCAACCTAAAAACAGCGAACCAAGAAACAAAGAACAAGAAGTAACAAGTATTTCACCAAAACAAAGCACAGAAGCAGCACTTTATTCGAGGTTAAAAGTACAAAAAAATGAAAACAAATAAAGAGCATGGGTTGACTCCCAAGAAGTACTGAATTTAAAGTCTTCAGTTAGACATTATTTAATTATAATTTTTTATTTATTAACAAAACAAAAACCATGGGTTGCCTCCCATGCAGCGCTAGGTTTAAAGTCCCCAGCCAGACTTCATTCAAGAACAATTTTCAAGAACAGTGAAGGAAGACAATCCCTTTGGTTTCCCCTCAAAATAAAGTTTCAATCTTTTCCCATTGGCCAACATGGGTTTATTTTCTTCACCAACAATTTCAACAGCTCCATTCTTCAGCACTCTCACAATAGTAAACGGTCCAGACCACTTGGACTTAAGCTTCCCAGGAAAAAGTTTAAGTCTAGAATTAAAGAGGAGGACCTTCTATCCAGGTTTGAACTCTTTGGTTTGAATGATAGAATTGTGAAAGATCTTAGTCCTCTCTTTATAAATCCTTGAATTATCATAACCCTCTCTTCTAATCTAATCTAGTTCACTCATCTCAAGCAATATCCTCTCACCAGCACTCTTAAAATCAAAGTTCAGAGCCTTAACTGCCCAATAAGACTTATGTTGCAACTCCACAGGAAAATGACAGCATTTCCCAAACAACAGCCTGTAAGGAGACATACCTATTGGGGTCTTGAAAGCAGTTCTATATGCTCATAAAGCTTCATCTAGTTTAAGAGACCAGTCTTTCCTAGAATTTGAAACAGTTTTTTCAAGTATTTTTTTTAGTTCTCTATTTGAAATTTCCACCTGTCCACTGGACTGTGGATGATAAGGAGTTCTAGTGTTGTGAACACAGCCATATTTTTCCATCAAATCTTTAAACTTTTAATTTTTAAAATTTGTTCCATTATCAGTAATAAAATCATTTGGGACTCCAAATCTTTTAAAGATGTCCTTTTTCACAAATTTTATCACACTATTTGCTTGATTGTTGGGAAGAGCTACTACCTCAACCCACTTAGATACATAATCCATATCAACAAGAATATAATCATTCTCATGAGATGATGGAAATGGACCCATGAAATCTAAACCCCATACATCAAAAATTTCTACTTCTAGAATACCTTTTGGGGTAACACTTGCTTTCTACCCACATTTCCCAACCTCTGACACCTATCACAACCAACCACAAAACTTCTCACATCCTTAAAAAGGGTAGGCCAATAAAAACCAGATTGAAGAACTTTCTGAGATGTCCTTTCACCGCCATGGTGACCTCCCCAAGGTGAAGAATGACAACTCTCAAGCATTGGAAGCATCTCTTCCTCAGGCACACACCTCCTAAGGATACCATCGGCATATCTCCTAAATAATAAAGGGTAATCCCAAAGATAAAATTTAAGTTCATAAATAAATTTCTTCCTTTGATTATTAGATAGATTTTTGGGAATGAAACCTACCGCCAAGAAGTTGGAAAAATCCGAAAACCAAGAAGATTTCCTGACTGAGACAGTGAGCAGCTTCCCATCAGGGAAAGAAGAGTTAATATCCCTAGGATTTTCAGATTCAGATTGAGTAAAAGGAATCCTAGAAAGGTGATCAGCAACTACGTTTTCAGCTCCTTGTTTATCCCTAATTTCTAAATCAAACACTTTTAATAATAGAATCCATTTAATTATTCTGGGTTTTGTTTCCTTTTCAGACAACAAGTACTTCAAAGAAGAATGATCAATGAAAATGATGACTTTAGAACCAAACAAGTTCTACCTAAACTTTTCAAGAGCAAACACAACAACTAACAGTTCTTTTTCAGTGGTGGCATAATTATTTTGGGCATCATTTAGCAGTCTACTAGTATAATACACCACATGAATTCTCTTATCCCTCCTCTATCCAAGGACAGCACCTACAGCCATGTCACTAGCATCACACATAAGTTCAAAAGGTAATTTCCAATCAGGTTCAGTGATAATAAGTGATGTAGTGAGTTTCTCTTTAAGAATATTAAATGATTTCAAACAATTCTCATTAAAATTGAAAGGTGCATCCTTGACCAGCAAAGAACAAAAGGGATTAGTTATTTTAGAAAAATCTTGTATGAATCTCCAGTAAAAACTGGCATGCCCTATAAAACTTTTAACACATTTAACATTAACAAGAGGTGGCAATTTTTGAATAACTTCTCTCTTAGCAGTATCAACTTCTAAACCTCTCTTGGACACCTTATGACCAAGAACAATACCTTCTGTAACCATGAACTGACATTTCTCCCAATTAAGAACAAGGTTGGTTTCAATGCATCTCTCTAAGACTAACTGAATATTTCCAAGACACGTATCAAAAGTACTACCCACAATGGAAAAGTAATCCATGAAAACCTCAATTATTCTCTCAATCATATCAGAAAATATAGAAATCATACGCCTTTGAAAGGTGGCTGGAGCTTCACACAACCCAAAGGGCATCTGTCGGTAAGCAAATGTCCCAAAGGGGCATGTGAAAGTGGACTTATCCTGATCCTCTAGGGCAATAGGGATCTGTTTGTAACCCGAATACCCATCCAGAAAATAAAAAAAATCATTTCCAGCAAGCCTCTCAAGCATTTGACCCAAGAAGGGCATCGAAAAATGGTCATTCCTAGTGGCTGCATTAATCTTCCTATAATATATACAGACTCTCTATTTTGTGGATTTCCTAACTTGGACTTCTTCATTCTTTTCATTTTTAACTACAGTGAAACCTCCCTTCTTGGGGACAACCTGGACAGGGCTGACCCAAGCACTTTCAGATATGGGATATATCATTACAATATCTAGCAGTTTAATGACATCCTCTCTCATGACTTCTTTTATATTTGGATTTAATCTTCTTTGACATTCTACCCCAGGCTTATGATCAGGTTCCATAGGAATCTTGTGCATACAGAATGAGGGACCAACACCCTTGATGCCATATATGGTCCAGCCTATGGCAGATTTAAACATTTTCAAAACTTCTAACAATTTTTCTTCTTGGTAATCTTTAAGTTCAGCATAAATGATGACAGGCACAGTAGATTTCTCACCCAAGAATGAATATTTCAGATGACCAGGGAGTGGTTTAAGTTCAATAACATGTGGTTCTACACTAGAAGTAAGACTCTTAGGCCTGGGAGGTCCAAGGTCTTTAATATATTGCTTGTAAATAGTATTAAAAGATGAAAGATTTACAATTTCAAGTTCAGATTCAGGAATTACAGTGCTAGTGTCCAAGGTGGGCAGTATGCTGTCCAAACTTTCCATATCATATTTCAACAGGATTATCAAATTAGAATCATCTAATTGTCTCAAAAGTTATCCCTCAGTATCATAAAAGTGTTTGTCAAGATCGGTGTTAACAGAAACACCCTCAAATCCCCTCAAAAATCTCCTAAGTTCAGAAATAGAGTACTCTCCTACAGCAGAAACTGGACAGTCATCCAGTTCTGGAAGATTTTCCAGATTGGTTGTTATAGAAGAATTTTCAGTTTCCAAAATAGATCCATAAAGACTTTCTTCTTCACAAATTTTTTCTTGAACATAGGATTGTTTTTCAGATTTTTCAATAAGTTTAAGTTGATTTTTATAAGAACATTAAGCTTCAAGGAACTCTATTTTTGAGCATTTTTTAGAATAAGTTGGTTCCTTAATATTTTAAAAAACATTGAACTCTTCTTCTTGTTCACCAATTTTAAAGATCAGTTGACCCTTTGACACATCTATGACAGCACCACTTGTGGCCAAGAAGGGACTACCCAAGATGATAGGTACCTCTTGATCACACTCTATATCTATAACAAGAATGTCAGTAGGCAAAAATAACTTCCCAACTCCAACTAGTAATTCATCTACTCGGCCCACAGGATGAGTGAAGTATCTATCAGCTAACTGTAGAATGACTGTAGTGGGTTGAAGATCACCCAACCTCAACTGTAGAAACAGTGAGTATGGGAGCATATTAATGCTAGAACCTAGATCACAGAGATAGTTCAGCTGACCAGAATTTCTTAGAGTACAAGGGATGGAAAAGCTACCTAGATCTTTCAGTTTTGGTGAGATTTTCTTTTGGAGTACAACACTGCACTCTTCAGTGAGGATTTAGGTAGCAAATTCTTCAAGGGTCTTTTTGTTTGAAACAATTTTATTAAGAGATTTTAGATATTATGAGATTTGAATTAAGTATTGGATAAATGGGATTTTCACTTGAAGCTTAGAGAGGAGACCAAGGAACTGAAGAAGTTCAGCCTTGGTATTACATTGAGGTTTTAGCATCTCAGGGAAAGGGATGGGTGGGGAAAAATTCTTTAGAAAAGTAGGCATGTCCCTCACCTCTTCCACAACGTTTTCTTTACCTTTATTATTTAGATTTTTAGAAGTGGTTCGGCTTGATTTTTAGGTAAAAAATTCAGATTTTCATTATTTTCAACATTTTTCTGTGAATTTACAGCATGTGTGCAAAGCAGATTTTCATTTCCAAATTCAAACAGATTTTCATTTTGAGCCTTTTAAGTGTGTTTTTCAGCAACTGTTTGAGTATTCAGCCCACCCCTAGTAACAACAGCTATATCATTCTCCCTATGGTTAAGTTCAGTGGTACTTGGAAGTCTACCTTTATCCCTAGAAGTCAAATCTCTAGCTAGTTGGCCTAGCTGTGTTTCCATGTTCTGCATTCTCACATCAGTTTTCATTTTATTAGTTTCATATTGACTTTCATGCTTGGTTAGTTGATTCAAGATTAGATCAAGCTTATAAGACATGTGACTATCATTGTTTCCTTGTGTATTTGATGACTCACCCCTTTGTTGATTTTGAAAGTTTGGTCTTGGTTGATTCTGATAATTAGGGGAAGTTTGTTTAATTAAGCCTTGATCATTCCAGGACAGATTTGGATGGTTCCTATAGCCTTGGTTGTAATTGTTTGAAAAAGGATCTTCTTTTGAAGGCATTCTAGGACCATAGTTAACAAAGTTTGAGTTTTCTTGTTGTTGGGCTGGCATATCAAAGTCAGGACAAATATTTTCAGTGTGCCAAAACATACCACATTGGACACACTGTTCACTTAAAGATTGGTTGGTATTTTGACATCCAAGTTGATTAACGGTTTTTTTATAATTCTTGTTCATTAAAGATTGAAGTTGGTTGGTGATTCCAGCAAGTTGAGCTTGAGCTTCATTTCCTGAACCAGTATTAACATTCATGTTGACTCTCTTCCTTCTTCAAATCTTATGTTGATAATTAAGGGACATATTATTGAAAATTTGTCTCAACTCCTCATCAGTCTTATCATTATAATTACCCCCAACAGCTTGATCTACTAAGTTCTGACCAGAGGAGGAAAGCCCTTCATAGAAAGTATCCACGAGGAGATATGATGGGAGTTGATGATGAGGACACTGCCTAAGAAGGTCCCTAAATCTATCCCAAGATTCATGAAAATATTCTCCATCCTCTTGATAAAAACTAGTGATTTTAGTTCTAAGTTATCCTTTTAATATTTGGGGATAAAATTTCATAATGAATGAGTTATAAGCTTGATCCCAATTCTAAAAAATGTTTTCATCTAAACATAAAAACCAATTCCTATCATTCCCTTTAAGACAAAAGGGAAAAACTCTCATCCTTAGTTCATTTTCTGTGAGTCCTAATAAAGGATGTTGTTGCACAGTGTTGTAGAAATCTCTAATGAAGGCTAAAGAGTCCTCATTAGAGAGCCCATTAAAAGCAGGAAATTGAGAAATATGTGACTGTTTATGTCATAATTTCTGGCCCTAGGACTTAATCTGATTGATGATGGGTTTCTTGAAACTTGTGGGAGTTGGAACTCCCTCATCCTAGGCCTTTCATGTTCATCTATGAGTTCTGGATAGTTATTTTGAATGTTATTATGCTCAAGAACTCTATTATCTAAATTTTCCATTTCAATTTTGTTCTTCTTTCTTAGAGCAGCTAATTGTTTATCTAATTCAGGATTTAGAGGCTCTAATCTAACAGAAGATGTTCTTGTTCTCATACACACAGCAATAGAAAGTTTCATCAGTAACAACTTAGAATGTAAAGTAACAGTGTTTTTTATAAAATTTTCAATTTTTTTCAATTTTTTTTTAAAAAAAATTATGTGTTTTTTTAAAATGTTTTTTTTCCTAGAAATGGCTCGTGCCCTCCCCAGAAATGGCACCAAAAACATGACCTAGACTATCATTGAAGTCGGTCAAATTCTAACATTTATATTCATACTAACTACTGTATATGTGGCAAGCAGGGTCGAACCCATAGGGAAGGCTAATTTTGCCACTAATTACTAAAAAAACATGGCAAGCTCCACTATTGTCAACAGCGGAGTGGATTTTCTATTTCTTTTTAATCTGTTAATATTTTTTTTAATGGTTTAATAAACTGCAATTTAAAACTACACAACTCTTGTAAATTTGTGCTACATACACTAAAACAGAGTACAACTAAAAGAAAGATGCAACGAAGAAAATAAGATGCTGATAAAAGACAATAGAGATGAGCGCTCGGGGTTCATTCTAGTCTACTAGTTTAAATTGTTTTTACTTTTCATGTAAAAGTACTACTCCGTACCACTAAAAAGAGATGACCTACTTCCCTCGCTAGGAGTTAAATTGTGGAAATTGTACAACTAGAGTTCTACACTCAAATATGTACAATTCCATAAAGATGACTTAAAATGAACAACAGTACAAACTCGATGTAAGTACTGAAGTTTCCATTAAGAGTTGTTTAATTAAGAGATAATTCCATAACCAAACTCACCGAATGATTATAGTGTTTTGAAAATTCAGTGTTTGTGGTCCGCAGCAAAAATATGTAATTAGAACCTATCTCGCCGATCAATTCTAATCACAGAAGAAGTGTTTAATGAAAAAGGATGAAAATGATTACCAGTAGAACTAGAAATCTCCCCGAACTAGAAATTTAACTAACTAATATATTTTTCATTATCACTATATCAAATAAAAAAATCATTCTAACACAGAGGTAAAGATTTGAAAGAAAATAGAAGAAGGAAACTCCCTCTGCTCGCATCAAATGCTGCTCCTGGACCTTCGCTCTACTTCGGGACTTGAGTGTTCATCGAGTACGTCTCTCTGAGTGAATGAAAATGAATTGCCTCTGACAACCCCAAAATTCTACTACTTTTCTGCTTTATATACCCTACTATCATAATCTGCATGTCACATCCTGATTTCCACAGACTTGGATTGTCCTTCCTGAGTGCACCGCACACGTGTGCTTTTTTCGCGACTGCCACGTCACGCGAGTGTTTCTCACGTAACTAACTTTTGTTAAGTTAGTTGTATATATCTGGACACATTTCTGCCTCTTGAATGAACCTACACATGATAAATACAAAATGAAATAATTAAAACTTAATAAAAGCAATTAAAAGGATATAGTTATTATTTTATGCTTACTGTTATAGTACTTATTTAAAATTAAATAATAAATATCTTAAATGGATAAATATTATCTACTTTTATATTATTTATCAAACTACCCATTTAATATTACTATGGTATTACATAAATTATTAAAAAGTTATTAATTTAATTAAGTTAATAAAATAATTACTAAGTTATTAATTTTATCCAATTTTTAAACTAAGTTATTAAATATTAAGAACATAAATAAATAAATAATTATGTTAATATTTAAAATTGTATTATTAATTTAATTATTACTATTAATGAAATTAAATTGTTAGATTAATTAATTAATTAGTTAATTTTAATTAATAAATTAAAATTAATACTTAATTTTTAAGTGTTTCAAATTAATTAGTATTTTTTATAATTATTTATAATTATTATTCATTAAATTATATGACTAAAAGTAAATTAATTTATTATAAAAATTTATTATTAATTAAGTTTTATAATTTAATTGATAATTTATCCATTTATTAAAACTATAAATGTTTTAAATTTATAAATTTAGTTAATTATCTTATATTTATTTGACTTAGTTAAAGTAACGTTTTTACTTTAACTTTTGCTTTTGCTTTTTTCTTCTTTTTCTTTTTACTTTACTTTATGTATTATATTATTTATCTATTATCTTTTTATTTTATTTTTTAATCTTCTCTTCTACTCCCCCAGGGTGGCGCACAAATGGGGGAGGGTTTTAGGATGTTGTTCTTCCATCAGAAGACCCGCGCGGCTCCTATGCTACAGCACGCGGCTTCTCAAAATGGCGGACATCAACTTCTCGTCTGCACCGCGGCACGACGGCTCCATCAGATTCTAGCCAATCGCAATGGCTCGGGAAGACTCCACGGTGGCACTCCCAACTCGCCCTCCTCCTTAGGCGACGATAAAAGACTACCATGGTGCGGCGCGGCGGTACTCGGCTTCCCCAGCAAATCCAGCATCGTCCTCCCCTCCCACTTCAGTGGCGGCTTCCCTGTCGTGGCGCGGCCCGTGGTGGTGAGACTCCACTTCCTCTTCCAAGCAGAGCAGCGGTAACAGCTACTCCTCCACACGATGCACAACGATGGCTCTCGTGAGTGGTTTGGCAAAGGGAGGTGATGGATCTGCATCCGTAAGGTGCGAATGAGAGTAACGGTGAGATGGAGGAAAAAAGTATAACAGTGAGGTTGGGATGCTGGAGGTGTATTGGTGAGAAAAAAACAAGCAGTGAGATAGGAGGAAAAAATATCAGTGAGGGAGAGGTATCGGTAGCTGAAGCTACAGATAAAAAAACCATCGGTGAGAAGAAAAGAAAAAAACAAAGGTATGGGAAAATATCTAACGATGGGGCGCAAGGACTGGAGGTGTATTAGATGGGTATCAGTAGCTGAAGCTACCGATAGAAAAAACAATATCAGTGAGGTAAAAAAGAAATATCGGTAGCTGAGCTACCGATAGAATAAAAAATAAAAAGAAAAAGTCCACTGTGAGTACATAAAATAATACTTTGCTGAAATAATATAGAATTAAAACTAAAATTAATTAAATAAAAAGACTTAAAATAATTAATTAATATAATTCTAAATACCATTAATTCATAACAGAATTTTTATTAAACCTTAAACATATTAAAATTGTTAATTTAAAAGAAATAATTGAATACAATTAAATTAATAAAATTGATAACTGTTAAACTAAATAAATAAGAGACTTAAATTAAAAAGAAAACTAAACAGATTAAATAAATAATAGTATCAAAAAAAATAAAAACATCACTAACCCAAATAAAACACCACGAGCTCTTAATTACCTCACTGGTAGACTAAAATAAATATAAAATGGATTAAAAGTTAATCTGTATACATAAAATAATATAATCAATGTTTAAAAACCGTTAACTAATTAATTAATTAACTAATTGAACAAATATAATTAAGGGCAAGGCATTTAAATTTAATTAAAAATACATATTATTTACTTAAATGATTGGCAGAAAGTTTTAACACATTAAATAACATTGCAAACCTATTCTAATGTAACTAATTTAAAATATTAATAATTAAAACAAAGACTAACTTAATTAAACAAATTTACAATGATTAAATAATTTTTTTATTAGAAATTACCTTATTAAAAAGTTGAGCAAAATTAATTTAACCAAACTAAATACTCACCATTACTAAATTAAAAATAAGTTTCACCACTATTGATAAAACTAAAAGTTCACCGGTAGTTTTGATTAAAGGCTACCTTTATACTTGAAAGAGAGCTACTGGTAGGATAAAGTATCGGTGACAAAGGTCACTGATACAGGCAAGGTCACTGATAGAGGCAAAGTCACCGATAGACAGTACTGGTAACCTGCTATCTGTAGCTAAGCTACCGGTAGTCTGGCAAGCTGAATTAAGTTATATAAACTTTAAAAATTAAAAGTAAATTAAAAAGAAAACTCAATAATTATTAATAATGTTAAATTAAATAAAATAAACAAATATAAATTAAAATAAACAAATTGGAATTTAAATATATTAAAAACAAAGAAGGAATGAATCAACTATTTAAGGGCTCATAATTACATAAAATGTTATAAAAAATGAATATTTGAAAAATTTAATTATAACAATAAAAACCCACAAGTATTTAGCATAAATTGATTAAATAATTAATTAAATCATTAAAAAATAAGTAAAAATATGTGGAAAACTATGTAAAAATAGAGCCACATCAAATAGCTAAGGCAATTTCCCCTAAAATCTGAGGGTTCCATAGAAATCATCTCAAACCATGAATTCACAACCAAATATGAGTGAGTGAGTTCTTCATATTTAATGGATTGCAGGAAGGGTCCCAGTCTTGTATCCTAAGGAAGCCGGGTTTCAGGTTCAAAAGGACAAACTCCCATGCCTTTGATTTTATATCTGAACTTGAAAAGACAATATCGAAGAATCCCTTTCCCAACGATGTGATCTTCCAAACCTCAAAACCCCATATTTCAATAAGCCTTTTCTTAAGATCATAGAGACTCCATCTATTCTCTTTATCTTGAAATGATAAATGGGAAAGGATATAATGCTTAAAATCATTTACCTTTTTTAAGTTGAATCCTTGATTGGCTTAAACAAAAGTAGTTTCACCCATTTTTGTGTTTTTTTGGGACACAGAATTAAGATCCCCCCAAATATCATGAAAAGAGCGTTGATTCGACAAAAATTTCTCTTTAGAAATTCCTCCTAGAACAAAGTACGGGGATGTTGGTCCAAGGGTATTAACTCCGATAGAGTCTTTCACAGGAATCGATGGTCCAGCTGCTCCGACCATAGCATGAGCATAGGAGACCCTACCCCTATACAGATCGCTACACGAAACAATAGGATCCAATCCTATCATATTCAATATGTCGTTGTCTTTGGAAATTTAATTATAGGCAACATCCGAACTCAAAGGCACTTTGAAGGAAACTGAAGGACCATTTTTCTTCTCCTTGTCCTCTAAATACAGATCCGTCAAAGGTGCATCAACCCTAGGACCAGCCTGAGTCATCACCTTGTCTATCGTAACCATATCCACCATACTCATCAGAAATCATGCATCAAAAATTGTTTAGGGATCATGAATTCCTAAAAATATATCTCACCGGAGTTGAAGAAGATCGATAACCTTATCCCACAGAATCAACGAAAATACAGAGGCAAGCCATCAAGAGCCAAGGTTGAAAATAAATGACAGTGAAGTAAGTAAAATTGTCGATGCCAATAATAGGGATCTCTAAAACCCTAATCTCCATAGTGCGGGAGCTCCAGGTGGCACTTCACACCTCCCTTTTTTATAATATAATAATATATAAATATATAAATATATTTATAAATGTATAAGAATATTTATAATTACATAGATATATTTTTAAATATATCTATTTATAATTATAATTAAAAATAAATAAATACATATAAATAATGATAAAATTATAATTAACTATTACTTACCCGTGCGTTCACACGGCAATACGTTCAATGCTTTTTTTTTAAGAAGACAAAACTATATTTCAAAGTTCATAAAGAACATGAATATTGAATATATTGAAAAAAAAGTGATAATTAATATTGAACTATAATTGGACAAAATATAGAGAATTGAAAATATAGGAAAATAAGTAATAGAAAATAACATAGGAGAATATGTAGGAGAATATTGAAAACATATTGGAGAATATAAGAGAATATATAAGAAAAACATAAGTGTACCACCACTGTACAAAATAAACCATACAAATGCATGATGGAGAATATGAGAAAAACATATTGGAGAATATATAAGGAAAATAAAATTATTTCAAAACATAGAACACATATAAGAGAATATAAAAGGAAAAGAAAACATACATTAAAAATGACATTTGAATATTGTAGATAACTTTCAATTGAAAAGAAAAGGAACATTTTTGAAAAAAAATGAAATGAACATAAATGAAAACATAAAAGAATAATGAAAAAACAGGCCATGATGTAGAAAACAACATTAATATCCAACATCAAATACATGAATAAAAGGAAAAAATGGACAATAATTAGAAAATCACATTAAAAACGAACATGAATTAAATAACATAAGTATTAATGTCACTGAGATATTATGAAAAGAACATGAAAGAATTATTATAAAACATTAGTATTAATAGCATAATATTCCATTGGACATGAATGAAATGAACATTCAAATGGACATTTAAATTTCAAAACATACATCATAAGTATTAATGTCACCAATCAATTATCTCACTGTACAAATATCAAACATCAAATGCCTGGAAGATTTTTCTGCATAGAAAAAAATGTTTAAAATAAGAATACCTGAATTTATAGAATAAAAAAATTAATGTTAACATAAAATAATTAATTAGAAACCAAAATAAAAGAAGGGGGAAATGTTTAAGTGCAACACCATCATAACGAAGAAAAGAAAAAAACCACATTAAGTGCATACAGTGAGGATCACCTCTTCATATGTCGACCCTAACCTCGAGATCCACCCCCCCCCCCCCCCCCCCCCCGAGTTGGATGACACCCTCTTCTCCATTACATCATTTTCACATGTGATGCTTCATCGACCGAGTCATCTACAACTGCTTCATGAGGGGGATCATGTATGGCAAGATCATCTTGCACGAACATGCCCTCCCAAGAAGCCACCTCATCCTGAACATCATGAACATCCTCATTTCAAAGTGAAGAACCATCATCATTCACATCATCCTGCTAAGGTGGATCCTGTGTGGCAATATCCTGAATAGCCATTACCTCCTGAACATCCTCCTACTGAATAGGGGGATCCTGTATAACAGGACTATCATGAACATCCTCTATGGCCATTCCCTTTGATGGACCACAAACATCTCCATCCCTAGATTGAGTCATTAGGGGAGAAGCCCTCCGATTGCTGCAACCTGCATTCTCAAGGCCTTCCATTAAAAGAAAAATAAACATTGGAGTGTTAATCGAATACAGAATAGAAAAAAAATAGAATTAGCTTTAGCATTCCACGGTATAGAGGACACATTTTTATGGTCAGCATCATTGGGTGAAATATGTTGGCCAGGGCTAGAATATCGGGTCAGCTGCTTATCAGCGGACTGCCCATCATCAACCTGGACATCCCCATCAGCAGCATGAGGCTTATCCCCCATAAAGGTGTGCTGACAAGAATCACCCACATCCAATTGTATACCATCATCCTTCACAACACCATCTAGATAGCCAACCGGGGAGGTAAAAGACTCAACATGGATAGTGGAGTCGACAGCCCCATCTGCATTCATAACAGTCACATCTGGATTCCCAAATTGGACATCCTCGATAATAGCAGGAACCTCACTAGATCGGTCAACAAGAATAACAGAGAGGCCCCTCGATTTTCTAGGAATTACAACCTGAAATCCATTAGTTTCAATTAGATTCACTTTTCCCTTATTTTGAATAGAAGACACTGCAACTTGTTCCAATTCCAAAAGCTACAGCAGCCTGAGCCTTCCCCATAGAATAAGAAAGCAGTGACATTTCCCCATCATCCAAATGTCTACCTTCTTCAGTTAATGTCAAGAGTGTTGGATAGTGGGTTTTAAACCCCACATGAATAGATACAAATCAAGGGTAACCAGAGCCTTCAACCACTTCAGAAGACCTTACAAAAAGAAATTGAATCAAAAAATTGATGAAGACAGATTGAATATTCATATAGCATGATAGGTGCATATAGAATATGCAGACACATAAAGAGCATATAGATTACAAAAACATTTATTTAGCATTCAACATCAATTAAGGAATGAATGGTAGGGGAACAGAAAAATGATTACAAATTTTAACATTAACACCATACCTGATATATGGGGACATCCATCTTGAACACTCTTATTGAAGGTGATGTTTTAAAAAGGGAACATCCATCTTGAACATTGTTATAGATCATCCAAGAAAAAATATATGTAATTACAAAATAAATTATCAGTACTGTAAAAGAATGTGCAGTTTTTAGTCTACAATGGATACTAAAATAACAATATTAAAGAACTGTTTTAATCATTAAAATAAATATGTACAGTAAGAACACAAACTTGGTAAATGATAGAGATCCGAGTTGTCATCTGTTCTGTATGTATATGGAAGTTCTGTCCTGTATTTGAAATGGAAGTTTGGTTTTGAGAATCAGAAGATAAGGTAGTTGAGGTAATAGGTAAACTATAATGCGAGTGATCAATTAAATAGAAAATATATCATTGCAGACAAGAACATGAAATTAAATTAAAAAATAATAATATACATACATCTGGATAGGAATAATACTCTTTCCAGCCTACACTACATGAAGAATTCTTTATTGTTGGAAGGTTTGTTTCATCTCTGCACTCATATGATATGATATTCAATAATAATAATTTCTAGTGAAGAGGCTACTATTAAAAAACAATAGTTAAAAAATAGCATATTTTAAAGCATAACATATTGTTAGAGGAGGTTTTATTTGAAAAAACATGGGTCCTAACAGCTAAAACAAGTTCTGTTTTTAGAGTATGTGTATAGTGGTGTTAAAACTGTAGCTCCATCACATATTTTAGCACATTAACTGCCAAAGATGGAACCCTTGTAACTTCCAATGTTTAGATCCTTCTGAAAAGGAAAGAAGTTATTGTTTTGTGCCCTTCACATATTTGGTTGCAGACCCCATCATGGAAAGGCACTACAACCCAAGAGAAAAATCCATTAGAGTAATTACAATATCCAAAAAGAAGTCCAAAAAACTGAACGATGAATTACTATGAATACATGTAAGAGTTAGTATGTACTGATACAAAACAATTTTACCCAGTGCTTGAAACTGTAACAGTGGAGAAGATTTTTAGGACACGGTGTTTATCCAAATTTGACTATTCGGTTAACTATGTCACCATATATGTAGGATAGAAACCATTCTTGGTTATTCTTTAATCTTCTAATTTTAAAACAGATTTAATTTGGTCATACTATTTCAATATGAATGGATAGTCAATTATTATGCAGTATTAGTTATAAAAAATCAAATTAGAAGTCATAGAAATATTTGTTTACAGATGTAAGATTCATTGTATGATGGTGCATGTGTACAGAATCATTAAAAACCAATAAAATGTTGTTGAACACATATAGAGGCAGGAAGATAGTATTGCAGTTGAACACATTTAATTCTCTAATAAATAACCCACTGCTTAATAAAAATACATGATTCACTTCAGAAATTAAAAATATGTTCTAATGGTCTACAAATCTATTAACTACTCAAATTAAATACATCATCCACTACTCAATGAGACTATATGCAGTCTTAAAAATGAATCACATATCATATTAAATACAAGTAAAAGAAACTATTAACTGAAACAAAATAAAATGACCCCTTCTTGAAAATATATCATTTCACCAGTCTTCAATGATGTTGTGTTTCTCCGAAATCAAGTGTTATTCCACCATGTCACCTTGTAATCATGATGGAAACCCTGCATGAATATTGATTATACTGAACATATTGATAACATATATCTGTGTTACAGACTATTTCAATAAAATGTTAAAAAAGTTACAAATTATTTTAGTTTCTATGTATGATTATCTATATGGGGACCTGTATAAGGTGAGAGATAAATGTTGGCCTATGATAAGTCACAATGTATAATTATCTTATGTGAACATGACTTGTGTGACATTAACAGTAGGTTAATCTTGTGTGTGTTAATTGGTTAGGCCATGTAATAATAATTAAGCACCACTAATAATGCCATAATATCATCTATTTCATCTTCTAGTCATATTTAACAAGATGCACCATATCTCATATAAAACATGGTGATATATGTTTCTATGTCATGAACTATTCATGCAAGTTCTTCATTTTAGAACATGATCTTGTAAGCCAAGCACATGAAATAGGTCTAACCACTAAGGGGGTCGAAATGATCAAAGACGCACATTTATCTTAGAGGACACCATTAGAATCCCAAAATCCTAAGAACTCCATGCATGGAACACAAAACCTTCATGTATATTAAATAAATAACCAATTTGTATACCTTTCATTGGACTTCACTTCTACAGCATTCTTTATTCTTATTTTTGATGAATATCCCTTCCAAAAGATTCCATAAAATTTAGTCTACAGATTGTATCTAGGGGCCAACATGAATAAATCAATTCTCAAGAAAGATTTTCCAAAATTCCATAGTAAACTGTTAAAAAAGTTACAAATTATTTTAGTACATTTTTAAAAGATGATTATTTAAGGATCTATATAGTAATTTTAAAAACAAAAAAATCAATTTTTTTTTAAAAAAAGTTACAACCTGTTTAATAATGTATTGTGCAAATTGCATGCAGTCTAGGAAAATATGGGATGTTATTGGGGTAATTGGAGGGAATTTCCCCATTTAAACATGTTATAATCTCAGTCATATGATTAATGGTCTTTGGATTTTCATTGTAGTTTCCATAGCATCTACCCCATATTGGGTGTCTGCAGACCTTTGTTAAAGATGGGGTGAGGAGGAATCTAATTAGAAAATTCACCAATTAGAAATAGATTTATCTCAACTTCTATTAAATTTTATGGACAATTTGATTTGGATAATTACCACTCTGCCGGAATCAAATGTGTACTGAATGGTTGTGGCTCTGACTACAAGAGTAGTTACAACTGCAATCTACATGAATATTTCTAGATCCCTGCATGGAAAGAGGTAGGAACACATTATTTCTGGTTGGGAACATATATAACCTCTATTTCCCTATATTAAAATCAAACTACAAGAGAATGTAGTGTATAAGTGATAATATATAGAATACACATATCATACCTGAAACTATATTGAGAAGTACTTGATCATGTACCTCCCTTGTATGCATCATCATATGGACCGAGAAGATGGCACCATGAGTTTGTAATAGACCGCCTATAAATGGTGGTGGGATTGGCTTGAAACATTATCCATCTATTTGAAAAATATCATCCCTGAAAAATTACAAAATCAGTCAAAAACGTAGCCCATTGGTCCCCAATTGTTACCAATCATTATGGATTTGTAAGGACAAACCAAATACTTCTAAAAACATATATCACCTACGATAAGTAATAAATTGTTTCTAGATTTTTTAGAACATTCTGGGTGTAGAATAGTTGAAACCATGAATATTATAGTTTTAGAAAATCGACAGAATTAACACATCAATAACCATAGAAAGGAAAAAACAACAGTAATCCATCATTAGACAATAAAAAATTAAAAAAATATAATATGCATTTATAATAAAAAAAATATAGTATGAAATTAAAAGAAATGAATAAAGCAATGAAAGTTGTGATAGTACCATCATAATCGGGTACCAATTTCATCATAACTGACAGTTTTCCAAGATTAAACATGTTCTTTAATGTGAAACCATATCCTAAAATTAATATAAGAAACACTATGCAACTATACAAAGAAAAAAAATCCCAGTAAGGTTACTCAGAGACAAAATGAATCACAAAATACTGTATAATTGAACCTCTTCTCAGTACTATAATTAAAGTATATACAATGTGTACTATAAAGACAAATAATCCTTAGAATGGGCATGTAGTCACAGCCAGGGTTGTATGCTACCAGTTATAGTTGATTACTACGATGAATCGAAGGTAAAACATACTAATAAGGAATGGTTAATAAATAAAGAGTGAGCAGATTAAACATATGTACTTGAGTAGGATGACTTATCTATTGTGGAGAGGCTAGTTTGTAGGATGACTGGAGAATATATGGGTGATGTTAAAGAGGTTTGTGAGGTGGTTGTCATGTGTCGTAATCAACCGTTGTCACTACAGCTGATAACATATGGTATTACGGGAGGTGAACCTAGGAGAAGCTGATTGAAAGTCTCATGCATGTTTCTTTAGTCATGCATAACTGGAAGATGCATGCAGTAATCCTAAAATATTGGTTTTAAGTGTATTATCTCATATGAATCATATTCACTTGTTTTTAGTGCATAAAAAAACATTATTTAGTGGATTAAATAGTTTAAATAAATTACCTACAGCCATATATTGTGAAAAAGGGAGTTTTACTCCATGATTTTAGAACAAATTACCTGCATTCATGTAGTGTGTAACTATAACTAAAAAATTGGACAGAAGGGGGGTGAATTCGATAATTTTAGGAAAACATAACTGTTGTAGAGATCCAGATATAGAGACTAACTAAAGATGTTTTTTAGTGAATAAAAAAGCAATATATAGTGAATGCTAATATACTTGAAGGTGATGGTAATAGACCATAAGACTCTATTGGATCCATAAGGCTAATTTAAAGTTATACATGATGCTATCTAGAACAAGTAATGATAATAACACAATAAAAGTATAATATTTCAAATAAGGAATTCACAAATAAAAGCAATGACCCATCCCAGTTTTCAAAACATGAACAACATGATTAAATCCATCACATTGAGAGATGAAAAATCTCAAATAGATAATCAAGCTAGAAAATTGATTAAGCTTACGTATGATTTATTGTATGATTTCTGAGTACAAACATCAAATGAACCACCACTTTTTCCGTGCAAATACATCTTCTTTGATGTGAAACCTTATCCTGAATTCAAAAGAATTAACACATCAAAAAACCATAGAAAATAAAAAACACCAGTATGTCGTCATTATACAGTAGATGAATAAAAAATATAGTACACATTTACATCGAAAAGCAGTAGTAAAGACTCTTATGAAGCACCCCGTCCATTTAAAAAATCTCAGCCCTAAAAAATTACAAAATCAGTCAAAAACGTAGCCGATTGGGCCCCAATTCTTACCAATCATTATGGATTTGGAAGGAAAAACCAAATACTCTTGAAAACATATATCACCTATGATAAGTACTACATTGTTTCTAGATTTTTTAGAACATTCTGGGTGTAGAATAGTTGAAACCATGAATATTATAGTTTCATAAAATCAACAAAAAGTTGGTAAAAATAGAAGACAAAGTAGGAAAACATAGAAGAAGGAACTTATATGGTGACGAAAAGCTAATGTTCCAAGAGGAATCATGTCCTGATTTAGGAGATGGTAGTAGAAGTATCATTGCTGAAATTTGTGCTCTGTTTGTGTAGAAAATATGTATCCATCCTGAAAACCTTTCCAGGTGAATACATTATGGTCGTCTGAATGAAAGAGATGCCCCAATTGCATATTCTTAAAAATAGATGTATTGTTACAATATATGAAAAATTCGTAAGAAAAGTTAAATACTAAAAATTTTAGGATAGAAATAAAACCCATAGAGAAGAGCTTCGCGAAGAGTTACAGGAAGGGTGACCTCCACCATCGATGGTGATGAAACTGTCGCATTATTCCTAGAGGTAGAGCATCGAGGAGGTAGCGGTAGCACGACACTAGTATTGTTATGTAAGAACCATAGGATGAGGCGAGGGGATTCACATGGAGGAACTGATGTATAAGGGGAGCGAAACTTGGATCGGGAAAACATAGGTGTGTTGGGAGAAGCAGGTTCCCATTCATGTCATGTAGAAGGAAGAATTATAGGGGTTGCGGTAGTTCAATGTCGAAAATGTAGGATAATATGTATTTTCCGGTTCTAATCATCGAGAAGGGAAGAGAGGTCAAGGAAGTAAGGTAGGGAAACCATTGAATATGTAATGAAACATGGGAGGTGTGGATTGTATCGATGGAATGGACGGAGTTAGATAGAAGGTCGGTTGAAACCCTAGGGTTGAGGGGAGGAGAATCGAGGGATAGAGGGGCGGTTAAAGGGGGAAATGGTAGATGGAGAAGTATTACCTGGTCAGTGGTCAGAAGAAAATCAGAGGTGCGTAAGAGAAGCTAATAGAGGTGGGGCGGGTGGAGAGTCCGGATGCGGAGCATGGAGTTGGAGGCTGAGGCAGATACGAAGCAGGCGGTGCAGGCAGAGGCGGATGCGAAGCAGGCAGTGCAGGCGGAGGCGGAGAAACCTAAGGCCGGATGCAGAGCATGGAGGTGGAGGTGGGGCAGATGGACAACCGGAGGTGAGGAAGAAACCCCAGGAGTTGTGGAGGGGTATCAGCAGCGGGGTTGGATGCATCGGGAGAGGCGGTTGACTTTTGGAGGGAGGAAACATTTTTGGGGTGTCGTGGATTCATATGGTGGTGACACGATAGTAGAAAAATGCCAACTTTAGAAGATATATAGATATATTTAAATAATAAATATAGTTATTAAATTTATAATTGTATTTATTTATATATTTATATAAATATATATTATTATACAAATATATATTATTATATTAATATATATAATTATATTGAAATATTTTTAAATATATTTATTTATAATTATAATTAAAATAAATATTTATTTATTTAAATAATTATAAAATTATAATAAAAATATATAATTAAGAAAATAATTATATTTATAATTATATATAATTATAATTATTTAAATATATATAATTATGTAATTATATTTATAATTATATAGGATAGATAGAGTTTAGGTGGTTTTGGGAGGCTCTCACTCTAAATGAGATGAATAATAGGGTTACGATTCCCAAGCGAATAATCTTGATTAGGTTTTCGATTTGATGGAAGTTTTTCCCCCTCAAAGATCGCGGGTGTTATAGATGTGGTGTGTAAGAATATCGTGAATCATTTGATGGAGGATTCCATGAGAGTTGTGATCCAGATGTATATGAATCAGATTCAAGATCTAAATTGAACATCCCTAACAAAAAAGAACTTTAATCATTTTTTATTCTATCATTCCAAGGGAGAGTCGAATATAGTGAAGAAGAAAATTGTCAAAAATGGTTTGATGGCTATTATTGAGGCGAATCGTAAAATACTAGAGCTGCATCTTGAAGAATTCAAACATTCAATAATTGGGTGGCTTAGTATGATGCCTACAAATCATCATTGGAAGCTCTAAGATATATGAATGAAGTATAAAAAGTCATGTGGTTTATATTATAGGCACATGATCTTGATAGTTAAGGGTTTTCTTCATTTCTTCTTCCCCTTTGATGATTTGAAATCTTAGTCCTTGGGCTATTGGTGTGTTTATTTATATCTGGGTAATCTAAGGTTCCAGGATTGGGACCCTCTTTTTGATCTAGTGAAAATAAAAAATTCAATTACTCATCTCTGGATTCAGATTACGGCCCTTATTTGGTTTTTCTAGGTTTCAAATTTTTTTTGGGATACTGCATCTACGGTCGAAATCCCAATCAAAATTGATGATGAAACTGAGTGTGTCAGATATGGTCACTTCTCAAGGATCTTTAATGAAGTAGATATATGTGAACCTCATATTGAGATAGTCATCTTGGTGGGTGGGGAACGTAGGTAGGAGCTCTCTATTGAATTTGAGAGAAAACCGGCCTTTTTGTAACTGCTATTGCATTGGACACTCTTACGATCAGTGTCATAAAAATTTGGTTTTTGATAATTGTAAGTATGTCTTTTCATCGCATTGATTTTTGAAAACTAAGCATCATATTTCCATTAAGGAGGAAATTTTGAGCACTGAGAAGGATAAAATTGAATGAGGTTCTCTATCAAAACAAAAACCTACCTCCTATGCTAATGTAGTTGGTGGCCATTACAGACCACCAAGTCAAGGAATTCAGATTTTGATGGAGGAGTCGCCTCATGATGATTCCAAGATCCAAATGGTTGACTCTTTATCTAATTGGGACAACATAGTTTTTATGTCCTAAAACTAAAGGGGATCTTGTTCTCTTGTTGGAAGAACAATACTTCTCCAAATAATAATTGAAGACTGATGCAGTGCACCCCAAATGGGTCTATGTGTCTAAGAAGATGGCCGATGTTCTGGCTGGGTGGATTTTGGTGACAACCGGCCTAGGGACTCCCCTTTCCCTTTAGATCTGGGTGCGGGGGATGATCATAATGTTGAGGCACATGATTTCCGTGAATTACCCACCCCAGATTTATCTTTTTGTTTTTCATACAGTTGTGAAAGGGAAAATGTTAAATGAAGTAAAGGGTGTTGCCACAACCATTAAACCCCTTTCTATCCATATTTTGGTATCCATAATGGCAATGGAGGAAACAAATACTAGTGTCCCCATCGGCGAGGATCATTCCACACTAGTGAGGATATAAACAACTCTCAAAGAGGCTAGAACAACTCAACTTAGTTAGCCTTTAAAGACATGAGTTAAGGATAATGGTAAATAGGTTGAAACACTAATGCCTAGTTTTGGTTAGTTTCATGATTCAATTAGGGATGGATCATTGAGATAGGAAATTAAAATGGAGAACGATGTATTTGATGGCCAGAATGTTACTGTGTTGATAAAAATACCAATTGCGTCTCCGCCACAGGATGAGACCCATGGAGATGTTATTAAAAATAATCAAGTTATTAAATAGGAAAATATGGAATCTAATGCGCATTATTTTGATACAGCATAGGTGGATACTCATAACTCCTTTGATGTTATTAATTATATAACTATTATGAAGCATTTTGGGGTCCATACAAATAATATGGAGGCACATATAGGGAAACACAATGAACATTCCACAATTAATTATCCATCTAAGAGAGTGGAGACACAATCTAATGATGGGAAATATGACTCGAAGGACACTAACATTGAAGGCCTTTGGCTGCATGTGAAAATATGGAGGAGGGGATGACATCTTAGAGGTTGAGTTCGTAGGTGTGGATGTATCAATTGGAAAGCTATTCATGATGGAGAACATGAGATTGAAGCTAAGATTAGGAAATAGCGAGGTCTCTAACCATTTTTGATGTGGACAGTTTCCTATGTTTGACCCCATCTTCTATCTGTTATGTTATTTTACCTTTCCATAAAAGGGATCTTACCCTACCTCTTTATATATATAAATATATAAATAAATTATAATTATATACAAATATATTTATTTATAATTATAATTATAAATACATAAATATGTATTTAAAAAATTATAAAATTATAAGAAAATATATTTAAATAATAAATATAGTTTTTAAATTTATAATTATATTTATTTATAAATAAATTTAAATATATATAATTATAAAAATATATATAATTATAAAAATTATATATATTGTTAAAATTAGATCTTTATTGGTGCTTAAAAAGAGTTGATAAAACTTTTTTTTATCAATGGTAGAATGTTAGCATTGATAAATACCTAATCTATCATCGCCTTTTTAGTGGTGATAAAGATGTTTATTTATCAGTGCTAAAAAAGTGGTGATAAAGATTATTTTTATCAGAATTTTTTATTTTATCATTGATAAAACAACTATTTATTAGCTCTTTTTTGAAAGCGCTGTTAAAAATATTACGATTTCTTATAAAAAGAACCCTAATAGATTTATCTCCTTTGCACCCCTTTAAGCTCCCGTAGAATGCTAGTTCCACTGCTCTCGCTAAACCCCTACCATCATGATCATATTTTTTGACGAACCAATCCTATCCAAATATAAGGTACATATTGATCTATTTTGTTACTCTCTAGATCTATTATTTGATTTGAAAACCCTATATTGTCGCCTCGATTCCCACCTCTTCAAGCGTCCGACGGGTCTGGCCATTCCTGCCTTGGATGATGACTGATGAGCGATGAGTGAACACCCTCCCCTCCCTCACTTTTGGTCAATTGATGACCAGATGTTGTCCCCTCCCTTGTTGTCGGTCGATTGCAGCATGAGCCTTGCCTCACTTGCTGCCAGTCGGCCGCCGACTGATGATCAGACCCCCTATCCACCCTACCTTGCACTCTGTCGGCCAATGATAGTGAATTGAACCCCATCTCCTCCATCCATTTCTACCGGCCGACCACTTGGTTGTAGGGTTTTTTTATTATTATTTTAACATTTTAATTTTTTTAATAATTTTTTTCTTGAATTTTTGAAAATATCATCAATGGGGGAGTCACCATTTTTTTGGAGGTCCAGATTTCAATTTGATAATTTTCCATGGATAATTAATCAACTTTTTCCCATGCAATTTGAGATTTGTTCCATGGGTAATTCCAATATGATAAATTCAATTTGATAATTTTATATATAATAATAATTCAAATATATATAATGTTTTTTAAAAAGTATTTATACAATTATATATATATAATATTTATTATATTTATAATTATATATTTTTTTGAATTAATAAACATATATAACTATATAAGTACAAAAAATTATATTAATATAATAAATAATAGGAATATTTATTTCAATGATTATTATGAATTAACTGCCCCCTAATATTACTTAATTAATATTTAGTAATAATATTTATTAATTATGTCATACTTAATTAGTAAATATGGGAAATAATTTTTAAGTAATTAATAATTACTATTTGTAATTTAATAAATATTTTGGATTAAGTATTTATCATTTAATACCACTCAGTAGTTGAAAATTATTACTTAATATTAAAATATATTAATTAATTACTAATTAATTAATTAATATGAATAATAACATAATATTAATTAGTAAATATTTTTAGTAATTTAATAATTAATTTTAATTATTTAATACTTAATATTAGTTAGTAGTTGAAGATTTAAAATTAATATTAATGATTGTTAATTAATTACTAAATAATTTATAAATAATATTAATAATTTTTAATTAATTAATAATTACAGTTAATTATTAATTTAAAAATTATTATGGATTAATTAATATTGAATATCATTTTGTAGATAATTATTTCTAGTTAGTTTTAATCTTTATTAATTAATAACTATTTAATTAATAAACATGAATAATAATTTGTAATTAATAGTAATTATTACTTACTAACAATCATCAATATTTATTATAAGCTAATTTATTAAAATATAAATAAAAAATATTTATTAATAATTTCTTATTCATATATATTATTAACTAATAATTAATAATTAATAATAATTAGTAATCATTGATCATAATTAATTATTATTAAGATAATTAAAAACTATTATATTTATTTTAGTTAATAATAATTATCCTTATTTATTAATTTATTATTTTTTAAAATGAATTACTAATTAATATCATAGTAATTAACAATATTTATAACTTATTCTTAATACTTACTTACTAATTACTAACTAATATCACAAATTTTATTTTCATTGTCAAACACTCCTTAAAATATGTGTCAAAAAGTTGAGTGGTATCTATGTTAATAAATGTAATGGGATGAGTGGGATCTATATTTATAAATTCAAATATTTGTAAGGGAAAAGTGTGATATCTATACTTATATGACCATATTAAATTTTAGAGACCTATTTGATACCAAAAATCTCACCTACTGCATAATATAGATTGAAAATAACACCATGGAAAGGGAATGTCACACCCACCGTCTTTGAAATAATTATTTTATTAATTTTCTTTGCGTCGGGTAGTCTGGTTTTATGCCCAACTTAAGATTTTGAGTTCTTATTTTTTTTAAATGCATGTTTTTGTTGTCACAATGTTCAGCGCACGGGAAGGGTTTGGTCAAAACCACATGACATCGCCTCGGTCACCATGCGTGACATCATCTAGTTCACTGCACGGCCTGCCCGATGTTCAAGGTAGATGGAAAATATACGACAAATAATAAAATGAAAATACAATGAAAATTGGAGACCACACGACTCGGGTGAGGCACTATTTTGAAACCGTGCGGCCTCTCCAGGTCCACCCGATGACCTGCCGAATTCCAATTAATTAAATTACATGAATTAATAATGAAGAAACAAAATTAAATGAGTCACAAAATAAAATAATAAAAGTTGGATAAAAATTAAATTAATTTTTTAATGGGAATAATAATATTATTATTTGAGAATATTATTATTATTATTATTATTTCTATCTTAGTATATTACTATTATTATTATTATTGTTAATTTTATAATTATTATTATTAATTTCCATTTATTTCTAGTTATTTTCATTTCTTTTTTTTGGGCTAGGGTTGCGCTACCCACCCCCCCTTCCCCCCTCTCCCCGTCGCGGCACACCCCCTTACCCCCTTCTTCCTATCACGTTGCCCCATCTCATGTCGGACCACCTCCTTGTTTCCCTACCTCCATTTCGGTGAGGTACCACTGTCGTGCCCCTCCTGCTCGAAATCTTGCAGGACCCCCCCCCCCCCCCCCGATCTCCTCGGCTTTCTCTTATCACACACCCAACCCCACAGCTCCCGACCGACTTCCTCACCCATGCCATCGGCTGAACAAGCCACTTCCTGACCAACCTCCTTCCTCTATCCGGGGAACCCCAACATCCCCTGCACGGACCCCTGTGGGCGACCCCCCCCCCCCCCCGGCCCGCATCAGACCAGCTGTTGTTGCCCTCATCCGACCTATTTTGCCAAGCTGCCTCATACTACATGGAACTGTGTGACTCCCTTTGTTCGGATGAACATCCGATGACCACCCTTTTCTGCATTGCGCAAGCTCCGATAGCCTCCTTCAAGCTCTGGTCGACCTCCCGCACCATTGTCGTAGGTACATCCCCCTTCGACCGCTTGTTATTCAATTTTTGGTGGTGATTTCGTTAGTGTTTCGGCTTTCTATTAGTTCTTTTTTGACATATTTAACCCAATACATTATTTTAAGGTCTGTTATAGATCCCTTGTTGTGCAATTGACATGCGACAGGTGTTTTGCATTGATTTGTGAGGCAATTCCTACATCGAGGTAGGTGGTTCCATGTCTAATTATTATTTGAAAATTTAATTTGCAAGTTTAGTTGGTTTAGCTTATCATTTATTGATTTGTGTATTGTGAAGTTGTTTTTCTTTGATATTTGATTTTCATTTGAACTGTTTAATATCATGTATATTTTATGTGTGTTCTTTCTGCTTAAAAAATCATATCTATTTAGTTGTTGGTGTTTTTTTATTGTCCGGTTTGGTTATTAATTTGTGCAAGTGGTGCGAACTATATTTTTGACATGGCGTCGTGTGTGTCTGGTTGTCAAAGAATTTTTTGGTGTGGGTTTAGTCAGTAACGCCATGTGATTTCTTTTAAATTATTTTATATGCTTTTAATTTTGGATTATTAAATTACGTGATTTTTGCAAAGGTTTTTTACATATGGTGTAAGGTCTTCCATCAATTATTTGTGTGGTGCAGATCACCCTTTAAAACTTTATTTGAGTGCACGTGGTGTTGGAATGCGTTTGAATTTAGAACTAGTTATTTTAGTGTGTGCAAATCCATGTAAAACTCTTTTACTACTGCTCTATATTTTTTTAAGTGGTGTATTAAATTATGAAAATCGTGTAAAATATGTTTGAAAAATGTTTTAACGTGTGTATTATTTCAAAATTTCATTTATGTGTGTAAGTGGTGGTTTGTTTAATGATAAGAATCCTTTTAAATTGTGTGAATTGTTTAACTGAGTACGTAACCTATGCAGATTGTGTTTTGAAAACACTTTTGGTGAGTTTATGGTTTTAAAAGAGGGTTTGAGGGTGAAAATAGTGATTCCATGTGTGTATGTACACTATTTGGATTTTATGCATAAGTGTGACGTGTGACATGAACTTGGAACTTGCTTGAGCACAAAATGGGTAGCCCGGGTAGGTAAGAGGGTAGACTAGACTAGTGGGATAGTGTTCTAGAGGTGACTCGACCAGGTTTCACTGGCAGGACTGACGATTGCAACACTAACTAAACATATGCTTTTCTGAGGGTCGTGGTCACCTAAGATGCATTTTATGAGGGTCATGGCCTTCTAAGACACGTTTTATGAGGGTGGTGGCCTTCTAAGCCACGTTTTCTGTGGGTCGTGACCTTCTAAGTCACGTTTTACCGAGACACAAAGATTTAAGGGCCTGAGATGACTAACACCCACAAGGACTCTCCCATTTTATTTCTCATTGGTTACATTACTCTCATCAATGTGACACATTGGTTATTTTAATAGGTAAGGGTGTGTGATTTTTTAATATAATTTAATTTAAGTTGTTCCATTTTAAACTTATTTCATTAATCCCATTTTCTTTAAAACTGTTCAGGCATTTACTTCTTTGCTTCAATTAAAATTGAAAATGTATTTGTCATTTAATAATTATGCATGGAACATTTTTATTTGGTGACATCCTTCTGGGATTTTCGATCACACCCTATATACACCTTTGGGTGTATGTAGTTTCTCTTTCTTTTGTATTCCAGGTCGAAGCGTTGAACTCAGCGATGGTGTTTTAGGTTACAGTTGGCCTTCTCATGCAGAGTGGTGTTGTTGTGGCCTCTCTTTTGCAGGGAGGTTTGATTCAAAGTTTTATTTCTTATTGTTGTCATTTCTTTTTAGTTATTGGATCGAGTTGTAGACCTTTAAATTTGATTTTAGTTTAAGGTTATGTTTGGTTGTCAGTTCACTATTTTATTTTATTTAACTTGTTAGTGGTTCTGTGTTTACTATTTCAGATAAATCGTTCTCATGTGTAGTGTTTTGATACCTGGGCACTTGTGCTAGCCCGTGGGGATCGTGAGTTCCCTTCGGTCCATGTCGCGGACCGGGTTGGGTGTCGGGTCGGATGCCAACCCGGCCTGGTTTGTGACAAAATGGTATCAGATGAGATTTTATTTTTTGGGTCGTGTTCTTTTGGAATAAAATCGGGTGAACCAAATTTAAGGTTTTCAGGTCTTCACGTCCTGACTACGAGTAAGGTGCATGGCCAGCTCACCCCATGGCGGGACTCGAGATACCAGAGTAAGTAGAGGTTTGTCTAGGTTTTTAGTCTGTGTGGTTAATCTTGTTTAGGGGAAATAAAAAGGGAGTAGGGTCTGTGGTCCAAGTGTGTTCGTAGGGTCTGGTAATCCATGTGGAGCCGGGGATGTTTTCCTAGAACACTCTTAGTGGTGGTGGCATGATTGGCATATGACCGCCAACCATATGTACCAGTCACCTGCTGACACTAGTTTCCTCTTGCATTTTTCCTCATCTCTTTGTTTTGGATTCTCGGAAATCTAGTTTTTATGTAAAAATTCATTGGTCTGGAAAAAATGTTTTGATGTGAAGAGCTCTAAAAAATGATGTAGGAGGTTTTGAGCATTGGTTCTCTCATGGCCAACCATATGCCTGAGTGTATATGAAAAGGAAAATGGTTAAAGGCATGAGTGGATGAGTGACTGGATGTACATGAGGTGGGTGCCTGTGTGGCATGATAACATGCATGTGTGAGGACCATGGGACACCATTTGTGTTTTCTCAACCCACAAGCTTCATTCTTTTTCAAAAAAAACTGTTAAAGGAAAATTTGATATTTTAGTAACTAGTGATCACGTGGTGTGTCCTTGTTTTTTTGAAATATTGGTTGTGAGGCATTTTGAGCTGAGAATCCTTTTTGAATGATTTGTGTACTGAGTTTGAATTCATATTTTTATGTTGGTGTGAAAGCATGTGGTTAGTTAATTCTTTTGAAAAGTGCTTCGGGAAGTCCTTAAAGTGGATCCCCCTGCATGTTTAGTGTTTCTTTGTGGTATGTCTTGACCGTTTGACCAATTTGGTTGGGTCCATGGTTTTCTTTCTCTACTAGTGTATGCCCCCCATAAAGCGTTAACATGTGATTGAAGTGCGTCCATAGTAAACTCGACGCTATTCGGCCCTCCAGTTGATTAGATGACTCTCTTCTTGAATTCTAGAAATGAACCCACCTCTCCTTTTTACAACTAGATGGATCCTCTCGCGGTAGGATGACAAATGCGAGGAGAGTTGATAGAAGTTTTGGTCTTTTGAGTTTTCTGAGTTGTTGGGTATGAAGTTTGACATTATTGTGTTTGAAGGTTCCCCTGGAAACAGTGAAATGAATTCCAGCAGGGAAGGGTGAAGGCAGTTCAGAATTATATGTGTTGACCGATGTCTTGAAAGGTTTTTAGTGCATCCATCATCTGTATCTATCATGTTTGGTGATGGCTGCATCATGAGTTCTCTTGAAGAGAAAAGATGTATTTCGTAGGATCCTTCAAGAATCCCTATTTTTATAGGAGTGTGTCCTCCACTTAGGGAGTTTTGTTTCATTCTATTTTAAGAGGAGTGTTTGTCCTATGTCTTTCCCCTCTTTAAGTTCCCTAGTTAAGGTGAAGAGGTGATGCATGTGCATCATCTAAACCCCTGTTTTGGTGGATGTTCCACAAGAGAGTGTTTGGATGTCAAGGTGTGTAGTGTCTGATGGTGTTGTCTCGGTTGCAGTATGGTTGTTTGTGACATTGAAAGGAGAAGCTCTATTCAAGAGTCTTCAATGCCTGACAGCGAGGCATGAGATGCTTCAAAAATTAGGGCTCCAGCCATAGGCCTCGAAGTGAAGCTGGTGCATAGTCAGAATCTCCGAAAGTGTATGGGACCCCCAACCTTATTTCTATTGTCGGTATTGAAGGTAAATGAGGTTTAAATTGTTTTCTTTGGTTATTCGATTCTGAACGAACCGTTTCGGTGCGTAAGGATTATGTGATTATGTGGAGGCATGGTCGTCTCATTGCATTCAAGTCTTGGGGGTTGCATCCGACTGGATACAATCCCATTAGTGGTCCTTATGGGGTATGCTGGGTAAATCAGTCTCAAAGTTGAATAGAGATCATCCAGGGATGTGGAGATGTTGGGTTGTCTTCAGCTGGGTTTTGATGCCCCACTAGTTGGGGTCATCCCTCCCCTCCCCTTGTGGTGGGGTGTTTGGTCACTATCAAGCAATTTTCAAGGTCTTGTACCTTCTGTCAACTCTAATGGTGAGGAGACCCATGATGGGTCTTGTATGAATGTCTTTGGAATGAATTGGTGTTATCCTTTTCCTTAATGGTGGGGAGTCCGCCTGTAGCTCCCCGTGTCGGTTTTCCAGTTTCATCTTGGCCGACAATAAGTTTCTAAAGTTGGGGATCCCCTACAGGTTTCTCCATGTTGACCTTTTGAATTCTCTTCCTAAATATGGCTAGGTGGTGAGTGATAAGAGTGTTCCTTGAACGTGGTTTGTCATGTTTATTTTTTCCCGTCAAACGACGTGGTTTTTGCTAATTGGTGCTTGAGGTGTTTCGGTTTGAGTAGTTGGTTTATGCGGGTACGAGAGTTTCTTTTCTTGATTAATCAACTGGAGATGTCCTAACTCTTGCAGGAGGGTGACACATAGTGGAATGTATTTTTATGGATTTCTTGAGGTCATCATTTAATTCACTTTCTCTAAGCACAATGTGTTTTCCTATTCTCTCTTGTTGTTTGTGGGGATCCTCTTTGGACCTTAAGGGGGTATTGTTTTCTACTTTGAGTCTCAACTTTAGTTGTGTATTTCTAGGGACGAAGAGATTTATGGTGGGGATAATTTTCACACCCACCATCTTTGAATTAATTGTTTTATTAATTTTCTTTGCGTCGGGCAGTCCGGGTTTAAGCCCAACATAAAATTTTGTGTTCTTATTTTTTTTAAAGGCATGTTTTTTTCGTGACAATGTTCAGCACATGGGAAGGGAACGGTCAAAACTACATGACTTCGCCTGGGTTACCACGCATGACCTCGTCTGGTTCACCAAACGACCTGCCCAATGTTCAAGGCAGATGGAAAATATGCGCCGAATAATAAAATGAAAATACAATGAAAATTTGAGACCACGCGACTCGGTAGAGGAATGATTTTGAAACCGCACGGCCTTGAAAGGTCCACTGGAAGACCTGATGAAGGCCAATTAATTAAATGGCATGAATTAATAATGAAGAAATAAATTTAAATGAGGCATAAAATATAAATAAAATAAAATAATAAGATTCGGATAAAAATTAAATTAATTGTTTTAATGGTAATAATATTATTATTATTTGACATTATTATTATCATTATTATTATTATTAATCCTATATTATTTTATTACTATTATTATTGTTATTTTTAATTTTATTATTATTATTCATTTCCATTTATTTTTAGTTATTTTCATTTCTTTTTTTTGGGCTAGGGTTGTGCTACCCCCCCCCCTTCCCGCCTCTTCCCATCGTGGCACACCCCCCTTACCACCTTATTTCTATCACACTACCCCATCTCACAACGGACCACCACCTTATTCCCCTACCTCCCTTCCGGCAAGGTACCTCCATCGTGCCCCTACTAATCAAAATCCCACCGGACCCCCTGATCCCCACGACTTTCTCCTTTCACACACTCAACCCTGAAGCTCCCAAATGACTTCCTCGCCTGTGCCATCCGTCAAACCAGCCGCCTCCTGGACATCCTCCTTCCTCTATCAGGTGAACCCTATTGTACCCCACACGGACCCCTGCCGGCGACCCCCCCCCCCCCCGGCCAGCTTCAGACTCGCCGTTGTCACCCTCGTCCAACATGTTTTGCCCGACTGCCTCACACTGCACAGAACCGTGTGCCTCCCTTTCTTCGGATGAACATCTAGTGACCCCCCCTTTTTTCAGCAATGTGGGGGCTCCAACATCCTCCTTCGAGCTCTATTCGGCCTCCAGAACCCTTACCGTAGGTGCGTCCCCCTTTGACCACTTGTTATTAAAATTTGGTGGTGATTCTATTAGTGTTTCGGCTTTCCGTTAGTTCATTTTTAACAATATTGACCCAATACATTGTTTTGAGGTTGTTTATAGATCCCTTACAGTAAAATCAATGTGCGACGAGAGTTTTTCATTTATTTGTGAGGTTCTTCCTACATTGAGGTAGGTGGTTCCATGTCTAATTATTATTTGATAAATTAATTTGAATGTTTTGTTGTTTTAGCATATCATTTAGTTGATTTGTTTTTTGTGAATTTGTTTTTCTTTGATGCTTGATATGCATCTGAAATGTTTAATAGAATGTCTATTTTATGTGTGTTCTTTCTGCTTAAAAACTCATATCTATTTAGTTGTTGGTGTTTTTTTATTGTGCAGTTAGGTTATTAATTTGTGCAGGTGGTGCGAACTATATTTTTGACATGGCTTCATGCACGTCTGGTTGTCAAAGAAGTTTTTGGTGTGGGTTTAGTCAGAAACAAAAAGTGATTTCTTTTAAATTATTTTGTATTCATTTATTTTTGGCTTATAAAATTATGTGTTTTGTGAAAAGGTATTTTACATATGGTTTATGGTCTTCCATAAAATTATTTGTTTGGTGTTGGTCACCCTTTAAAATTTTATTGGAGTGGGCGTGATGTTGGAATGCATTTGAATTTATAAATGGTTATTTTAGTGTGTGAAAAACCTTGTAACACTCTTTTACTACTGCTTTATATTTTTTTAGGTGGGGTATTAAATTATGAAAATGGTGTAAAACGTGTTTGAAAAACGTTTTAATGTGTGTCTTATTTTAAAATGGTGTTTAAGTGTGTAAGTGGTGGTTTTTTTAATGATAATAGTCCTTTTAAATTGTGCGAATGGTTTAACTAAGTACGTAACCTATGCAGATTGAGTTTTGAAAACAATTTTGGTGTGTGTATGGTTTTAAAAGAGGGTTTGAGTGTGTAAATGGTGATTCTGTGTGTATAAGTACAATGATTGGATTTTATGCATAAGTGTGACGTGTGACATGAACTTGGAACATTCTTGAGCATAATGAGGGAAGCCCAGGTAGCTAGGAGGGTGGAATAGACAAGTGGGCTAGTGTTCTAGACTTAACTCGACCATGTTTCAATGGCAGGACTGACGATTGTAACACTAACTAAACATATTATTTTCTGAGTGTCGTGGTCTCCTATGCCATGTTTTCCGAGGTTCATGGCCTTCTAAGACACATTTTCTGAGGGTTGTGGCCTTCTAAGACACATTTTTTGAGGGTTGTGGCCTTCTAATCCATGTTTCACCAAGACAGAGTGATCTAGGGGCCCAAGCTAGCTAACACCCATGAGGCCTCTCCCATTTTAGTGCTTATTGGTTACTTTACACTCATCATTGTGACACATTGGTTATTTTAAAAGGTAAGGGTGTTTGTGTTTTTTTAATTTAATTTAATTTATGTTATTCCATTTGAAACTGCTTTCTTTAATCCCATTTTCTTTAGAACTGTTCCGTCATATACTTCTTTTCTTCAATTAAAATTGAAAATGTATTTGTCATTTAATAATTTTGTGTGGAACCTTTTTATTAGGTGACTTCCTACTGGGCTTTTGGATCACACCCTACATACACCTTTAGGTGTACGTAGTTTCTGCTTCTTTTGTATTCCAGGTCAAAGCGTTGAACTCAGCAATGGTGGTTCGGGTTTTAGTTGGCCTTCTCAAGGAGAGTGGTGTTGTTGTGGACTCTCTTTTGCAGGGAGGTTTGAGTCAAAGTTTTAGTTTTTCTTGTTGTCATTTCCTTTTAGTTATTGGATCGAGTTGTAGACCATTAAATTTGATTTTAGTTTAAGGGTCTGTTTGGTAATCAGTTCATAGTTTTATTTTATTTAACTTGTCAGTGGTTATGTGTTTACTATTTCAGGTAAATCATTCCTATGTGTAGTGTTTTGATACCCGGACACTTATGCCAGCCAGTGGGGATCGGTAATTCCCTTCGGGCCATGTCGTGGACCAGGTTGGGGGTTGGGTCGGATGGCGACCCGGCCTTGTTCGTGACAGGGAATGTCACTAACTCCATCCAACCCATAGGATATCCATCATGACCTCACTCATGCAACCTTTTCTAACTCCCCATCCTTAAAAATTTTAGATTTAAGGGGACAATTGTCATCATCATTCTCTTCATCTACCAAATAGTTATTATTTTATTTTGTTTCCCAAGACTTATCCCCCATTTTTTTAGACATGTACCATTTGTGATGTAGTCATCCCATACCAGGTATTTATGATAATTGTGGATGAATTCACAGGATAACACCTACCACAAGTTTATTAATTCTTTTCTTAAATTCAATTACCCATTTCCATCAAAGCATGGTGAAATTATTTGGAAAAAATCAAATGTTGGGTTCCCCTTATTTTAGGGGCCCCTTGTTTTGTATTTATTTACTTTGTTAAATATTAATATTTCCAAATAAAATATGAGGGATATTAATAAAAAAATTAATGAATTCTAATTGTATGAAATAAGAGTATGAATATGGGGTGAAAGAGTTCATCAAGTTTGCATAAGATTGTGTATATGACCATTCTTATATTCTTCATCCATTTTTACATTGTTAATATTAAATAATAATTTGTCCATAGGGTTTGGAAGAGAACTTGATCTTTCACATAATAGATTAAAGTTATAAATGTTGGACTAAACATGTTAAAAATGTTAATGTAGATATTGGGTGGGATAACACTGCATTTTATGGATCATCTCTTATGATTATAATTGTGAAAAATCAAGAAGACTGTATCAAGGATGTTATTATAGGTTTGAATGATAATGAATATCATATTGAGGAAATGGAAATGATAGTTTAAGATGAAGTTTATGATTATCCAAAATAATTTGAGAGGTTAAAGAGTTTTTCAAAGGTGTCATTGTATGATGGTTGTACTAAATATACAAAATTTCTAGATGTACTGAAGTCGTATGATTTAAAAGCAAGAAACAGATGGAGTGAAGCTAGTTTTATAGAACTACCTTCTCTCTTGAATGATATTCTCCTATAATATAATGAGCTTCCTAGTCAAACATATATCATTAAATGAATTCTACGTTCAATGGGTATAATCTCTGAAAGTATACATGCCTTTCCAATTTGAATTTATACTATTTGAAAAGGACTTCAAATCACTTAAAGAATCTCCAATGTGCGGTGCTTCAAGATAAAAGAAAGATGAATCAGGTCCTACAAAAGTTGTATAGTACTTTCCAATCATTACAAGGTTAAGGCGCCTATATGGAAGTGAGGAGACCGCAAGGAAATTAGTGTGGCACACATGTATAAGAAATAAAAATGGGAAATTTCATCACCTTTAAGACTCTCCTCATTAGAAAATAATTGATCATGGGTATCCAGAATTTGGAAAGGAGACGAGAAACTTTCATCATGCTCTATCTACATATGGAGTGAACCCTCTTGGTTTTTAAAGATGTAATCACAATACGTGGCCAGTTTTTCTGGAAAATTATAACTTACCATTCTGGTTATTCCTAAAATGAATATATAATTATTATTATATCTATCATTATATTAGAACCAAAATAACTGGGTAATGATATTGATGGTATTTGACTCTATTTATTGAATATTTGAAATTATTTTGGGAATCAGGTGTTATGTTTTATGATTCTTATAGAAATGAAGATTTTACATTCATATCCATGTTGTACGGAATGAAAAATGAATATCCTACTTATGTAAATTTTTTAGGATATATCATTAAAGGAACTCAAGGGTATCTCATTTGTGAACAAGGTATACATTCAATTAGATTTAAACATTCATCGAATACTATTTTTCTAGTACATAACATATTTCTACCCTGATAACATAAGTATCAATCTTGGATGACACCATTTGATGGATGCTCATATGAACATACAACACCATATATATTAATAGTTGATCAAATTTTTGATAAAGTAAAATATAAGGACATAACTTTTGGTAAACCTTTTTGAAAAACCTTTTGAAAATCAGTTGGAAAATAGGTTCTATTTTTTTGAATTACTATACAATAATTTCATGTACGTCTAAAAATTTCTTGTTTTTATGCATGTTTAAAAAAATTAATGTGATATTTTCATTGGAATATTACTAAATAAACCCAGATAAAAAATGATGTAATTAAGGTTAGGTTGGACATGATTATAATGGGAATATGGGAAGACTCGGTGCCAACAAAGGGTGAAAAATGGACTTTCCTTCCTCCAATTTCTTACATGCTTACCAAGAAGTGGATATTCAAGTTTTTAAATTTTTCAAATGATGTAATGTATCTATAAGGGAATTCATCAAATACCAATCATATCATGTCAATGAATGATTTAATGTTAAAGGTTCTAGAATCACATGATTTTCATGTTTTGATGAAAGATCTAATTCCTATAGCTTTACATTTCATATTTTCCAAGAATGTCTATTATACGTTAAAAAATATCTATTTCATTTTCAAATAATTAAGAAGTAAAGTTATATACCCAATGAAATTTCTAACATTTGAAAAGGAAAGGTCCATTATATTATGTGAATTAGAAATGTTATTCCCACTAACATTTTTTTATATGATGGTTCACTTGATGGTTCTGTTAATGATAGAGATTCTACTATCTTTTCCTGCACATTATAGATGAATGTATCTCATTGAACAGTATATTAATATTTTGAAAGATTGTGTCAAAAATCAAATTTAGTTAGGGGGTTGTATTGTATAGCGATATATTTTTGAGGAAGCCATTGAATTATGTACCGACTACCAATCTAATGTGGAAAATATTGGTCTTCCAAAATATCATCACACTAGCTGGCTTGTCGATGAAGTAGTTTCTAGAATAGATGTTGTCACAATCTATATTATATATTGGTAAATGGGACACCTTAATATTTTTCATAAATTTTATATGTTTTCCCATATTTTGAAACCCACATATAAATTATTTGGAATCAAGGGATGAAATATGGATATCAAATACAGATAATAAAAAATTTATAGGATGGTTTTGAGAAATTTTTTTTAAGGAGTCTGATGAAATTTGGGCTTCAATTTCAGAATGACTTCGATGTCTAGACAGAGGTCCAAGTATGCATGTATTATCTTATAATGGTTATGTAATTGATGGTTACATGTTCTATAGAAATGATCATGATGTATGTTGTACCATGAAAAATAGTGGAGTTATGCTTGCGGTTGAAGTGATGAATGTATCTGGTACCAAGGAAAAAAATCCAATTTATACAAATATGCCATAATATTGCATCATTGAAAAAAATTGAGAGTTGGATTATACAACATTACAAGTACTGATTTCTCAATCAAAATGGGTTGATAACATGTGTGATGTTAAAATATATGAATTGGGATTATTGAAAGTGGATTTCAATAAGGAAGAGTACAAAGAAAAACCGTTTATAATGGCACTATAGACAGTACATTTATTTTATGTTTTAGATCCAGAAAACCAAATGTGGTCAATTATTCTGTTATTGACCAAAACCATTGAAGGTTCAGATGAAAAATCAATTGAGGATGAACCTTTCACTGGGACATCATAATCATTTAATAATGGTCCCAATGTAGATGTGGTCATGTATGATAGAGGATACAATAATGAAGGGATTTGGATACTCTATAAAGTGGTCAAATCCCTTCAACCATTTAAAAAATAGAGTTAAATAATAAGGTTATATTTTTTGTTATATACATCATGCTACCTCATGTTGTTATATATTCAATGTTGTATTTATGTAATATTAATTAAATATTAAACCAATTATGGACATGATGATGCTTCCAATCCTAAGGAACCACAAGTTTCTCAAAATGTTGTTGCACCCAATGAAAAGGAACAACAACCTTCTACAAAGGCCAATGCTACCAATCCATAGGAACAACATATTGATGATTTTTAAGCTTATGAAATGGTATACGGTGAACAATAGATGTCATAGAAAAAACTATAGTTCCAAAGTGTGATGGTGTTAGCAAAAATTATTAAGGCGATAAATAAAGGAATCAAATTCTAGGTTGGATGGAATGTACATAGCTAGGCTATCTACCCCAACAAGGCCATGTTTAGTAGTTTCATTGGGATCACCACTTGACAGTGCATGAAAATTGATATATATTGGTAGCGCAATGTTATTCCCACACTTAATACACTGATTTGGGACAATGTTTGGGTAACATTATGCAATAATTTCATTATTTTACTAAAATAAAATAATAATAAAACATTCATTTAATATTTATTATTCCCTGTAGAGTGTATTTGTATTAGATGAATCGTGAATAAAATTTGTATTGATGATTTAAGGAAAGTTTCATAGTGGATTTCACCCAATTCAAACAAATTTTTATCTTGAAGATGCTAAAGGAAAAAAATTAACTTGCACCCACTACAGATGTATGCACACTTAATAATTCAAGAAGCATGGAAAGGATTTACTGTCCATCATATGGAGACATCTTTTCATGTACATTGTGAATGGTAATACATTTTTTTGATAATACGTGTATTAATCACTTTGATTAAAAATTGTTAATTTATAAAATAGAAATTGGGTGTTAAAAATAAGTAATGGGTAGTAAAACCAACATACCCATACTTTAAAGAACGGATGGGGTGTGATTCACTTGAAAAAAATTGTTATGTATTTTTAATATACCATAATTCATTTATGTGACATGAAACAAAAACATAATTATGTTCCTCTGTTTATATACAGATTGATAAATCAAAATCCAAAGCCACTTCCATCCCATGCCATGTGCTATGGACAGTGGTACGTGTAAATATAGATGGGATACTAATATATGATAATCTAAAAATATTCTTAGAAGCATTTGAATGTATTATAATATATATATATATATATATATATATATTAAATCAATATTTCATAAATAGGACTAGTTATTTTCCTATATTTTTATCTGAATTAAAAACTGGAATCATTATCAGCTATACCAGATGAACAAATACTATCAGTAGACATGAATGGGGTAGAACAATATAGCCTTGTCAGAGGTGCGGGTTTTGGGGAGACACCCCAAACATATTTTGAGAAAAGAAAAGAACATGGGGGATAAATATAAAAAAAATAAAGAGATACAGACATGATTAGCTTCCCTTGAAGAAAAAGTTATTTGGCAGTATGAGTTGTTTGAAAATGTTATGGGGTGGAAAAAAAGAGAAGAAACAGCCCAAGAATAACCACTATGTGAAGATCCCAACCCCATCCCACCACCTTTGAGGTAACCCACTCCTCTCAAAGAGATGTCTTAAATGTGGCAATCAATATTCTCATAATTTTTTCTATGAAATGTGAATTTGGAAAACACTCTTACATTTACTATATTGATATTCTACTGGGTGAGAATGATTGCGATTTATATCTTACAACATCCACCCATCGCCTTGTTCTGATGCTGCTATGTTCATTATCCAAGAAGACACTATACACAATAGACAACTTCCAATAGGTCATGTGAAAGTGGGGATTAGTGTAGCTCATGATCTGAGTGTCGATCTCCCTATTCCACTTGATGATGAAGACATTCATACAGTTGAGAAATATATTGAAACACTCATAGCATGACCGTCAGATCTTGTAAAAAACACATTGACAAGGAGGTATTCATTTCCAAATTTTTTTTATCCAAAACCATAAAAAATTAATGAAAAAAGTTCTGAACTGATGAATGTTATTGCAGATAGAAAAAGGGATGGGGTGAAATGAATGGTCGAATCAAAATGCTCTAAGGAATCAACCGAACAACTAAAAATATCTCCACAAAGCACCTTTACCTCACCTGTTCAATATTTGTATTTACTAAAATAAAAGGTTCGTGCAGATACAAGGTTATAATGTTGTAGTAATTACATAGTTTATTTTAAAAAAATGTAAATAGAGGACATTACCAACTTCATTGCTCCTGAGAATGTAAATTAAATCCTCAAGTATTAATGAATATGATTCTCATTTGTATATGTATACATGATGTGTGTTTTAATTAATTTTTCCTAATAGGTGATTCAATATGTTAATTATGACTAAATATAAATTTATATTTTTTTAAGTTGTATATATGAATATCAACTAAAGGGATTACCCCATGAACATAAATATGGACTAATTAGTCTCCACATAACTTCTACAGACCAAACAAGAATGGAATAAAAAATTAATGAAATAATGAAAAAATGGGCACAATTATTTTAAATAAAACTTATGGATAATATACTGTTCTTAATAACAATGATGTAGTGGTAAAACTGTACAATTTAATCATATCAAATATATTTTCCCTCCTTTCATTTGTTTTTTTTTAGAAAACATTGGGTACTAATTTCAATCAAATTGGAGACTCCAAATAATTATTTCCTAGATTCACTGCATGGATACCCAACAAACCAACCACACATGATGAAGTTTTTTAGTTTTTAATATAATATATCCAATTTTTTATAACTAAACATCAAGTAATATATTTTATGTTATGTTTTAATGACAACTCATTCATGGTATGGAGGTGTTTCAATATCATCAAATTCATGGCATGAGGATTGTCTATGCACATAAAGAGCCTACTGACTTCTAAAAGTGGATAAGTATCATGGTATATATAATAATATTTTAATACCAAAATGCATATAAACAATTTCTTATTTTTCTCAATTTTTTTCAATATCAAAAAAAAGGAAACGATTATGGTTATTATGTGTGCATATTTATGAGAAATATCACATACCATAAAAAATTAGCAACCCAAAAGGGGTATTTTTTAGGATAACAACTATTTCATTTAAAATATTTATCAATCATTTTTATATTTTTTTTATAGTACTACCATGACTCTCGAAAGTCCCTGTGTTCACAAGATGAAATAGATTTGATTAAAAATAGATTAGAAACATACCTAGTGTCAAAATGTACATATATATCATGAATATATGGCTTCCTACTTCTTATTTGGTTGATTTTCTCATCATTCGATCTACTTTTTTATTTAATTTACTGATTATTTCTATATAATACTTATTTTTTCAATTTTACAAAGGTCATAGAGAAATGAAATTATCAACAAGGATGATTCACTCATATACTATAATCATTCAATTAATCCAATAAATGGTGTACCCGGTATGACTCAAATTATATGGTTTCAGTTTAATATATATATTTTATTAAATCATTATTATATATATATGTTTAATTTATTTCTTTGTAGTATTCCTAACATAAGAATTATTTTATTATACATGTGGATTTTTTTACTTGGGTTGGGGTAGTTTGTTCAAAGATTCTTGTGTTCATGAAATATTATACTTAGAGGGTACAACTAAGATAATGAAAATACTAAAATGGGTCAATAATGTATACAACCACCCTGAATAGAAGAATTCATAGTACATATTTAATTAATTTTCTCATCATTTTGTCTATTATTTTTAAGTTAATTTCCTTATCATTTTTCTATAATAATTATTTATATTTTATCGTAGATCTTTTCGGAAGTCATATTTTTCTTTAAACTATATATAACAGGTCAAAAAAGAAAGAACATATTCTTTTCTGGTGGAACAAGAAACCTCATGCTTCCTAAGATGTGAAGTGTTTAAGGAAGCATTATGACAACCCTGCTTTTATTACAAACTTAAACATGATTTTTTACATAAACTATTCACTTGATACAACATGGAAGATTGAGAGGTATAGTGTCTTTTGGGCTTAGAATCATTACATAACAACTTAAAACATTCTTTATTGAAAACTTCATTTACATGACCACTACATTCCTTCGTACTTAGCATTTCATGGGATAACCTGAGTACATGCATAAGAAAAGGGTGAGCTATAAAGCCCAGTAAGGGAATAAACACAGAATACATGAGGAGTACCATAAATGTTATACAATAGGCATATCAATAGATCACAAGAGAAACATGAACATAAAGGCATGATAAAGCACGATAATCGTAACATGGAAATGTGGCAACAACACTTAACATGGAATTAGCATGAGCCAAGGATCATTGCACATGGAGCATGAGTAAATTCTCATTGCTCATGAAGCAAGAGTAAACCCTCATTTCACTTGAATTAGCATGATTCAACACTCATTGCACATGATTTCTTATGATACTATACTTTACCCAATGCATTGGAGTTCTATAAGGGCGCACCCTTCTTAAACATTTCATTTCATGCATAACTGTGCCACATGGATCATAAAGCATGGATTCATAAAACATAATAATTTATTCCAAGATAAAGAAATGAGGAATTCATACATGAAACTTTATAAACAATAAGTAAATGTGCATAATGGTGAATACACTTGATGGAGAAATGGGCATGGTATTCACTACAAAATGGCATTGGCTTAGAAAATCGGTGCGATTTCGGAAGTGTAACGGCGTGACATAAAAATTTATCAAAACGATTGATGAGAGAGAAAGGGGTTTTGCATAATATTTACATGTAATGGAAATTAAGTAGTTCATACAGATACATGTCCCAAAAATTTTAATGAAATTTAGATTCGTGATACAAAAGTATTGCTTGAATGTAAATAAGGAGAGAGAAGTTCTTTTCGGAATTTCGGCATAGTAACGGGTGTACATGGGAGGAATTTATGGAGAGAGAAAGGGGTATCTCATCATTCAAACATAAATAGAACAGTATTAGGGAGGTTTGAAACCATACCCTAACATTCTTAATTGAAATTGAAAGGTCAAAACAACTTAAAGAAAATTGGACAAAAATGAGAAAGGAAGAAAAACCCCTTACTTGGAAGTGTGCTTCCAAATGCTAGAGAGAGGCTTGAGAGAGGCTTCTTGGGAGCTTGGGGCACATTAGGAGGTTTCTAGAGAGAGTAGGGCAGAGTTTGGACGAACTCCAAAGGCTTTGAGTGAGGAGTAAGTTGGAGCTTGGGTGGGTTTATATAGGAAAGGTGAGAGAATTCTTTATTATTTAGGTTTGGGACCCCTTATATTAAATTAATCCAAACCACAAACCATACCATGGTTTTTCCCATGGTTTTTGGAAAATAGAAGAGGAAAACAATATTTTATATGGAAAATTTATGAAATTCACCAAATAATGGGGTTGCTTATGTGGAGGTGAGTCGCACTCCCATGGAAAATAATTTAAAAAGAAAAGATGTTTAATAAGACTTGAGGGGTCCATTAATGCTTTGTAAAAGTAAGTCAAAAAATCACAAAATCACATTAATTAAATTAAGGAACATATATTGGAAGAACATAAATCTTATAGTATTTTATTACATCACTATTGGGTCATTATGATTTCATAAAATACATTATATATTTAAACAGTATTTAATTTTTACCAAAAAATTTGACTATCTCAGAAAATTATGAAAAATTCACCATTGGATAATTTCGGCATCCTGATTACAAAAATAACATTTATTTTATCTAAATAATTTTCTAAATATGTTAATTTTTACTTTTAAATTAAAAACCGACATTTATCGACAATTCACGGGTTTTGACAAAAATGGCTTTCAAACCTTAATAAAAATTACAATTGCATTAATAAGATTATAAGATTATTTATTTTTAATAAGAATTAATTTAATAATAATAATAATATTTTATTAAAATATTATTTAATTCAAAAATCCTTTAATTTAATAAAATATAATTCTTAATTAAATAATAACTAAAAACAATATTCGTACTTTAAAAACTATTTACAATGTATCAACAATGAAAAGAAAGTATATTCATTATTATATACAAAAATATTGTACATGAACATAGTACTAGAGATTTGTTACATAACCACTAAAAACAGCTGCATAAGTCCTAAGGGTAAGGTGTGCGATGGTGACAGACTCTTGGGGTGGCTTAGATAACATCGCTCGAGTGGTAATATCTATCAACTTCCACTTTTCATGTAGATGGTGTCGTTCGAGCTTTACATGATAATGCTCAGGTTGGGATTGGTCAAAAGTGAAGACTAAGGATGCCACCTCTTTTTTGAACTCCAACAAATGGGCTTCATATGGAGCAATTCTTCTAGATGAGTTCATCGCTTCTTTTTTCTGACTAAAATGGATTTGTTAATGCCCTATATTTATACTAATCATGTGATTACTATTCAACGGCTATAAGAGAAACGATCACAACTCTTAACATAAAACTAAAGAAGTTGAAATTTTATATAAAAGTTTTACATAAAGAGACATTTAACTAGATCAAGAGAAATTTACATTAATGAAACTTTGAGTCCTTACAATATTCCCCCCTTCAGAAATTTCACCCTCAAACTTTCTTTTTTCCATAATAAACAGATGTGGGTAACTCAGATTAATCATTTTCTCTGATTCCCAAGTCGCTTGTTCAAACTTGTGGTTTCACCACAACACCTTGATGAGGGGCATTGTCTTATTTCGTATAACTTTTTCTCTACGATCTAAGATCCTCACTGGTTACTCCTCATAAGAAAGATCATCATCCAACTGTACCACATCAGAAGAGAGTACATGTGAAGGGTTTCTTATGTTCTTACTTAAGAGGGATACATGAAAGACATCATGTTCTTTGGACATTGTAGGTGGATGTTCTAGTTGATAGGACACAGCCCCGACACGATCAAGAATCTCGAAGGGGCCGATGTACCTTGGACTTAACTTCCCTTTCTTTCCAAATCTCATGACCTTATTCCATGGAGATATGTGTAGAAAAAACAAGTCTCCAACTTTAAACTCAAGGTCTCATTGACGATTATCTGCATAACGCTTTTGTCGACTATGGGATGCCTTTATATGTTGCTGAATGGTTTTCACCTTCTCCACCATTTCCTCGACCATTTCTGGTCCAAGCAGCTTACGTTTGCTGACCTCGTCCCAACATGCTGGTGTTCTGCACCTTTTCCTATACAGGGCTTCATAAGGTGCCATTTGGATGCTTGAGTGGAACTGTTATTATTAGAGAACTCAACTAGAGAAAGATTTTGATCTCATCCTCCTTTAAAGTCCATTGAGCATGATCTCAACATGTCCTCAATTGTTTGGATAGTCCGCTCAGATTGGCCATCAGTTTGAGGATGATAGGCTGTATTGAAGTTCAGTTTAGTATTCAGAGCATGTTGAAGACTCTTCCAAAACTTAGAGTTGAATCTTAGATCTCGGTTAGACCTGATAGATAGTGGCACTCCATGCAGCCTTACCACTTCCCTGATATATATCTATGTCTGTTGATCCAATGATAAATCCTCATGAATAGCAATGAAGTGTGCAGTCTTTATAGGACGATCCACAACAACCCAGATTTGATTTTTGCCTTTGGATGTCCTTGGAAGTCTGGTGACAAAGTCCATGGTGATGTTCTCCCATTTCCATTCTAGTATGGGCAGTGGTTGCATCATCCCCTTAGACTTCTGCCTCTCTGCCTTCCCTTGTTGGCACGCTAGGCACTTTGATTTATATTTAGAAATCTCATTTTTCATTTTATCCCACAAAACGTTTTCTCAGAGATCTCGATACATCTTTGTGCTCCCTAGTTGAATAGAGAAATTTGAATGATGTGCATCATCCAAAAGTTCTTTTTTCCGATCTAGACATGATGGATCACATAGCCTTTTCCCAAATCACACAATTCCTTCTTTATTAACATTAATCTCCGAGTATTTTGCCTTTTATATAGCTTCCACTTTTTCTTGAATTCCCACATCATCCTTTTGAGCATCCTTTAACCATTCTAAAAGAGACAGTTGAGAAATCATTTGTGAAATGATTGATGATGTTCCTTTATTTATGATTCCCATATCCATCTTTATCAAGTCTAAGAATATTGGATCCTTCTCAATTCTGATCATTGATAGAATCGCTGGGTCCTTTCTACATAGGGCATCTGCCACCTTGTTCTCTTTCCCGGGGTGGTAATGTATTGAATAGTCATAATCCTTTATGAGCTCTATCTATATTATATGGAGCATATTAAGCTCTTTCTATGTGAATATATATTTAAGACTCTTGTGGTCGGTATATATCTCACATTTCTCCCCATAGTGATAATGCAGCCAGATTTTCAAGGAAACGATCACCGCCGCCAACTCCAGATCATGCGTTGGATAGTTTCGCTGATGGATTTTCAATTGCCTTGAGGCATAATATATCACTTTATCATTATACATCAGCACAAATCTTAATCCCTTCTTTGAAGCATCACTGAATACAACAAAAAGTTCCCTACTTGTGGGTAAAGTTAGCACGAGCGCAGTGATAAGCCTCCTTTTCAACTCCTTGATGGTTTCTTCACATTCATCACTCCAAGAAAACTTTACTCCCTTTAGAGTTAGCTTGGTAAGAGGGTTGGACAATCATGATAAATTTCTCACAAATCGTCGATAATATCCAGCTAACCCCAAGAATATACGGATATCTGTTACCGATGTTGGCCTCGACCATCCCTCAATTGCATATGTTTTGGAGGGATGCACAGATATCCCATTGCTTGTGATGATATGGCCCAAGAATGATACCTCCTTCAACCAGAACTCACACTTTCTATACTTTTCATAGAGCTTCTCCTTGTGCAAAGTCTCTAGTACAGTTCTTAAATGCTCCTCATGATCCTCCTTGGTTTTGGAGTATATTAGAATATCATCTATAAAGACTACCACAAATTTGTCTAGGTAATCTCTAAAGACTCTATTCATCAAGTCCATGAAGATTTCTGGAGCATTGGTGAGTCCGAAAGGCATTACTATGAATTCATTGTGCCCGTATCTTGTATGAAAAACAGTCCTGGGGACATCTTCCTTCTTCACCCTTACTTGATAATATCCCGACCAAAAATCTACCATGGAGAAGTATTGTGCTCCATGCAGCTGATCAAAAAGGTCATCGATCCATGGAAGAGAATACTTGTTCTTTATCGTGATTTTTTTAAGTTCACAATAATCGATGAAAATCCGCATTTACCCATCCTTCTTCTTGACGAAGAGGACTGGTGCACCCCATGGTGAAGCACTTGGGCGTATAAACCCTTTATCCAGATTCTCCTGTAGTTGTTTCTTCAGCTCTTCAAGCACCACGACAGCCATTCTACATGGATTCTTGGATGTTGGTAGCACCCCTGGTTTAAGTTTAATTGAGAATTCAACGTCTCTTTTAGGAGGAAGACCAGGCAGTTCCTCGGGAAACACTTCAGTGAATTCCCTCACAATAGGCATTTCTTCAAGGATGGTTTCTTCCTTGGACTCAATCATTTGAGCTAGATACGCGTGCTCATAGGGTAGTAATATCCATGGTTGAGATGATGGAGCTAAAGGAGATTCATCTTCCTCCTTGCACTAGTAAAGAATCAGGGGTCGATTCTCCATATGGAGTGTTATTTCCCTCTCCCGACAATTTATGTTGGCTCTATATTAGGAAAGCCAATCCATAACAAGAATTGCATCAAATTCCACCAGAGGGAGTATGACGAGGTTAGCCGGGAAATTAAATCCACATATTATAATAGGTGAGGACTTATATTCATGGGATGAAATGATTGCCCCATTTTCCGTACTCACTGACATCTTCACTTCCATGATTTGTGGTGGTGCTGGGATTGTTCTACTAAACTTCCGAGATATAAAAGAATGTGTAGAACCTGAATCAAAAAGTACATTCTCTATTCTTGAATAAATGACTAGAGTTCCTATCACCACTTCATTGTCGGGGTTCACTTCGACACAAGTGATGTAAAAAGCTCTTCCTTGTTGCCTTGGAGGTTGTTGGTTGCCTCTGAAAACCATTGGATTAGAGAACTTATTTGCAAGATTCCCCTGTTCTTTGTATTTGTAGCAATGAACAACGCATTGAGGTTCGAACGGAGAATTCCTCTCCTTTTCCATAGTCGTGGGTCTTTCTTTCCAACAGTTAATAGCCAGGTGCCCTTCTCTTCCACGCCTAAATCATTTCCTCGTCCCCTTGAGGCAATTTCCAGGGTGCTTCTTTCTGCACTTTTGGCAAGTAGGGTGTTGGATCTTATTAGCACCGTTGGATTTATCCAACGTACCGCTAACATTGAATTCATCCTTATGCTTCTTTTCCCCATGATACCCCAGTGATTCCCCGATCTCCATTTCGACCTTGAGGGAACATCGTACAATTTCCTTATAGCTTTCGAAGTCACGGATCGCTAATGCTTTCCGTAGGCTAGGCTTCAGCCCACCAAAGAAGCGGTCAACCTTGCATTCGGGGGTAACAAAAAATCGGTAAGCGTATCGTTCAAGAATTGTGAAGTTTTCCTCGTACGCTCCAATAGATTCTTCATCTTTTTTCTTGAGGGAAAGGAAGTCCCTTTCCATCTGAAGCTGGAGGGTACGTGGAAAATATTTATCAAAAAACATCTTCCAGAAATCCTTCCATTACAACGCCTCGATCTCCTCCTCAGGCTTCGTATTTTTTATCAGCGTCCACCATTGATCAGCTTCACCCTCTATAAGATAAGCCTCCAGGAGAAACTTCTCTTGTTCAGAACATTGAAGGATGTATAAGATCTTTTCAATGGAGTTGATCCTTTGTTCAGCGATCGTCGGATCGGATGATCCACTAAAAGTAGGAGGCCTTTGTCTCATGAAGCTCTCAATAGTGACTTGTTCTTTATTAGGGGGGTTGAACATTCCTCTTAACCCATGTTTCTATTCAAATCTGGAGTTAGCTGAGAGAGAAGCGTGACAAAGTTCACAATTCCCGCTCCCATTGGATTGGGCATCTCATTAGTATGGCCATCACATGGATCTTCACATCGGTTGTTAGCCCGAGTCCTTCTATTACCAGCCATTGGCTAGAATAAAAGGAAATTTTGGGGGTAACACATAAACGGTAATCCGAAGACAAAAGTTGATGACTTATAAATAAAATTTTATTTCCTTAACTCATGAGTCTATAGGCTTCAATCTAGGCTTTTCATGATCTACTTTCTAACATATATTCTTAGGGGCATTTTTTTTAATTTCATTAGTAAGGGTTCATACTAAGCTTGTGAATTTATGAAAACACATCCCACTGGAGTGTCGTAACCAAGAGTGCAGCAAGGCCTGTTTTCATGCACCAGTTCCCATTCGAGTCTAGTTCAAAGCGGTGTTTTCAGGTTTTACCCCTAGGATACATCTGTGCCAGATCTACCTCAACCTAATCGTATCCAGACTGAGATGTATTTTCTTGATAAACCACTTAAGCAGTACTTAACAAAACTTTGGGATGTTTTTATTATACTTAGTCTTGTCTCTAAGGCTTTACTAGGGTTTTCCAATCCTAATCCCAAAAATAACTAATCCTATCCTCTAATACCAACTATGACAACCCTGCTTTTATTACAAACTTAAACATGATTTATTACATAAACTATTCACTTGATACAACATAGAATATCTAGAGGTCTAGTGTCTTTGGGGATTAGGATCATTACATAACAACTTAAAACATGAAATACAACATCTTTATTGAAAACTTCCTTTACATGACCACTACATTCCTTCGTACTTAGAATTGCATGGGATAACCTGAGGACATGCATAAGAAAAGGGTGAGCTATAAAGCCCAGTAAGGGAATAAACACGGAATAAATGAGGAGTACAATACATGTTAGACAATAGTAATATCAATAGATCACAAGAAAAACATGAACATAAAGGCATGATAAAGCATGATAATCATAACATGGAAATGTGGCAACAACACTTAACATGGAATTAGCATGAGCCAAGGCTCATTGCATATGGAGCATGATTAAATTCTCATTGCACATGAAGCATGAGTAAACACTAATTGCACTTTAATTATCAAGATTCAACACTCATTTAACATGAAGTATCATGATACTATACTTTACCCAATGCATTGGAGCGCTATAAGGGAGCACCCTTCTTAAACATTTCATTTCATGCCTAAGTGTGCCACATGGATCATAAAACATGGATTCATAAAACATAATAATTTATTCCATGATAAAGGAATGTGGAATTAATACATGAAACTTTATAAAAAATAAGTAAATGTTCATAAATTTGAATACACTTTATGGAGATATGGGCATGGTATTCACTACACAGTGGCATTGGCTTAGAAAATCGGTACGATTTCGGCAGCGTAACGTCCTGACATAAGAATTCATAAAAACGATTGATGAGAGAGAAAGGGGTTCCTTTTCATATTTACATGTAATGGAAAGTAATTATTTCATATAGATACATGTCCAAACAATTTTAATGGAATTTAGATTCATGATACAAAAGTATTGCTTTAATGTAAATGAGGAGAGAGAAGTTCCTTTCGGAATTTCAGCATAGTAACGGGTGTACATGGGAGGAATTTAATGAGAGAGAAAGGGGTCTCACATCATTCAAACATAAATAGGGAAGTATGAGGGAGGTGTGAAACAATACCCCAACATTCATAATTGAAATTTAAAGGGCAAAACAACTTAAAGAAAATTGGACAAAAATGAGAAAGCAAGAAAAAATCCTTACTTGGAAGTGTGCTTCCAAAGTCTAGAGAGAGGCTTGAGAGAGGCTTCATGGGAGCTTGGGGCACCTTGAGAGGATTATAGAGAGAGTAGGGCAGATTTTGGAAGAACTAAAAAGGCTTTTAGTAAGGAGGAAGTGGGATCTTTGGTGGGTTTATATAGGAAAGGTGTGGGAATTCTTTATTTTTTAGGTTTGGGACCCCTTATATTACATTAATCCAAACCAAAAATCATACCATGGTTTTGGCCCATGGTTTTTGGAAAAGGGAAGAGTAAGAAAATATTTTATATGTCCAAGGTCTGAACTTCTTAAAATAATGGGGTTTCTTATGTGGAGGTGAGTCACACTCCCATGGAAAATAATTTAAAAAGACAAGATATTTAATAAGTCTTGAGGGGTCCATTAATGCTTTGTAAAAGTAAGTCAAACAAACCCAAAATCACATTATTTAAATTAAAGAACATATATTGTCCGAACATAAATCTTATATTATTTTATTACATCATTATTGGGTCATTATGATGTCATAAAACACATTATATATTTAAACGGTATTTAATTTTTACCCAAAAAATTGACTATCTTAGAAAATTATGAAAAATTCATGATTGGATAATTTAGATGTCCTGATCCCAGAAATAACATTTATTTTATCTAAATAATTTTCTAAATATGTTAATTTTTACTTTTAAAATAAAAACCGTCATTTATCGAAAAGTCACGGGTTTTGACAAAAATAACTTTCAAACCTTAATAAAAATTACAATTGCATTCATAAGATTATAAGATTATTTATTTTTAATAAAAAATAATTTAATAATAATATTATTATTTTGTTAAAATATTATTTAATTCAAAAATACCTTAATTTAATAAAATAGAATTCTTAATTAAATAATAACTAAAAACACTATTTGTACTTTAAAAACTATTTACAATGTATCAATAATGACATGAAAGTATATTCATTTTGATATAAAAAAATAATGTACATGAACATAGTACTAGATATTTTTTACATAACCCCTTAAAACAGCCGCATAAGATCTAAGGGTAAGGTGTGCGATGGTGACAGACTCTTGGGGTGGCTCAGATAACATCGTTCGAGTGATAATCTCTATCAACTTCCAATTTTCCAGTAGACGGTCCCGTTCGAGCTTGACATGATGAAGCTCAGCTTGGGCTTGGTCAAGAGCGAAGCCCAACGACGCTACCTCTTTTCCGAGCTCTGAAAAATGGGCTTCGTATGGAGCAATTCTACTGAATGACGCCATCACTTCTTTTTTCTGAGTAAAATGGATTTGTTAAAGCCCAATATTTATACTAATCATTTGATCACTGTTCAACGTCTATAAAAGTAATGGTCACAACTCTTAACATAAAACAGAAGAAGTTGACATTTTATATAAACGTTTTACATAAAGAGACATTTGACTAGATCAAGAGGAATTCCACTAATGAAACTTTGGGTTGTTACAAGCATGGTGTTTCCTCTTCCATTGGAACGAAATATGTTCTCTATTTTTTGGATTTTTTTAGATAGTTGAAAAAAAACACATCACATACTCAATCAGCTGAACCTCAATCGGATACAAAGTGAGCTCGGTATGACTTGGACTACATGTTTTTAATTTATAATTTACATTTTTGTTAAAAACACACATCACCATCTCAAAACTGGGAAAACACATTAATATTTTTTTGATACTTTAGGAAACAATCCATAAGTCATTCTTGATGTGTAATTTGTTAGGTTTGGTGTCCTAAGAACCCGTTGTTTTGTACTTTGATTACATGAATGTACACTTATTATATATTGTATATTGTTATGCATTACTATAATATAATAATGTCTTGGAATATTTGTTGCATTGATATGGTCATGGAAGATCTTGCTATTATGAGAACCTTGAAATGCTATAACAATATTATTAAATAAAGTTCTACGGTTGGATGACATACTATACTATGACACATAGTATACAGATCATTATGTGTGATTACTCGTAAGAATACGATACTCTCTCTCATGGAGTTCACACTTAGTAATCTCCAAGATGGGAGATTATGAGAACAGACCCACCAGAAGTAATTCCACATGTCCTGGTGTCATCTAACATTGCTATCTACAAGCGTGTGTAATGGTCCTTAGATTGTAATATTACCATTAACTCATTTCATGACTCACACACTTAGATTTGCTGGTGACAACCATCACGAAGACAGTCGGCGGTAAGTAGGGTACGTTGGGTGTGTCATGAATGACATGTTGTTAATGGATAAGTCGAGGAAGGATTTTTCCCTCCCTTATTTGTGGAAGTATATATCTCGTTCCCTTTGATTTAAATAGAACTGTCACCCAAATTCCATGGCCATGGTGTAATGAAGAGTTTATTTCTGGAAGTCAAAGAGTGAAAGATCAAGCACATAGGTTTATGACACTGCCATGAAACCTGCTTGATAAGATATTGAGACAAAGGAATTAAATTACACAGTAAGTGTTCTTATAATATGACACATCAATTTGGCATCAACTTCTTTCTATTGGGTGCCTTGACCCATTGCAAAATAGTAATCTTGGACATTAGGCAAGACCGCCTAATGCCAATGAGAAAGAGTCCTAGAGGGTCACACACTAAGTGTATCCAAGTATCTCAAGTAGAATATAGATTATTCCCTTACTAGGTTTAATAATTATTCAAGGAATCCTAAATCGTTTTAATGATGGAGGAAGAATAAAATGAAAACAAGTTCATGCCATGTATTAATTATTACACTTCATGTAGTTTTAATTTTGGAAAGGAAATTAAAAACAAGTACACGTCATGTATTAATGATTACATGCTATATAGTTTTATGAAAAAGAAGTATATGCCATGTATTAATGATTACACACCGTGTAGTTTTACCAGTTAGGATTTTGAGGAAATAATATCGTTTTATTAAATTATATTTAGTATAATCTACGTGGGCGCATGTCAAGAAATTAATGATTCGACATGGGGGTTTTCAATATGTGTTAAGGAAATAAATAAAATGTTTAACACTTTTATTTATTGTTATAACTCTATAACTTCAAACCCAATTATAAATATTCTCATATCCCCAACACTTTTCCCAATCATTGTGCACAACAATTTTGGAGAATTCTATCAAGGTCAAAAGAATTCCTTCCTCCAAGAATGCTCTCAAGACCGAGAGAGAGATCCTCCTCCATTGGATCAAGTCGATCTAAGGTGGAAAACTCAAGTAGAGGTTTCTCCACACTAGCACCCAGATGTAGGATCTAAATAATGATGTAGATGCTCAATATACAAGAGGGGGGTGAATTGTACACTTTAAAAAATTTCCTTAAACAAGAAAATATCTAAGTTTAACAAAGATAAACTAAGAAAATTCACAACACCTCTATCACCAATTGGAAATTGGAACAAGGTATGAAGTTACAAACTTTTAGTTCTATTCACTTTCTTGAATCTAGAAATTGATTCTGAAAATAGGTTCCAAAAATATGGATCCAGAAATTTAAACTTAATCAAAGTTTACAATATGAGATTCTTCTTTAAAGTGTATAGAATCTAAACTAATCAGATTACAAGTGTAAGGAAATAAAAGAATGCTATACTTTCCTTACAATATGAAATGCAGCGGAAAACAAGTAATAAAACTACTAGTTATAAGATATAAGTATTTTAACCCAAAGAGAAGGGTATCCAACAACCTTGGATAAAGGTCCCTTGATTTATACTTTCAAGCAATTTTGTCTTACCTACACCAAGGTAAGCCCTCAATACGAAGATTGGGGTCTCTATCTTGCTATCCCCGTAAGCCCTCAACTTCAAGGTAGTTCGAACCTCTGTCTTCCTCAACAAGAAATCCCTCGAACTTCAAGGTAGTCGGCACCTCTGTCTTCCTATCCTCGGAAGCCCTCGAATGCAATCACCAAAATTCAGAGTCGCACTAAGTAATTATGAACGAGCGGTTCAGTACGCACAAAGCATGAAAATATTCTCTCTCTAGAAATCACCTTAATAGCATGTGGTCTCTAGAGTAATCATCTTGTTTCAGTGTCGAGCTCTTTCAAATGAGCTCCTATTTATAGGCTTGGTTGGAACGGTCGGCTCCCTCCTCTAACGGTCATATTTTCCTTAAATTTTGGAGGGACCTGTACACGTGTCACTCAACCAATGGTTAGTTAGAAACAGAATGGACGACATCATTTTATAAAAAAACATGTATAATTGAATGCACAACATTGTTTTGTAATGAAATAAGTGTAAGCATAAGAAAAAAAACAATTCGGAATGTAAGCAAATAATAATTCGGAGTCTAACCAAAAAGGAATTAAGATTCTATAATAAAAAGGATATTCGTATTTTATTTTATAAGAATTAGGAACCTGAATTCTGTGGAAGTCCTGAGTCTGAATTTCTAAAGAAATTTGGAGTCTGGTTTCCCCAAAGTTCAGAATCTGAACTTACAGAGTTCAAAGTCGAACTAGTAAAAGTTCAGAGTCAAACTTCATAAGAGTTCAGAGTCTAACTCATGAAAGTTCGGAGTCTAACTTCATAAGAGTTCTTAGTCGAACTCATGAAAGTTCAGAGTTGAACTTCATAAGAGTTCGGAGTCGAACTCATGAAAGTTCGGAGTCGAACTCCTGAAAGTTCGTATCCAGAATTCAAAGTGGAACTTCATTATAGTTCACATCTAGAATCAGGATCCTAAAAATAGAATGTTCCAATTCTTGACATTATATGATTCCTGGGTTTTGGGTATGAATCTTATTTTTGTACTTAAATAAAAATATTGATATGTATAAGAAAAACTACGTTAGGGTAAATTTCCTTAAGGAAGAAAAATTTTCCTTATAGATGTAAAATATAGATTTGCTTAAGTATATGGTGTTTGTGATTTTCAAAACAATAAGGAATGGAAAAGTCATAAGGAAAATCTTATTTACTCAAAAATATCCCCCTTTTTGGAAAGCAAAAATATCCTTATGAAAAAGAATATAAGGACTTTGAAAATTTTCATTAAACTTTGAAAATAAAACTTATCTCCCTTTTTTCGTGGATGATAGTGAATACAACTATCTCCCCCTTAGGCATTGAAACTCTAAGGATTGTATTCTGAATTTTCAGAGTGGAGTTTTCATTATCATGGGAATGAAAAACTTCATAGTGAGAAACTCCGCCTTACTTTAAGGATATTACTCTTAGAAATTTTTCCTCTTCATTTTAAATTTTTCCTTCTCCTCTTTATAGTGGTTCTTTTTTACTTCTCCCCCTTAGGAGTAGTTCTTTTTCCTTCTCCCCCTTTGTGATTTTCAAAAAGAATTGAAGGGAATGGAAAAGAAAATATGGTACCTGAAACATTATTATATAACAAGATACAACCAACCAAATTTTCATTAGAGTTGAGAAATTTTTTACAAATAAAGACAAATACAATAAAAGATCAGAGTGAGTTTATTTGTCTTCCTTTTCTTTTGGGATCAGTTTCTTCAACAAGGTTTCATGCTTCTTCAAATACCTTTGGTCTTCCTTATCTTTTCTCTCCAAGGCTTTTATCCTTTATTTTTGAGCTTTCAAAGCTTCAGCCTAGGCCTTCATGTCTTCTTCCTGCATCTTTACTTACTCATCTTGCTTTGCCAGTCTTTTCTCAAGCTCAATCTGGAGATTTCTATCACTTATAAAATATTGAGAAAGCGAGTTAGTCTTATCACTTAGTTCCTTCACTTGTTGACTCCGAGAACTTTTCTCAATGATCAGCTCATCCTGAAGATTCTTAATCTTGTTATCCTTGGTTTCAAAAGCATTTTTCACCTCATTCTGAAAATTATCATAATCAGCCATGTCTTCTTTAACTTTCTTAGACCACAGAGTTATTTTCTGCAAGACTTCCTGTGCACATCATAATTGATAAGAAAACTTTTATGGTCAGCCTCAATATTTATACACTTATCCATGACCATGGATAAGGAATCTGATTTCTGATTCATACTCTGTTGCAACATCTGGCATCTGGAATCTATAGTTGGAAAAATCGGAATCGTGTCGACCAGCTTCTTCAGAGATTCAACCAAATAATCAGGACCATGAGCTAATAAATCCAAATCAGATAATTTGCTTGGATATTGTTCTTCTTCAATTGGCACCAGTTTCCTTTTAGAAGAACCACTAACCTCCTTCTTCCTGAAAATCTCTTTTGTTGGAGTATTCATCAGGACTTCATTCCCTTTATCAGATTTCGGAATTGGTTCCTGATTAGGATATTCTTCCTCAGATTCAAAAACTTGAATAATATGATCTTCATCTTGTTTTTCCTTTTCTACTCCTTCCTCTTGAAAATCCTTCTCATATGATTCTTCCTCATCATACAAAACATTTTATTCTTCTTGTTGTTGCTTATCATCATCCTTACTATCTTTCTCAACTCCCTTTCCAGGAGTAACTAACATTGAGGATTCTACCTTATCTTTATAATCCACTACTTTCCTGATCAAGGCATCTAAATCTTCACTTCCCTCTTCTTCTTATTCTTCTTCTTCAACCTCTTCCTCTACTTCTTCTCCATATATTTTTTCTTTCTCAACAACTACTTCTTCACCCTTAGATTTTTCTAGAGTGAAGTATTTTTTACCAGGAGTCTCTGGTAATGGTTCAGTAAGGAAGGTTCCCGTAAATAGAATCTGCTCATAAGCTATTTCAGTATCACTTAACAGAGATTTCACCAACTCAGCTTCAGACAACTTCTTTTTCAACTTCTTCTCTTTTTCCTATTTTTCTAACACATCTGCAGCTTTCTCTTTTAAGGCCTTAGCCTCTACAGGGTCCAATCCAAACTATGGATCCCCTTATTTCCTATTCTCTTTTTCTTCCCTCCACTTCGCAGAAACTTCATCAGAATAAGATTTTTGTTTCTTTGGTTTGGAGGGAGCAGACTGAGTTTCCCTAGACTTGGGATTTTCTTCATCAGCAACCACTTCCTTAATCTTTCTCTTCTTCCTTGCCTTTTTGGATGGTTCTGAAGTCTGTGTATCTTTCTGAGCTGCCTCAGCCTCTTCCACAGAAAAAGGATATAATTCTCTGGATTCAGTAGAAAAACCCATCTTCATCCTCTTCAAGGTATCATCACTAACTAGCATAAGCTTACCATTCCGGACTTTTGATTTGCATGAAACCTTGAAGGATTCTAAACACCGAACTATCAGCTTAGATAGTAAGGCAGGGAACATGATTATCTAAGCTCTTATGTTTCCTTCCTTGATGTTCTTGATCGTAATCATAACATGCCTCATCAAATTTATCTTTCTTAGATTTACCAAGAAATCTAATGAATAGATATCACATTTCTTCAGATTATCCTTGTCACCCCTTCTTGGTATGAGAAAGCCTTAGGCCCACAACTGTATAATTCTATTATTCGGAGTGAGATGAGAAATCTTAGCTGTTGTAGCATCCTTAAGTCCAAGACATTTCAATGCCTTCACCTTGTTGAAACTTCTTTGCTCATCTGGAAGCTTATGTGAGCAAAAATCAGCTTCCCCTTCATAGGATAAACCAACCAAGCTCACGGCCTTGGTGTAAGATAACTTGTAAGTCTTCCCATAAGACTTGAATGAAACCCACTCTCTGCCATCTTACTTTTGGAAGGAAACAGACTCATAGAACTCAAACAACAAATCAGTATAAACTAGATCCTATTTATCTGACTTTTCTAAGCAAACATCCTCACATACATTCAATATAATATTCTTTGATATAAGGGAATCAAACTTATAGAAATCCGGATGCACTAACCTTTCCCTGAAAACTAACCACTTTGAGATTGGTTTTGAGGTAGATATATCTTGGGATGTTGCTTCAATAGACATTAGGAACTGAGAGATTTGAAAGATTAGGAACGGATTTGCAAAGATCGGAATGGTCCTTAAGAAGAGATGCAGGGCTTCGAGACGCGAGAGCTTGAAAACCCGATGTGGGACGACTTTGAGGGTCCCCTTTATATAGGCGATGGATATGACCTTTGGTCTTCCAAAAACCATCTAACGGTTGAAAAATATTTTTATCTGATCTGACGGTTGAGAACATTCCTGCAAGGAAAACATGACTCCGATCTTTTGAGGTTTTTATGAAAAACATTCGGATTTAAGGAAAACTAGAATCCGAATAATTTTAAAACTCATAGGAAAATACCAGCAAGCAAAATATGATTACGAAAATTTATGTAAGGAAATCATACCTTTCGGATTGGGTAGAAAGATTGTTCATAATTGGTAATATTATTCTTTAAAAAAAACTCATTATGAAAAATCCTCATTACGAAAGTTCATTAAGAAAATTCTCATTATGGAAAATTCATTACGAGAATCTCATTACGAAAGTTCTAGTTCGAAAATATCATTACGAAAATTCCAGTATGAAAAATTCATTACGAAAGTTCCAGTATGAAAAATTCATTATGAAAGTTCCAATATGAACAATTCATTACAAAAATTTTAGTTCCGAAAATTCCATTCTGAAATTTTACATTTCGAAACTTCCATTCCGAGAATTTCCATTCCGGGAATTTCCAAAAACTTGTTACGAAAAAATTTAGTTACAAAAGTTTGAAAAGAAAACTGTCAATGAAAATTTTGGTTAAACTATCATGTAAATGTACTCCCCCTATGAAAATGAGTTTATTACTGTAAGGATAATTGTTCAACAAGAAGTTAATGAAGAATGATTACCTTACGATTATCATTCCTAACTTCTGTTTAATGTATTAAAATCTATCGGAGGGTAATGATTTTATGAAAATATTAGCAAGTTGATCTTGCGTTCTGATAAACTGAAGAATGATATCTCCTTTAAATGTGTGATCCCTAAGAAAGTGATGCCTAATATCTATGTGCTTTTCACGAGAGTGATGTGCAGGGTTTTTACTAGGGGCAATGGCACTTGTGTTATCACACAAAATTTGAGTCTTAGTAAAACTCAAGCCATAATCTGTGAGTGTGTGTTGCATCTACAATACTTGAGCACAACAACTTCCAGCTGCTACATATTCAGCTTTAGCAGTGGAGAGTGCTACTGAGTGTTGCTTCTTGCACTACTACAACCTGCCCCTTTATCAGCTCTAAAAACCAGCATTAACAGTGCTAGAAAAGCGTTGTTAATTTCGGCATAGATAAAGGGGGGGTCCCCTATATCAGCGCTTCTCGTAGCGCTGATAAAGGGGTCCTTTATCAGCGCGTCGTGGAGCGCTGATAAAGGTCACCTATATCAGCGCTTCTCGGAGCGCTGATAAAGGGTCCCTTTATCAGTGCTTCTCGGAGCGTTGATAAAGGGTCCCTTTATCAGCGCTCCTCTAGCGCTGTTAAAGGTGTCCTTTATCAGCGCTAAAAGAGAACTGATAAAGGCCCCAGCGCCTGCACCTAAAAAATAGTACCTTCACATCTGCACACCAGAATACCTGCACAAAGTAGCACATGCACACCTGCACACCATAGCAGCCACACCCAATATTTTGACTGACAACGGTATATACATTTACTTAACATCATGAATACAAAAAAACGCATTGCTATATAAATTTCAAACATTGTTTTACATTTACAATTATTCAACAACAGTTATAAACATTCATGTTTCATCCTTTGATATCTGTGATCCGCTCTCGACGGTATTTGTTGCCGAACAAAGCATCCGAACTCAAGGAAAAAAATTCACCTATATAAGAAAACAAATATTATGTTAGTAATGCAATAATGAAAGAAATTAAAACAGTAATATGAAATAATACATTAATATGGAAATGTAAAACTAAAATATTAAATTTTAAACTCAAAAGTTTTCATTTTCATAACAATGAAAGGGAATAATGTAAAATCAATATGTTTTTGATTGATTTATCTCATTTAATAAATACTGATTCTTTATCTAATGAAAAGCTTTACCGGTCACACCGTGCGTCGGATTGAGGTGAGGTCGATTTGTACACGTCACAAATGACTCGTGGATCATTTTCAAAAAGTATCAAAACAATACTAACACGTTTTCTCGGTTTGGCGTATGTCATTGGTGTTGTTTTCCAAAGTTTATCTCAATTTGAAACTGATATCAGACACTTTTAGCCATACCGGTCACAAAGTGCGTCGGATTGAGGTGAGTTCGATTCGTACACGTCAAAAATGACTCGTGGATCGTTGTCCTAAAGTATCAAAACAATCCTAACGTGGTTGCTCGGTTTGGCGTATGTCATTGGTGTTGTTTTCCAAAGTTTATGTCATTTTCAAACTAATATCAGACAATTTTAGCCATAACGGTCACACCGTGCGTTGGATTGAGGTGTGGTCGATTTGAACACGTCACAAATGACTCATGGATCGTTGTCATAAAGTATTAAAACAATTTTAAGGCGTTTGCTCGGTTTGTCGTGTGTCATTGGTGTTGTTTTCCAAAGTTTATGTCATTTTCAAACTGATATCAGACAATTTTTTCCATACCGGTCACACTGTGTGTCGGATTGAGGTGTGGTCGATTCGTACACGTCACAAATGACTCGTGGATCGTTGTCCTAAAGTATCAAAACAATCCGTAGGCGTTTTCTCAGTTTTTCGTGTGTCATTGGTGTTTTTTTCCAAAGTTTATGTCATTTTCAAACTGATATCAGACAATTTTATCCATACCGGTCACACCGTCCGTCGGATTGAGGTGCGGTCGATTCGTACACGTCTTAAATGACTCATGGATCGTTGTCCTAAAGTATCAAAATAATCCGAATGCGTTTTCTCGGTTTGGCGTATGTCATTGGTGTTGTTTTCCAAAGTTTATGTCATTTTCAAACTGATATCAGACAATTTTAGCAATACCAGTCACACCGTGCGTCGGTTTGAGGTGCAGTCGATTCGTACACGTCACAAATGACTCGTGGATCGTTTTCCTAAAGTATCAAAACAATCCGAAGGCGTTTTCTCAGTTTTTCGTGTGTCATTGGTGTTGTTTTCCAAAGTTTATGTCATTTTCAAACTGATATCAGACAATTTTATCCATACCGGTCACACCGTTCGTCGGATTGAGGTGTGGTCGATTCATACACATCACAAATGACTCTTGGATCGTTGTACTAAAGTATCAAAACAATCTGAACGTGTTTGCTCGATTTGTCGTGTGTCATTGGTGTTGTTTTCCAAAGTTTATATCATTTTCAAACTGATATCAGACAATTTTAGCCATACCGGTCACACCATGTGTTGGATTGAGGTGCGGTCAATTCGTACACGTCACAAATGACTCGTGGATCATTTTACTAAAGTATCAATACAATCCGAACGCGTTTGCTCGGTCTGGAGTATGTCATTTGTGTTGTTTTCCAAAGTTTATCTCAATTTGAAACTGATATCAGACACTTTTAGCCATACTGGTCACACTGTGCGTCGGATTGAGGTGCAGTCGATTCGTACACGTCACAAATGACTCGTGGATCGTTTTCCTAAATTATCAAAACAATACGAACGTGTTTGCTCGGTTTGGCGTATGTCATTGGTGTTGTTTTCCAAAGTTTATCTCAATTTGAAACTGATATCAGACACTTTTAGCCATACCGGTCACACCGTGCGTCGGATTGAGGTGCGATCAATTCGTACATGTCACAAATGACTCGTGTATCGTTTTCCTAAAGTATCAAAATAATCTGAATGTGTTTGCTCTGTTTGGCGTATGTCATTGGTGTTGTTTTCCAAAGATTATGTCATTTTCAAATTGATATCAGACAATTTTATCCATATCGGTCACACCGTGCATCGGATTGAGGTGAGGTCGATTCTTACACATCAAAAATGACTCGTGGATCGTTTTCCCAATGTATCAAAACAATCAGAATGCGTTTTCTCGGTTTTCCGTGTGTCATTGGTGTTCTTTTCCAAAGTTTATGTCATTTTCAAACAGATATCAGACAATTTTAGCCATACCGGTCACACCGTGCGTCGGATTGAGGTGAGGTCAATTCGTACATGTCACAAATGACTCGTGGATCGTTTTCCTAAAGTATCAAAACAATCCGAAGGCGTTTGTTCAGTTTGTCGTGTGTCATTGGTGTTGTTTTCCAAAGTTTTTGTCATTTTCAAACTGATATCAGACAATTTTAGCCATACGGGTCACACCATGCGTCGGATTGAGGTTCGGTCGATTCTTACACGTCCAAAATGACTCGTGGATCGTTTTCCTAAAGTATCAAAACAATACAAAGGTGTTTGCTTGGTTTTTTGTGTGTCATTGGGGTTGTTTTCCAAAGTTTATGTCATTTTCAAACTAATTAGAAGGAATTCACTAATCTAAGGATATGAAACAAAATAAAGGGAGATCATAGATGCTCAATAAGTGTAAAGGGAGATATCAATGACCATATAAAGATAACATAAGTATTAGGAATTCACCTTCATTGTCCTATTTGTTTACATTCTTCGATCAGGTACGCTGCCCATTCGTTTCTAAAGACATTTATATCATCTTCTGAATAGGAGTTTTTGCGACAGTCATAGTAGTACTGAAAAAATATAAATACACAAAGGATTAATAATTATTTTAAATAAAGTAGTAATTATTTTCAAAAATACCTCTTCAGGGATGCTAGTTTGTTCATGAAATATGATCTCTTTCATAAATTTACAAACATAATAACTGCAGTCCTTGTCATTTGTTTGTTTCGGAAACTAAAAAAACATCGAGAAAAATAAGTAATTTGTTTTGATATGTATTTGGATAGAGAAATATAATTATATATACCCAGATACTTCTCCATTTGTAGATCTTTTGGGCATTGTCGTCCTTATGCCCTGGATTCATTCTAGCCTTTAGACGATATTCATACATCGCCCTATCATAACAAAATCCTCATTAAAAGATAATATAAATTATATAACTAGATATTTAGTTCTAAAATGTTGGATCTAGTGTATTACAAATTGACAATCGCCATCATGTGTGGTCGGTTAGTTGGATATCCATGCAGTGAATCCGGAAAATAAATCTTTGGAGTATCCAAATTGACTGCAATGAGCATCCAATGTTCCCTAAAAACACAAAAAGAAATAAGTACTGATAGAAATGAAAATATAATTGATATGATTAAAATGTAGAGTTTTACCCTTGCATTGTTGGTATTAAAAAGAGCATGTCAGTCGTAATTCTTCTTTGAAACGTTCTGAACAGATTTGACATCAATTCAGCCTGAAAATTAGAATATATTTCTGTTCGTTGTGTAGAAATGGTGTGAGGACTAACGAGTCCAAATTTGTATTCATGGGAAAATCCCTTCAATTGTTTTTCATATATACGCCTGTGAAAAATATGATATGTATTTATCCATAATTATCAAAGTATATCAGCTTCTGTAAAATCAAATCATGAAAACATACCTCATGTATACATTTATAACTGAGGCGCATAGCCAGTCGTATGTGATGATCTCAGAAATAGCGTCTGCACTAACGAAATCTATTGTTTCCTCTCCGTACATATCTTTTTCACAAACAATTGTATGACTCTTTCCGTCTTTCATTTTTGTATCCACATGAGCTTGCAATGATATTAAATGTGGATATAGAACGGGCGGGGTGAACGCGCTCTCAGTAGATCGTTTTGATCGGTTGGTTGATCCAATCTTGGAGCCGCTCTTTCTTTTTAGCTTCTCCATTTTATCCTTCTATAATAACATTCATCGGTTCAGCCATTTTCTAATTTAATGTTAATGGTTCTTCTTGAAAAATGAACTGGAAATGAATACCTCCTGCTCGACGTGTTTTTTTTCAAAATTCGACGGCCATGCAACAAATGTTCAAATAGCTTTTTCCACCGTATGAATGTCGTCATCATCATTTGGCACGGTTATCTCGGCACTCGGCTCATGAGCTACGTTAATCGACACTTTGACATGACTGGTTGGAAGTGGTCTAGAGTGTAGCATGTCATTATGCATATTGAACACCATAGCTCTCGCTACAAGACGATGGGTGGGAGTTGACAGATATAAATCATAGTCATTTTCACCCTGCAGAATATCATTAAATGAAAGGTATCAGTGTCTATGTGATTAACATCTCAAAAAAACGAATATTATAACATTTATTACCTCGGTTAAGTCAGGTCTTTGAGGGGAATGGCTTGCCTTAAAGCTGGTGAGGGGTGGATCTTCTCGCGGGGGTTGTTCTTGAGTTGTTTGTTCTCTTTGCCTTTCCTCCATCAAACTCTTTAGCATCTCTCCCTGAGTTTGGATTAGTTCTTCAAGGGTATCTACTCTATCTCTCATTACATGCAATTCTTTAGTTTGTTCATCCTCTTGTTTTTTTTTCTTATAATATGTATTGGGTGACACCCCAAAACCCACACCTCTGACGCGGCCATACTGTCCTGGCTGTTTCAAGGCCGTTGAAATTATGTCTGCATCTGGTGTGGGTGTTGTTGATTCCTGTGACTATGTCAAATAGAAAATATGAAAAAATAAGTAAGCATCGTTATGTAATAGTGATTTAAAGCAAAACAAGTTTATATTATGTCATACTTATACATGTTTCCCACACTTTTTGTGTGTTTTCATCTATCAGTTTCCCCTCTTTATTAACACGAGCCTCCTTCCATAGCACATGGTGTGGAATGGAAGTGACTTGAGATTTTGCTTCATCAATCTGTATATAAACAGAGAAACATGGTTACAGTGTTGTTTTATGTCACATAAAATTATTACAGTACTTTTAAAATACATATCAATTGTTTTTCAATTGAAGCATACCCCAACCTTGTTGTACGGTAGGGGTACGCTGGTTTTTCTGCCCGTTCTTTATTTTCAGCACTCAGTTGTGGTTTCATAAATAAAAACCTATCAATCAATGTGATGAATACAAGAAACGTTACACAACGTGTAACCAAACACAATTTACCTGAAAATTCTTTTCCGCACGACGGTTGCAAAACGCATCCCACGTTCCTTGGGATATCAAGTGTGCATAAAGAGGAGGCGAGTGCGGCTTGATTTTCCCTTTGGCATCTTTCAGATGATTTTTCGTTAAAATGGTGTGAAAGCCTCTATGAATCCTTCTTTCCAGTCTGAAAACATATTCTTTGTGCGAAACATCTACTATAAATGCACTCTGCAAGAGATGATGAAGGGTTAGTCAATATTTCAATATTTTATTTTATTTTAATAAATTAAATAGATGATATCGTAGTGTTACCATAATCTCTTCCCACATTAATGTTTTCAACCCGCTGACAACATGGTGCCACGACTCTACATCAATCGGCACGCGTTGTCGAGTGATGATTCCAATGTAGCTACTAAACATGGCTTTGTTGGGGTTTACATGCTGGCCTAGCTTATTCCATCCCACCTCATATTTGATGACTTTTGATTTTTCCTTAAGGATTTTTTCTAAAACTATCAAACTACGGCGCACCTATTTTTTCTGTGTCACTGGGGTTTCATCGCCTACCATTTCCTCAGTTTCTGCATCATCATTATGTTTCTCCGAAGCGCTAGCTTTGGCACTGACACCAGCTGCAACAGGTTGAGAGACCTGTTGTACGTCAGCAGTGGGACCAGCTGAAACAGGTTGAGAGACCTGTTGTCTCTCAGCAGTGGGACCAGATGCAACAGGTTGAGAGACCTATTGTACGTCAGCAGTGGGACTAGCTGCAACAGGTTGAGAGACCTGTTGTCTCTCAGCAGTGGGACCAGCTGCAACAGGTTGGGAGACGTGTTGTGTCTCGGGATTGGGTGCATCAGCAGGTGAAGAATTCATTATCTGCAGAACTGGTTTAAAATTTATTTTAGATCACATAAAAGCAGCAGCGAACAGATAATAACATAATGTAACACAATCTATATTACAATAAAAATCAATAACCTGATTATTGAACTCCATTTTTTTTAAAGGCTGAAGGGATTTGACCCCTCTATCAACTATCCATATCCCTTCATTGTGGTCTCCCCTGACATACAAAACGTCGTCTACATTGGGACCACTGCGAAATGATTGCAAAATCCCAATGAAAGGGTCATCTTCCGTTGAATTTTCATCTGACCCTTCAGCTATTTTGGTCGATAACAGAATAATTGACCAGTTTCGGTTTGCGGGATCAGGAACATAAAATACTTGCACTGCCTGTGATGCCATTATAAATGGTTCGTCTTTCTCCCCTTCCTTACTGAAATCAACTTTCACAAATCCCAAATCATCAATTTTAACAGCACTCCTGTTATCAACCCACTTGCATTGAAATATCGGAACATGAAATTCCGTATAATCCAACTCCCATATTTGTTTGATGATGCCAAAGTATGACATATTCGCATAAATTGGATTTCTGTCCTTAGCACCGGAAACATGCATCGCTTCAGCCACAAGTGTAACCCCACTATTCTGCATGGTACTGTCTTCATCATGTTCATTAGTATAAAATGTATAACCATTAACTACATAAGCATTGTAAGATAATGCATACACAGTTGGTCCTCCGGCTAGCCATCGAAGTCGTTCCAAAATAGACTTTGGATTTTCATCTGACTTCTTAAAAATATGATCTCAAAACCATCCTATAAACTGTTGATTATGTGTATCTGATATCCATTTTCAGCCATTAATGGATTCAATTGCATAAGAATTTCTTTGTGGATTTCAACATATGGGTCAACGTCCAAACTGTTATGCAAAACATAAAGGTGGGCCTGCTCCTGATCTGTAATATTGATTGTGACAACCTTTCTTCCAGAAATTCCTTCACCCTCTAGCCGCCCAGTGTGGCGAGATTTTGGTAAGACAATGCTTTCCACACCAGACAAGTATTCGGTACAGAATTCAACGGCTTCCTCAACAATATATCGCTCTGCAATACAACCCTCTGGCCGACTTCGATTTTTGAAATACCCTTTCAAAATCTTTATATACCGTTCAATGGGGTACATCCATCTATAATGTACAGGACCACATAGTCAAATCTCTCTCACCAAGTGGACCATCAAATGAACCATCATGTCAAAAAATGAAGGCGGGAAGAATATTTCTAATTCACATAATATGACGGCAATTTCTTTTTCCATAGCTGGCAATTTCACCGGGTCTATAACTTTACTGCATATAGATTTGAAGAAGAAACACAGTTTCGTTAATGTATGGCGGACATTCTTGGGAAAAATGCAACGTAAAGCAATTGGAATGAGATTTTGCATCAAAACATGACAGTCATGTGATTTCAGACCTTTTAACTTCAAGTCTCTCATTGACACAAGGTTACTGATATTTGATTAATGCCCCTCTGGAACCTTTACGTCATTCAAGAAGTTGCAAAACCGATATCCCTCTTGCCTGGAAAGAGTGTAAGCAGCAGGAGGAAGAAATGTTCGTTTTTCACCCTTTACTGGTGCCAACTCTTCTCGTATTCTCATCTCAACCATGTCCAACCTAGCCTTAATTCCATCTTTTTTTTCAGACGTATTTAGCAACGTGCCGATAACACTGTCAAATACATTTTTTTCTACATGCATAACATCAATAAAATGTCTTACATATAGACAATTCCTGTATTGTAATTTAAAAAAAATTGATCTCTTTTTCCAACCGATTTTCGTAAGGTTTTTCGAAGCCGGTGTACCAAAAGTAGTGTCCAAATTTTTAACTTTCTCAAACAATTGATCGCCTGTTAGTGGAGACGGTGTTGTACGTTCTTATGAAATTCCATCGAATGATGTCTTCCAAGAACGGTACTTATGTCGTCGCGGTAGAAATCTGCGATGTCCTAGAAACACGGTTTTCGATGAATGTTTCAACCTAATTGATTGTGTACCTTCTTCGCAAACGGGACAGCCTTGAGTTCCTTTAATGCTATATCCTAACAAATTTCCATAAGCTGGGAAGTCATTTATAGTCCCATACAACATGACTCTCAATGTGAAATCTTCCTTTCTGTAAGCATCATACAATGTAACACCTAAATCCCACAATAATTTCAAATCTTAGATCAATGGAGATAAATAAACATCAATATCATTACCCGGTTGTTTTGGTCCTGATATAAGCATAGATAACATGATGTATTTTCGTTTCATGCATAACCACGGAGGTAAGTTATAATTTATCAACATAACCGGCCATGTACTATGACTGTTGCTTTAAAAACCAAAAGGATTCACTCCATCTGTAGATAACACAAGACAAAGGTTTCTCGACTCGTTTCCAAGTTCAGGATACTCATGATCGATTATCTTCCACTGAGGAGAGTCTGTCGGGTGACGTAGTATCCCATCTTTAATTCTTGTATCTGCATGCCATGTTAATTGTTCTGCATTCTCCTCACTTCCATATAGGCGTCTAAACCTTGGAATGATTGGAATGTACCATACAACTTTAGTAGGAATGGATTCATCTTTCTTGTATCAAGAAGCACCACACTTTGGGCATTCTTTAAGTGATTTGTGGTCCTTGAAAAACAGTATACAGTCATTCGGGAAGGCGTGTATTCTTTCAGAGATCATACCCATAGATCGTAGAATTCGTTTGGCATCATAGGTTCGGCTCGGGAGCTCATTGTCTTCTGGGAGCATGTCATTCAATAGGGCAAGTAGTTTCATAAAACTATCTTCACTCCACCGATTATCTGATTTCAAATTATACAGCTTTAGTACGGCTGAAAATGCTGTATATTTAGTGCAACCATCATACAATGGCGTCTTTTCACAACTTTTAACTTCTCAAACAATTTTGGGCAATCACGAAGTTCATATTCGAAGGTCCTTGTCATTTTCTCAATACAATCTTCATCATCATTCACATCTGTAATCACATCCTCCATACGGTCATATTCATTGTTCATGTTTTTAATCATATCAGATGATCCATAAAACGCAGTGTCACCCTAGTCACTACCTACATTCGTTGTTTCCCCGTGTTTATTCCAACATTTATAACTTTGATCTATTCCGTGACAGATCATGTGTTCTTCCAACTCATCTGGACTAATTTGTTTTGAATAACCACAGCGTAAACACGGACAAAGGATTTGAGAAGAGTCACATGCATGATCTTTCGCAAACTTGATAAATTATTTCACGGCTTCTTCATACTCTTCTGTGAACCGATTGGCATTCATCCATTCTTTATTTATATTCATCCTATTTAAAATCCATAGGATAAGTATATAGGTTAAAGGAGAAGGAATATGAGTATAATTTAGATAAAAAACAAGATACTTCAAGGAAATAAAGGAATAAATAAATACCAAAATAAAAAATATATTGGGAACCACTACAATCCCCAAGCCTCACATCATCTAGATCTCTAAAACCCATCAAAGTTACTCTAACTCGATCTGGAAACACTGGGACCCAATTCTACCTGACCTTCAATACATGAGGATTTCTTGGGTACTCAGTGGGGAACCACCAATGTGGTTTCATAAATTCTAATTTTTAGTTATATGTGCATGTTTCATGCTCTGAATAAATAAATAATATCTAATAAATAAATAAATCATCATTGATCCTCAGGTTCGTATCCTCGATCATCCATACCAACTTTGGCTAGTGCCAAAGTGTATTTGAGAACATTGTGATGACTATACCAACCATAACAATAATCATGAGGTCTTTCACCCTAGTATACATTGATAATTACCCTAGATATAAACTCTCCCTGGTGAATATGATAATAACCTGGAAAACCTCCATCCCATTATCACAACTTGAGTAGTATCCATACTAGTATAAAATTGTTCCCAACAACTTAACCCCAGTAGTGCAGGACACTCAACCAAACAGGCCAAATACACAATAAGGACTGAAATCTCTCACCTATCCAATTTTCATAAAAAATATGATCACTACTCAAAATCAATGGCATCCCTATTAGTAGTATCATAGACCTCACTACTATGTAATTTTTTCCATTTCAATAAAATACCACCTCAAGGTCATTTTTTTAATAAAAGTGGTGACATGAATTGGTCACCTAATTCATGCCCCAAAGGACTCAATTAAAAAAAAGAGTATAAGTACAAACACAAGGTGAAAAGAACTTATACCAATAGGGATTGAGAGAAGTATAAACCAAAAACACCAAGGAAAATCTGGAAAAATATCTAGAAGCAATGAATGATCCAAACAACCTATTATCAACTATTCCATGATCTCCAAAAGGGGGTTTACTATCAATGGGGACAACACTAATCCATCTATCTCGAAGGGAATCCAATGCCTTCATAAATTTTCTTCTCTATCAACTTGAGTTATGTTATTCATGCTGTTATACAGTTGTTATTTTAAAATGAAGGGCTGAAATGAAACCTGAGAAATACCTTAATACATTAAAACCAATGTTTAGAAAGGAAAACCATTAAAGGTTTGGATCAATAAGCTGTTAAGAATGAAGACCATCATTGTAACGTCACCATCCAACAGAAGCTAATGATGTAGTGAAACACTCATCGCATGAGAGCATCATATTATTTATCAGTGTCTTACATGGTATAGCCTCATAATATTTAGATGGTAATATTCCATACTATAAATAGTCTCAAGAGATGTCTCATGTCCCATTTCAATATATAGGTTTGTTCTGGGTCAGTCTACACATCCAGCCTATCAACAACCTTACAAAGTTATACCCACCCAAGTAGTCACATCCCCAAGGGGGATGTTCACACACTTTAGGTTCAACTCAATAAGTCCAAGGGCTCTGATGTATCACTAGTTACATGTGTGGCCTATGGGAACAAATACATAAAAGTCAAAGAATGTATTCCAAGAGGTCTCTGGGTTCCCCCTAACAAGGTCCTCTAAGTCACACTCACTCTAATAACACCCATTAAGGAATTTATAATTCCATAAAGAAATTACCAGGACCACATACCTATTTTATATGTTTCTACTATTTTAATTCCAAGTTGAAAACTTTTCCTAGGGTCGCTAAGCCTCGTCCAATGTCTACCCCCAGATCAACTCATCAATATAGCTCCTTCCTCTCCCTAAAAAACCAAAATTATTAAATTATAACACTTCTAATTAATTATCCAAATCAATTTAAACTAGTTATATTCACTAGAAACTCATCTTGTGGACTTGTCATGTTAGAACCAAGACCAAAAATCCATATAAGATCTGAAGTGGGATCTTAGTGTCGTCTTAGGAAAAATACCCAACCATCAGAACCAAATCCATAGACAACATTATATAATTTGATCCAATATCCATGAAAACTACAAAAGGAAACACAAATCCTTCATTATGATTGGTGACTTGCAGATACCATCATGATGCCTCTTATACATGAGGTAGGAAAACACCCCCATCAAATCAATATGATACCACCGTGCTCCAGTTGAATCACCCATAAAACCTAATCTAGATAAATAAAAAATCAATAGAAACTAAATATAAAGAATAAAATGGTAAGGAAGATGGTGAAATCACTTAGAATTGTTGAATAAATCCACTAAAAAACTCCCCATGGAAAGGGGAATCAAAGAGGAATAAGGGGGTGGGTCGATTGGGCATTGTATAAGAGGGAGGATGAGAAATGGGGGCTTCCCTATTGGAATTTCAGAGGGAAAAAGATGAAAATATAATTTTAATGTTCTACACAATTTTCCAAACCATATATTAATAATGTGGTGGCACTGTATAAGAAAACCCCTTCAAATATTTGGTCAACATAGTTTACCAAACTATGCATTAATTATGTAAATTGGAACTACCTCAGTCTACAAAATTTCACATGTTTTGTATGAAATCATGAAAAAATGGTATGTTAATCCCTAACTAAAATCCACCTCACATGGTTTCCTCTAAGATATCCCATGGTTAACCTTCATTAACCATGAAAGTCAACTATGTGATTTAGAAAGATGACTGAAAACCTCCTCATGCTCAAGGTTCTACATTGTTTCTCAAAAAATATGAACACAAAACCATGTTTCATTTGAAAAATCTCCAAAAAACATCATATAAAACTAAAATAAATCTTGTGAGACTCACCTGATTACTTGAAGCACCTCTAAAACCGCGGTGGAGGAGGAGGCAGCGGAGTAGGAAGAGGAGGAGGAGGAGGAGGCACCGGTGGAGGAGGAGGATGAGGAAGCGGACTAGGAGGAGGAGGAGGAAGCGCCAGTGGAGGAGTAGGAGGACGAGGCTGCGATGGAGGAGGAGGAGGAGGAGGACGAGAAGAGGAGGAGGAGGAGGCGGCGGCTGGAGGAGGAGGAGAAGGAGGAGGAGGCGGCCGGAGGAGGAGGCGGCGGCCGGAGGAGGAGGAGAAGGAGGAGGCGGCGGCCGGAGGAGGAGGCAGTGGCCGGAGGAGGAGGAGTAGGAGGAGGAGGCGGCCACGGCGGAGGAGGAGGAGGAAGCGGCAGCGGTGCAGAGGAGGGCTTCCGCGAGAGCTCGACCAGGTGTAGGGAGGAGGAAGAGGACCCGCGGGTTTTTAACAAATCTGTGTGAGCCTTTATCAGCGCTAGTAAAAAGCGCTGATAAATGATGTATTTATCAGCGCTAAAATGAAAAGCGCTGATAAATACAACCTTTATCAGTGATTTTGTTAGTGCTGATAAAGGTCTGACCCTTTATCAGCGCTTTTCCATTAGCGCTGATAAAGGCAGGCGCATGCCTTGCCCAGTTTTGTGGTAGTGTTGCATGACCAAGAAACTAATGAATCTCCTAAGAAATTACAAGTTCTAGATGTACTCTTTCTATCCATTCTACAACCACCAAAGTCATCATCTGAAAAGATTTTTAAAACAAAATCATTTCTAGAAGTATTAGATAATCCTAGATCCATGGTTCCCTTTAAGTAGCGAAAAATTATTTTCACTGCCTTTAAATGAGACTTCTTAGGATTTTATTGATATCTTGCACATAAGAATACTAAAAACATTAAGTCTGGTCGATAATCTGTCAAGTATAGTCAGATTCCTATCATACCTCTAAAAGATGTTTGATCTAATGGTTTCCCAGCTTCATCAAGATCTAAAGAGTTTGAGGTACCGATGGGAGTACTTATACTCTTAGTGTTGTCAGATCCATAATTTTTAAGAATATCTTTAATATACTTATGTTGATATATATAGGTTCCTTCTGGTCTTTGAGAAATTTGAAAACCAAGGAAAAACGTTAACTCTCCCATCATACTCATTTCAAACTCAAATTTCATTAGACTTTCAAATGATCCAGTTAGAGTTTGCTGAGTTGAACAAAATATAATTTCATCAACATAAATTTGAACAATCAAAACATTTTTCTTATCTTTCATTATAAAAAGGATTAGATCTGCATTTCCCTTAACATAGTTATTTTGAAGCATAAATCCTATAAGTCTATCATACCATGATCGTGGGGCTTGTTTAAGGCCATACAAAGCTTTGGTAGGTCTAAAAACATGATCAGGATGTTTTGTGTCTTCAAAACCAGGAGGTTGTTCAACAAAAACTTCCTCTTGAACATAACCATTCAGGAAAGCACATTTCACATCCATTTGAAAAAGTTTAAAATTGATGAATTTTGCAAAGGCAAGTAAGATACGAATAGATTCAGGTCTAGCTACTAGAGCATAGGTTTCTTCATAGTCTATTCCCTCTTGCTGATTATATCCTTTAGCAACTAGTCTAGCTTTGTTTCTTACAATGACTCCATTTTTATCACACTTGTTTCTGAAGACCCACTTTACTCCAATAACAGAAGTTTCCTTAGGTCTTTCAACCAAGGTCCAGACTTTATTCCTTTCGAATTCATTTAGTTCATCTTGCATGGATTTAATCAAATCATCATCACCTAAAGCATCATCAATGATTTTTGGTTCTAATTGGGAAAGAAATGCTAGATGTTATACTTCATTTCTCAATGAACTTATGGTCCTTACATGTTGATTTACATCACTAATGATACTATCACTAGGATGATTCTTAAGAAATGCCTGACTTGGGTTTTGTAAAACCTGTTCATCAACATTGGGTATAAAGTCTTCTGGGGTAAATGTTTCAGAAGTATCTTCTTGAACATTTTCTTTATCAGAAGGATATTCTAAAAAAGGTTGATAACTAGTTTTTGAAAACACATCTGAGGATGTAGTTTGGGATGGTTAAAAAACAAAGGGATCAGATTCATCAAATTTTACATGCAATGTTTCCTCAACAGTACAAGTGTTTTTATTGAAAATTCTATAAGCCTTGGAAGTTGTGGAGTAGCCTAAGAAAATTCCTTCATCATATTTTGGTGTGAATTTATGTATATTATCTTTAGTATTCAAGATGAATACCTTGCAACCAAAAACCTTGAAGTAGGAAAGTCTAGGTTTTCTACCATTCCATAACACATAGAGAGTTTTATTAAGAAAAGTTCTAATCAAAACTTTATTTATAGTATAACAAGAAGTACTTACAGCTTCAGCCCAAAAATGTCTGGATATAGAATATTCACTCAACATGGTTCGAGTTATCTCTTAAATAATTCGATTTCTTCTTTCAACTACACCATTTTTTGAGGAGTTCTAGGTGCTTAAAAGTTGTGAGTAATACCTTTTCTACTACAAAAATTTTCAAAATAAGAATTTTGAAATTCTCCTCCACGATCACTATGAATAGTTTTCAGTGGAAGGTTTTTTTCATTTTTAACTTAGGCTCTAAAACTTTTTAAATAACAAAAATCTTCAGAATTCTTTGATAGAAAATAGACCCATGTAAATCTAGTGTAATCATCAACTAGAAAAAACACATAGTATTTTCCTCCAATTCTTCCAGTTTGTGTTGGACCAAAAATATCCATGTGCACCAACTATAATGCATCAGTTTTTGAGACTTCATCGATTGATTTAAAACTATATTTATGTTGCTTTCCATATTGACAAGGATTACAAACTTTAGAAGAATAAAATCTATGCTCTGGTAGATCCTTAACTAGTTTCTTCTTAGATATTTTACATAAGTTCGTAAGGTTATAGTGACCTAGTCTTCTATACCATAACAAATAATTATCATCCATTGCACTTAGGCAAGGTAAATCTTGGATCCTAAGGTCTCCTAAGTTCAATGTGTAAACATTCTCTTTCCTATTGGTAAAGAGAATAAACTCTTCCTTGGAATTGTGTACTGAGCACTTATCATTCCTAAAATTCACAAGGTAACCTTCATCACAAAATTGAATTATGCTAATGAGGTTGTGCTTAAGACCCTTAACAAACAAACATTTGAAATTAATGTTTTTCCATGAAGAACAATATTACATATACCAACAATTTCTCCCTAAGCATTATCTCCGAAAGTTACTTTTCCTCATTTCATCTTGATAATCTTTTCAAAATAGCTTTTTTTACCAGTCATGTGTCGGGAGCATCCACTATCCATGTACCAAGTATTATTTTTGGTACTTCCTTTATCTTCCTGAAAATAAGAAAAGACTTATACTTTCGAAATCCAAACTTGTTTGGATCTGAGATTTTCAGATAACAATATTTTAGGAACCCACATCTTCTTAGAGAAATAAGCGTTATGAAAACCAAGAGATTGGGTTTTTTTTAAAGACCAATTCTTTACCCAGTGACCACCACATTGACACTTGGTACAAAATTGGGCACTTTGAGGAACAAAATAATTGTTACTAAAAGTTGGTTTTGCATGGGTATAACCAAATCCCGATTTTTTTCTTAAAGGTTGTATTTGTGAATACATCTTATCAAATTTTTCTTTACCATGAGTAAAGTTTGGCAAACACTTCTTTAAGGAAAAAATTTCAGACTTGAGTTTTATAACCAGGTTTTTATCTTCAAAATCATTAGGTTTGGAAATAGAGATAGGCTCAAAAACACTTTTCTTCGAAATTATTTTTTCAAGATCTTTAGAAATTGTATTCTTCTCAGAATTTACTTCCTCAATATTTTTTGAAATACTTATAAAATCAGCATTTTTTCTATCAAGATCTCTAGAAAGATCTAATATTTCTTTCGTAAGTATAGTATTCCTAGAGTTTTCCTTGTCATGTTTTTTATTGAGTTTAGAATTATCAATCTCAATAAGTTCAGCAAACCTAGAAACTTCTTCATAGGTAGGTAAAGTATTTTCTTCATCTGAAGAGGATTCTTCATCTGAAGAATTATAATACTTACTATTATTAGAATTTAAGGAAACATTGGTCAATGATTCATCATTTCTTACCTTATCCATGAAATAATGATTGTTAATTGGTAGTCTAGCTATAAGACCAGGATTATTTTGTTCTGATGATTCATAATCAGAATATTCATCTAAAGAGTCACCACCACTTGCACTCCAGGTGTCATTAGCTTTCATAACTTTCTTAGATTTGGATTTATAATACTTCTTTCTGTTCCTTTCAAAATGCCTCTCTTTCCTTTCTTTATTTTTGAGAAAAGGGAAATCTGGTCTAATATGTACAGCCCTCTTTCATTCATAACAAGTAACTTCTCTATCTTTCCTATCTTTCCTTTCCTTTTTCTTATACTTGTATTGGAAATTTCTCTGACCAGCTATCTTGTTCATCCTTCGAGAAATATTTTCTCACTCATTCTTTGAGATTTCACTGTCACTAGATCTTGATTGTATAACATCCTTCTTAGACTTGGATCTAGTTACTCTCTCAGGAGTCTTAGCTTTCAAATGATTTGATGTTATTGTAAAATCAACAGTACCATTTCCATTTTTCTTTTTGATGTTGTCGTCATCTCTCTACATTCTTGTTTCATGTTGAAGAAGAGTTCCAAATAGATCATATAAGGAAATTTGAGTTACCTTCCTATTTTCATCAATAGTTGTTCTCTTTGATTCCCACTCATTGGGCATAATATCAATTATCTTATCCACATGAAATTCATCATACAGACCTTTCTCTCCCACATATTGTAAACTGTTTACGATTGTCATAAACCTCTGTTGTACTTTACAAATGGGTTCACCATAAGGAAAATTGAAACCATGATATTCTTCTCTTAACATAGCTCTTGTGGTCTCTATCACTTTCGATGTACCAAAATGTGTGAATTCAAGTTTCTTCCATATATAGGTACCTGTTTCACATGAAGAAATTTGGATATATATGTTTCTAGTCATTGAACAAAGTAGAGTATTGTGTACCTCTTAGTTTAATTGATAATCATGCTTCTCTTGGTTTGTGAAAGTACTAACTTCTTTATTAGGAATTTTATAGCCTCCAGTAATCATAACAAAATTTTCTACTCCAGTATTTATAACGAAAGTATTCATTCGATATTTTTATTATTCATAATCATTTCCATAAAAAATTGGTGGTCTTGTAGGATTAAGATTGTCTATAAAACCAATATTCATACCCTCCATCTCTAAGAAAAACTTTGGCAAACAAACTTGTTAGTAGGAAAAGTTTGTAATCACAAAGTTTGGAGTGAACAAGTTCGGAATGAAAAATTTCAGAAAAAAACTATCTTTCTAAGCAAGGATGAAGAACAATGAAAAAGTGAGCAAGAAAAACTTTTATGTGAGTATAAGTATTTCAGAGACCTGCTCTGATACCAATTATAGGATCGAAATAATGATGTAGATGCTCAATATACAAGAGGGGGGTGAATGGTACACTTTAAAAAATTTCCTTAAACAAGAAAATAACTAAGTTTAAAAAAGTTAAACTAAGAAAATTCACAACACCTCTATCACCAATTAGAAATTAGAACAAGGTATGAAGTTACAAACTTCTAGTTCTATGCACTTTCTTGAATCTGAAAAGTGATTCCGAAAATAGGTTATGGAAATATGGATCCGGAAATTGAAACTTAATCAAAGTTTACAATATAAGATTCTACATTAAAGCGTATAGAATCTAAACTAATCAGAGTACAAGTGTAAGGAAATACAAGAATGTTATACTTTCCTTACAATATGAAATGAAGTGGAAAACATGTAGTAAAACTACTAGTTACAAGATATAAGTCTTTTAACCCAAAGAGAAGGGTATCCAACAACCTTGGATAAAGGTCACTTGATTTATACTTTCAAGAAAGTATGTCTTACCCACACTAGGGTAAGCCCTCGATACGAAGATCAGTGCCTTTGTCTTGCTATCCCCACAAGACCTCAACTTCAAGGTAGTTGGAACCTATGTCTTCCTCAGAAAGGAAGCCCTCGAACTTCAAGGTAGTCGGCACCTCTCTCTTCCTATCCCCGGAAGCCCTCGAATGAAATCACCAACATTCAGAGTCGCACTAAGCAATTCTGAAAGAGCAGTTCAGTACGCACAAAGCATGAAAATCTTATCTCTCTAGAAATCACCTTAACAGCATGTGGTCTCTATAATTATCAACTTGTTTCAGTGTTGAGCTCTTTCAAATGAGCTCTTATTTATAGGCTTGGTTGGAACGGTTGACTCCCTCCTCCAACGGTCTTATTTTCCTTAATGTTCGGAGGGACCTATACACGTGTTACTAAACAAATGGTTAGTTAGAAATAAAATGGACGACATCGTTTTATAAAAAAACATGTATAACTGAATGCACGACATCATTTTGTAATGAAATAAGTGTAAGCATAAGAAAAACTAGAATTCTGAATGTAAGAAAATAATAATTCAGAGTCTAACCAAAAAGGAATTCGGAGTCTATAATAAAAAGGATATTCAGATTCTGTTTTATAAGAATTTGGAACCAGAATTCTATGGAAGTCTGTAGTCTGAATTTCTAAAGAAATTTAGAGTCTGGTTTCACCAGAGTTCAGAATCTAAACTTACAGAGTTCGAAGTTAAACTTGTAAAATTTCAGAGTCAAACTTCATAAGAGTTCGGAGTCGAACTCATGAAAGTTCAGAGTCGAACTTCATAAGAGTTCGGAGTCAAACTCATGAAAGATCAGATTCAAGCTTCATAATAGTTTGGAGTCGAACTCATGAAAGTTCGAAGTCGAACTCATGAAGTTCGTATCCAGAATTCGGAGTGGAACTTCATTATAGTTCACATCCAGAATTCGGATCCTAAAAACAGAATTCTCCAATTCTTGACATTATATGATTCTGGGGTTTTGGGTATGAAACCGATTTTTGTACTTAAGGAAAAATATTGATAAGTATAAGAAAAACTAGGTTAGGGTAAATTTCCTTAAGGAAGAAAAATTTTCCTTATAGAAGTAAAATAGAGATTTTCTTAAGTATAAGGTGTTTGTGATTTTCAAAACAAGAAGGAATGGAAAAGTCATAAGGAAAACCTTATTGACTCAACACCCGAGACTCCTTTTGCAACGTCCATAGATACATGGTGCATGTATGGGTCACTTCTAGAGGAATTCTACACTTGGCTTCTACGACGCAATGATAAATCAAATTGGAACATGATCAGAAATATCAATGAAGAAAGAACACCATAAAAGGTACTTCTTGTCAATTAATTAAATTAATTATTATCAACCTATGATGATCCTCATTTGTGGTTTCGGGACTATTCTTCTTTTTTGTCTATTTCTGTGATTTGATCCGTGGAGTCTGGCATTTATCGTTGTATTGATCCTAGATTGATCATTTCTAGTAAAAAAAATCAATGTGGACACATCCACTAATGAGCTTCTACTCTTCCTGGAACCTTCAATTGGTATCAGAGGGAGGTTACAATTTTGATTATAGTTATTTAATTTTCATTGATAATTTACACATTTATATTTGATTCAATTCAAGATAAATAGTTCTATAAAACTGAATGAATGAGATCTGTTCTTCCTCTTTCATTTCTTGATTCACATCACAGAAATGACCTTTTAATTTTAATTTTGATTAAAATAAAAATGAGGAACTCATCCAGAGGAGCCACTATTTCTGTCTGTACAACACAATAATACACAGTGTGTAGGGAAAACTACATGTCGTGTACTTAGGTTCAACGAACTAGTTCTGGTCCACCAAACCACACCATGTGAATTGAGTATACCTAAGTATTTATTACACCACGTCGACAAGAACTAAACGATGCGTGGAAACTAGAATACACTACGGGTATATTGAATCAACACGATGTGTTGTCTGATCTGGCCCAAGTGAAACCATGTATAAGGAGAAGTTGTGTACTGCATACACAGGATTTCTAGGCCGATAACCACATAACAAGGAAGTACATGTCGTGTTAGATTAATCTACACACTGTGTACTCCAAAATTTCCAAAGTATAGAAAACACTCCAAATCCCCCGGCATATACTTTGGATAAAGGGTGAAATAAATACACGCCATGTAATATAGCCTACACTTCGTGTACATTCCAGAAATGGAATTTCACCAGGTTTCCTCCAAAGTACAAAGACCCGTACAATGAATATGGATGAGAAGAATCTCAAGAAAATTTAGAAAGGAATTTAAGATAAAGAATTAATTAATTATAAGATCATAATTAATTATTTTCAATCACTACTTATCTTGAATAAAAGAACAATTATAAGAATTTGAATACTAAATATAAGTAAATTTCATTTCATGATATGGATGATCATGAGCTAGACCAAAGACACTTTTTGTGTATGGTTTCATTTAAATTTATTTAATTTAAATTCGTTTGCCTGTGAGCCTTCTTCCAATAAAATGTAGGGCATGTGTGCCCATGGTTTCTTTAATGTAAACCTCATTTAATGGAGGATCTCCCAAGACATAGGAGACAGTTCAAAACCCGAAGCTGAGGCGAAAACCAACATAAGAAGATACAAATGTGTACAGGTGGGAGCTGCAAAACACAAACAATCAGGTTCAATGTGTTTTTCCCTAGTTTAGGGTTAGCTTATCAAATCCGCTAGATGAGCTAACCAATAATATCTCATGATCATGCCATCTTATTTTATTTTTGTCTGATTTCATGGATTATTTATTATGTATGTGTTGTCGTGATCACATAGTTAATGAAATAAACATGCATGCAAAGATGGTATAAAATAAAAACTGGACTATGTGTAAACATTATCAGAACATGGTTAATCACCTAATAAAGCATCACTTAATATTAAGAAGCATGTGATAATGAAAAACTATTCATAAAGAATAAAATCCCTCAAATACCATATTATATCAGACTAAGCCTTCTATTACTTGATTAAGGGAAAGACTCAATAAAACTATGTGTTTGACCAACCCTTGTTGGGACACTTACTTTTATAAAGGAAACTCTTATGAATGTTTCGGGTTGACATAAACATTTTAGATCAAGAGGAGTATCCCTTGCTAGAATTGTTCTAAAATGTAGGAAAGTGTTGAGGAAATCCATGTCAAGATATCAGGATTGGGGAGTCCACTAAACAAATCAAAGAACTGTAAGCTCGTAGTTGGAAAAGACCTGCCTACCTAAATAACTTCTAATAACTTGACCAACCCTTGTTGGGGTTATGCAAAGGGGAATATGGATCCTTGCCGCTAGAATGTCAAAGCAACTAGACATTTCGAGTTCAATGGTGAGGGATATTGGGACTTTATAAAATAGTGTTAGACTTAATAAAATTTATTATTTCTCATAAAATGTAATCAAGAAAGTACTAATAAATCTACTTTTTTAATTTGTAGAATCAATATGAAAAAATCATCAACCACATTTTCTCTACGGTCAATTCTGGATAAATACAATATCTTCACTGGCAGTAACATTCAAGAATGGTTTAGGCACCTTTGGGTTATCCTGTGCCATGAACGAATGTTTTATGTGCTGGAGTCATCACTTCCTGATTCGTCTGCCCAAGGGGTGAGTGATGAAGATTTCCTGGTCTATGATCAGCATTTGAGCGATGCACTGGATGTTCAATGTTTGATGCAATCATCAATGTCAAGTGAGCTCATGAAGTCACACGAAGACATGGATGCCTACAGCATGCTTGAGCACCTCTATACCAGGAGAGAGAAATATATGAAAGGTTTGAGATTTCCAAGGCTCTATTTCAGAGAAGGCCTGGAGAGGGTGCCCCAGCTGGGCCTCATGTAGTCAAGCTCATTGGATATATTGAGAACATGGAGGTTCTATGGTTTAAACTCCCCAAAGAATTGGGTACCGATCTCATTCTTGCATCACTCCCCCAGATCTTCTCTAACTTTGTTTTAAATTTCAACATGAACAACATTGAGAAGTCTCTATCTGATCTTCTTATCCTCATTCGCCAAGTGGACAATGATATGAATTGTGAAAAGTCTTCTGTCTTTATGGTGAATAAAAGGAATGGGAAGGTGAAGATATTTAAGCCCAATGCTTCTTCATGGCCTTCCAAGAAAAGGAAGATCAAATTGGAGGCAAGAGAACATGAGGCTATTTGTTTCGCATGTGTCAAGAAGGGCCATTGGAAGAAAGAAATGCACCCAGCCAAGGAAGAAAGGGGAAGCTTCAGGTGTGTTTGTTATCGAATTCAATCTATCTGTTTCTTCAAATTGAGTATTAGATACATCTTTAGGTGCTCACATATGTATCCAAATACATGAACCAAGTAGATTTAGAAAGATTGATCGAGGGAAATAGATCTACGAGCATCCAATAGAGCCAGACTTGTGGTCATAGCTATCGGGGACTACCACCTCACATTGCCAACTGGAAGGATCTTGATGTTAAAGGGTTGTTATTAGGTGTATTCTGTTACTAAAAACATTATTTCAGTATCTAGATTATATAATGATGGATTCATCTTCAATTTTGGAAATGAACGTTTCCACTTTTATAAAGATAGAATTTGTTTTCGTAGGGCCCATTTATATAACATCCTTTATTTGTTAGACTACACAAACCAAGTAATGGAAATCAATGACAATGTTAATTCACATGACTCATACCACACCCAACATTGTCATCACCAGCTAGGTCATGTCAACGAGAAACATTTGACAAAATTACATCAAGATGGGTATTTAGATTCCTTCAAATTAAAACCACTTGGTGCATGCCATGCATGTCTACAAGGAAAAATGAACAAATTACCATTTAGTGGGAAAGGTGAAAGGGATAAAGAGCTTCTAGAATTAGTTCACACAGATGTGTGCGGACCATTTCCAGTTGAAGCAAGGGGTAGGTTCTTGTACTTCATAACTTTTACTGATGATTTTAGTAGATATGGATATATTTAATTAATGAGGTGTAAGTCAGATTCTTTTGATCAGTTCAAATAATACAAGAATGAAGTTGAGAACCATCTTGGTAAGAAGATTAAAAACCCCACTCAGACAGATGAGGAGAATATCTTAATCATGACTTCATTGATTTCTTACAGGAGTTTGGGATTCTATCTCAACTCACTCTTCCTTACACACCTTAGTGGAATTGTGTAAGTGAAAGGAGGAACCACACCCTATTGGACATGGTGAGATCAATGATGAGTCATGTGAGTCTTTCATTATCCTTTTGGGGATATGCATTACAGACAACAGCACATATACTAAACCAAGTACCAAGTAAATCGATAAATGGTATTCCATTAGATTTAGGGAGTGAACTCAAAGCCATGTTATCAAATTTACATGTGTGGGGTAGTGAAGAATTTGTTAAGGACTCTTTAGGTAACAAACTTGCACCCGGAGGCACAAAGTGTATATTTATAGGATATCCTAAGGAAAGAAGAGGATATTACCTATAAAACCCCTCAGATAAAAAGGTCACAGTAGCAAGACATGCCATATTCTTTGAGAGGGAGAACATCTCTAAAATAGATAGTGAGATCGAGATAGACTTTGATAAATTTGAGGCTCAAGATACAAAGGAGTTGGTACAAGAATAGATTCCACAAAGCCCCATGGAAGAACAATCTCTTCCAGAGACACAAGAACTGTGTAGGAGAACGAGAGAGGTGAGAGAACCAGAACGATATGGTTTTCTTGTCACTGAGGATGGTGACTCATTATTGTTTGACAATGATGATCCTCTTTCTTACAAGGAAGCAGTTGAAGGCACATATGTTTCCAAGGGGCAAGAATCCATGAATTCTGAAATGGATTCCATGTACTAAAACCAAGTCTGGATTTTGGTAGATCCTCCAGTTAATGTAAAGAATGTTGGTAATAAATGGGTATTAAATATGAAACTAGACATGTAGGGACAAGTCATCACCTATAAGGCATGACTGGTTGCAAAAGATTTTAGAAAACGTCAAGGAAATGACTATGATGAAATGTTTTCACCGGTTGTGATGCAAAAATACATCAGAATCCAATTGGCCATTATCACTTACCATGACTATAAAATTTGGAAAATTGATTTCAAAATTGCATTACTTAATGAGAACCTCCAGGACAATGTCTACATGACACAACCTGAAGGTTTTGTGACTCCAAATGATGCCAACAAGGTATGCAAGTTGTAGAAATCCATTTATGGATTAAAGCAAGCATCAAGGTCATGGAACATTCATTTTGATGAAGCCGTAATGGAATTTTGATTTATTAAGAATGAATGTGAGCCTTTTTCTACAAAAGGTATTATGGAAGTGAAATCGTTTTCTTAATAGTATATGTTGATGACATATTACTAATTGGAAACGAAGTACCTGTCTTACAGTCAGTTAAGGCATGGTTGGATAAATGAATCTCTATGAAATACTTGGGTGAGGCAGCATATATTCTTGGGATCAAGATCCATCATGATAGATCCAAAAGAATGTTGGGCATAAGTCAAAGTACATACATTGACATGATACTAAAGAGATTCAGTATGTAACATTCCAAGAGGGGATTGTTGCCAGTGTCACATGGGATTCATCTTTCCAAAAAAATGTGTCCTAAAACACATGAGGAAATAAAGAAAATGGCAATGATCCCTTACACATCCATGATTGGGTCAGTCATGTATGATATGCTATGTACAATGATAGATGTTGTTTATGCATTAAGTGCAGTATGTAGATATCAAGATAATCCAGGAGACCACCATTGGATGGTAGTCAAGACTATCCTCAAGTATCTGAGGCATACTAAGGATATGTTCCTGGTTTACGGAGGATATGAGGAACTAGTCATCATAGGACATGTAAATGCTAGTTTCTAGACTGATCAAGATGACATGAATTCGTAGATTGGATACATCTTCAGTTTGAATGGAGGTGTAGTGAGCTGGAAGAGCTCAAAGAAAGGTGTGGTTACATATTTTACAAGAGAGTCCAAGTATATCACAACTTCTGAGGTAGCTAAAGAAGCAGTATGGATGTGACGATTCATCCAATAGATAGATATAGTACATAGATTTAAAGATCCTATCACACTCTATTGTGGTAATATTGTTGTGGTGGCACTTTCAATAGAGCCATGGTCACATCAGCGGACAAAGAACATACTTCGGAAGCATCATCTCTTGAAGAATTTTTCTCAGAGAGGTGAAGTTGCAGTGAGTAGTATTTCCACAGAAGAAAACATGGTGGACCCCTTGACTAAAGCCTTGACTCAGAAGAAACATAATCATTATGTGAGGTCTAACAGACTAAAAGTCATAGGCAGTTGTCTCTACACCAAGTGAGAATTCGGTAGGGTTGGTGTCCTGAGAACCAACTATTTTGTATTTTGATTACATGAATGTACACTTATTATATATTGTTCATTGTTCTGTATGACTATAATATAATAATGTCCTTTAATATTTGTTGCATTGATAAGGTCATGGAAGATCCATGCTATGATGAGAAGCTTGAAATGCTATAACAATATTCTTAAAAAAGGTTCTATGGTTGGATGACATACTATGATAGGACACATAGTATAAAGATCGTCATGTGCGAGTACTCCTAAGAAGAAGAGACTCTCTCTCATGGAGTTTGCACTTGGTAATCTCCAAGATGGGATATTATGAGAACAGACCCGACAGTACTAATTCTTCATGTCTTGGTGTCATTGTACATTTCTATCTTCGAGCATGTGCAATGGTTCTTAGACTAAGAGATTATCATTAACTCATGTCATGACTCGTGCACTTAGATTTGATGATGAAAACTGTCACGAAGACAGTTGGCGGGAAGTAGGGTATGTTGGGTGCGTCACAAATGACATGTTGTTAATGGATAAGTCAATGAAGTATTTTCCCTTCCATATTTATGGAATTTGATATCTCAGGCCCTTTGATTGAAATAGAACATTTTCCTAAATTCCAGGGCCATGGTGTAATGACGAGTTTATTTCTTGAAGTCAAAGAATGACAGTTCAAGCACATAGGTTTATGGCACTGCCATGAAACCTACTTGATGAGATATTGAGACAAATGGATTAAATTACATGGTAAGAATTCTTATGAGGTGACACATCAATGCAGTGTCAACTTCTTTCTCTTGGGTGTTTTGACCAGTTGCTAGAAATTAATCTTGCACTTTAGGAAATCCCACCTAATGCCAACGAGAAAGAGGCATGGAGGGTCACACACTAAGTGTATCCAAGTATCTCAAGTAAAATAAAGATTATTCCCATACATGGTTTAATAAATATTCAAGTAAGCCTAAATCGTATTAATTATGGAGAAAGAATAAAATTAAAACAAGTACACACTGTTTATTAATTATTACACACCGTGTAGTTTTATAAAAAACAAGTACACATCATGTATTAATGATTACATGCCACGCATTTTTTCCAGTTTGGATTTCAAGGAAATAATATCATTTTATTAAATGATATTTATTATAATCAGCGTGGGTGCATGTCAAGTAATTAATGATTCGACATGGGGGTTTTCAATAAGAGTTAATGAAATAAAAAATGTGTAACACATTTATTTATTGTCATAAATCTATAACCTCAAACCCGATTATAAATATCATCACAACCCCAAGACTTTTCCCAATTGATGTGCACAAAAGCTATGAAGAATTCTCTCAAGGCTGAAAGGATTCTTTCCTCCAAGAACACTCTCAAGACTGAGAGAGATATCCTCCTCCATCGGATCAATTTGATCTAAGGCGGACAACGCAAGCAAAGGTTTCTCAATGCTAGCACCCAAAGACTCCTTTGGTGATGTCCATAGATACGTGGTGCACATGTGGATCACCGCTAGAGGAATTATACACATGGATTCTGCGACGCAACGACGAATCACGTCGAAACGTGATCAAAAATATCAACTAAGAAAGAATTCCATAAAAGGTACTTCTTTTCAATTAATTAAATTAATTATAATCAACCTGTGACGATCCTCATTTGTGGTTCCGGGACTATTTTTATTTTTTTCTATTTTTGTGATTTGATCTGTGGAGTCTAGAGTTTATCATCGTATTGGTCCCAGATTGATCGTTGCTAATGACAAAAGCCAAGTGGGCACATCCACCCACGAGCTTCCACTGTGCCTGGGACCTTCATAAGAGTCAAACACACCACAATCAGATGCATCGTGTGGCTGGTTTGACTTCAAGTGTGTCTTATTATTTAAAAATGACATTAATTTTAATAAAAAGAACAAGTGACACACTGAAAACCAAGAAAACACATTCAGATTGTTTTTTTACTATATAAAAATGGTTTATAAGTCATTTTTGACTTGTAGGAATAAACCACACCCCAATCTAACACATTGCATGACTGATATGAATCCAACTATGTCTTTTTTATTAAAATTGACATTAATTTTAGTAAAAAGAACAAGTGAAATAGTTAAAATAGAGAAAAAAACATTCATATTGTTTTAATGCTTTAGAACAATTTTTCATGAGTATTTGTTCACGTGTAGGAATCGAGCACACCTCAATCTGATGCACAGTTTTATTGGTATGACTCCAAGTGTGTATTTTTATTTAAAATTGACATTAATTTTAGAAAAAGGACAAGTGACTTACTCAATACCAATAAAATATATTTTTATTGTTTTTATTCTTTTTGTAAAATGATCCATAAGTCATCTGTGACATATAGGAATCATGCACACCTCAATCTAATATACTATGTGCCCGGTATGACTCAAAGGGTCTGCAAATACTTTAAAATTGACATTTTAGTTCGAAATGTGTGTCATTCACTAAAAAACAAGAAAATGCACTCCAATTGTCTTTAAAATTTATGAAAATGATTCATAAGTCGTTCAAGATATGTAAGAAGTAGTCTCACATCAAACCAATATATGATGTGACCGGTATTACTCAAAGTGTATGTTTCCAGTTTATAGTGACATTTTAGTAAAAACATAAGTGACATAATCAAAACCAAGAAAATGTATTCATATTATTTTGAAACTTTAGGGAAAAAATCCTCAATTCATTTTTGACATGTAACAATCAGTCACACCTCAATTCAGTGCATGGTGTGACCGATATGACTCCAAGGGTGTCTTTTTATTTAAAACTAACTTTAATTTTAGTAAAAAGAACAAATGGCATAATAAAAACCAAGAAAACACATCCGGATTATTTTGATATGTAAGGAAATAGATCCATAAGTAATTTTTGATATGTAGGAATCAACCACACCTCAATTTAATGCATGATATGACCAGTATAACTCCAAGAATTTCTTTTTATTTAAAATCGATATTAATTTTTTTTTAAAGAATGCGTGACATACTAAAAATCAAGAAAAGTCTTTCAGGTTGTTTTGATACTTTATAAAAATGACCTATAAGTCATTTGTGATGTTTAAGAATCAACCACACCTCAATCTGATGCATGGTGTGACCAATATGACTCCAAGTGTGTCATTTAATTTAAAATTAAAAATAATTTTATTAAAAAAAACAAGTGACATACTGAAAATTGTAGAAATTCATTCGGGTTATTTTTATATTTTAGGAAAATGATCCATAAGTCATTTGAGACATATAAGAATCAACCCCACCTCAATCTAATGGATGACATGATTGATATGATTCAAAGTGTGTGTTTTTATATAAAATTGACATTAATTTTAGTAAAAAGGACAAGTGACATACTAGAGACCAAGAAAACAGAGTTGTATTGTTTTGATACTTTAGGAAAATAATTCATATATCATTTGTGATGTATAAGAATCAGTTTCACCTCATTCTGATCCACTATGTTCCTGTTATGACTCAAATTTTCCATTATTAGTTTAAAATTGAAAATTCAGTTCAATACATGTGTCGCTCATTGAAAACTGATAAAATACTCTCTGTTTGTATTGATAATTTAGGACAATGATTCATAAGTTATTTTTGATGTGTAGAAATTAGTCTCACATCAAACTGACACACGATGTGACTAGTGTAACCCAAAGTGCATGTTTTCAATTTAAAATGGTATTTTAGTTAAAAGAACAAGTGACATACTCAAAACCATGCGAACACATTCAGATTATTTGGATACATTAGGAAAACGATCCATAATTTATTTATGACATATAGGAATTACCTGCACCTTAATCTGATGCACGATGTGTCTGATAAGATTTCAAGTGTGTATTTTTATTTAAAATCGACATTTTCTGAGAAAAATAAAAGTGATATACTCAAAACCCAGAAAAACACAATTGGATTCTTTCGATACTTTAATAAAATGATCCATAAGTAATTTGTGTCATGTAGGAATCCAATGCACATCAATCTGTTATAAGTTGTTCCTGGTATCACTCAAAGTGTTTGTTATTAGTCTAAAATTGACATTTTAGTTCAAAACGTATGTCACTCATTGAAAACCAATAAAATTTTCTCAGATTGTCTTGATACTTTAGGGAAATGATTCATAATTCATTTGTGATGTGTATGAATTATTCTTGCATCAAGCCAACACATGATGTGACAAATATGACTCAAAGTAAGCGTTTGGAGTTTAAAATGATTTTTAATAAAAAGACAAGTGACATACTCAAAATTGACCAAACGTTTTCAAATGGTTTCAATACTTTTTGAAAATGATATGTAATTCATTTGTGATGTGTAGGAATCCGCCCACCTCAATCTGATGCACGGTGTGACCTGTATTCCTTTATGTGTGTCCTTTTATTTAAAATTGACAATTTATTAATGTATTCTTTCATATTAATGTTTAATTTATTTTTTTATAGTATTTTTAACATAAGATTTATATATATATATATGTGGATTCTTTTTTTTTTGAGTTCTGATGATTTGTTCAGAAACTAATACCATAGTAGGACATTTTTGAGTGGGGGTCACATGTGCCAAAGATGATGAAACATTAATTTTTTTAAAATTTTGTTGATAATAATAGATAATGTAATTATACAAAACATTATTTGAATTGTATACAATAGTGTTTTTTTTATTTGTGATGGAAAATTTATTTCAATTAATTTATTTATTTTCATCCAGGTTATAAGTGTATTTGGGGGTGTTGATAAATGGTCCACCCTTTAATGGTGTTGAGGACAACAACATTTGTTTAGCGCTGTTAAAGCCCTTTTTGCGTGCTGTTAAAGGATAGAACTTTGGTAGTGATTTCCTTCGTTGCCTATCTCTAATGGTAACTGAAGCATTTGAGTTAGGGCTATAGATCTTTGACTCATTGGTTGTCGATCTTAAGAGTGATGTTTGGATATTGGATCTTAGTCAAGATCCTCATACTAGCTGGTATCATGGAAGCCCGGTAAGACATGTTCTGTGGTTTCATAAATAATTGAGTATATGCAATCCATAATCATACAAGAATTCATATTAATTAAATTTAATTTCAAACAACTAAAGTCATACATGAAAATTCACAATTCCTTATCATTATCATAAAAAATTTCAGCATATGAGTTTCAAAACCTATTAGTATATGTTAAGATGCTCATAAGAAATGCTTCCTGGAGTTATAGCATGTGACACATTAAAAACCATCCAGGGAAACAAAACCATTGAAGAAGCAAGCCAACACCAATAAAATCAGTCAGTAGGCATCTGGAAACAGCAGATGGGGCAAGAATTGCTGCCACCTAGCCACCGCCCGATGCAGTCGCCGTGAAAAACATGGGAGCACGGCAGAGCTACCGCCCTGCACCCCCGGGGGAGCTCTTCCATGCATATCACGCACTTCTCCTCCTCGCCCTCCATGGCCACCACATTTTCATCCTCCACCACCGCCCTCAATGCCTTCTCGGACACGGGGCGAACAACTATGAATTCCTCCCACACACCCATCGGGGCCTGGATCTCATTTGGGACCCTGTAAGCCATCTGCTCGATCTCCACTGTTATCTGGGCGGGGCCTCAGGAGTTGATGCGAGAAAGGATGTCGTCGATCAATCCAAGCCTGACGTCAGGGTCGATGATGGATCCAGACAACCTTTTGATGTCCCATATCAAGAATTCGATGACCCACACCGCCTTGTCCCTGAACTGGTTCCACTTGAGTCGGGTGAGTGTGGCTTAGACGCTGGCAGTGGGGTTCTATTAGGAAATACAGGAAAGTGACGAACGCGCAAAAAAAAGAAAAAGTGACCGCACAGCGGAAATTGAATATTTCCCCCCAAATAGAAGCAGATGTACAACGACAAAATTAAATGTGCAGAAAAATAAATTTGACACCGGAAATTTTTACATGGAAAACCCAAAAGGGAAAAACCACAGGACCTAGTCTAGAAAGAGGGATCCACTAAAATCAAGAAGTACACGGTAGAGACTCCCCAAAATCGAAGGGATCTCAAAATCAATACTCAAGAATAAAAGTATGGATCAAAAGGTGGAGAGAAAGAAAGATGATCCTCAAAGAAAGGAGATCACCAAATGGGATTTTCTCTCAGTGTTGTTGCTTCCGGTGATGTAGAAATTCGTTGCCTCTTGCTCTTTATATAGGAAAAGAATCAGCGTCAAAATAATGTCGTCGTGTCAAAATAGTGTCACCACGTGAATTAATTCATGCGGTCTTGGCCCCCATTAAAACACCACATTAAAACAGATACCGCATGAGCACCATTTGAGGAGGCATTACCCGGTGTGCCAACCAAGAAGGCTCCCAACAATCTCCCCCCCCCCCCCCCCGACTCAAGTGGGGATCACCGCCAACCCTGCAATCTGTCGGAAAGTCTCAAATTTTCCTCTGGGTAAACTCTTGGTCAACATGTCCGACCCGTTGTCATCAGTGTGGATCTTCTCAAGCTCTAACTGTCTCAAATCAAGGACATTGTGAATCCAATGATATCGAACATCGATATGTTTCGACCTGCCATGAAAAATAGAATTCTTTCCCAAACAAATAGGACTCTGACTATCACAAAATAAAACATACCTGCCCTGATTTAAATTGAGATCTTGAATAAATTTTTTCATCCACAACAATTCTTTGCACGCCTCAGTAGCTGCAATAAACTCTGACTCTGTGGTAGATAAAGCAACACATCTCTACAATCTAGACTGCCAAGATACAGCTCCCCCTGCAAAAGTGATCAAATAGCCTGAAGAAGACTTCATCGAATCGATATCTCCTACCATATCTAAATCTGTAAAGCCACAAAGCATAGGTTCCCCTTTTCCAAAACACAATCTCAGATCAGAAGTACCACGAAGATAACGAAAAATGTACTTCAATGCTCTCCAATTCTCTCTACCTGGATTTGATAGAAAACGACTGACCACACCAACTGCATGAGCTATATCGGGTCTATTACATACCAATACATACATCAAACATCCAACAGTAGATAAAAAAGGTATTTTTTGCATCTCCTCTCTCTCTCTTCATTAGTAGAATGTGACTGACTGGTACTGAGCTTAAAATGTAAAGAAAGAGGAGTACTAACCACTTTCACTCTATCCATATAAAATCTCTGAAGAACCTTCTCAATGTATCTCTCCTGAGATAACCAAAACTTCTTGACCTTCCTGTCATGGGAGATCGTCATGCCAAGAATCTGTCATGCTGGCCCCAAGTCTTTCATCGAAAAATACGGACAAAGATCCTTCTTAAATCTGTCAATTCTAGAAGTATCATGGCCAATAATGAGAATATCATCAACATAAAGCAACAGTATAATAAAATCATCATCAGTAAATCTCTGAACAAAAACACAATGATCAGAAGATGTCTTCCTGAAACCCTGATGAGAAATGACAGATTCAAACTTCTTATACCACTACCTCGGAGCTTGCTTCAAACTATACAAGCTCTTCTTCAACTTGCAGACATGATTTTCTTTAGCTGTTTCAACAAAACCCTCTGGTTGCTCCATATAAATATCCTCCTCTAAATCTCCATGGAGGAAATCTATCTTCACATCCATCTGCTCAATCTGCAGATCTAAACTGGCAGCCAAACCAAGAACCACCCGAATTGAAGACATTTTGACAACAGGTGAGAAAATGTCATCAAAATCAATACCTTTCTTCTGATGGAAGCCTTTGACAACTAACCTTGCCTTGTATCATGGAACAGAACTAGATTCTTCAATCTTAATCTGATAAATCCACCGATTTTGCATAGCTCTCCTCCATATCGGTAACTTCACCAGCTCAAAAGTGTGGTTTTCGTGCAATGATTTCATCTCGTCATCCATTGCCGCAACCCATCTATCCTTCTTTTCACTCTCCATTGCCTCATCAAACGATTCGGGTTCTCCCCCTTCAGTGAGGAGCACATACTCATCAGGTGAATGTTGAGTAGAAAAGGTGCGATGTCGAGATGACCTCCGGAGTGGAACTGCGTGTTCATTAATAACCACTAAGACCAGATCATCAGAAACAAAAGGAGAATCAGAAACTTCTACTCCAACCTGTTCACCTTGAGCATCATTCTGTACATCAACATGATCATCAGAATCAACAACATGAGGTAAATGTGAATTAAAACCTGGCTCAAGACTGACAAAACCATCAGAAGTTGGAGAAGCATCTTTTTCTCCCTTATCAATGTCTACAATAGTCTGATCCTCCTTAAACACTGAATCGCGGCTTCTGACAAGTTTCTTCCAAACAGGATCATAGAACCTGTACCAAAACTCATCGTGTCCATATCCAATAAAAATACACTGGTGTGTTTTACCATCCATCTTTGATCTCTCATCTCTAGGCACATGAACAAAAGCCTTGCAACCAAAGATGCACAAGTGATCGTACCTGATCTCTTTGCCATACCAAAATTTGTCGGGAGTGTCTGTCTGCAAAGCAACCGCAGGTTATAAATTGATTATATAAGCAGCAGTAAGTAAAGCCTCGCCCCAAAAATGTCCAAGAAACTTTGCTTCTGAAAGAAAACAACGAACTCTTTCCAGCAAAGTTCTGTTCATCCGCTCAGCTACACCATTCAGCTGAGGTGTCTTGGGCGGCGTCTTCTGATGCCGAATACCTTCTTGCCTGCAATACTGATCAAACAGACCACAATACTCTCCCCCTTTTTCAGTGCGAATGCATTTCAATTTCTTTCATGATTCTCTCTCAGCAGAAACATGAAATTGCTTAAAAAAACTAAGCACCTGACTTTTGGATTTCAATACATAAACCCAGAGCTTTCGTGAGTAGTCATCAATAAATGTAACAAAATAAAGACCGCCACTAAAGTTCTTCGATTTCAAAGGACCAAAAATGTCATAATGTTCCAATTCAAGTACCTATGACTTCTTCTGTGGAGGATGACTGTAGAAACTCACTCTGCTCTGTTTTCCAGCCATGCAATGATCACATGTGTCCAACCTGACACTCTTCAAATCTGGAAGAATATTTCTCTTGGAAAAAAAACCAAGACCTTTCTCACTGATGTGACTGAGCCTCTTATGCCACAACTTGGACGAAACACTGCACTCAACAACGCAAGTAGTATCACAAGAAATAGAAGCTCTAGTCCAGTACAAACTTGATTGCTTCTTCCCTCGAGCCACAATCAAAGATCCCTTGGAAAGCTTCCCTTGGAAATCACCAAAAGTGCTGATAAACCCTTCATCATCAAGAACACTGGTAGAGATAATATTCAAACGATCCTTGGGTGCATGTCGGACATTTTTCAAAATCAGCTTACTTTCTGTACTGGTCTTTAAACAAACAGTCCTGGTGCCTACAATGTCAGCATGTCCATCGTTTCCCATCTTCAAAATCCCAAAATTACCTGAGCTGTAAGATGTAAAGAACTCCTTCTTTGATTTCATGTGAAAACAGGAACCACTGTCAACAACCCAGCAAGAATCATTAGAAGCAATGTTAATGGAATCATAAACAATAACAAGATTACCCCTTGTAGTAGTGGAAACATGATCATCTCCATCGCCATTTTTATTCTGTTGATTCTCCTTCAATCTGTTCTCTCTTTTCAGCTGATAACAAAACTTCTTAACATGCCCCTTCTTACCACAATGATGACATTCAAAATCTCTCTACTTCAGTCTGGATTTGCTTCTGCCTCTGCTCTTATCTCAACTGCTCTGCCCCCGGTCCAGGCTTCTCCCCCTGTTCTATGTGACCAAAAGCTCGGAAGAAGATTTCTCCTGAGTATGTCTCCTGACCTCTTCATTTAAAATTGCAGACTTGACAAAACTAAATGTCACAGCACCATTAGGAGCAGAACCGGTTAGAGTAACATGTAAATTTTCGCATGAATCGGGTAAAGTGTTAAAAAGCAAAAGAGATAAAACCTCATCTTCAAAATTGATACCCATGCCAGACAACTGATCAAAACATCCTTGATATTCACTTAAATAATCAGAAATAGACATACCTTCTCTGTACCTCAAGTTCATCATTTTCTTGAGAAGAAACAGTTTATTATTTCCCGTCTTCGAAGAGTAGGTCATCTCAAGCTTCTCCCACAAAGTCCCGGCATGAGAGATGTTGACAATGTGGTTCATCACGTTGTCTTCCACCCATTGACGAATGAAGCCGCAAACCATCTCATGCTCGAACGCCCATTCTTCGTCTGACATTCTCTCGGGCTTCTGAGTACTAAACAATGGAAGATGCATTCGCTTGACAAAAAGGAGATCCTTCATTTTAAGTCGCCACATATGGTAGTTGGTACCATTTAACAAAATCATCTGACTGTAGTTGGCCTCCATAATAAATATGAAAAGAAAAGAACCAAACCCTCTGATACCAGATGTTGGGAAAGACGGGAAATCGACGAATGCGCAAACAAAAGAAAAAGAGAATGCATAATAGAAATTGAATCTTTCCCCCCAAATAGAAGCAGATGCGCAGCGACAAAATTTAATGTGAAGAAAAATAAATTTGACACTAGAAATTTTTACGTGGAAAACCCGAAAGGGAAAAACCATGGGACATAGTCCAGAAAGGGGGATCCACTAAAATCAAGAATTACACGGTAGAGACTCCCCAAAATGGAAGGGATCTCAAAAGTAATACTCAATAAGAAAAGTATAGATCAAAAGGTGGAGAGCAAGAAAGATGATCATCAAAGAAAGGCGATCACCAAATGGGATTTGCTCTCGGTGTTGTTGCTACCGGTGATGTTGAAATTCCATGCCTCTGCCTCTTTATATAGGAAAAAGATCAGCGTCAAAATAATGTCACCGCGTCAAAAGAGTGTCACCGCGTGAATTAATTCACGCGGTCTTGGCCCGCATTAAAACACCACATTAAAACAGATACCGCATGAGCACCATTTGAAGAGGCATTACCCAGTGCGCCAACCAGGAAGGCGCCCAACTGGTTCATGGTTTCATGGATCACGATGGAGGTGGGTTCGGTTCCCTCCTCGTTTCCCGATACGCTAATCCACTGCTCCGCATCGAGGAACCGCAATCGAAAGGTGATGTTGTCATCATCCGCGGTTTCTAGGTGGGCGCTGACATTGGGGAATGTGGATGAGCTAGCGGCGCTGCCATGGATCACCGGTGTGAAGCCATCGTAGGAGTCGACGGCTAACGGTGGAGGGCAGCTCGCAGTATGGTTGGGTTGGGTGTCCACGGACGGCGGGGGGTTTGCTGTGGCAGCGTTCTTGCCGCCGCGTTCGTGGGCATCTATCTGGACGGTGTATTGAAAGAAGGGAGGAAGGCTTTGGAATTCCATGGAGAGGGATCAAAAAACTGTATGCGGCAGCTGGTTCCCCTGTAGGTATATATATATATTATATAGTGAAAGGCACCTGTGTTTCCTGAATCCCGCATCTAATATTATTTAGATATATCTAAATAACCGCTACCATTTTCATCCTTCATATCTAATTGTTTGAACTTTTAGGTGTTTGAACTTTTAGGTAGTGATACATGATAATTATAGGAGCAAAATTTCCAAACAGGGGTTTTTCTTTTTCCTTTTTTAATTTAAGGGGGAATGGTATTTTTTATTTTAGAAAATGGGTCTTCAAAGAGCCAATTGAATTGGCTCCTACACCCCACCCCACCACACCCCCTGATATATATAAATATATAATTATATATTAACAATTATAAAAATAAATATAAATAAAATAAATATATAATTGTAAATCTACATGATATATAATTATAAATATAATTAATATATAATTATAAATATAATAAATATATAATTACAATAATAAATATTTATAAATATAATAAATATATATTTACAATTCATTAAATATATTTTTATTTATATAAATATAATTAATATATATGGATTATATACATTTAAATAAATATTATATATATATATATGTATGTATTAATTATATTTATATAATTATAAATATATATAAAGAATTATAATTATATATTTATTGCATTTATAAATATTTATTATAGTAATTATATATTTATTATAAATATTTTTATTGTAATTTATATATTAAATAAGGTTTGTGTATAACTATATAAATAATTATTTATTATTCTAACTATATATTTATTTTATATGTTTATTATAGTAATTATATATTAATTATAAATATATTTGTAAATATAAATATAATTATAATTATATATTTATTACAAATATTAATGCATGTTTATTTATTGTAGTAATGATATATTTATTATAGTAATTATGTTTAAAAATATTTCAAATTTATTTATAAAGAAATATTTATAACTATATAAATATATATATATAATTATCTTTATTAATTAATTATATATATATGCATATTTATAAATATATTTCTTAATAATTATTCATATATTTATAATTATATTTATCTATAATTGTAAATATATATTTATATAAATATATTTATATTTATATTTATAAATATATATTTAGAATTTATTATATGTTTAAAAATATTTTAAATTTATTTAAGAATATAATTAAAATAAATCTAAATATATTTATAATTATATAATTATTAAAATATTTTTATAATTATATCATTCTTATTAATCAATTTTTATATAGTAATAGATATATATTTAAATTTATATATAAATATATTAGATTTATAATTATATTATTATAAATTCATTTTAAATTTATATATATATATATATAATTATGTATACATATTTATTTATTTATAATTATGTGTGTGTGTGTGTGTGTGTGTGTGTGTGTGTATAATTACCAAGAAGGTTCGGGGCCAAACCTCTTATTATTAAATGAAAGAAAAATAAATAATACATGAAATAAGGATGGAATCAAAAAGGCAAGCCCACATCCAAAAGGAAAAAATAGCAACTCATGTGTCGCCATAATCATGATCAGAGTTATGACCTAAATCATCAGCATCATCAACAGACTCTCACTTTGAATGTGAATTCCTCTGATTAAGAAGCGCAATATATTGTTGCTTAACCTTCTCCATCTCTGGAGTTAACCGAGCCCATCTAGAAGACATGTCTCACCCATGCCCTCAATTTGAATCATTACGACCATCCCATCCTCGACATTTTCAGATTCTGACCTCACCTCCAAGTTTTTTGACACATCATTTCATTATGCGCACCCGTTTCAACTGGATCAAGTGCCTCAAAACTGTAACCATTTGTGACATTATTTAAGTCATTGGGCATCTAAGCAAAAACATTAGGTGACTTAGGATGAAATCTAGTTTTCCTTGGAACCATTTGAAAACCTTCGTTATCCACGTTCTTCTTACCCCGAGATCATTCCCTCATGCATGCAAATCGTGGGTTTCACCGCCACTTCCCTCTCAAAAGACTCCAATCTTTAATACAAAGTAGAAGCATCCATAAATTCACTAGTCATACTGGTTGTGTCAGCCACTTTCTCATGAATATCATCAACCACAGCTTGCACATCAGCCTATCTGATGACTTGCTCACCAGTGAATTAGGAAAGATTAGAAGGACTTTCTACTTCAAGGGTAACTCTATCTCTGTTCACTGTTGAACTTTTCCCGTCATCATCTTGAGTTTGCCTCTGTAACAATATCCGACCAAAGCCTCTACTTACCAGAACCATGCATAGGAATATCAACTGACTGATGAGTTCCATTTGCATCAACATTCCCAACATCATTAGTCGGTTTTCCTTCAGATTGACCAACACATGCATCAACTTTAGAGACAACCTCTAACTACCTAGCCTTTCGAGGATCAGGAACACCTGATTTCTGGCCCCTTTTGAAAAAAAATCTTTATCATAACTGTGAGTATGACAAACCTCACAAATAATCGATCTCCTACAATTGGTCAGATCATGACCAATAATATTACATTCCTTGAAGAATTTTGGAATCCTCTCGTAGACAATTTTCAAATCAAACACATCTTCATTAATAGAAAAAAACCTGATCAAAAAAGTTGAACCCAAATCAACCTCAACCAAAGAGGGGGGAAAATGCCCAGAACCTTACAGTCTCAGTTTCCTTATCAATTTTAATGGGGAGAACAATCGACATGGAAATATCATAATGAATTTTTGTATACCAAAGTATCTAATGAAGACCATATACCTTCACCTAGATTTGAGCAGAAGAGTTACCTACATCTAATGGATTAATTTTTTTGTCCCATTCCTTAATATGAAGAAATCAAGACTTAAGAGATACGGAACCGAACCCCCATGCCCGCATCTTCAAATCCTCTAAATGGAAGAGGATATGATAAAATATGCATCCCAACGAAACACATCTCCAATTGCAGAAGCCCCACATCACCAACAACTAGTCAACCAAATCACTAATCTTCAACGGAATAGATCCCTTGGGAAAAATAAGCATAGAAATGATAGAATGTTTACCGGTTTCAAGTGTCTCAGACATTGTATCCCAATCTTCCTTGAAATGGGAAATGCTTCCCTTAAGAAGGATATAAAAGGCAGCAGACCCTTTCTACCCCCATATGGCCCTACTGCTTCGCCGATCCATCATCGGTCTGACCCGAAACTTCAATCTCAAGTGGATCTCTATCACGACACATCCTAGAGGGTCCTGCTCCATGACTACCCCAATCTCTCCTTTGATAGGCCAGGGGATGACGACTAGTACTGAGTAGACATATCTCACAACTGGGAGGCATTTTCCTAAGTACATGTACACACACATGTCTCCAAGCCCGAAATGATGAAATGTAAAAACATTAAGTAGAAAAAGCATGCATACACTAAGATACCAACCACATAATACGATAGTAGGAAAACTAGAAAGTAAATAGGGCCAAAATACAAACCCACTAAAAGAAAGAGTCTCCCAAAGTGAACACACAAGTTCCTAAAACCCATCTGTAGAATATCCTACCTGAAGGGTGGGTGTAGGACAACTGCCTGAAGTTGTAGGAGCACTACACGTCTTTTTGATCACTCTAAGAACTACCTGGTCGTGGTCCACCTAGAACTCCGTCAAAGCGTCAATCATATGCACAATACACGACACATGTGGGTAATGACCATGTGGGGGTGAGTAAAATAATACTCAGTTGGACACCCTGAAACCATAAAGTAATAACACTAAGAAATACACATAGTACACCACAAAGAAATACAAGAAGTATACCACTAAGAAATACATGAAGTATGCCATGAAGAAATACATGGTATACCAAAAAGGAAACACATTAAGTACATTCAATATAGTCATCTCACATAGGTATAAGTATAAAACACGAAGAGAAGGATTTTTAGTTGTAATCCATAGATCTTATAGTTTCCATGACACACAAAGTGTCGATGATGCATAGAGCATCGATGGTGTACTGAGTGTCAATGGTGCCCGGAGCATTGATGGAACCCAGAGCGTTGATGGACAATGGAGTTTTGATGGCACCTGAGCGTCAATGATGCATAAAGAATCAATGTCGCATAGAGCATTGATGGTTCACGGAAAATCAATGTTACATAGAGCATCAATGGGTCAGGCAACCCCCAAGTCACATAGTCAGCAAGTCACATAGTCACCAAGTCAAATAGTCACCAATTCACCTAGTTACCAAGGAATATAGTAACCAAGTCACATAGTCACCATGTCATGTAGTCACTAATCCACATAGTCACCAAGTCATAGTCAGCCATAGGATTTCAATCGTAGCGCACTAGTATCGAGAGAACCCACTACTCAATCCAAATTGATCATAAACCAAATTGCACAAAAACTCACTTAAACTATATCAAAAGGATCTTCTCATCTCAAGGGTCCAAACACCACAAACAAATCATCATACAGATACATGATTTGAAAAGATATGGCTATTTTTTGTAAAATGGTCTGACCTGGGGTCCGGTCTGAGTCCAACTCGACCCGCCAGACCCGACCCGACCAGGTCTCATCTGGTCTCGACCAAACTGGCCCGAACCTCTAGGATGCTTGAGCGGACTGACATCCTCGATCCGGCCCGTGTTGTGGGACAATTTAATCCACTGGACGCGACCTTCCCTGGCCATGCACCCCTAGTCCATGAGGTCCGTCCGGACAGCATGGCTCCCCCATGACGCTCGGTCCACGCGGTGCTGATCCGTGTTTCATACGGACGGTCTGTCTCCTCCGCATACCCTGCGGCATCGCCCCTGTAGGTTCCTCCACTGTAGCTCTAAGCTGCGTCCCAACTCGATTTTGCAGCCTCTCTTTGTGGTCCCCAGTCATAACTCATGGCCACCATTCTCACAGTCCCCATCGGAATGCATTTTGCTTACGCCGCTATGTTGGTAGATCTATCCTGCTCTGCGCTCTTCCTAGCCTAAACTCCTACCACCGAGTCATTGTTTCCTCTTCCACAGACCACCCTTTCAGTGACATCCTATTCGTCGCGCCCTCCACCTTGACCCGGTGGGAGCCGCTACTCAGGGCTCCGTTGGGCGCTACTACCCTACGCCACCATAACCTGCTACATCGGGTGATTCATGATGCGCCTTTATCTTCACACCATTACAATGTTGTTGTGGTGTTGGATCCCTGGTCTTGGATCATTTCACCATGGGTCGAAGTCAGAATAATCCTATGTTCGTATTTCACGAAGAACGGGGAATGCAAAGAGATTTGTAGTAAAGTGGTAAATCACATGAACTCCAAAATAATAGATCTTGGTCTTGTTCATGTCATCCTTGATCCGTTCATGTTAGAAGTATTATGAAGAACTATTGAACACATAGATCTAATCTCCATTCAAAACCTCCAAGCAGTTATCCATACCGCAAGAATGAACGAACCACAAATCAGCATGTTCATGGGTTGGTCTGTGTTCATCACTTTAATCTACGAACGAGGAAGAAAATCATAAAGAGATTATATTCCCTACCTCATGGTTGGATCAGTAATTGATGAAGAATGCAGGTCTTTGTCATTATTTATCCTTGATCCACCAATATTCATCATCGAGAGGGTTTACATCCATGCCTCATATAAATTCCAGGGTTACAGTGATAACCCTGAAATCTTGAAAAATGTTTCATTAAAAAGAAAAACTCTGCTATTCCCAATAAAATATTTTTATTAAAATATTTTAATGATGGTTAAGTCTAAATTATAACTTTAACATTCAACCCGCACCGTTTGATATTAGGCCTTTCCTATGGTACAGTAACTACTCTGAACACAATGGTTCCCTCCGATTTATGATCCAAGCACCAATTTAGAATTTATTCACATTTTAAAGAAAAAAACATCCCACAAACTTTATTAAAAACTTAACATTTTTCATTGTATTGTTTAGAGCACACTGAACCACATAACCTCACACCATCTAAGCACCTAGTCTCAGAATATTCCCAATTAATTGATAAAAATAAAAGTGGAGAAAATCGGAGTCGTTACATTCTCCCCACCTTAGGGATTTACGTCCCTAAAAGCCAAAACAAGGGATACTCAACAAAAAGGTGAGGGTACTGATCACAAATATGAGCCTCTTGCTCCGAAGTTCTCTCTTGGATATTCTAATGCTACCACCAAGCACGCACCAGATGAATCAACCACCCATGAAGGGTCTTCTCATATCGATCCTCAATCTCCACTAGGTACTCCAAAAAAGTATCCTCGTTGTCAACGTCCAACTCATGCCCAATCGATGATGTGTGATGGATCATGCACGTACCTCCTTAGTTGCGACATGTGGAAGACATCATGCACCTAGTGCAACTACAGGGGTAGATCTAGGTATTATGCCACCTCTTCAACTCTACTCAGAATATGAAAAGGGACGATGTATCTCAAATATAACTTTTCTCCCTGACCAAATCTCCATAATCCCCATTGAGGTGAGACAAAAAAAGAAACACATGGTCTCCCTCCTCAAACTGCAAGGGCCTCTGTCTCCTATAAACATATAACTTATAATGACTCTGTGAAGTCATCATCCACTCCTGGATGATCTTTACCTTCTCAGTGGTTGACTGCACCAACTCTGGACCCATGAGTGATAACTCCCCTTGGTCCATCCAGCATAGTGGTGACCTGCATGGTCGCATGTTCAAGGAAAAGAATGGTGCCATACCAGTGGTGTAGTGGTATCTGTTGCTCTATGAAAACTCCACCAGGTAGGTGATCCTCTCAACTGTGACCAAATTCTAGGATGAAATCACGTAGTAAATCCTATAGAATGTTGATGGTCCTCTCTATCTGGCAATCCGTTTGGGGATGAAATGTTGTGCTCAAGTGCAATCAAGTCCCAAATGCATCCTACAATCCATTCCATAACCAGGATGTGAAATGAGCATCACGGTCTAAAATTATCATCGATTATACTCTTTGAAGTTGATCTATCTCTTACACATTGAGGCATCATAAGATCTTTACTGAACTCTGCTCACATATTAGTAGGAAGTGGGACGATTTGGTGGGTCGGTCAACGATCACCCAGATGGTATCGTGACCCATGGATGTGCGTGGTAAACCCATCACGAAGTCCATTGATAGTCCATCCCACTTCCAATCTGGCACCTCAAGTGGTTGGTTCAAGCCCGCTAGAACTTGGTGTCAGCCTTCACTTGATGGCAAGAAAGGCATCGAGAAAAGAACTATAACGACCCATACTTTACATACATTGTTAATACTTCAAAATTGAAGCACACTTATTACAACATATGACAAAACCACAAAGTACCGTATAGGTATAGTGTCTTTAGAAACTGGGAAACATAAACAACTGGTTCATAAATCTTCTACAGTGTCTCCCATTTATTTCATCATATCTAGGGTCCCTTTTAGCATATTCTACTTAATATCCATCTTCCTGACCTGGGGAAAAGAAAACATAAAAGGGTGAGCTCAAATGCTCAGCAAGGGAAAATAAAGGAAATAAAAATCATATCATATCTTTTTGAAAATCAAAACCTGCAAAAGAGATCATAATATCTTAACATGGAATAAATCATAGAAGTGAAAATGAGATCCCCATAACATAAAACTTGAAACTTTGTGGCATGCACACATAATCATGGAAAATCATTTCTTGTTAGTCATGACTCATTGCCAAGACTATCTTAGTGAACAAAGTCCCTTTCTAAACCGAGTTCACTCCTCGTTTCAGTCCTGTATCACTGAACCGAAATAACCTTCCGTTCCAGCCATGTCTATCTCATGAGATATAAAATCATTACCCAATGCATTGGAGGGAGATATAGGTCCCACCCATCTTATAATGAATCCTTTCTTATGTGTGCCACATAATCATAAATCATACATCATCGTATAACACATGTAACAAAAATGGGATTCTTGAAACCTCATGACATCATAAATCAATTCATATAAGATAAAGGAATTCATAAAAATAATTCCATCACAACATGATCAAATCAATTTAATAACAGGGATAAAACAGAACCCTTTATTATCTTAGATGGAAAATAATTTTGATAAAACACTTGAACTCCATTCTTGAGGAAAATATCCTTTCTTCTTCAAAAACATTTTTCCTTTCATAACATGTCATACAACTTTAAAATAAAAGAAGTTGATTAAGAATAAACTTGAAAACTTGTAAAGGAAGCTTCTTGGAAATAATGTTTTAAAAAATCCATTCATGCCATATAAGTTAAAAAAAACATTCTTCTAACTTTTGTCGGAAAAGTCAAAAAGTACCTCGTACGAAAAACGACAAAAGATTCCTTTCATATCTTTTACAAAAAACTTACCGAAGGGTAAAATTGGATATAAACTATTGTAGAAGGAAGGAAATAATATTACATATCGAGGGAACATGGATGTGGATGATAAAATACACCCCAGTAATTACCAAAGTAAAAACAATCTCGGATAAAAGTGAGATTGTGATATTTTCCCTTACCTTAGGTCCGATTAGCTTTGTACGTGTCCGAAGCTCCTGTATAATGGTTTAAATAATGTTATTGACTTATTCCAGAATCATACATATTTATATGATATCATATATGGTCATATTATTAGCTTCTTGTTAGTGATATTTCATTGTTACTTGTTACTCGGGTCTTTATAACTTTTTGTTCTTATGCGTGTTTTGTCGAGTAAATTCTTATTCTTATCTTTAGGTTATAGATAATTCATTTCCATAATGGTATTAGTGTAGTATATACCATATTCATTCATTCAATTCATTTATATAATCATTATTAAATGAAGATCATGTAGAACGAGTCGCATCACATCGTGGAGACGGTATTCCGTACGTACGCACGAGTGATGATATCGTTCCTATGATCGTGGAATTGTATTGGAGTATATATATTATTTCAGTATCAATATTACTTCATAATAATCATATATAGTTACTCATTACACCGTTATACCCATCCTTGTAAGGTTATGGTGGAAAATAGATTACACCACGGCGTGGAGACGGTATTCCGTACGTACGCACGCGCGGTGATTTCATTTTTCCGTAGGATGGATAGAAGGTTAATTAGGGTTGTTTCATATTTATAATAACATATCAGTATGTAAGTAATACTGATGTTATTACTTTATCATGAAACAACTAAAGAAGAAGAAGTTGAAGAAGAAAGAAATTGAAAAGATCGGTAATGGTTATTACCTCTTCTTTGAAACGCCTCTTTGAATCCTTCACTTAGGGAACTAAGATTGGTCTTTGAAGAAGACCAGGACCTCTAGGATTATTCTAGGGAAGTGGAGAAGGGAAAATGGCAGGGGTTGGCCGAGCTTGAGTGCTCAAATTGGTGTGAGGAGGAGGGGGAGGAGGTGCCCTTTTATAAGGGAGGAGAGGGGCACCTTAGGAATATCTCAAAATATTATTTTATATTAAAGTCAAAATCGGTTTATAATGGTTCCAAAGGGTCTTATTTCGAAGCTAAAGTGGGGATGGGTCGAAATCCTATCAACCAATAGTATTTAGACAAGTTTAGGGTATTATTTTAACCTTATCAATTAGATTTAACTCTAAGTTAATTAATTTAACTTTTACCGTGTCTTTTTGTTTTCTTTCACTATATGGTTAATACACTTACTATAACATGCCAAACGAACCCCAAATTGTTTATTATTAATATATATATCCTTATCTAAGTCATTTGGCCGAACCTTAGATTTTTAGGAATAAAATAACAATTAATAATATAATATTTGATTTAAAAACTATTTTGTGTCAATTTTGACACTATTTGATATATGATTTTTGTGAAAGTCATAACAGAATTATATGTTCGAACCAAGTTGATTAAATCAACAATAATATATCATAGTAACCTAGAAAATTAGTGTAATTCATAAAAAGTCTTAAATTACATTTATTTTGGTATTTATATTATCAATTTTGTCAATATTTCATTAATAAGATAATTACTGCATCATCTTTGTGTCATAAATAAATTAAATTATTTGACGTCTAAAAATTACAAATAAAATACCATCATGTAGGAAATCTTTTTATCTTTCTAATGAATATTTACAATCGAATTTATCTTATGTATAACCCCATATTAAAAATGATTTACTTATTAAACTTTGATTTTAACTATTTTAACCCTTCTTTAAATAAATTAATAATAAATGTCCTAATCTAATCCAAGTGGGCCTAAATGGTCATATTTTATTCCTAAGTTTGTTTTTGGTCGAATTACACTTGTCCAATAGAATTAGGACATGTGTTAGGGTAATATTGATATCATATTTACCCTTAGTTACCCTATTTACTATTAACCGCGGTAAAAAAGGTAAAAAGTTACTATTCACCAAAAAATTATTTTCATCTCATTGAACCACATTTTAGTCCTTGATATTAACCGTGTCTCTCGGATTTTCGAAATTCCATTCACAGAAGCGGTAAAATTAAGTTTTATGCAAAATTCAGTTTTTAACCTACCACTTAGTGGTTTCACTATTCATCAAAAATTGAAAGTTTTCAGAAAAATACCAAAATTTCACCCTAGGATAATTTCGATATTCTGAGTCCAAAAATGAAGTCCATTTTGAAAAATAAAATTTATAAAATTTCAAAAAGTGGTTATTACTATTCATAACGGCTAGTTTTAATAGCATATTGTTGTTTAGTGAAACTCGGTATTGCGTACGACGCAAGCTATCGAGGAAGGTCGCGATTGCGTGTAAAGCAAGCCAAGCAAGTGTTGTGTAGAAAAAGATTCCTTTGATGATTTATATAACATAAAAGTCTCGGGTGTTACATTCTACCCCCCTTAAAAAGAATTTCGCCCTCGAAATTCGTCACTTTGTAACAAACAGATGAGGATACTTCTCCCTCATCATATCCTCAAGCTCCCATGTAGCTTCTTCAAGTTGGTGGTTCCTCCATAAAACTTTCACCAAGCGAGTGGTCTTGTTTCGTAGGACTTTTTCGCTATGATCCAGAATCTCTATCGGCTGTTCTTCATAAGAAAGATCTTGCTCCAGCGGTACAACTTCTGAGCTGAGTACATGTGAAGGATCTGGTATGTACTTTCTCAGGAGAGATACATGGAACACATCGTGAACTTGAGAGAGATTCGGTGGAAGCGCCAATCGGTAAGCTACCTTCCCAACACGATCCAGTATTTCGAAAGGACCGATATATCTAGGGCTCAACTTCCCCTTCTTTCCAAATCTCATAACCCTCTTCCAGGGAGATATTCGTAAGAACACTTTATCACCCACTTCAAACTCTAGGTCTTTTCTTCGGTTGTCGGCATAACTTTTCTGTCGACTCTGAGCTGCTCTTATGTGTTGTTGAATAGATCTAACCTTTTCTGCCATTTCATCAACGAGATCAGGTCCTAATAGCTTTCTTTCCCCAACTTCATCCCAGCAAGTTGGAGTCCTGCATTTCTTTCCATAGAGAGCTTCATAAGGAGCCATCTGAATACTGGAGTGAAAGCTATTATTATAAGAAAATTCCACCAAAGGTAGGTGTTGATCCCAACCTCCTTTGAAATCCATAGAGCAAGCTCTCAACATATCTTCTAGGGTTTGAATTGTTCTCTCAGACTGACCGTCTGTCTGGGGATGATAAGCAGTGCTGAAACTCAACTCTGTATCCAGAGTATGCTGAAGACTTCGCCAGAACTTCGAGGTAAATCTCGGATCTCGATCAGATATAATAGAAAGTGGTACTCCATGCAATCTCACCACTTCCTTTACATATATCCTGGCAAGCTGATCTAGAGAGAAATCCTCTCTAATAGCAATGAAGTGTGCAGACTTTGTAAGACGATCAACTATGACCCAGATAGCATTATTGCCTTTGGATGTTTTAGGAAGTCCTGTGACAAAGTCCATAGTGATGTTTTCCCATTTCCATTCGGGTATGGGTAATGGTTGTAACATCCCCTTAGACTTCTATCTCTCAGCTTTAACTTGTTGACAAACCAAGCATCGAGAGACATATTCAGCAACATCTCTTTTCATGCCATCCCACCAGAAGTACTCTTTCAGGTCCCTATACATCTTCGTGCTTCTAGGATGAATAGAAAATGATGAACTATGAGCCTCATCCAGCAGCTCATTCTTTAATTCGGGGATGGGAGGAACGCAAACCCGATTCCTGAACTTTATTATCCCATCAGAATCAAGGTTGAATTCAGGAACATTTCTCACCTTCTTTTGTAACTCGACATCTTCTTTCTGTGCCTCTTTAATCTTCACATGTATAGATGGTTGAACATTCATTTGAGAAAGATAAGATTTTTCCCCTTCCATTATAATTCCAAGATCCATCCTTTGTAAATCCATAAATATTGGATCTTTTGTGATCCTCATCATGGATAAACTAGCATGGTCTTGTCGACTTAATGCATCTGCCACCTTGTTTGCTTTCCCAGGGTGGTAATGGATTGAGCAGTCATAATCCTTAATCAGCTCCAACCATCTTCTTTGGCACATATTCAGCTCCTTTTGTGTGAAAATATACTTTAAACTTTTATGATCAGTATAAATATCACACCTTTCACCATAAAGGTAATGCCTCCAAATCTTTAATGCAAAGATTACCGCAGCCAACTCCAAATCATGTGTTGGGTAATTTTGCTCATGGATTTTCAACTGTCGTGTGGCATAAGCTATTACCATATCATTTTGCATAAGAACACACCCCAATCCCTTCTTGGATGCATCACTGTAGATCACAAACCTTTCTCCACTACAAGGTAGTGTGAGCACAGGTGCACTGGATAACCTTCTTTTCAACTCCTTGAAATTCTCTTCACATTCCTCTGTCCAGACAAACTTAACTCCTTTTCGAGTCAACTTGGTGAGTGGATTAGATAATCGTGAAAAATCTTTTACAAAACGTCGATAATATCCATCCAAACCAAGAAAACTTCGGATCTCAGTTACTGTTGTTGGTCTTGACCATCTTTCGATAACCTCTGTTTTTGCTGGATCCACAGATATCCCCTCTTTTGAGATTATATGACCCAAAAATGCAACTTTTTGAAGCCAAAATTCACACTTGGTAAATTTGGCATAAAGCTTCTCCTTTCTTAGGGTCTTCAATATAATTCTCAAGTGATCTTCATGCTCTTCCTTGCTCTTTGAATAGACAAGAATATCGTCTATAAAGACTACCACAAATTGATCAAGATAGTCTCTAAAGACTCTATTCATTAGATCCATGAAGATAGCAGGGGCATTAGTAAGACCAAATGGCATCACTATAAATTCATAGTGTCCATACCTTGTACGGAAAGCCGTCTTTGGTATATCCTCCCTTTTGACCCTTAATTGATGATACCCTGAACGAAGATCAATCTTGGAAAAGTATTGAGCTCCGCGTAGTTGGTCAAATAAGTCATCAATGCGTGGGAGAGGATATTTGTTCTTGATAGTGATCTTATTAAGTTCTCGATAATCAATGCAAAGTCTCATTGATCCATCTTTCTTCTTAACAAATAGAACAGGTGCTCCCCAAGGTGACGCACTAGGGCGTATGAATCCCTTATCAAGATTCTCTTGGAGTTGCTTCTTCAATTCCTGCAACTCAATTGGGGCCATTCTATAAGGTGTCTTTGAAATAGGCAAAGCACCCGGTACGAGTTCTATTGAAAACTCAACTTCACGATTTGGTGGAAGACCCGGCAATTCCTCCGGAAAGACATCATCAAACTCCCGTACAATGGGCATATTCTTAATCGTGAGTTTCTCACCAACCATTTGAGATAAATAACCTTCATTTAGTGGTATCAAGACCCATAAGATGGAAGAAATTTCCACTGGAAGGTTATATTCATCCTTGCATCGATAGACGATCGTAGATTGATCTGGAATATGAAATGTGACTTCCCTTCTTTGGCAATTGATATGAGCTCCATGTAGAGAAAGCCAATCCATGCCAAGAATCACATCAAATTCCACTAAAGGAAGGATCACAAGATTTGCAGGAAGCACTTTCCCACAAACTTCGATCGGAGAAGAATTATAAACTTTTGATGCGATTGATGTGCCATTAGGTGTTGTCACAGCTAACTCAACATCTAATTGTTGAGGTAATAAGGTGATACCCTTAGAAAATTTTTCAGAAATAAAAGAGTGTGTGGATCCAGAATCAAATAAAACATTTGCTACTTTAGAGTGGACGGTAAGTGTACCTTTCACCACATCGTTATCGTACTCCACATCGCTGATAGAAATTGCATGTGACTTTCCTTTGTCTTTAGCCTTAAGAGTTTGTTGACGTCGACCATCATCATCAACCCTTGGATTTGGGCATTGATTGGCATAATGCCCCATCTCCTTGCACTTGAAACATTGAAGTGTAGTAGGTTCATTCTGTGTATCCCTTACTTTGTTTGCATCATTAGACATCTTCTTCCCATTATCACGGAATTCAAATGCCCGATGGCCTTCCTTTCCACATTTAAAACATTTACTTGTCCCTTTAAGACAACTCCCTCCATGTTTCATTCCACACTTTGAGCATAAGGAAAATCTCATCTTCTTTTCCGTGTGCTCTTTAGATTTTTCTTTGAATTCCATCTTCCTCTTCTTATCAAACCCATGTGACTAATGGGTTACTCCAATCTCCATCTCGACTTTGAGAGCACATCGAACGATTTCCTCATAGCTATTGAAGTCCCTTATGGCTAACGCCCTTCGAAGACTTGGTTTTAAGCCACTAAAGAATCGATCGATCTTACTCTCAGGTTGGATAATAATACCAGAAGCGTACCTTGCAAGTCTTGTAAAATTTGCTTCATAGGTACTAACAGATTCATCATCCCTTTGCTTCAGTTCAAGGAACTCTTTCTCCATCTTTGTTCGGAGAATACGAGGGAAGTACTTATTGAAAAACAAGTTCTTGAACTCGTCCCATTCCATGGACTCAATTTCATCCCTTTGCCTCGTATTCTTAACAAGATTCCACCATTGATCAGCATCTCCTTCCAAACGATACACTGCTAGGATGACTTTATCATGCTCAGAACATTGAAGAACTGAAAATATCTTTTCAGTAGTACTAATCCATTGTTCAGCAACTAATGGATCAGTAGACCCGCTGAAAGAAGGTGGACGCTACCTCATGAAGGATTCAACAGAATGTTGCTCCCTCCTTTGTTCGTTTAGAAATCCTGCATGATTCATAGCTTGAGAAAGTTGTGTGAGCATGGCTACAATATTTTGCATTCCAGCTCCCATATCGTTTGGTTGCTCAGGGGGACAATCATTGCATTGCCCATCGCATTCCGCATTAACACGGTTCCTTTGGGTTCTAGCCATTGACTAAAACCAAGAAGAATAGTGTGAGCAACACTAATTATAATAGGAAACCACATAATTCCAGAATAAAATTTTCATGCTTAAGGTCTTATCCTAGGTTATTCAAGGCCATTTCTAAAACACTAAGATTGTGTTCTATGCTTAGACTTATCCTTAGGGTTCTTACTAAGGCTTTCACATCCTAGTTTCCAAAGGTTGACTATACCTTTCCTCTGATACCAACTATAACGACCCATACTTTACATACATTGTTAATACTTCAAAATTGAAGCACACTTATTACAACATATGACAAAACCACAAAGGACCGTATAGGTATAGTGTCTTTAGAAACTGGGAAACATAAACAACTGGTTCATAAATCTTCTACAGTGTCTCCCATTTATTTCATCATATCTAGGGTCCCTTTTAGCATATTCTACTTAATATCCATCTTCCTGACCTGGGGAAAAGAAAACATAAAAGGGTGAGCTCAAATGCTCAGCAAGGGCAAATAAAGGAAATAAAAATCATATCATATCTTTTTGAAAATCAAAACCTGCAAAAGAGATCATAATATCTTAACATGGAATAAATCATAGAAGTGAAAATGAGATACCCATAACATAAAACTTGAAACTTTGTGGCATGCACACATAATCATGGAAAATCATTTCTTGTTAGTCATGACCCATTGCCAAGACTATCTTAGTGAACAAAGTCCCTTTCTGAACCGAGTTCACTCCTCGTTTCAGTCCTGTATCACTGAACCGAAATAACCTTCTGTTCCAGCCATGTCTATCTCATGAGATATAAAATCATTACCCAATGCATTGGAGGGAGATATAGGTCCCACCCATCTTATAATGAATCCTTTCTTATGTGTGCCACATAATCATAAATCATACATCATCGTATAACACATGTAACAAAAATGGGATTCTTGAAACCTCATGACATCATAAATCAATTCATATAAGATAAAGGAATTCATAAAAATAATTCCATCACAACATGATCAAATAAATTTAATAACAGGGATAAAACAGAACCCTTTATTATCTTAGATGGAAAATAATTTTGATAAAACACTTGAACTCCATTCTTGAGGAAAATATCCTTTCTTCTTCAAAAACATTTTTCCTTTCATAACATGTCATACAACTTTAAAATAAAAGAAGTTGATTAAGAATAAACTTGAAAACTTGTAAAGGAAGCTTCTTGGAAATAATGTTTTAAAAAATCCATTCATGCCGTATAAGTTAAAAAAAACATTCTTCTAACTTTTGTCGGAAAAGTCAAAAAGTACCTCGTACGAAAAACGACAAAAGATTCCTTTCATATCTTTTACAAAAAACTTACCGAAGGGTAAAATTGGATATAAACTATTGTAGAAGGAAGGAAATAATATTACATATCGAGGGAACATGGATGTGGATGATAAAATACACCCCAGTAATTACCAAAGTAAAAACAATCTCGGATAAAAGTGAGATTGTGATATTTTCCCTTACCTTAGGTCCGATTAGCTTTGTACGTGTCCGAAGCTCCTGTATAATGGTTTAAATAATGTTATTGACTTATTCCAGAATCATACATATTTATATGATATCATATATGGTCATATTATTAGCTTCTTGTTAGTGATATTTCATTGTTACTTGTTACTCGGGTCTTTATAACTTTTTGTTCTTATGCGTGTTTTGTCGAGTAAATTCTTATTATTATCTTTAGGTTATAGATAATTCATTTCCAGAATGGTATTAGTGTAGTATATACCATATTCATTCATTCAATTCATTTATATAATCATTATTAAATGAAGATCATGTAGAACGAGTCGCATCACATCGTGGAGACGGTATTCCGTACGTACGCACGAGTGATGATATCGTTCCTATGATCGTGGAATTGTATTGGAGTATATATATTATTTCAGTATCAATATTACTTCATAATAATCATATATAGTTACTCATTACACCGTTATACCCATCCTTGTAAGGTTATGGTGGAAAATAGATTACACCACGGCGTGGAGACGGTATTCCGTACGTACGCACGCGCGGTGATTTCATTTTTCCGTAGGATGGATAGAAGGTTAATTAGGGTTGTTTCATATTTATAATAACATATCAGTATGTAAGTAATACTGATGTTATTACTTTATCATGAAACAACTAAAGAAGAAGAAGTTGAAGAAGAAAGAAATTGAAAAGATCGGTAATGGTTATTACCTCTTCTTTGAAACGCCTCTTTGAATCCTTCACTTAGGGAACTAAGATTGGTCTTTGAAGAAGACCAGGACCTATAGGATTATTCTAGGGAAGTGGAGAAGGGAAAATGGCAGGGGTTGGCCGAGCTTGAGTGCTCAAATTGGTGTGAGGAGGAGGGGGAGGAGGTGCCCTTTTATAAGGGAGGAGAGGGGCACCTTAGGAATATCTCAAAATATTATTTTATATTAAAGTCAAAATCGGTTTATAATGGTTCCAAAGGGTCTTATTTCGAAGCTAAAGTGGGGATGGGTCGAAATCCTATCAACCAATAGGATTTAGACAAGTTTAGGGTATTATTTTAACCTTATCAATTAGATTTAACTCTAAGTTAATTAATTTAACTTTTACCGTGTCTTTTTGTTTTCTTTCACTATATGGTTAATACACTTACTATAACATGCCAAACGAACCCCAAATTGTTTATTATTAATATATATATCCTTATCTAAGTCATTTGGCCGAACCTTATATTTTTAGGAATAAAATAACAATTAATAATATAATATTTGATTTAAAAACTATTTTGTGTCAATTTTGACACTATTTGATATATGATTTTTGTGAAAGTCATAACAGAATTATATGTTCGAACCAAGTTGATTAAATCAACAATAATATATCATAGTAACCTAGAAAATTAGTGTAATTCATAAAAAGTCTTAAATTATATTTATTTTGGTATTTATATTATCAATTTTGTCAATATTTCATTAATAAGATAATTACTGCATCATCTTTGTGTCATAAATAAATTAAATTATTTGATGTCTAAAAATTACAAATAAAATACCATCATGTAGGAAATCTTTTTAGCTTTCTAATGAATATTTACAATCGAATTTATCTTATGTATAACCCCATATTAAAAATGATTTACTTATTAAACTTTGATTTTAACTATTTTAACCCTTCTTTAAATAAATTAATAATAAATGTCCTAATCTAATCCAAGTGGGCCTAAATGGTCATATTTTATTCCTAAGTTTGTTTTTGGTCGAATTACACTTGTCCAATAGAATTAGGACATGTGTTAGGGTAATATTGATATCATATTTACCCTTAGTTACCCTATTTACTATTAACCGCGGTAAAAAAGGTAAAAAGTTACTATTCACCAAAAAAATTATTTTCATCTCATTGAACCACATTTTAGTCCTTGATATTAACCGTGTCTCTCGGATTTTCGAAATTCCATTCACAGAAGCGGTAAAATTAAGTTTTATGCAAAATTCAGTTTTTAACCTACCACTTAGTGGTTTCACTATTCATCAAAAATTGAAAGTTTTCAGAAAAATACCAAAATTTCACCCTAGGATAATTTCGATATTCTGAGTCCAAAAATGAAGTCCATTTTGAAAAATAAAATTTATAAAATTTCAAAAAGTGGTTATTACTATTCATAACGGCTAGTTTTAATAGCATATTGTTGTTTAGTGAAACTCGGTATTGCGTACGACGCAAGCTATCGAGGAAGGTCGCGATTGCGTGTAAAGCAAGCCAAGCAAGTGTTGTGTAGAAAAAGATTCCTTTGATGATTTATATAACATAAAAGTCTCGGGTGTTACATTCTACCCCCCTTAAAAAGAATTTCGCCCTCAAAATTCGTCACTTTGTAACAAACAGATGAGGATACTTCTCCCTCATCATATCCTCAAGCTCCCATGTAGCTTCTTTAAGTTGGTGGTTCCTCCATAAAACTTTCACCAAGCGAGTGGTCTTCTTTCGTAGGACTTTTTCGCTACGATCCAGAATCTCTATCGGCTGTTCTTCATAAGAAAGATCTTGCTCCAGCGGTACAACTTCTGAGCTGAGTACATGTGAAGGATCTGGTATGTACTTTCTCAGGAGAGATACATGGAACACATCGTGAACTTGAGAGAGATTCGGTGGAAGCGCCAATCGGTAAGCTACCTTCCCAACACGATCCAGTATTTCGAAAGGACTGATATATCTAGGGCTCAACTTCCCCTTCTTTCCAAATCTCATAACCCTCTTCCAGGGAGATATTCGTAAGAACACTTTATCACCCACTTCAAACTCTAGGTCTTTTCTTCGGTTGTCGGCATAACTTTTCTGTCGACTCTGAGCTGCTCTTATGTGTTGTTGAATAGATCTAACCTTTTCTGCCATTTCATCAACGAGATCAGGTCCTAATAGCTTTCTTTCCCCAACTTCATCCCAGCAAGTTGGAGTCCTGCATTTCTTTCCATAGAGAGCTTCATAAGGAGCCATCTGAATACTGGAGTGAAAGCTATTATTATAAGAAAATTCCACCAAAGGTAGGTGTTGATCCCAACCTCCTTTGAAATCCATAGAGCAAGCTCTCAACATATCTTCTAGGGTTTGAATTGTTCTCTCAGACTGACCGTCTGTCTGGGGATGATAAGCAGTGCTGAAACTCAACTCTGTATCCAGAGTATGCTGAAGACTTCGCCAGAACTTCGAGGTAAATCTCGGATCTCGATCAGATATAATAGAAAGTGGTACTCCATGCAATCTCACCACTTCCTTTACATATATCCTGGCAAGCTGATCTAGAGAGAAATCCTCTCTAATAGCAATGAAGTGTGCAGACTTTGTAAGACGATCAACTATGACCCAGATAGCATTATTGCCTTTGGATGTTTTAGGAAGTCCTGTGACAAAGTCCATAGTGATGTTTTCCCATTTCCATTCGGGTATGGGTAATGGTTGTAACATCCCCTTAGACTTCTATCTCTCAGCTTTAACTTGTTGACAAACCAAGCATCGAGAGACATATTCAGCAACATCTCTTTTCATGCCATCCCACCAGAAGTACTCTTTCAGGTCCCTATACATCTTCGTGCTTCTAGGATGAATAGAAAATGATGAACTATGAGCCTCATCCAGCAGCTCATTCTTTAATTCGGGGATGGGAGGAACGCAAACCCGATTCCTGAACTTTATTATCCCATCACAATCAAGGTTGAATTCAGGAACATTTCTCACCTTCTTTTGTAACTCGACATCTTCTTTCTGTGGCTCTTTAATCTTCACATGTATAGATGGTTGAACATTCATTTGAGAAAGATAAGATTTTTCCCCTTCCATTATAATTCCAAGATCCATCCTTTGTAAATCCATAAATATTGGATCTTTTGTGATCCTCATCATGGATAAACTAGCATGGTCTTGTCGACTTAATGCATCTGCCACCTTGTTTGCTTTCCCATGGTGGTAATGGATTGAGCAGTCATAATCCTTAATCAGCTCCAACCATCTTCTTTGGCGCATATTCAGCTCCTTTTGTGTGAAAATATACTTTAAACTTTTATGATCAGTATAAATATCACACCTTTCACCATAAAGGTAATGCCTCCAAATCTTTAATGCAAAGATTACCGCAGCCAACTCCAAATCATGTGTTGGGTAATTTTGCTCATGGATTTTCAACTGTCGTGAGGCATAAGCTATTACCATATCATTTTGCATAAGAACACACCCCAATCCCTTCTTGGATGCATCACTGTAGATCACAAACCTTTCTCCACTACAAGGTAGTGTGAGCACAGGTGCACTGGATAACCTTCTTTTCAACTCCTTGAAATTCTCTTCACATTCCTCTATCCAGAAAAACTTAACTCCTTTTCGAGTCAACTTGGTGAGTGGATTAGATAATCGTGAAAAATCTTTTACAAAACGTCGATAATATCCATCCAAACCAAGAAAACTTCGGATCTCAGTTACTGTTGTTGGTCTTGACCATCTTTCGATAACCTCTGTTTTTGCTGGATCCACAGATATCCCCTCTTTTGAGATTATATGACCCAAAAATGCAACTTTTTGAAGCCAAAATTCACACTTGGTAAATTTGGCATAAAGCTTCTCCTTTCTTAGGGTCTTCAATATAATTCTCAAGTGATCTTCATGCTCTTCCTTTCTCTTTGAATAGACAAGAATATCGTCTATAAAGACTACCACAAATTGATCAAGATAGTCTCTAAAGACTCTATTCATTAGATCCATGAAGATAGCAGGGGCATTAGTAAGACCAAATGGCATCACTATAAATTCATAGTGTCCATACCTTGTACGGAAAGCCGTCTTTGGTATATCCTCCCTTTTGACCCTTAATTGATGATACCCTGAACGAAGATCAATCTTGGAAAAGTATTGAGCTCCGCGTAGTTGGTCAAATAAGTCATCAATGCGTGGGAGAGGATATTTGTTCTTGATAGTGATCTTGTTAAGTTCTCGATAATCAATGCAAAGTCTCATTGATCCATCTTTCTTCTTAACAAATAGAACAGGTGCTCCCCAAGGTGACGCACTAGGGCGTATGAATCCCTTATCAAGATTCTCTTGGAGTTGCTTCTTCAATTCCTGCAACTCAATTGGGGCCATTCTATAAGGTGTCTTTGAAATAGGCAAAGCACCCGGTACGAGTTCTATTGAAAACTCAACTTCACGATTTGGTGGAAGACCCGGCAATTCCTCCGGAAAGACATCATCAAAATCCCGTACAATGGGCATATTCTTAATCGTGAGTTTCTCACCAACCATTTGAGATAAATAACCTTCATTTAGTGGTATCAAGACCCATAAGATGGAAGAAATTTCCACTTGAAGGTTATATTCATCCTTGCATCGATAGACGATCGTAGATTGATCTGGAATATGAAATGTGACTTCCCTTCTTTGGCAATTGATATGAGCTCCATGTAGAGAAAGCCAATCCATGCCAAGAATCACATCAAATTCCACTAAAGGAAGGATCACAAGATTTGCAGGAAGCACTTTCCCACAAACTTCGATCGGAGAAGAATTATAAACTTTTGATGCGATTGATGTGCCATTAGGTGTTGTCACAGCTAACTCAACATCTAATTGTTGAGGTAATAAGGTGATACCCTTAGAAAATTTTTCAGAAATAAAAGAGTGTGTGGATCCAGAATCAAATAAAACATTTGCTACTTTAGAGTGGACGGTAAGTGTACCTTTCACCACATCGTTATCGTACTCCACATCGCTGATAGAAATTGCATGTGACTTTCCTTTGTCTTTAGCCTTAAGAGTTTGTTGACGTCGACCATCATCATCAACCCTTGGATTTGGGCATTGATTGGCATAATGCCCCATCTCCTTGCACTTGAAACATTGAAGTGTAGTAGGTTCATTCTGTGTATCCCTTCCTTTGTTTGCATCATTAGACATCTTCTTCCCATTATCACGGAATTCAAATGCCCGATGGCCTTCCTTTCCACATTTAAAACATTTACTTGTCCCTTTAAGACAACTCCCTCCATGTTTCTTTCCACACTTTGAGCATAAGGAAAAGCTCATCTTCTTTTCCGTGTGCTCTTTAGATTTTTCTTTGAATTCCATCTTCCTCTTCTTATCAAACCCATGTGACTGATGGGTTACTCCAATCTCCATCTCGACTTTGAGAGCACATCGAACGATTTCCTCATAGCTATTGAAGTCCCTTATGGCTAACGCCCTTCGAAGACTTGGTTTTAAGCCACTAAAGAATCGATCGATCTTACTCTCAGGTTGGATAATAATACCAGAAGCGTACCTTGCAAGTCTTGTAAAATTTGCTTCATAGGTACTAACAGATTCATCATCCCTTTGCTTCAGTTCAAGGAACTCTTTCTCCATCTTTGTTCGGAGAATACGAGGGAAGTACTTATTGAAAAACAAGTTCTTGAACTCGTCCCATTCCATGGACTCAATTTCATCCCTTTGCCTCGTATTCTTAACAAGATTCCACCATTGATCAGCATCTCCTTCCAAACGATACACTGCTAGGATGACTTTATCATGCTCAGAACATTGAAGAACTGAAAATATCTTTTCAGTAGTACTAATCCATTGTTCAGCAACTAATGGATCAGTAGACCCGCTGAAAGAAGGTGGACGCTACCTCATGAAGGATTCAACAGAATGTTGCTCCCTCCTTTGTTCGTTTAGAAATCCTGCATGATTCATAGCTTGAGAAAGTTGTGTGAGCATGGCTACAAGATTTTGCATTCCAGCTCCCATATCGTTTGGTTGCTCAGGGGGACAATCATTGCATTGCCCATCGCATTCCGCATTAACACGGTTCCTTCGGGTTCCAGCCATTGACTAAAACCAAGAAGAATAGTGTGAGCAACACTAATTATAATAGGAAACCACATAATTCCAGAATAAAATTTTCATGCTTAAGGTCTTATCCTAGGTTATTCAAGGCCATTTCTAAAACACTAAGATTGTGTTCTATGCTTAGACTTATCCTTAGGGTTCTTACTAAGGCTTTCACATCCTAGTTTCCAAAGGTTGACTATACCTTTCCTCTGATACCAACTATAACGACCCATACTTTACATACATTGTTAATACTTCAAAATTGAAGCACACTTATTACAACATATGACAAAACCACAAAGGACCGTATAGGTATAGTGTCTTTAGAAACTGGGAAACATAAACAACTGGTTCATAAATCTTCTACAGTGTCTCCCATTTATTTCATCATATCTAGGGTCCCTTTTAGCATATTCTACTTAATATCCATCTTCCTGACCTGGGGAAAAGAAAACATAAAAGGGTGAGCTCAAATGCTCAGCAAGGGAAAATAAAGGAAATAAAAATCATATCATATCTTTTTGAAAATCAAAACCTGCAAAAGAGATCCTAATATCTTAACATGGAATAAATCATAGAAGTGAAAATGAGATCCCCATAACATAAAACTTGAAACTTTGTGGCATGCACACATAATCATGGAAAATCATTTCTTGTTAGTCATGACTCATTGCCAAGACTATCTTAGTGAACAAAGTCCCTTTCTGAACCGAGTTCACTCCTCGTTTCAGTCCTGTATCACTGAACCGAAATAACCTTCCGTTCCAGCCATGTCTATCTCATGAGATATAAAATCATTACCCAATGCATTGGAGGGAGATATAGGTCCCACCCATCTTATAATGTATCCTTTCTTATGTGTTCCACATAATCATAAATCATACATCATCGTATAACACATGTAACAAAAATGGGATTCTTGAAACCTCATGACATCATAAATCAATTCATATAAGATAAAGGAATTCATAAAAATAATTCCATCACAACATGATCAAATCAATTTAATAACAGGGATAAAATAGAACCCTTTATTATCTTAGATGGAAAATAATTTTGATAAAACACTTGAACTCCATTCTTGAGGAAAATATCCTTTCTTCTTCAAAAACATTTTTCCTTTCATAACATGTCATACAACTTTAAAATAAAAGAAGTTGATTAAGAATAAACTTGAAAACTTGTAAAGGAAGCTTCTTGGAAATAATGTTTTAAAAAATCCATTCATGCCGTATAAGTTAAAAAAACATTCTTCTAACTTTTGTCGGAAAAGTCAAAAAGTACCTCGTACGAAAAACGACAAAAGATTCCTTTCATATCTTTTACAAAAAACTTACCGAAGGGTAAAATTGGATATAAACTATTGTAGAAGGAAGTAAATAATATTACATATCGAGGGAACATGGATGTGGATGATAAAATACACCCCAGTAATTACCAAAGTAAAAACAATCTCGGATAAAAGTGAGATTGTGATATTTTCCCTTACCTTAGGTCCGATTAGCTTTGTACGTGTCCGAAGCTCCTGTATAATGGTTTAAATAATGTTATTGACTTATTCCAGAATCATACATATTTATATGATATCATATATGGTCATATTATTAGCTTCTTGTTAGTGATATTTCATTGTTACTTGTTACTCGGGTCTTTATAACTTTTTGTTCTTATGCGTGTTTTGTCGAGTAAATTCTTATTCATATCTTTAGGTTATAGATAATTCATTTCCAGAATGGTATTAGTGTAGTATATACCATATTCATTCATTCAATTCATTTATATAATCATTATTAAATGAAGATCATGTAGAACGAGTCGCATCACATCGTGGAGACGGTATTCCGTACGTACGCACGAGTGATGATATCGTTCCTATGATCGTGGAATTGTATTGGAGTATATATATTATTTCAGTATCAATATTACTTCATAATAATCATATATAGTTACTCATTACACCGTTATACCCATCCTTGTAAGGTTATGGTGGAAAATAGATTACACCACGGCGTGGAGACGGTATTCCGTACGTACGCACGCGCGGTGATTTCATTTCTCCGTAGGATGGATAGAAGGTTAATTAGGGTTGTTTCATATTTATAATAAAATATCAGTATGTAAGTAATACTGATGTTATTACTTTATCATGAAACAACTAAAGAAGAAGAAGTTGAAGAAGAAAGAAATTGAAAAGATCGGTAATGGTTATTACCTCTTCTTTGAAACGCCTCTTTGAATCCTTCACTTAGGGAACTAAGATTGGTCTTTGAAGAAGACCAGGACCTCTAGGATTATTCTAGGGAAGTGGAGAAGGGAAAATGGCAGGGGTTGGCCGAGCTTGAGTGCTCAAATTGGTGTGAGGAGGAGGGGGAGGAGGTGCCCTTTTATAAGGGAGGAGAGGGGCACCTTAGGAATATCTCAAAATATTATTTTATATTAAAGTCAAAATCGGTTTATAATGGTTCCAAAGGGTCTTATTTCGAAGCTAAAGTGGGGATGGGTCGAAAGCCTATCAACCAATAGGATTTAGACAAGTTTAGGGTATTATTTTAACCTTATCAATTAGATTTAACTCTAAGTTAATTAATTTAACTTTTACCGTGTCTTTTTGTTTTCTTTCACTATATGGTTAATACACTTACTATAACATGCCAAACGAACCCCAAATTGTTTATTATTAATATATATATCCTTATCTAAGTCATTTGGCCGAACCTTAGATTTTTAGGAATAAAATAACAATTAATAATATAATATTTGATTTAAAAACTATTTTGTGTCAATTTTGAAACTATTTGATATATGATTTTTGTGAAAGTCATAACAGAATTATATGTTCGAACCAAGTTGATTAAATCAACAATAATATATCATAGTAACCTAGAAAATTAGTGTAATTCATAAAAAGTCTTAAATTACATTTAATTTGGTATTTATATTATCAATTTTGTCAATATTTCATTAATAAGATAATTACTGCATCATCTTTGTGTCATAAATAAATTAAATTATTTGATGTCTAAAAATTACAAATAAACTACCATCATGTAGGAAATCTTTTTATCTTTCTAATGAATATTTACAATCGAATTTATCTTATGTATAACCCCATATTAAAAATGATTTACTTATTAAACTTTGATTTTAACTATTTTAACCCTTCTTTAAATAAATTAATAATAAATGTCCTAATCTAATCCAAGTGGGCCTAAATGGTCATATTTTATTCCTAAGTTTGTTTTTGGTCGAATTACACTTGTCCAATAGAATTAGGACATGTGTTAGGGTAATATTGATATCATATTTACCCTTAGTTACCCTATTTACTATTAACCGCGGTAAAAAAGGTAAAAAGTTACTATTCACCAAAAAATTATTTTCATCTCATTGAACCACATTTTAGTCCTTGATATTAACCGTGTCTCTCGGATTTTCGAAATTCCATTCACAGAAGCGGTAAAATTAAGTTTTATGCAAAATTCAGTTTTTAACCTACCACTTAGTGGTTTCACTATTCATCAAAAATTGAAAGTTTTCAGAAAAATACCAAAATTTCACCCTAGTATAATTTCGATATTCTGAGTCCAAAAATGAAGTCCATTTTGAAAAATAAAATTTATAAAATTTCAAAAAGTGGTTATTACTATTCATAACGGCTAGTTTTAATAGCATATTGTTGTTTAGTGAAACTCGGTATTGCGTACGACGCAAGCTATCGAGGAAGGTCGCGATTGCGTGTAAAGCAAGCCAAGCAAGTGTTGTGTAGAAAAAGATTCCTTGGATGATTTATATAACATAAAAGTCTCGGGTGTTACAAGAACTCCTCCAATGCCATATTTATCCTTGGCCACCAAAACTGACGTCGGAGTTCCTGGTACATCTTTGCTACACCCGGATTTACCACCAAATGGGATTTTTGAAACTCCCTCAGAACCTCCTCCCAAAACACCATTAGTACAACTATGTTTCCACTAAAGAGAACAATGTTCTCCCCACCTTTTGAATATCCATTAGGGGCATGCCCTGTTGAAATCTGAGCATGTAAAGTCTCACAGTTCGTGTCTCTACGATATTCCTCCCTAACTCACTATAAGTGTGGGGGGTGATAACCATCTACTAGAGGAAAAGTGATCCATCTCCATCCACAAAGGATATCTCCAATGTGGATAACTGCTCTGAAGCCTCACTCAACAACTGCAATATGGATCTTCAGCTGAGAGAGTCTTCCACTACGTTCCCCTCCCCAGGAGTATAGAAAATCTCAAATTCATAGTCCTGGAATAACTCTATCCATAACCTCTATATCATGTTTAGATCCTTCCAAGAGAAGATATACTTGTGACTCTTATGGTCATAGTAGTTGGTAAATTTCTCGCCCATCAGGTAGTGTTGCTACATCATCAAAGTGATGTCTACCGCTGTTAGCTCAAGATCATGGGTTACATAGTTCTGTATTACTTCCTCAACTGGAATGAACCATAGGTAATCACCAATTTCCCATGACTCCCAACACAACCAAGCATGGTCTCTAATATATCGTAGAACACTACATACCTGATGCCATCCTCCAGTAGTCTCAAGATGGGGGTGCTCGTCAACCTCTTCCTTAGATCCTAAAATAATTTTTGTCACTTATCTATCCAATAAAAAGGCCACCTCTTCCATGTTAAGGCCTTCAAGGATGTCGCTACTCTATAAAATTAGGTTAAAAACATCTAATAGTACCCATCCAAACCCAAGAAACTCTTCACCTTAGTAACACTCCTGAGTGGGTCCCAAGAAAGCACCACCTCAATATTCTCTAGATCCACTGAAACTCCAGCCTATAAAATGATGTGTTCGAGAAAGTGGACCTCATGAATCTAGAAGTAACACTTTGATAGCTTCTCATAAAGATGGTACTCTCAGAGTGTGTCGGGGACCATCCTCAAGTGTATCGTGTGCTCCTCCTCAGATGTCGAGTACACCCAGATGTCATCATTGAAGACCATGATGAACCGGTCTAAGTATGGCTGGAAGATTCTATTCATGAGTCCCATGAACACTACCAGGGCATTATTCATGACAAACTACATTACCAAGTACTCTTAGTGGTTGTACCGACATCTGAAAGTTGCCTTTGGGATGTCCTCACCATGTACTCAAAGCTAGTGATAGCCAGATCTAATGTCTATCTTTGAGAACCACCTTTCTCCATTCAATTGATCAAAAAGGTTTTCAATCCTTGGTAGTGGATACTTATTCTTCACAGTCACCTAGCTTAGACACCGAAAGTCCACACATAGTCTCAAGCTTTAATCTTCCTTCTTGGAAAATGAAACTGGGGATTCCTAGGTTGAAAAAATAGGTCTCACAAAGACCTTACTTTGTAGGTCCTCTAACTACACCCTCAGATCATGAAGCTCTTCAGGAGACATCCACTACTAGGAATTTCATCTTTACCAATGGTTTAAAACTGTTGGTAAAGGATGGGAAACCATTGGTATAAACTATACTAAAGGTTTTCCAAACAGTTGGGATATGTCTGAAAATTTTTGTATATACCAAATGTTCATTGAAACCATTGGTATAAATGTTTACCAATGGTTTAAAACAATTGGTAATATCAAAAATTAAATCTATACCAACCATTTAGAAACCATTTTTATAGCCTTTTAACAATGGTTTCCCCTAAACCATTGGTAAATATAAAGTAAAAAATACTTATACCAACAGTTTGTAAACCGCTAGTTTATAGTTTTACCAATGGTTTACATGAAATTTTTCATATAAGTTCTGTTTTTATAGATATTCCAATGGTTGTAAACTGTTGGCATAGTCTTTATGTACCTGTAGCAACAAGTCGATCTCCCCCTGTGCACCTGTAGCAATTCCACAAGCTTCAACCAGTAGGCCTGCAGAATTCATACACAATTATGAATACCTGAAGAATGCATACAGGGGGTTGGGGGTGGTCCATATAGAATACCTGCACAATTCACACACAATTCATACATAGTTCTAAATACTTGAACAATTCTCAATACCTACAGAATACATACAGAATTCATACAACACATAATTCATACATAATTTTGAATAACTCCAATTTTGTATTTAATTACCCTCTACACACATACAGAATTAACACATAATTCATAAGGTAATTACAGCAAGTATACACATACAACAAGTATAACCATACAACAAGTATACCTATACATCATTAACACATCATTCATTAGATGATTAAATACATAAAGAATTCAATTCAGATTTCACGGGGTTGGGGGCTGTTTAGGGGGTTGGGGTGGCTATCCAAGGGGGTAGGGGTTGTCCAAGGGGTGGGAGATGTACGAGGGGATTTGGGTTGTTCAGGGGGTGGGGGCTATCCAGGGGGGTTATCCATGGGGCTGTCTAGAGGGTGGGATGGGGTGGTGTCTAGGGTGATGGGGGGGATTTTCAAGGGGTAGGGGTGTCTAGGGGGTGGGGGTGTCCAGGGGGTGGGGGTGTCCAGGGGGTAGGGGGTTTCCAGGGGGTGGGGGCTGTCCAGGGGGTTGGGGGAGCTGTCCAAGGGGGGTGGGGGTGGTGTACAGGGGGTGGGGGGGATATCTATGGGGTGGGGGTGTCAAGGGGGTGGGGGTGTCCAAGTGGTGGGGTGGTGTTTAAGAGGTGTGGGGGCCCTTCTAGGGGGTTGGGGGCAATCTAGGGGGTAGGAGGGCTGTCCATGGTGGTGGGGGTGTCCATGGGGGGGGGGATTTCCATGGGCGTGGGGGTGTCGGGGGGGGGGGTGTCCCAGTGGTGAGGTGGTGTCTAGGAGGTTTGGGGTCCATCTAGGGAGTTTGGGGGCTATCTAGGGGTTAGGGGGTGTCTATGGGGGTGGGGGTGTCTAGGGGGTCCATGTGGTGGGGTGGTGTCTATGGGGGATGGTTTTCCACGGGGTTGTGGGGGGTCTTCCAATGGGGTGGGGGTGTGCAGGGGGTGGGGGACCATCCAGTGGCTTGGGGGGGGATGTCTTTGGGGGTGGTTTTTCCATGGGGTGATGTCCAGGGTGGGGGTTTTAAGGGGGTTGGGGAGTTGTCCAAGGGGGTGGGTATGGTTGGAAGGGGGGTTTGGTTATTAGGAAATGGATTAAATTTTTATTGTGGGACAAAAATACAATATGAATTTTGAAATGGAACCTTAAAATGGATTTTTATAAAACATTGGGGAGTTTTAAATAGAAATAATTCTTTATTATGTGATTTTGAAATGGGTTAATGAATAATTATTAATGATATATCTTTATGGGATTTCATATTTTGTGTCCCTTGTTTTAGAACATCAGATTATTTTACTAAAGGTTTTGTTTTTGATAATTCTTTAGAATGTTACCACTATAAATGAATCAAAAATTCAATAAGGGGATATCCTAGGTAGTCATTTCTTTGATCCAGCTATTGTATTCCTTTTCTTTCTCTCTACTCAAACTCTTGTGGAAGTGGAGTAGCCATGTTCTTCTTGGGTCATTGATTATGCCTGGGAGTTTCTAAAATAGAATCCACTATTTTTATTGGTGATCAAGGACCCCAGGAGGCAAAAAAGTGGGTAGCTATGATTAATGGGATCTTTTAGTTTTTAGAAACCCTATATTCCACAGAACTGGGGGCTGTTAGGGGGGTGGGGGCTGTCCACGGGGGTGGAGGGACTGTCCAGGGGTTAGGGGGTGTCCAGGGGTGGTCTGGGTTGTCCATGGGGGTGGGGGTGGGGGGTCCATGGGGTAAGGGGGTGTCTAGGGGTGTGGGAGGGGTTGTCCAGGGGGTACGGGGTGCCCAGGGGGTGAGCAGACTGTCCACAGGGGTGGCAGGGATATCTAGGGGGTAGGGGGTGTCCAGGGGGTGGGCGGGATATCCACAGGGGGGGTGTGTAGGGGGGATTTCTATGTGGAGAGGGGGTTTTTAGGGGGTGTGTGAGCTATCCACAGGGGTTGCGGGGATGTATAGGGGGTAGGAAGTGTCCGAGGGGGGAGGGAGGGGTTGTCTAGGGGGTATGGGGTGTCTAGGGGGGTGGGTGGGATGTCCACGAGGGTGGTGGGGCGATCCAGGGGGTACAAGGTGTCTAAGGGGTGGGAGGGATGTCCACAGGGGTGGGTGAGCTATCCACAGGGTGTGGGGAGATGTCCAGAGGGTACGGGGTGTCCAGGGGGTGGGTGGGCTATCCACAGGGGTGCTGGGGCTATCCAGGGGGGTTGGGGTGTCCAGGAGTGTGGGCGGGAAATCCACGGGGGTGGGGGTGGGCGGGCTATCCATGGGGGGAGGGGGTGTCCAGGGGGTAGGCAACCTGTCCATGGGGTGGCGGGGTTGTAGAAGGGTGTAGGGGGTGTTCAAGGGGGTGGGCGGGCTGTCCACATGGGTGGGCAGGTTATCCATGGGGGTGGGGGTGGGTATGTCCAAGGGGGTATAGGGTGTCTAGGGGGTGGGGGGATATTCAGGTGGTGGGGCAGTCCATGGGGGTGGAGGGGCTATCTAGAGGGTAGGGGGTGTCTGGGGTGGGTGGGTGGGGCCATCCATGGGGGTTGGGGGTTGTCTAGGGGGTATGGGGTGTCTAGGGGTGGGCGGCACTATCCAGGGGGGTACAAGGTGTCCATGGGGGCGGGTGGGATATCCACGGGGGTGGTGGGGCTGTCCAGGGGGTAGGGGGTGTTCAGGGGGGTGGTTTGGTAGGGCTATCCATGAGGATGGGGGTTTTCCATGGGGGGAGGGGCTGTTCAGGGGGGTGAGAGGGTTGTCCACGAGGGTGGAAGGGCTATCCAGGTGGTCGGGGGTGTCGAGGGGGGTGGGAAAGCTATCTATAGGGGTGGAGGGGCTGTCCATGGGGGGCGGGGCTATCCAGTGGGTGGGAGGGATGTCCATGGGTGTGGCGGGGCTGTCCATTGGGGTACGGGGTATCAAAGGGGGTGGGTGGGCTGTCCACGGTGGTGGGGGGCTTTCCAAGGGAGGGTTGAATCAGTCACAACAAATCCTCAAGTCAAATTTTATTATTTATAGAAAAAAAAAGATAATGTGACCAACCTAATTATACATATATTTGGGCACAACAAATGAACAAACATCAAAGGTCAGCAATATCAGTCAAAAAGGTAACGGATCAATCTGTCCCTCATCACCATCACTATCATCACCATCATCATTAGCCTCACCCTCATCCTCATCATTGTCCCCATCATCATCTCTTCCCTCCACAATTCCCTCATCCTCACCCTCGTACTCAACCTTGGCCTCCTAATCACCCTCCTCCTCTACCTCGGCCTCCTCCTCTGCCTCAGCCTCCCCCTCGGCCTCCTCCTCCTCCTACTCAACCTCCTACTCTCCATCATCTTGACCACCACTATAACTTCCAATTGGTTCACCATATATATAACTCATCAATGACATATATTCATCACAATCTATGATGGCCTCTGGTGGAATTGATGGACGTAAAACATCCATCTGTTTCATAAATGCAGTGTTTGGCCTAGCAGATTGTTCTGCCATCCCTGTGGACCTGTTTTCAGCCTGTTCTTCCTGTTCCTTAACCTGCAGGGAATCGGTGGCACTACAACTCATACCTGAGTAGGGAAAATAACTTTTTGGAACTATAATCTTCCCTGGTCGATAGCGTACTCTACCAGGGTGCTCATATCCCAACACCTAATGTAAGTGATTGTTTGGCCCAAATTTTCAGGTTTCTGGGAATCAAGGGCCTCTAAAGCATCTTTTTAGAAATATAAATAGATTATTAAGTTAAAAAATATATTAATATTTTCAATCTACAAATTAAAACTTACAATCTTCTACTGAGTCGGTTCATTAACCACACTTCCATCTTTATTCCATCTACTCGAGAAAAACAATTTTGCTCGAGGCACACAACCTTCTATATTAAATTTATGGCTCTACAATGAAATTAAATGTACGAAACCATAATTAAAAATAAGATACCAATAATTGGTTGCATAACTAAAATTATATAACAACTTTATAAATATAATAAATTAGGGAAGAAGAACTAGAAATTGCAAGTCATAAAGAAAAATTATAAACTTTCATACCTGCTGCCTCTCATGATCTCGCATCGTAGTACGTCCCAATGTGCGGAGTTATTTTTTAGCATCAATGTTTTTTTATTTCTTCTGAATGATTCCTTAAAAAAATTCTATAATTATTATTAATGAAAAACTTGAAAATTTTCATTTAAATACCTCTAATGTGATTAATACTTTAAATCATCTTGTTTTCCATTGATTAATCATCTATTGATACTGTTCTAAGGAAAAATAATCCATGATGAGGACCACCTCAAACTCTAGAATGACAGCCAATATACAGCTTCTGATTATAAGCTCTCCAAATCTCACCTAAATCCTTTAGACATGTTGGTCATGCACCCTCACCATCAGGGAAATTTAACTGAAGCTGACACCAAAATATTAATTCATATAAATATAAAAAATAATATATTACCTTAAATACAACAGATTTTTTTACTCATATCTCTGCCCAAAAATTATCCTTTACTTAATTTGGCAACTATCTACCTAACAACGGGCTTACAGGAATGATATTGGAGTATTTGGCAAGCATCACAAAAATACTCCGACATTGATGCCCTAATTTTTCAACCATTTGACTATCTTCATTGTAGTCCACCATCAACTGCGTGCGGCAGTTCCACACCGCACGCATGCATGTACTCCCCTGCCCAACCTCCTATCAGTAGATGTATCTTTTATGAAAGAAAAACAAATATTCTATCAATACATGTTATAATGAAAATAAATAATGGTGTAAAAATTTGTTAGGGTTGTATAAGTATACCTGAGGTACTCTAATAAATGGGTGCCGCTAGATCCGCAGAAACTGAAGGAACATCCTATACAGGTAGAGTGGGTCCCAATGTATGCTCCATAGGGATAGACTCTGGTAGAGCATGAGTCTAAGAATATGGAATATAAAATCTCAGAGATAAGGAAGCAGATGTAAAATAAGATGACATGGATGGCTGGACGAATGATGGATGGGGAGTGGGAATCATCATCAGATATGGTACAGATGGGTGAGGAGGCTTAGATGCAAAGGGTGGTGAAAACATGGGAGGCCTAAATATCCCATGTGTCCTTAACAACACACTGGGATTAGAATGTGGGATTGATGTTATGTCAGTGGGAGGGGAAAGGTCTAATCGGGTATACTGACCAGATTGTCTAGCTCTCATACCACCCCCGTCATACAAACACCCTGAGTACTGGGACCACTACTAGGCTTCTCATCAAATAATTTTCGACTAATAGATGGATCCTGAAAAAATGTTGAAAACAAAATTAATCACATGACATTATATATTATTTAAATATATATTTTAAATAAAATACTCAGTACAGGAACTAGTGGTGGAATGCCTATCTCAGTCATGCGATGATTGTTGTCCATCATATGTTTTTGTCACCTCTCTTTGATTGGTTTCATTTCCTACATTTGAAAACAAATATGGAAGTAATTATAAAAGGATAAATAATGTGTAACCCAAAAAAACAAAATAAATGAGCTTGAATAGATATATAATGATGTTAATAAATCATACAATATGTAATAAATAAATATAATATTTAGTAGGATGGTTACTTATGATGTTTAATCTGTCTATTAAAATTATGGAACATTGATTCTACTAGATTCATAAGGGGTAAATCAGTTATCAAAAGTAAGGAAAATTTTAATTTCTTTAGCCCAGGTAGATGATTCAGGTTTCTATACATATTTTTAAGAATAATACAAACCATCATGTTCATTACATAGTAAAATGTTAAAGAGAGGTCTTAGAGTTATAGTAATTTTATACAAATCACTTTTGAAGCATTGAAATGTTCACCAAGTTAGAAATGTTGGTTTCGTAGGTTTGAATACAATTTAATTCCAAATTATAAAATTCAATTCAAATAAAATTGTAACCAATAAACATTGAAAATTCACATAATGGTCAAGTAGGATACAATATATTTTTAATCAATATTAAATCAATTTGAATAGTACAAACCTTAACAACCCAAGTTTAGGCAAACCAAAAGAATTGAGAACATGAATGGATGATTTTATATATTTTCCCCCACAACTTCAGGTTCACAGTCAACTATGAAAATTGAGCTATTTGAGTCATCAAAAGTAATAAATGGATCATTTACAATGGCAGTAGGGATGGTTTCAATTAAATCATCACCATCATCAAAAATATTTCTTGGAATTACTTCAATAATGACACCAAATTCTGGTCGAATATGGTCTTTGACATAAATGTTTTTTCCATTAATGCAAATACATATGGTTTATCGGTAGCAAGGGTTCAAGTAATATCAATTACTCTAAATCCACAATCATCAATAAATGTTCCCTACCTCATCATCGAATCAAACAACTGGCATTTCATCATTGTGACTCATCCATGGGAATTATAATCCAATATTATTATTTTTTCAATGACTCTATAATAACCAATATTTTCAAATCTTAGTCTACTATCTGATGAACTAGCATAATAGTCTGTTGTGGTAGTAACCATAACACCATCATGTTGTGTTCTCATGTTCTTTGATCGTTTAGTGATAATAAATCTATACCCATTGATAATTTATTTATAGTCACGAACCACGGTATTATGAAAAAAAGCCAAAGATCTTATTTCCACAGTGACAGAGTCAGTAGGAAAACTAAATACCTAAAATATAAATGAATATTAAACCTAATTAAATATTGTTTTAATTATTTTAAATAGTAATGTTATCACATTCAATTTTAACCAAGAAGAATACTCTTTGCTATGAAAAGTCTCCCTCCTTCTCAAAGATAAAGAATGATGATTTCTATTTATGATCACATTATCTTCCTTGTAGATAGAAATAGGAATAGATTAACAAATACATATATAAGATATACATATTCAATTTACTTACAAGATGTACTCATCTAACAAATCATAGTTGAACAAAACTGTGCGATGTGCCATCTTCTGCTCTTCAAGGCTTAATGTCATCAATGTATATGATCCAGGAATTCCTCTTGTTTGAGGAAGTGATGGAAAAATAGGTTCATTTTGGTCATACATTTCTTCTTCATTTCTCATTGTTCTATTCATTCTTGTAGTAAGATCATACAAATATATAGAGAAGAAATCCATACATTCTTGAGCCAAGTAACCGTTCACGATAGAACCTTTGGGATGATTCCAGTTACGGACATAAGGCTTTAATGTGTACATATTTCTTTTAGTGGGATACATCCAACAAAAATAATTAGGTCCTCTGAGAATTATTTTAGTTGGAATATGGACAGTCAGATGCCACATGCATGTGAAAAATGATAAAGGAAATATTTTATCTAACTCACACAAAATTAATGGGGAATTTTCCAACATTTTTTACAAGAAAAACTTGGACAACATCTTATCAGAAAGATCTCTAAACAAATAGAACAACTAAATAACATCCACCCTTACATTATTGGACAAAAGATGATGAATTTATATTGGAATCAACTCATGTAGAAGGATGTGATAATCATGATTCTTCAAAGATTTTAGCTTCAACTCTCTTCTATTGACCCATTTAGATATGTTGCTTGAATAGCCATCAGGAACTTTAATAGTCTCTAGTACTTCTAGAAATTGACTTTTTCTATAGGTGTCATCACATAAGAAGCACGTGGAAATTTCCATTTATTTTCACTGATACACACAAGATGTAATTCTGGTATGATTCCCCAATCCACCGAGTCATGCCAACATCATAAATCATCTTTTATCTTTCCCTTAACATTTAGAAGAATCAAAAGAAACATTTCACACAAATTTTTTTAATGTGCATTACGTCTAGGAAATGACGTAAAAAATTGGTTTACAAATAAGGAAAATCAAAGAAGATACTTCTCTTCTTCCAATTTTAACATGTTTCATTGCAAACATTCTTTATCTTTCCATATTTCATTTGACTCCTCTCGAATGAAAAACTAAAATCTTTCAATTCATTAAGCACATCAGTTCTAGAAATACACTGAGGTGGATCATCGGTCTCAATAGTAATGTCAAATCTTCGACGATTATTTCTATATGGATGGTCCATTGACAAGAATCATCGATGTTCCACTAAACTAAAACTATAATGATGTTTCAATATTATGGATCGTTTATTCTTCATACAAATAAGACATGATATTTTTCCCTTCATTCTCCACCCAGACATCATATCATAATAAGGAAAATCATTGATCATCCACATAAGCGCAACACACATCTAAAATATGTCTTTTGAACATGCTTCGTGTGTGTGTTCACCCACATCCCAAATAAGTTTTAACTCTTTTATTAAAGGTTTCATGTTTACGTATATATAATTTCTGGGATCAGAGGGGCTAAATATGAGTATACTTATGAAAGTGAAAGGTTTTTTCATACATAGCCATGGGGGAAGATTATAAATGTGTATAAAAACTGGCTATGTGTTGTGAGATGTAAGCATCTTCTCAAACAGATTAAAACCGTCAGAATACATGATCCAGAATATTGAAACATCGTTATAGTTTCACGGGGGGTGGGCTATCCACGGGATAACCCTGTCCAAGGGGTGGGTGGGTTGTCCACGAGGGTGGGGGGGCTATCCACGGGGTACGTGGTGTCCAGGGGTGGGCAGGCTGTCCACGGGGGTGGTAGGGCTATCCAGGGGGTCAGGGGGGTCTATATAGGGGGTGGGGGATGTCCATGGGGTACGAGGTGTCTTTGGGGGTGGGCGGGCTGTCCACAGTGGTGGAAGGGCTGTCCAAGGGGGTACAGGGAGTCTAGGGGGTGGGTAGGTTGTCCACGGGTGTGGTGGGGCTGTCCAAGGGGTATAGGGTGTCCAAGGGATGGGTGGGTTGTCCACTGGGGTTGCGGGGTAGTCCAGGGGGTAGGGGGTGTCCAGGGGGGCGGGTGGGCTGTCCACAGGGGTGGGAGGCTGTCCACAGGGGTAGGGGGTGTTCAAGGGGTGGGTGGGCAGTCCACGAGGGTGTCAGGACTATAAAGGGGGTTTTGGGTTGTCCACGGGGGTGGGTGGGGGCTGTCCAGGGGTAGGGGGTGTCTAGGTGGGGTGGGAAGGCTATCCACGGGGGTGGAAGGGCTTTCTAGGGGGTACGGGGTGTCCAGGGGGGTGGGTGGTTGTCCACAGGGGGTGGTGGGGGTGTTCAGGGGCGTTGGGGGTGTCCAGGGGGGACTGTCCATAGGGGTGGGGTGGGCTGGGGGTAGGGGTGGGGTTGTCCATGGGGTGGTTGGGGATTTCTAGGGGGGTTGGGGGTGTCCAGGGGTGGGGTGATGTTCAGGGGGTGGGGCTATCTAGGGGGTTGGGGGGAAGCCCATGAGGGTGGGATAGTGTCTAAGGGTGAGTTCTATGATGGTTATACTCATTTATTATAGTTCCAATCCTAGGATAAAAAATGATATAAATACCTTAACAATTATTTATAACTTCCTATGAAAATTTAGAAATGAATTCCAAACACTCATTTTGAATTTCGAAAAATATTACAATTGTATGACCAAATCGCTTGATGGAGTAGGAATAAATTATCATGTAATAGAGTAAATTTTGGTTCTATCACCATTCACACATGAAAATGACCCCAAACCCACTCTAGTGGTTCAGGTGGAAGTTCCACTTCATTGAATGAATTATAGTGTGGGTATCAGAATCTTAAAGTTAGATTGTGTTATTTCAAAGACAACATTTAGGGGCATTAATAATTAATGAGTATCTTATCATTCCTCACTGGATAAAAAATTCTATAAATGTATTTAGGTATAACCAATGAAATCATGTCAATAGACCTTAAATTTAAAATAAACCAAGGATAAAATAACTCAGGACCATATTGACCTCTTCAATATCAATCAAAATTATTCAATACAGATAAATCATAACAAAACCACAATCTAAAATTATATATTTCTCGTGTTCATAAGGGGATCATAATAAACAGTACATTTCAGATAAATGAAACGAAAAAATCTAAAATAAATGAAGTCACATGTACCGATTTAAAATGGAAGAACAAAAATTACTTGAATCAAAGATAGATGCCCAGTTGGAAATTAGAGTTAGCACCCTCAGGAACAGGTTGGGAAGTAGGGTTCGAACTGTAACCTAAAATGATATATTCCTTCTGTTCATAAGGAAATCATAATAAACTCTATATTTCATTACAATGGAATGAAAAAATATAAAATAAATGACCTCACATGTATCGATTTAAAGTGGAAGAACAAATCGTTGGAAACCATACCTGTTGTGTTGGGAATTAGCGTTAGTGTCGAGATTTAGGGACAAATCTTTGAGATGGTCGAGGTTTAAGGAAAAATATTCAAGATGGTGTGTTGAGCTCTTGTTTAGGAAAAAACTTTAAAGATCTTTGGAGTTCGAGATCCCTAGAGGTGACTATATTTGGGGATTTTCTTTCCCAACAGTTTACAACCACTGGGAAAAAATCATTGAAACTATACCCAATGGTTTATTTAAATCATTGGGAAAACCCTCTTCATCAGCAATATACCCAATGGTTTCCTTAAACCATTGGTAAAACAAAAAAATATGAATATACCAATGGTTCTACATTACCGTTGGTATAGTAGACTTTTCCCAATGGTTTTTTTAAACCATTGAGAATATTGTAAAGGTATAGGTGGGATTTTTACCAGTGATCCGATATGCAGGTGTAGATAACGGTGTCATCCCATGGTATAGATCAATGTAGAAGTTAACCTCCCAATTGGGAGGTAATCCAAGAGAATCCTTAGGAAAGACGTCCTCATAATCTGCCACCACTATAAGAAACTGTGGACTCCCATCATCCACTACACCAAGGGTGAGAGTATCCAATTAATGATTAAAAGAGTGTACCCTCCTATTTGTGAGTCTGTCCTACACTACATGTGTTTCCTTTTTTTCAATGAAAGAAAACCCAGTACCATCTCTACAGACACACCGTAGTCTGTGCCTAAAACTGTCAATCTGAGCATGGCCTGTGGATAACAAGTCCATACCGAGAATGAAGACGTAAGGCCTCTGCGCCACTACCAAGCGATCCCAAATGAAACTATTGCCTCAAATAGTAAGTTACCACTATCTGCACCAGTGTTTGATAATAGAATCTCCTCCCATGGGAGTCTCTAAGCGTAAGGGTCGATTCAACTGTTCCAATGGAATCTAAGAGTCTTGAATAAGGGTCATGGTGAGAATAGAATGACTGGAACCCGTGTCTATAAAAAATATAGCTAGGGTGGAAAAAACACAGATTGTAACTATAATTATATTTGGAGCACTGGGGTTGCAATCCTCCATCGCCATAAGTTTCCCTTATCCCTATCCACTAACTCTCTAAGCCAATGTTAGAGCACATGGGGGTGGTGGTGGTAATACTTCAAACCTCCACCCACCCCATGTTGCTCCACCTACTCCTCTACCATATCCACCACCCTGAGAACCACCCTACTCATGCCTCCGCCTCTACATTGGCGGTCCCTCAACCATCTAATGATCATCTACACAACGAGTTAGGCAATTTCGATCCATATTTCCTCGACCACCTCATAAGTAACACAACTTATCCTTAAGCTGACTCGCTTTTCCCTGGGATCCCCACACTATTGATCCCATATCTTGGGGTCAAACCCTGGAGTTCTTGACTCTCTTGGGTTCCTGATACTGCTTTCGGCTACCAACTACTGAAGACTCAGTCATCTTGTGCCTATTGGTAGCTCCCACTATAGGCATCTGCTCCGCCAGAAAGCTCTATACTAGCATAGCTTGCTCTAGTACCCCAGAATTTGTAGGGATGCTAAGGGATATCATGGATTCCCTAATATCCGGGTGTAGCCCCTTCTTGGAGGTTTTATCCCTAAAGAATGAGTTATATACCATATCCTTGGTGTAGCAATAAATATCCATAAATCTCACTGAGTACTCCACTACTATCTGACTACCCTACTACAGATTCAGGAGCTTCTGTATGCGCATTGAGCATAATCTCACTAAAAAAACTCCTCTATGAAGAGGTGCTCAAATTTTTCCCAATAGAGAGTCGTCTCGTTATGCGTCTGGATCACTAAGCTCCACCATCACCCCACTGATCCCTAAAGAAGGCTCAAGGTTATAACTGCCATCTTGTCAGAAGGCATCCTCACATGGAGAAAGACACATGTAACTACCTCCATCCAATCCTTAGCTACCTTTGGGTTTGTCTCACACCGAAATTTGGGAGTTCTCTACCGATGATACTAATGCAATGCACTAAACCTGCGTGCATCCTCTACCTGTAGCATTGGAAGTAACTACTTCTCAAAGGGTGGTGGTATCGTTGGCACGCCACCCGAAGGTGATATCTCTGGTACTGGTCCCTATACTGATGCCTCATCACTAGTCAGATCATCCTTGTGATCATGCATCAGAATCCTAGATGGTTGTATGCATTGTGGTATCTTGAAACAGATCAAGATGAATCATATTCAATAGAGTATACCTAGTTATCTAACTCAAGGACATGATAACACACCCAAATTCTATATTATTCATGTACTTTTAATTTCCCTGTAACTTTTCTTTTCATGTACCAAGTTGAAAATCATAATTCAGAGTCCTGGTGTATGGATATGTTGGAAGTTACACCAACACTAGATTCCCGAGCCAAAAATCCGAACTCAAAACACTAAACATTGTTTCCCCAAACCAACTTCACAAACTCATGGTCCTTTATGTAAAACCGACCCCATTTGATACCACTATGTCAAGACTCGACCCAGAGGATCTTGTGTCTTGACTACCCTAAAACCACTTTCGATAGGCCAGAGGCTGGTGACTAGTGCCGAGTAGGCATATCTGACAAATGGTAGGCATTTTCTTATGTACCTTTACACACAAACACACACATCACCATGACTGAAATGCTGAAATGTAAAAACACTAAGTAGACAAACCGTGCATACACTAAGATACCAACCACAAAGTACGACTGTAGGAAAATTGGAAAGTAAATAGGGTCAGAATACAATACCACCAAAATAAAGAGTTCTCCAAAGTGTATACACAAGTTCTTGAAACTCATCCATAGAAAACACTACATATAAGTTTGGTGTAGGATTGCTGCCTGAAGTCATAGGAGCACCACACGTCCATCTAATCACTCTAAGCACCACCTGGTCCTGGTCCACCTACACTCCTCCAAAAAACGGGGTTGCTAAAAGTAAGAACATAAATTTAGTGGAAATGGGGAGAACTATGTTACTTGAGCATGGCCTTTCTTATTACTTTTGGATCAAATCCATGAGTACTATGTGTATATCAAAAAATGATAATAGTAATCCCACTCAATAAGAAAAACCAAACTTGGGCTGATAAAAAAATGATTATGATAGAAAAAAATTTGGTTAACAATCCTCATAAGGATATTGAAAATAGTAATCCTACTCAAGAAGAAGAATCAAACTCAACTATTTCAAGTGATGAAAATGAAACTAAAAAATCAAATAATAGGCTTAGGAAGCAAGTGGAATCTTAGGAAATTGTTGTTGGTTAATATTTTTGAGGGTAATATAAATGTCAAGAAGGAAAAACTAAAAACTAGAGGCTGAAGTATGAAGATCGAAAAATTGGTGAGTATGAATATTTTGGGGACTTAATAACTAGGGTGAATGACATTTCAATCACTATCAGATTGCTTGGAAAAACATGGATAATTCTTTAGTTTTTTAAAATATCTTAAGAATTCTTCCTAGTAAGTTTGATTCTAAAGTCTCCTCATTAGAAGATAGAGATATTGAAACTCTATCTCTATATTATCTTCATTGTACTCTCATTACATATGAAATGAGAATGGAATAAACTATAAAGGTAAAAACAAAATCTTGTAGAATAATTTCTTTCAAATCCTCTAAGAAAGAAAATTCTATGAATGTTCATAAGGAAAATGTTTCCGACTCTGACTTCAAAAATTAGGTATGTAACAATCTTGATGAAAATTTATCCTTTTTTCTAAAAATGTGAGAAAAGTTACAAGTAAATAGAAAGGGAATCATACCTTTAATTATTTTGAATATGGGTCCATTGGAAACTTTGTGTATAATTTTACTCAAATAAATAAATAAGAGGATAATGATGAAGAAAAAAGAAGGCTAAGAAGGTTGTTGATGAAAAAGGGTGATAAGGTAAAATATTTTTCCATAGGGAATGATAAAATGTTCTCCATATCCAAAAGGAGGAGATTCTTATATAAATATAATGAAGAATATGAAAATGATGCTGGATGAAAATAATCTACTAAGAATGTTAGTGAGAATAATTTTATTTCAGTATGTAATAATGAATAGTTCAGAAGTAGCAGTTCTAAAGAAGAAGAAAATACATTGGAATTTCATCTTAAAGAAGAATTTAAAAAATGTATGAGAAATATTAGGAGGCTTGAAAATGAAATCATGAAGTTGAAAAAGGAAAAATATTCAATAAATAATCATGAAGGTTTTCATGATGATAAATTCAAGTTGTTAAAATAGATTGATGATTTGAAGAAATATATTTAGAAAAAAAAGAATTATAATAAACATTTGGAAGTAAAGTTGAAAGATAAATAAGAAGTGTTGGAACTTTTCCAACAAACACTTTCTAAATATGAACATAATGATTCCATTTTTAATAACTCTATATCTGATGTTAGGGAAAGGTCTCATAAGGAGGATATTGAGAATAATAAAAAGTTATATTCATAGGTTGAAAAGAAAGATGAAGTTGTTTCTGTGTAGATGAAATTTGAAAAAATTTCAAAAGAGAAGAAATCTAGGAATGTTATATATGTGTCAAAGACCAAAAAATTTGTGAAGTCATAAGTTTCTAAAAATAATGAGTCTAAAAATGTTTTTATTACTTATATTTCCGAGATAGATAGAAATAAAACTGAGATGAAAAAAAAAGAATCTGATTGGTGATAGAAATTTTGGTGGTCAACATATTTTTGATAAGAAATATGAGAGGGTTGATGAAAAACAGGTTCACAACTCTAGTCATTATGGATGTCTCAGAGGAAAACATTTTTTTCTATGGATACTACTGGTATTGTGTTGGATTCATACATATTGAAATTATTTCTTGGTTCAACAAAAAACATTGTTACTATTATACAAATTAAAGAAGGAAAGTTTTGAATGGGATCTAATCCCCTCAAAGGAAAGTATGAGAAGGATTTTTTGAAGAAACCTGATAAGTTGGTATGAAAACTCAAAATAGGTTCCACCCCCTGGAAACTATTATTATAGGTGTGAGAAACCTGGACACCTTGTAAAAAGATGTATTATTTTGTTACCAGAACAATAATTTTTTTAACAATTCTTAGAAGTGGGAAGTTAAGAAAGATAAAGGAAAAGGAAAATATCTTTTTGTAAAATCTTATCTCAAAGAAAAAAAAGGAGAAAAACCTTGGATTTTATATAGTTTTAATTCTTCTCACATGATAGGATACTTAAAATTATTGAACAATATAAAATAATTCAATGAAGGAAAGGTCAAATTTGGAAATGATGAATCACTAGGAATGAAAGGTGTTGGATCATCAATCATTGGGAAAGAAAAGTTGGAATCCAAAAAGGTGTTATTTGTTGATGGTACGAAATACAAATTGCTAAGGGTTTCAATACATTGTAATGAGGTACCAAATATGTTTTTTATAAATTATGGATTTTTTTAGAAAGTGAGGAAGATAGAAAGATAGTTAAAAGAATCCAATTTACAAAAAGAATCCAGTTCAAAATTCTCGTTAAAAAAATATTGATATAAAATATCATTTCATCAAAGAGAATATGAGGAAGAATGAATTTTAGATGAAATGTGTCCCAACATTGTGAGAAGTTTCTTACATTTTCATTAAACTTATACCAAATGAATATTTTTATAAATTGAGGTTGAACATGGGCTTCCCACCACTTTCTCATCAAGGTTTAGGTATATTCTTTTTCACCTCTCTCATGTTTTCATTGAATGGTTTTGTCAAGGGGGGAATGTTTTCATAAATTTATCTATTTTTATGTGCTAAACCTTTTAAAGAAGCATGAAAAAAGAAGGGATTTGTGGGAAAGTTGTGATTTCAACATGTAAGAGTGTGAGCTATTCTAACTATTTGTTGGAGTGGTTTTAGGAAACTTTTGTTTTTTGAAAAACTCAGGAAGAAAATATGAGAATGAAAATATGAGGAAGAAAGCTAAGAAAGTTTCATGAGTCATAACTTTTTGGTAGTGTGACTCTTTTGTCAATAATAATTGTTTCATATAATCATTTATCTCATATAGGCTTAGAATTGATGATAAGTAATCTGTATCATGAGGTTATAAGTTTCAGTGATTTATGAATCATGTTTGAAAACGGAATCCAAAGGGAGATACTATTAGGACGAATTTGGATGAATAAGGTTTTTGGAAGGGTGGAAAATGTTTTTTGGGAATTAATAAAAAGTTCATTTTTTAATTTTGTTGTCTTTTATTGTCAAAAAAGATAAATCAATTCACTTTGAAAAATTTAAAAATCAGACTGGCCATCATATTCAAAAAATTGGACTCACACTACTTAAGAAAGTCCATTATATTGAGAAGAAGTTTTCTGGAAGAAAAGGTTCATTAGACTAAACCTAAGTTCAAAAAGAAAGAAAAATTATAATGAGGTGTTTCTATGGAGTATTCCTATCTCTGATAAAAATCGGATGATGCTTTTATATTTTCTATTTCCCACAAATCATATGTAAGTTCAAAAACTTGTGATGTTATCTTGTTGAAGGAAAGGGGGAGTACTTCTAGTCTTATCCAAGATTGTTTAGAAAGATAGACGTTGTTGGTGGAATGAGAAGTTACAATACCTTACATTATAAGTCTAATGATTTTTATGTTGATCTTAAATGTTTTCAAATTCATGAAGAATTCATGCTTACCAAATACAATTTGAATAATGGGAATGTTTTTGTAGAAAAACCTTTCTGTTCTCAGTCCATCGGTTTGAGATTACCAAACACATATTTGTTAAAGACTGAGATTCATGATCATAATGAGATAAATCAAAGGTTTTGGTTTTCAGTCAGACCAAAATCCAAAAGATTTAGATCTTTGGGGAAATAAGTTGGTGAGTATTGTAATCAGAAAAGAGAAAGAAGTTGAGTACTGTAAGTTCATTGATATTGTATTTAGAAAAGAAATAAGTTTTTGAGTCGAAGCTACTTACACTTATCCATTAAACTTGACATTCCATCGTAATCATCAGAGGTATAATTTTTTTCACTGTGATTTATTGGGATAACTGAAAAATAAAATAAGTAAAACTTTTGGGGGCCGATACGAAAATAAAGTCATAGATTGATCAATAATGTTTTTAACCATTTTTTATCAAAATTTGTTTTTTTGGTTGAATTATTTTTTTTATCAAGTGGTTCAAGTGAATAGAAACAGAACGAATAACTATTTCTATGATAGGTTTAACAATTGGGTCAATAGCCATCTAAATGAATAAGACATTGATTCGTCGTAGTGAATATGATATCGATAATCATATATAACCTAACATTGATAACTTCATTGGATTTAGGATCACCAGTCTGAATAAAAGAAGAATAATAATATTTTGTAGAAATTTTTTGAAGTGTTAACAAAGGGGTACAATAAGTTTGAAGGGATTGAAGAAGAATATGTTTGTTTTCATCATTTGGTAAGGAGCATCGTAATGGGAAGACATATGTTTTTCATTTTTCACATTTTTTATAAGAGAAACGTATTGAAGAATTTTATATCTTCATCATAACAAGGAAATCATAATTGTTAGATTAGTTATTAAATTTTTATAGAGAAACATAATGAGGTGTATTCAGTTCTGATATATTTGTAAGTGGGTTTGAAAATTGTTTTTAGAAGATGGATATTTCTTTATATATTGAATTGGTACAAAGAAATGTAATGAAGAAATTGGAATGAAAAATAAGAATCCAAATCAGACTGAAGAATGATAAGAAGATAGAAAATATATGAAGTTGTGAAAAGATTTTTAAAGGATTGAGAAGAGTTGATATTCATTTATGGAGTCAAAGATGTTTCTTGAATTTAAGTGAAATTGAAGGTTAATGAAATATTTTCGAGCAGGAAAAAATTTCAAAATCCTTCCCAAAACATATTTGGCACACCTATAAAATGATAAAGTACTTTGTAATTTCAGACACAAGTATGGTAGAGAGAGAAACTCTAAATTTATAGGTAGAAGATGTTTTTGTATTGTGCATACCTGAGGAAGTATTCAGAAAAAAGAAGAAAGGATAAGGGACAAGATCATATTCAGATGGTTATCCTATTGGTCTGGAAAATCAAACTGGGAAAATCATATTCATCTTTTTGGACTTAGGGAAAAGAAGTTCAGAATTTTTTCAATGATATTCTGACTATTATTGTATTGATCAATGGGACTTAGGAATCAGATTAGGAAATTATACTAAGTGTCATCACGAAGTCCGAAGGATGTTTTGTTCTATTGTAGGGTAAGTAAGTTAAGAATGGTTTTGAAGATCTTATTTTTGAAATTTGATCAAGAAACACCATATCATGTTTGTTAAAAAAAATTCCTTATATCATTTCATTCTACTTAAAGCACATGATCTACTGTATGGATCATAGATCTACATGAGGGTAAGGGCATATCCTACTCATTGTATTCTACACAAAAGGATTATTTTCTATTGGAAAATGTAGTATTGGATTATTTAAAAACCATATCAAGGAAGTAGCTACTCTTATTGAGTAGTGAACCTTGTAAATTCTTGTGTTCATTTAGATGTGTGTGTTTTTTTGTTTTCAACAGGGAAAGAAATATTTAACAAGAGGATAAGGTTTTCTCAGAAAGAAGGAAACTTAAAAAAATGATATCACTGATTCACCCCCTCCCCCTCTCAGTGATACAACTACCATGACTGAGAAATTACACATTTAGATTTAATAAGACAACTATCATACTTTTCAGCTTTGTGTACCAAACAGTTATTATTTCATTTTTTTCCAGAGAGTCATACCCCATCTCTTTTGGACAGGCACCTATGTTGGTTGAACTAACTTGAGTTGTATTCATACTATACCAGGTATTAGTGATCATTGTGGATAAATTCAGAGGATAACACCTACCACCAGTGGATTAATTTTTTTCTTAAATTCAATTACCCATTTCCTTCAAAGAATTATGAAATAATTTAAAAGAACCAAATAGTGGGTTCCCCTTATTTGAAAGTCCCCTTTCATGTATTTTTTTATTTTATTAAATATTATTATTACCAAATAAAATAGGATGGATATGAATCTAAAATGGATGGATGTCAATTTTATGATAATAGAGTATGAATATGTGGTAAAATAGTTCATAAAGATTACATAAAATCATGCATATGTCCCTTCTAAAATACATTATATATTTTTATGATGTTGTTATTAAAGACTAATTATTCAAAAGGATTTGGAAGAAAATTTAACATTAATGGAATAGATCAAATTTAAAAAATTTAGACTAATCATGGGGGAAAAGTTAATGTAGCTAGTGATTGGGATAACAACGCATTTTATGGATCATATGATATGATTATAAACCTTAAAAATGAAGAATACTCTATCAAGGATGTGATTACAGCAGTGAATGATGATGAATATCATATTCAGTAAATAACAATAACATTATAATAAGAACTTATTGATTGTAGAAAATTGTTTGAGAAGTTAAAGAGTTGTGAAAAGATGAAATTTTATGTTGGTTATACTAAATATAAATCTTTTTCAATCATACTGAAGCAGTATAATTTAAAATCTTAAAATAGATGGAGTGAAGCTAGATTTATTTAACTACTTTCTCTCTTGAATGATAGGTTCTTAGATGATAATGATCCTCCCAGTCTAACATATGATGCTAAATTAATTTTACATTCAAAGGGTGTTATCTCTGAAATAATAAATTCCTATCCAAATGATTTTATACTATTTCACAAGGACCATAGATCACTTAAAGAATGACCAAAGATTGGTGCTTCTCGATAAAAGAAAGATGAATCAGGTCCTATTAAAATTTTATAGTACTTTCAAATTATTAAAATGTTTAGGAACCTATATAGAAGCAAGGAAATTTCATGGAAATTGATGTGGAATGTGGATAAAAGTAATAAAAATTGGAAATATCATCAACCGAAAAACTCTCCTCAGTGGAATATAATTGATCATGAGTATTCTGAATTTGGAGACGAGTCGAGAAACCTTCATCTTATGCTATCTACAGATGGAGTGAATCCTTTTGGTTTTCAAAGTTTCACTCACAATACATGTCCAATTATGTTGGTAAATTATAACTTACTGCCATGTTTATACATGAAACAAAAATACACTATGATATCTATGCTTATATCTGGACCAAAACAAACGTGTAAATATATTTATGTTTATTTGGATCCATTGATTGATGATTTGAAATTAGTGTGGGATTCAGGTGTTATGTTTTATGATTATTATAGAAATGAATATTTCACATTCATATATATGTTGTATGGGATGATAAATAAGGTTTATGCTTATATAAATTTTTCAGGATATATCATTAAAGGAACTCATGGGTGTCCCATTTGTGAGCAAGGTACATAGTCAATTAGGATGAACCATTCATCAAAGATTGTTTCTAGGACATCACAAATTTATACCCCGGAAAAATAAGTACTGATCTTAGATGACATCAATAGATGAGAGTTCGGAAGAATATAAATCAATATATAAACTAATAGGAAATCAACTGTTGGTGAAAGTAAAAGATGTGGACACTAATTTTGGTAAACCTTTTTTAAAAACCCTTACAAAAACCATTTGGAAAAAGTGATCGGTTTTTATTAATAATTGTACTATAATTTCCTATACATTAGAAAATTTATTGATGTTATAAAATATGAAAAAAAATGTATGTGATAGTGTCATTTTCATGTTACTAAATTCACTCGGCAAAAAAGGATGGAATTAAGGAAAGGTTGGACATGATTGAAATGGGAATACGAGAAGAGTTGGCGCTGGTGAAGGGTGAAAACATAATTTTCTTCCTCCAGTTGCTTACACTCTTAACAGGTAGTGGAGATATCGATTTTGAAACTTCTTGAATAATTTAAATGATCCATAGTGATATGCATTTAATATCAATAATATAATTTCAATGACTGATATAAAGTTAAAGGGTCTTAATCACATGATTGTCATGTTTTGATGTAATATCTAATTCCTATAGATTTACGTTTCATTTTAACCAAGAATTTCCATCATAAATTAAACAATATATTTTTCTTTTAAAAATAAATATATAGTAAATTTATAGACACAATGAAATATACAACAATGGAAAAGGAAAATTTCATCATATTATGTGAATTGGAAATATTCTTCGCACCCAAATTCTTTGATATGATAGTTCACATGATGGTTTACTTGGTGAGAGACATTTGACTATGTGGTCATGTACATTATAGATGGATTTACCCCATTGAATGGTATATGAAGATTTTTAAATGGTATGTCAAAAATAGAATTTATCCAAATGCTTGTATTATGGAGCGATATATTTTTTGTGGAAAATGTTGAATTTTTTACCAACTACCAACCGATGTGGAAAAATTTGGTCTACCAAAATCTCATTAGACTAGGTGGATTATGGGTGAAGGAATTTCGTAAATAGATGTTGTCAAAATAAATGTTACAGATTGGGAGTTGGCCCACATTAATGTTTTTTATAATAGTTTAAAGGGTTTCCCATATGTTGAAACCCGCAAAACAAATTCTCAGGAATTTGGATCCATTAAGGGGTAAAAGTTAGATACGAAATATACAAAATAAAAAATTTATAGGATGGTTTTGAGACCATATTTTGAATGAGTCAGATAAAAATATGTATCCAATCTCAGAATGAATTTTATGTCTATCCATAGGACTAAGTGTTCTTGTATTATATTATAATGGTTATGTAATTAATGGTTATCAGTTCTATACAAATAAACTTATGGAGGTTTTACCATAAAAAATATTGGAGTTACAGTGGTGGATAAAGTGATGCATGTATCTCATACCAAGGATAGAAATCCAATTTATACAAATATTTCATACTTTGGAATCATCAAAAAAATATAGGTTTTAAATTATACAACATTCCAAGTGCCTATTTTTCAATGCAAATGAGTTGATGATAGGAGTGTTGTTAAAATAGATGAATTGAGTTTTGTGAAAGTGGATTTTAGTAAGGGTAAAAAGACAATCCATTTATAATGGCATCATAGGTAGTATAAGTATTTTGGGTTTTGGATCCCGCAAACTGAAAGTGGTCAATTATTTTGTTATCAACCAAAACCTCTGAAGGGTTAGATGAAAATTCAACTGAGGATGCCCCTTTTATTGGGATGTCACAATCATTTCAAAATGTTACCAATGTAGATGGGGTATTTTATATCATAGGCGACCAAAATGAATGGATTTGGATACTCAATAGAGGGTTAAAATCCCTTAATCCTTTAAAAAAAGAGTTCAATAATCTGGATATATATTTTTTGTAATGTACATTGTGTTACCTCATGTTAGTATATATTATGTTCTCTATTTATATAATCTAAATTAAATGTTGAACCAATTATTCACATGGTGATGATTCTAATCTTAAGGAACAATAGGTTTCTCAACCTGTTGTTTCTCACTGTGCAGAGTAACAATGACCTTCTACACAAGCCGATGCTACCAATCCATAGGAACAACATATTGATGATATTGAACCTAAGGAAATGGTAAACAATGAAGAAAATATTACCCATAAAAAATAGAAGTTTCGTAGTGTGGTGGTGTTAGAAAAAATTATTAAGTGGAAAATAAAAGGCATCAAATTCATGGTCGGATGGAATGCGTGAGGCCAGCCTGTTAACCCCAACAAGCCTATGTTAACTAGTTTCATTAGGCTCGTCACTCGGTTACACATACTAGTTGATGAAGATTCATGGTACCATGTTGTACCCATGATTAAGACACTTATTTGGGAATAGATTAGGATAAAATTATGATATCTTTTCATTATTTTTAAAAAATATAAAGAAAGAAACATTGAATTACTCTTCATTATCCCTTATAGTGTGCATTTATAGTATAAGGCTCCCACAAGAATTTTTTATTAATTCTAAATGGAAAATATCATAGAGGTTTTCACATAATTTTAACAAAAATTCATCTCAATTATGCTGAAGGGAACATAAACTACCACCCACTGCATATATATGCACACCTGATTATCTAATAGGCATGGGATGCATTTACTGGCCATCGTGGGGAGATATATATTCTGTAACATTATGGATGGTAATACATTATTTTATAATACATGTATTAATCACTTTGATTAATAATTTTTAATTTATGAAAAACAATTTAGTGTGGAAAATAAGCAATAGGTATCAAAACCAACATACTCATCCCGTAAATCAAGGATATACTACACTTCACTTGAAAAAAAACTGGTACGTATTTTAAATATACACTAATAATTTTATGTGACATGAAACAACAACATAATTGTGTTCCTCCATTTATTTTCAAATTTTTTGAATCAAAAAGAAAAACCACTTCCATCAAATTTCATTTTCTATGGAAGGAGGAACATGTAAATAAATATGGAATACTAATAGATGAAAACACACAAAAATGTGTGGAAATAATGTGTAATTATAACAAAATAAAAATTTAATTTTCTTCAAATCACTATTACATAACAATGAATACTTATTTTACTATATTTTATATCTTAATTAGACAAATGATTCAACTAAATTTGTATCAGCCATACACCCGCTATCAGTGGCCTTGATGCGGCTAGAATATTATGGCAATGTAACAGGTGCAGGATTTTCGGTGACACCCCAAACACATTTTGAGAAAAGAAAAGAATAAGGGGTAAAGATAAAAAAATGGAAGAGATAAAAGTATGATTATAATCCCTTGAAGAAATATTTCATTGGGTTCTAAATTTCTTGAAATTTTTATGGGGGGAACAAATAGAAAAAAAAACCCTAAGAATAACCACTCTGGGAAATGCCTCCCCAACCACCCCCACCATCTTTGAGGCAATCCATTCCCCTCAAAAAGATATCATAGATGAGGTAATCAATATTCTCATATTTTTTCTATGAAATGTGAATCAGGCATACATTGATGCCTTTCCTGTACTGATATTCTATAGGGTGAAAATGATTGTGATTTATATCTATCAACACCCACCCATCACCTTTTTTCAAGGGTTATCATGTTCAATATCCAAGAAGATACTCTCCACAATAGAAAACATCCAATAATTCCTGTGAAATTGGGGATTATCATAGCTCATGAGACAAGTGTCAGTCTACCAATTCCACTTGATGATGCATATATTCATATGGTCAAGTAATTTATAGGAACATTTGTAGCACGCTGTCAGATCTTATAAAGAACATGTTGAAAAGGTGGAATTTATTTCCACTTTATTTTTCATGTAAAAACTTTAACAATTAATGAAAAATGTATGAATTGATGAAATTTATTATTGACGGACAATGGGAAGGGGTGAAATGAAATTTCGAATCAAAACAATTTAAAATACCAACTGACCTATTGAAAATATCTTCATAAAGCACCTTTACCCTACCCATTCAATATTTGTATTTACTAATATTGATTGTTCATACTGATACATGGTAAAAAATTGGTAGTAAACACATAGTTTATTTTGAATAAAAAAAGTATTGAGAGTTCATTATAGACTTCATTTCTCTTGATAATGTAAATGAAATCCTCAAGTACGAATGGCTAGGAGTTTCTGTTTTATATGTATATATGAGTTGTATTTTCATGATTTGTTTTTCCAATAGCTGATCTAATATGTTAATTATGACTAAATGAAATTCATTTTTTTTGTAGGTGTATATATGAATACCAATTGAAGGAATTAACCCATGAAAAAAAATATGGACTCATTAGTCCTCACATCATTTTTATAGACCAAACCAAAGTGGAATAAAAAATTGATGAAATAGTGGAAAAACTGGAAGCATGATTTAGAATAAAACTTACAGATAACATACTCGTCTAAATACTACTAATGTAGGGGTAAAGCTCTAAAATTTAATCATATCAATTATATATTCTTTCCTTTCACTACTTATTACTTTTTTTAGAATTTTTGGGTACTCATTGAGGTCAAATTGGATACTCTAAATATTTATTTCCTAGATTCACTTCACGGATACCCAACAAACCAACCAATCATGATGAAAATTTTCAATTTGTAATACACTGCATCCAACATTTTAGAACTAAACATAAAGTTATATATCTTATATTATATTTTAATGAGAACTATGTCTTGATAGAGCAGTGTTTAAATATCATCAAAATCATGGCATGAGGATATTCCATGTGCACAAGGAGCCTATAGACTTCTACAAGTGTATATGTATCAAGGTATATATAATAATATTTTATTATCAAAATACATAGAAAAGGTTTACTTATTTTTTTAAATGTTTCAATAGTGTTTGAAACAATCAAATGGAAGCGATTGTGGTTATTATGTTTGAAATTTTATGAGAGATATCACATACCATTAACAAACTATCCTCCTTGAAGATGTATTTTTTAAGATAATTACTATTTCATTTAAAACATTTATCAATCCTTTGTGTATATATATATTTTTTAGTACTACCATGACTGTCTGAAGTCCTCGTATTCACAAGATTAAATAGATTTATTTAAAAATTAATGGGAAACATACCTGGTGTTAGAATGTACATATATATCACGAATATATGACTTCCTACGTATTATTTATTTGATTTTATCATCATTTTATCCACTTTATTTTGTTAATTTACTATTTATTTCTATCTAATACTTATTTAGTTAATTTTCATAGAGATCATAAAGAAATGAATTCATCCATATGGATGATTCACTCATGTATAATGATCATTCACTCAATTCGATAAACGGTGTACATGATATCAATCAAATTTATGGTTTCAATTTAAAATTGACATTTTATTAATGTATTGCTTCATATTTATGGTTAATTTATTTATTTAATGTATTCCTAACATATGAATTATTATATTATACAAGTGAATTCTTTTTCTAAGGTTGGGGTGGTTTTTTCAAAGATTCTTGTGCTCGTGGAATATTGGACTTTGAGGTCATAACTAAGATAATTACAAAAAGGAAATGGGTAAAAATGTATACAACCATCATGAAAAGGTGAATTCCAACTAATTATTTAATATATTTTTTTAATAATTTTTTCTAATATTTAAAAGTTAATTTCCTTATCATTTTTATCTAACATTTATTTAGTTTTCTTCACATTTCTTTTGGGAATTCATATTTTACTTTCAACTATCTACAACAAGACATAAAACAAAGAACATGTTTCTTTCTGATGAAAGAGGAAACCCCATGGTTCTTGAAATGTGAAGTGTTTGAGGCAGCATTTGGTTTCCTATTCTATCATAATGGAACATGTTATCTCTATTTTATATTTTTTAGATAGTTAAGAGAAAAACACATATCACATGATCAATTAATTTCACCTCAATTTGATATAAACTATGCTCGGTATGACTCAGAGTGTATGTTTTTAGTTTATAATTTACATTTTAGTTTAAAACACACCTCACATACTCAAATCTAATCAAACACATTAATATTGTTTTGATACTTTAGGAAAAAAATCCATTGTTAAATTATGGTGTGTAAGAATCTTCCACACCTCAATATGATGAATGGTGTGGCTAGTATGATTTCAAGTGTGTCTTTTTATTTAAAATTTACATTAATTTTAGTAAAAAGAAAAATTAATATACTAAAAACCAAGAAAATACATTTATATTATTTTGATACTTTCATAAAATGAATCATAATTTATTTTTGATGAGTAGGAATCAACCACACCTCAGTATGAAACATGGTGTGACCGATATGACTCTAAGTGTGTCTTTTTATTTAAAATGGATATTAATTTTAGTAAAAAGAACAAGTGATATATTGAAAATTAAGAAAAAACACTTGGATTGTTTTGATACTTTAGAAACACAATCCATAAGTCATTTTTCACATTTAGGAATCAATCACACCCCAATCTAATGCATGGTGTGACTGGTGTGACCCCAAGTGTGTTTTTTTATTTAAAATTCACATTAATTTTATAAAAAAGGAGAAGTAACAAGTGTTTGAATTATTTTTATATTTAGGAAAATAATACATATGTTATTTATGACATGTAGGAATTACCCACACCTCAATCCAATACATTGTGTGTCTGTTATGACTCAAAGTGTCTATTATCAGTTTGAAATTGGCATTTTAGTTCAAAAAGTGTGTCAATCACTAAAAACCTTGAAAATTCACTCTGATTATCTTGAATATTTAGTAAAAGGATTTATAAGTCATTTTTGATGTGTAGGGAGGTGTCTCACAATAAATAAGCACATGATGTGACCTATATGACTCAAAGTGCACGTTTTTAGTTTGAAATGACATTTTAGTAACACACATAAGTTATATAATCAAAACCCAAAAAACAAATTCGAATTTTTTTGATATTTTTTGAAAAAAATCCATGAGTCATTTTTGACATGTAGTAATTAGTTTCACTAAAATTTGTTGCATGTTGTGACCAATATTAATCGAAGAGTGTCTTTTTATTTAAAATTGATATTAATTTTAGTAAAAAAAATTGACATACTCAAAATCAATCAAACTCATTCAGATTATTTTGATAGTTTAGAAAAATGATCTATATGTCATTTTTGATGTGTAGGAAACAACCACACCTCAATCTGAAGCGCAATTTGACCGGCATAACTCCAAGTGTGTCTTTTTATTTAAAATTGACATTAATTTTGGTAAAAATAACAAGTGACATTCTGAAAACCAAGAAAATTCATTCATATTGTCTTGATACTTTAGGAAAGTGATACATAAGTTATTTGTGATATGAAAGAATCAACCACACCACAATTAAATGCATGATGTGACTGATATGGCTCCAATTGTTTCTTTTATTTAAAATTTAAATTAATTTTAGTGAAAAGAAAACGTGAAATACTAAAAATCGAGAAAACACATTTAGGTTATTTTTATATTTTAGGAAAATGATCCATAACACATTTTGAACATGTAAGAATCTACCCCACCTCAATCCAAAAAACTATGTGGCCAGTAATAATCAAATTGTGTCTTTTTATTTAAAATTGACAATAATTTTAATAAAACATACAAGTGAAATACTCAAAACCAAGAAAACGAATTCACATTGTTTTGATACATTAAGAAAATGATCAATACTTCATTTTCGACATGTATGAATTAGCTACAACTCAATCTAACACATCATGTGCCAGGTATGAATCAAAGTGTATGTTATTAGTTTAAAATTTACATTTTAGTTCAAAATGTGTGTCACACACTGAAAATCAAGAAAAAGTGCTCTAATTGTTATGATAATTTAATAAAACGATTCATAAGCCATTTGTGACCTGTATGAATCAGTCTCATGTCAAACTGACACACGATGTGACCAGTATAATACAAAGTGTGTGTTTTTAGTTTAAAATGATATTTTGGTAAAAACACAACCACAAAAACAGGTTTTTATAGCGACACCCTTTAACAGCGCTAAAAAAATCACTCATAAAGTGTACTTTTAACAGTTCTAAAAAATCCCTCTTAAAAGTATCCTTTTATCATTGCTTTTTTAGTGCTTTTAAAGGGACCCCTTTATCAGAGTTTTTTCGTAGCACTGATAAATTAAGGTCTTTATCAACGTTTTTTACTGGCACTGATAAAGGGTTAATTTCAAAAAAAATCATTAAAATTAATATATTTATATTGATATAAATATAATATATATATATATATATATTAAATATGTTTTAGATAAGTACAAATAGACATACACACTTAATATATAATATATTTAGTGAAAATGGATTATAAAATATTTTAAAAAAATTTATTAATCAATAATTTTCCAATTATTGTTGAGTAATAATTTTTTAATAACAATTTAAAGACAAAAAATTTCCAAAAATAATAAATGACCTAAAATAAGTTGAAAACATATCTAAAACTTGAAAAGACCATAACTTTTGATCTGGGTATCCGTTTGAGCACTAAAATATGTCAAATAAAAGCCTGCAGTGAGCTCTACACTGTCAATGACATAACTAAACCTCTATCACATTTTTTGAGGCAAAAAATCCCAAAAGGCCTCCAAAATTGAGTTTTTAGTTAAGGTACCCAAAATTTTTAAACATTCGATGGATTTTCAACCTCGTTTAAGGGGATCTTTTCCATTTTTGTTAGAAACTAAATTTTTTCTTAGCAATTACATTCATATTGATATTATGGCTTTGAAATTTTATCATTTTTCATATTGCACTATTATTTATAATCAAATATATAACAATTTATATATGTATTTTATATATTCACACATAAAAATTTAATTTTATAAATAATTAATTAAACATATTGATATATAAAATATATTTATCAATATATAAGCCATATTTAAATAAAAACTAATATCCATATTTTTTAAAATACAAATATAGGATTATTTATATACCTATATAATTTGTGTGTGTGTGTGAATTAACAAATCGATATATATTATCTATATATTCTAACATATTAATATACATATTAATATATAATATATGTAAATATATATAAATATGTATAAATGTGTATAATTATACTTACAGATACACATATATATAATATATACAGGTGTATGTATGTTGTATATATGTATATATGTATTTATTTATTTATTTATATGCACACACAAAAACATATTTTATAAATGTATTTAAAACTAATCTTATAAATATATATTAATATAAAAATAAATATATAGATACAAAATAATATATATGTATATATTAATATACAAATAAATATATATATATATATATATATGTTAATATAACTGTATATATTAATATCAATATATATCAACATAAAAATAAGTAAATAAATATATATATATAAATAGATATATCAATAAATGAAGAACAAAACAAGATGGATGAGTGGTAAAGGTGCAGGCGCGCAAGGGATAAGTTTTGGGTTTGAATCCAAGCATATGCAGGGGTTCACGAGTGTGTGTGTGTGGGGGGGGGGTGCACCTAGTGCTGTTAAAGGGGTGTGGGGGGGGGTGCACGTAGTGCTGTTAAAGGGGTGGTAGGAATGCATGTTGGTGTGGCTTCCTAGCACTGTTGAAAGGGGGTCAATTGCTATTAAGAGCAGGACCCTCTGATTTACCAAAAAAATTAAATATTTTTTACTTTTATTAGTGATTTTAAAAATACAAAATAAAAGTGACCCAAATTTTTACTAGTGCCTTGATTATTAGTGCTTCTTTAGCACTGATAAAGGCTTTTTAATGATGATAAAACTATTTTTTGTTGTAGTGAAAGAACAAGTGATATACTCAAAACTGAGAAAATATATTTAGATTATTTTAATACTTTATGAAAATAATCCATATGTCATTTATGACATGTAAGAATCACTCACACCTCAATGTGATGCACGATGTGGTAGGTATGACTTCAAGTGTGTCTTTTTATTTAAAATTGTAATTTTAGTAAACAAATCAAGTGTCATACTCAAAATCAAGAAAAAATCATTCAGGTTGTTTTGATACTTTAAGACAATGATCCCTAGGTCTGACATGTAATAATCAGTCCAACATCAATCTGATATACAGTGTGCACGGTTTGACTCAAAGTGTCTCTTATCAGTCTAAAATTGACATTTTAGTTCAAAACAAGGATTACTTACTGAAACCCTAGAAAATGTGCTTGGATTGTCTTGATACTTCAGGATAACGATTCATAAGTCATTTGTGACATGTGTGAATCAGTCTCATATCAAACTGACACACAATGTGACCGATATGACTCAAATTGTGTGTTTGTAGTTTAAAATGATATTTTAGAAAACAAATGTGAGTGACATACTCAAAAATGAGTAAACTTAGTAAGATTATTTCAATACTATAGGATAATGATTCATAAGTCATTTGTGATGTGTAGGAATCCTCCTCACTTCAATCTAATGCATGGTGTGACCGGTATGACATTAAGTGTTTTGTTTTATTTAAAATTGACATTTTATTCATGCATTTTTCATATTTATGTTTAATTTTTTTCTTCATTATATTGCAAATATAATATTTGTTTTCTTATATTTTTGGATTAATTTTCTCATGTTGGGATGGTTTGTTCACAAACTGATACCACTGTTATAATATTTTGAGATGGGGTCATGGGGTGCCAAAGATGATGAAACATTAATGTTTTTAAATGTTTGTGGATAGTAATTCCAAATGTAATTATATAAAAAATTGTTTGAAATGTATATATTAGTTCCTTTTTTGTATTTTTTGTAAAAAATTTATTTCAATTAATTTATGTGTTTGCAAGGTTACAGTTGTATTTAATACAGTATGGTGTTATTCAAATAGCACACTATATCAAGCCATCATTTATGAGTGCTATTTTAGCACTGATAAAGGTCACTTTTTATCATCACTAATGAAAATGCTGATATAGGAGTCCCATTATCAGCCCCTTGTTTAGCGTTGATCAAGATCTCACCATTTAACAATGTTGGGGACAACAACCATTTTTTATCATTGTTAAAGCCCTTTTTCACGATGTTAAAGGGCCAAACATTGGTAGTGATTTCCTTGGTTGCCTATCTGTCATGGTAACTGGTGCATTTGAGTTAGTACATGTTGTTTACTGCACTTATTTAATAAATAATTGAGTATAAGAGATTGACAATTATACAAGAATTCATATTAATTTAATTTAATTACAAACAATAAAAGGAAAACATGAAAATTCACAATTATTTATCATTATGATAATAAATTTCATCATATGAATTTCAAAACTTTTTATTATAAGTTATGATACTCAGAACACATGCTTCTTGGAGGAATAACACAGGATCCATAAAAACTTTTGAGGGAAACCAAACTGTTCATGAAGCAGGACAACACCATGAAAATCAGTCTGTCGGCATCTAGAAATGGCATATGGGGCAAGAGTTGCTGCCACCCAGCCACCACATGATGCAACCTTCGTGAAATACATGGGATCACGGCAGAGCTACCTCCATGGAGCCCCATGGGAGATCTTCCATGCATACCACACACGTCTCCTCCTCACCCTCAATGCCCACCACATTTCCATCATCCAACACCACCTCACTACCTTTTCAGACGTGGGGCCAAGAACTATGGATTCCTCCCACACATCCCTCAGGGACTGGATCTCGTTTTGGACCCTATAAGTCATCCGCTCGATCTCCACTGCTATTTGTGCATGGACATGAGATTTTATGTGAGAAAGGATGTTGTCGATCAATCTAAGCCTAACATCAAGGTCGATGATGGATCCGGAAAATCTTTCTTTTTCCCATATCAAGAATTCGATGATCCACAAGTCCATTTCCCCGAAATACTTCAACTTCGGTCAGGTGAGTGTGGAGTCAACAATGGAAGTGGGGTTCATGGTTTCAGGGACCACGGTGGATATGGGTCCGCTTCCCTCCTCGTTTCTCGATACTATAATCCAGTGGTCCACATGGAGGTAGTGTAATCTAAAGTTGATGTTGTCATTGTCATGACTTCTAGGTGGGTGGTGACGTCAGGGGATGTGTATGAGGCGGCGGTGTTGCCACATCGTCCATGTCCATGTCCCCGAACTTCTTCAACTTCATAATGAATGGTGTAAGATAAGTTATAGACATGACTTGAACTTCAAATGACCAGAACTTTTAATCCTGGTGTCTGTTTTATCCCTACCATATATCAAATCAATGTCTGTGAAGAGATCTACATCATCACTGCAAAAAAAGCGCTTTTAGTGGAGGTTTATTATAGGAGATTCTAATAAATTCTACTAAATAAATCACATTAATATAATTTATAATATAGCGGAAGTTTAATATAACCACCGTTATTTTTTTATTTAGAAGTAGTTTTATTTAAACCCCCACTAAATATTTTAAAAAACTTTATTTGACCCCCATGCCCACAACTAATCCCCTTGGCCTTGACCCCGTACCCCAGACGTCGACCCCCATGACCCCAACCCCCTACTCCCGACGTCGACCCCCGTGACCTCGATGACGAATATCCCTCCATGGCGATCCCCGTGACCCTAACCCACATACTCCTACTGATAGTCCTCCAACCCCCTATGATCCCCATTTCCTAGACCACTCCAACTCCCTAACAAAGTCTTTACAGTGGCCCTTGCTCCTCGACAACAACCCATATTCCCCATTTCTCGGTGACTGAAACCCCCCAAGATCATTTAAGGTACGATCATTTATTTGATTTTTCTAAGGGTTTTAATGAAATTATAAAAATATCTGTGTAATTGAGTGTTGCTTTTTGGGGATTTTCCTGGGATGATGTCAGGGTTATATTGCAGACCTTCCATCAGAAGTTGGTCATAGTTTTGGAGAGTGGATTCACCTCAATGTTATTTTAAGTGATTATTACTATTTTTTTAATTTTGAATAATTAATTGTAATTTTTTATAATTAATTATTTATTTCATGTGAAATGATGAAAGTTCCTAGATTGTTGCTGGTGTGTGGTGTAAGACAAGAAAATTTTATATTTTTATCAAAAGTATGGCCAATCATTCGGTTTTGTGTCACTTCCCCATTTAATAATCATTTAAATGTTTTTAAATTGATAATTTTCCTTTTGTAGTCCACCTTTAGGTCCATTTTAGGTTGTCTTGGGGAGAATAGTGGCTTTAGATGATTTGTATAGGGTTTTTAATATAAAAAAACTCAATCATTTAGCTTGCAATTTGAGAACACATGCCACATGTAATTTACTTCTATCTTCTAATTTTTAAAGTGATAACATAAAGTCAATAAAATAAATAAAAAATATTGTTAACATGTGTAAAAATGTATAATTCATACTACAAGTATGTAGCTTCAGATTACATGAAGCATTCAATATGTGATTCTCTCTTCAAATTGAGTACTATTTCTAAAATCAATTATGAAGATATTGTAAAACCATAATTTCATGAAATGATATGCTACATGTGGAAACACATGCACGAAATATCACATTTCCAAGTTCTTTTTTTTAGATACAAAAAATATTAATTTCCATAATTATCTAAGAAAGTGATAGATATAGAGCCAATCATGTTTCTGCAATATAAAATTAAAATTGATAATATGCCAAGAAAAAAAGTTAGAGATATTCTAATAGAAGAATTATGTTCATGAATTATTGTGGACTGATAACTGTACGCTCAACATCATTGAAACCTCTCTCATTGGTTCAATGAACTTATTTCATGACACCTGACTATATCATTATGAGGGGTAATATTTATTCATTTATGTTGTTTATTCTTTTAAAGTTGGATTTATTCATTTTTATGTTCAAATTTTGTTTTGTTGAAACAAGACCCTACCCTGGTCAATGATGATGTTGGGTGATGTTTAATTTTGATTGTACTTGTTTTATTAAACATTTATATCTTTATATCTAAATGTACAAAGAGAATAATGACAATCCAATACCTATGGATAAAAATTTCAATAATTTACCTTAAAAAATCAGTATACCAAGGGTTTAGAATATTTTCTAGACAATGAAATTTCAAAACAATAAGTGCATGGTCGAATAAAATGTTCATGTATTGATTGTAAATTCAAGAAATGGTTGATAAAAATGGAGTATATGATAATTTTATATTGAAACAATTTCTTTCTCTATATGTATGTATGATTCGGCATGGTGAATCAAATTTTGTGGAAAGTAAAAAAACGATGGCAATCCAATAAAAAAACTCAAAATGACCAACCATTGGAAGAATCTAGTTTTTTTGACAAACAAAAAAAATTATACTAATCATGAAGATCAAGAGTAAAAAGGTCTAAAATCCAAAAAGGGAAATAATCAATCCAGAGGTGAATTTCTCTAGGTGAATGATAAGAAGCCAGATGATGATTTTCTTCGTTTACCTCCTTTTTGATGAAAGAGAAAGAGAAAACTACAAAGTTGTGACTGAGAGACTGGATTTTCATGATAAGAAATCCTTAATATTAGAAGCCAAATTAATTTTTATTGATGAAATTAATTATGTTGAGGCAATCAGATTCAATATGAATATCATCCCATCCACACTCTTTTGCAATGGTCATCCCAACAAGGACATTATGGGCTTCAGCAACAGCAGGCTCCCAGAAAGTGAGGATCAAATCCAATCTTGCTACAATGAGCTTAACACTATGATCAGGAACTATCAATCCAATTCCAATAGATCCACTCTTAGGTAAATAAGAATCGACATTGATCTCATTTATCCCTTCTAGATGGGGATGCCATCTAGATTTATCGAATCAAGAGTTAGAGAACACATTCTGATCAGGGCCCCTATCCACCCATCAATCCAGAAAATTGAACATTAAATCTAGAAACTACATAGTTTATAGGTTTGGTTATAGATGAAATCATTGCATTTAACCCAAAAAATCCAATCCACAATGCATAGTGAGGCGAACTTATCCGCAGTGAATGTGGACGACCACATCATCAGCAGTGAAGAGAGATCTGACACCGCATCTAGAAAAAGCTCAGAAAAAGATCCCTAATCGATCCAAACCTCCCTGACCCGGGAACAATGAATGATATCATGCAAAGGGGATTCTGTATCACCTAAGAAAAGGGGGGGAAATGGGTTTTCTATAACATGGTGGGAGGTGAGGAAGTTCAAGGTGGGATAGATATCCGAACAAGTCTGCAACCAAAAGTAGTGGATCTTTGGGGGGGGAATCCAAGAACCAAAGAATTTCTCAAATCCCCTCACTAGAATCAATGTGAGAGTCAATAGAAAGTTTGTAACCTGATTTCACTGAGTAGGAACCTAAAATATCATTTTTCCAAAAAGACAGTCCTGCCCTGCATCCATCACATAGGGAATGATAAGAATAATCATTATATCCCTTTCATTAAACCAAGAGTTAAATTTATCAAAACACCACCTGGATCTAGTATCATAGATCAAGAAGTGGATGGTAGCCTCCTCCTAACTTGGAAGGTCTTGGGAAGTTTCCATGATGCTATCTTTGTATATAAATCAAGGGTCCTTCTAAATATTGACTTTTTCTCATCCCTAATTTTCCATCCAATTCCTTTGTCAGGTAATTTTTGTGAACCCAAAATACTTCTCCATAAGAAGCTACGGTGGGGGCTTAGAATGGATTTTTGGAAGTCGGATGGAGGAAAATATTTACCATAGTGAATCCTCATGCAAAAATATGAGGGATGAGTCAGAAGGCACCATACCTACTTGGCCAACAACGTGTCATTGAACATGACAAGGTCCTAGAAGCCCATACCACCACCCGCCTTATGGGTGCACATTTTCCTCCAGGTGATCCAATGAATTTTATTCCTCCTGTTACAATGGACCAACCAAAAATTGGTAGTACATGAGTGAATCTAGTTAACAATCACACTAGGAAGCTTGAATAGTGACATGATGTAGATTGGGATAGATTGAAGAGTAGCCTTGAAGAGGGTTTCTTTTCCCACATTATATATTCTTAATGGGGACCAACTTTGAATTTTTTTCTCAATTATCTCCATAGTAGATGAGAAGATTTATTTCTTTGACCGTCCTACCATTATAGGGAGCCCAAGGTATTTATTATGTTTGTCGACCATCTGAATTCCTATAGGGAGACAGAACTTTGATCTCTTATTCACTAGCACCCCTGATCTGAAGGAGACTTATGATTTGGCTTAATTAATTGTTTTCCCAGAAGCCCTCTCATGAAGGTAGATCACATTTCATATGGAATGGAATTCATTATGTGTGGCTCTTGAAAATAGATGGTAGTTATCTACAAAAAATAGATGAGAAATTGGCAGGCTAATCCAGCACACCTTTTCCCCATGAATCGAGTTTGAGGAAGCTTCCATAAAAATGATTTTGGAAAAACATCATCCATAATAATAAGAGAAAGGGGGAAAGAGGGTAACCCTGGAATAGGCTTTGGGTGGGTGAAAATATTTGTGATATACCACCATTAATGTTGATCTTGAAAGAAACAGATGAAACACAGTGCATGATCATATCCGTCCATTTTGAACAAAAACCCATTCTAGTCAAAAAAACTGGAGGAAATTCCATTACACTCTATCATATGCCTTAGTCATATCCAATTTATAGGACATAATTCCTCTTTTCACATCTGATCATGATTTCATTGAATGGAACACCTAATGGGCCGTGATAACATTATTCGTGATGAGCCTTTTTTCAACAAAAACACTTTGATTTTTTGAGATAATGGAAGGTATCCACATGCACAGATAGTTGACTAAAATCTTTGAAAAAGAATTATAGGATAAGTTGCATAAACCTATTACCCTGAAGTTTGAAGACAATAGGGGTTTCTTCATCTTTTGAATGAGGGTTAAAATTGTATCGTTGAGAGAGAACAGACTGATTTTTCCTACCCTGATATCTTTCATAAGGGCAGAAATGTATGGGCTAATAATGTGCCAGTATTTCATGATGAAGAGAACAAGAAATCCAACAGGACCTGGGAATTTTTTGGAATAGATATGCTTTAGATCCCATAAGATCTCATCATTCAAAATATCTTTTGTGAGTTGTTGTTTCATCGCATCAATGATCACAGGTTTGATACGTGCTTCCATCTTGGCTGATATAGTAGAGTCCCCTGCAGTATAAAGCTATTAAAAATAAAAGGACACATTATCATGGATTCCTTCAACATTAGATGTAGTTCTTCCATTAGGAAATGAGAGACAAGAAATAGTGTTTTTTTTGGCACTTGGTGGAAGACTTATGGTGAAAGTAATGGGTGTTTGCATCCCATTCATTAATGTGGACTTCACACACATGCATAGCCCAGAAGAAGTATTTAATATGAAAGGAAGCATCCAATTATCCTTAGATAAAATTAGTTCTGGAAAGAATAACATCATTCAGTGCTCGAGAAAAAGGGAATTCAATGGTTTCTTAATTGAGTCACAATTCATGTCAGGTTAACGAAATTTCATAGTGCTCTAATAACTCATCTTAGAGGCTATCTACTGGAGGTTTGAACATATGTTTGAATTTCCACCCATCTAGCATGAGTGGAAAATTTATTCACATTCACAATATTTTTCCCAGATGATTTCAAATCTAAAAGGTTTCCCTTATCATTGAATTCAACCTTTGTGAGAGAAATCAATGATGACAGGACAATGACCTGGCGTATTTGGTTCCAGGTGAGAGATATAGAACAGTCTGAAGATGTTAGTCTGTTCTATGGAGCACAAAAATATATCCAGACGCTCATCAATGTGTGATATTTCTGAATTCCCTCGAAACTAGGTGAAGTGGATAACTTTAAAACCAATGTAAGACAACTCTACCTTGGAAATCACATCCCAGATTCCAAACATTGTAGAAGATGACTGAAGCACTCCCCCGTTTTTTCATTCTAATCCAGAATATCATTAAATTCACCACCAAATAGGACATGATTATGTATTCTTCATCGCATTTAGTAGATAAGTTACCATGATTTCCATTTCTCATTTTGAGATAGTCATCCGTAAAAACCCACAAATTTCCATGGTGGAGAGGATACATCATGAATCGATGCACCCACATGATTTGAATAGTAAGAGATGATTCTGACATCAATGTTTTCCTTCCATAAAATACATATCCCCCCTGAGTGTCCTTGGTGGGGGATCAGGAAGCCACCATAAAATCCACTTTTGTGCGTGATGCTAGTGTTGTCCTTGTTTTCCAACATGGTTTCGGATAGGAAAACCATATCAGGGAGACTTTTAGTCCAATGGAACTAAAGCATCCAAACTATTCATGGGTTACCAATCTAATTATAGTTTCAGAATAGTATAATCATTTAGTTAGGTGGGGCTAGTTTACTCCAGCCTTTTCCTCTTGTAGTGTGAGAAGGGTTCCATCTTTAGTAAATTTCCACCTTTTGGGGTACTTTACATTTTCCAATGGTGCCTCTAGAGATCTTTTTGAACCACTTGTTTTTTATGATCCCATTTCACAACCATAATATCCTCTTGACTTCCTATTCCACATACATGGAATTTTAGGCGCACGCATAGCAGTGGGAAGTAGAGCCTCGCAGGATTGGATATCTTGCAAGGTATGAAAACCCCTAGGGGTGATCATATGGTCCTGGGGGTCCGAACAGATGTGTTTGGGGATGGATGGTGGCTGAGGATAATCCACCAAAGTTGGATTACATGATCCTATGTATATGATCATTATGATTGATGGTTACCTCTGGGGATTATCTATGTTTTTGGTTTCCTTTGACTAGGAATTAGTTAAAATTTTCTTAGCACCACACGTTTTCTCTGTGTTACATAATTTTTCTTGAGTGGGAGGAGGTCCAATAAAGATGATTTTACTATGCATGGGTGTATTCTATGCATAGAGATCCTTGTTGAGTCATTCTCTATCACATTGATTTTTTGATTTAGATATGAAAGGCATTCACATATTTTTTGCATGTAACCATAGACCGTACTGCATCACCACATTACCTTTGTTGTTTGTCACCTTTTAGAAATATATGTTTCAGAATGACTGAGGCAACCATAAAAAAATAGAAGTTTGATAGATTTCCATATTCATAGGATATCATGTATTCTACTCCATCGAGAATTAAAAAGGTACCTCTTATGATAGGGTTGACAACCTCAAATATCACTATAATCCTCACTAATGGTCCCCAATGTATGGGGTCTGATCGGTCCCATTCCATGAAATGGTTGATTTGATTTCTGAGTTCTTTCATCACCCATTATCATCTTCCATTAAGGAGAATACCAATTAATTGCATCCAAAAAGGGGACATAGAAAATTTGACTTTGAGTAAATATTCATCATTCTTTAGGTCTTCCAACATCAAAAGGTGGTTATCAAATGACCAAGGCCTCCCCTGGAGCACTTTTTATTTATCCTTAATGTTGAAGAATTCAAATATTAGATGTCCAGCTCCGACTCCCTTATTTCCACACCATCATCTAACTTCCATATCAAATGAAGTTTATTATTCAGTGCACCCTGGTGGAAGAGTCTTCTATATATGGATTTACCAATTAAGAATAGGTACATGCACCATTCTAGGAAGGTATAATCATTTTTTTGGGTAATAATTGTTTCTTTATCTTTGTCTGTATGTGATAGAGTTTTCTATCTATTAACCAGATCATTCTCCATTATTATGATGGATACCAGATCACCAATAATGTGAACATTGGGAAACCTAGGAAAAATAGCTCTTGTTGCTAGAATAATCCTTAAAGAACTAAGATGTAATAATACCGTGAGGCTATTACTTCATGATATGTACTTAGGATACACCTTCAAGAACCACCAAATACAAAAAAAAGAAAAAAAACTCCATGCCAAGTATCCTATATGGAAAACACCTCTTCAATCCAATCCCTTCGCGGCCAATACCTCCATGATGAAAACCTATGCGGCCAAGTATCCTCCACACTTGGGAAACCTTGTGAATATACACTAAGATAACAAAACCCTTCATAGAAGGGATCTAAATGAAAAAAACCTTCATGAAAAAGACCTATACTATCATCCAAATGTGAACTAAACCCTTCACAATAAGGCCTTTTATAAGAAATAAGGATCAGAAATAAAACTAGGATCAGAAGCCAAACATCTATCAGATGTCCAACAGAAACCACCACCATGTACCAAAAGTTGCCAAATATAAGTCAAAAAACCTAGATCTTCCACTCAAGGGCCACAAACAGAAGAATGAGAACTTCAATCCATCAATCAGAATATGTATTCCATTGGTTAGAGGCCATGATCAGAACCAAAGGTCAAAAAAATTGAAGCCTCAAGCCACAAATCAGAACCATAATCCATATATCTGGGAAAACAGAGTGTCAAGGAGGGAAACAATTGAGGAAGTGAACTGTAGAACAGAAATCTGATGCACTTTCCAAAAATAATAAAAGCATATGGGGAGCAACCAAGAGGGATCTAGGAGAACCATCGCAGACACTGATCTCTGAAAAATAGTGCAGTCGGTGCATCTCAATGTTGTAGATCACACAAGAACTCAAAAATCCTAGGATAACATAGGAAGGAACTCTCTCACCATGGGATAACTCAGTGGATAATCTAGTTCAAAATTGGATAAATGATGCATTTGGATTTACAAGATATAGTGTCGATGATTTTAATAGATCTAAAAAACCATCAATGTTTTTTTAGTAGGTTAATATTTATCAAAACATTAGTGACAAAAAAATGAGTTTTATGAATTATTTGAAGATGGGAAATAAGAAAAAACCTCAGTATACCAAGGGGTTGGAATATTTTTAGACTATGCAATTTCTAATCGATCAGTTCAATGTAGAATAAAATGTTTTTGTCCGGATTATAAATTCAAGAAATGGTTGAATAGAAATGAAGTATATGAGAATTTTATATTGATACAATTTCTTTCCATATATGTATTTTAGATTTGGAATAGTGAATAAGATTTTATGGAAAGTAAAAACAATGATAATCCTATCAAAAAAAACCAAAAGTGACCCACCAGTGGAGAATCTAGTTTTTTTGACAAACGAAGAAAATTATATTAATCAAGAAGATCAAGAGTAACAAGGTATAACATCGCTGAAGGTAAATTATCAATCCATAAGTGATTTTATGTAGGTGAATTATGAGAATACAGATGATGAGCTACTTTTTTTCCCTCCAGTTTGATGAATGATAAAGAGCAAACTACAAAGCTGTGACTAAGAGACTAGATTTTCTTGATAAGGAAGCCATAATATTTGAATAAAAAATCGTTTTTATTGATGAAATTAATGATTTTGGGCCAATAAGATTCAATATGAATAACATCCCATCCATACTCTTTCAAAAAGGTTATCCCAACAAGAAAATCATGGGCTTCTGCAATAGCAGGCTCCAAGAAAGCGAGGATTGAATCCTTTCTTGCTGCAATGAGCTTTCTAATATGGTCACTAACTATCAATACAATTCCAAAATATCCACTATTAGGTAAATAAGCATCAATATTGATCTTAAGGATCCCTTCTGGTGGGGGATTCCATCTAGCTTCATTCGATCGAGAGTCAGGGAACACATTCGGATCAGCGTCCCTATTCCACCCATAAATCTAGGAAATTGAACGTTCAATCCAGAAACTACATTGTTTATAGGTGTGGTTTGAGATGAAATCATTCCTTATAACCCATAAAATCCAAGACACAATGCACAGTGAGGCTACCTTATCGGCATTGAATGTGGACAACCACATCATCAGTAGTGAAGGAGATCCAACGCCACATCTAGTAAAAGCTTCAAAAAAGATCCCCAAGAGATCCAAACCTCCCTGAACCCTGCACAATGAATGATAGCATGAAAAGGGTATTCCGTATCACCTAAGAATAGATGGAAAACCTGGTTGTCTATAACATGGTGTGAGGAGAGTAAGTTCAATGTGAGAAGGATACCTGAAAAAATTTGCTACTAGAAGTAGAAGATCTTTGGGGAGAAATCCATACACAAAACAATATTCCATAGCCCCTCACTAGCATCAATGTGATTATCAAGAGAAAGTATTTAACCTGATTTCATGGAGTAGGAACCTAAAATATCATTTTTCTAAAAAAGGCAGTCCATCCCTACATCCATCACACAGGGAATGTTAAGAATAATCCCTATATCAATTTCATTAAACCAAGAGTTAATTTTATTCGAACACAACCCAAATCTAGTATCATAGAACAAGAATCTGATGGTAGCCTCTTTGGAACCATGAAAGGCTAGGAAAGTTTCCAAAATTATATCTTTGTTAATCTACCAAGGGACTTTCCAAATTTTTACTTTTGTTCCATCCCCAATTCCCCGGCCAATTCCTTTTTCGTGTAATTTTTGTGAACACCAAATACTTCTCCGTAAGAATCTGGGGTGGAGTCCCTGAGAGGATTTCTAGAAGTCATATCAAGTAAAATATTTATCACAGAGAATCCATATGAAAATATATGAGGGAAGAGTTAGAAGGCTCCATCCCTGCCTGGCTAACAATGCCTCATTGAACAGGAAGAGGTCCTAGTATCCCATACCCCCACTCGCCTTAGGGTCACACAGTTTATTTAAATAAAAATTAGCTTAGGGTGAATTTTTGGCATTTTTCTGAAAACTTTCAATTTTTGATGAATAGTGAAAAACACTGAGTTATAGTTTAAAACCTAATTTTTATTTAAATAATTATTTATTTTATTTATATTTATTTTAGGTAAAAATAGATACATAATACCTATATAAGTTCAATGTAATTCATTGGAGTCAGTTTATTATAATTTTAGATATATAAAAATTTTATTGAACTTTTCACCGTCTTTTACCCACCTCCTAGAAGAATTTAAAAACTCACATAAAAAACAAATTTTACCGCTTCTATGAGTGGAATTTCAAAAAATCGAAGAGACATGGTTGATATCATTAAGAAAAATGTTGTCCAATAAGATGAAAATAATTTTTGGTGAATAGTAACTTTTTACTTTTATTTACCACGATTAAAAGTAAATAGGGCAATTAAAGGTAAAAATGATATTATTATTACCCTAAAACATGTCATAATTCAATTGGTTAAATATAATTAGAACAAAAACAACCATAGTAATAAAATATTAACCTCTTTGGTCCACTTTTTTTATATTAGAACATTTATTATTATTTAATTCAATGAAGAGTTAAAAGAGTTAAAATCAAAGTCTAATAACTAAAACATTTTTAATATAGGGAAATACATTTGATAAATTCGACAATAAATATTTATTATAAAGCGAAAGAAATTTCCTACATAATGGTAGTTTATTTATATTTTTTATACATTAAATAATTTAATTTATTTATGACACAATGATGATGTAGTAATTACTTAATTAATGAAATATTAAAATAATTGATATTATAAATATCCAAATAATTGTAATTTGAGACTTTTTATGAATTAAAATAATTTTATAGGTTAATATGAAATATTAGGGTTGGTTAGATGAATTGTTTTCCAAGTAATAATGCTGTTATGAATTTAGAAAAAACAAAATACCAAATTGTGTCAAAATTTACATAAAAGAGTTTTTAAAACAAATATTATATTATTAATTGATATTCTATTACTAAAAATCTAAGGTGTGGCCATACGATTTATATAATGATATTTGTATCCTTAATGAACCACTTTGGGTTCTATGAGAAGTATATAGTATGTTTATTAACCATATAATATAAAAATACAAAGAGACATGGTAAATGTCAAATTATTTAACTTAGAGTTAAATCTAAAACATAAAGTTAATATGGTGACACAAACCAGTATAAAACCTATTGGTTGAGTGGTTTTCAACCCATATCCACCTTATACTTTAAATAATTTATTTTGGAGCCACTATAAACTGAAGAGTAATTTATTATAAAATAATATTTTTAGCTTTCCCTAAGGTGCCCCCCACCCCTCTTTTAAAAGGGCACTCACCCTTCCCTCCAATTCACACCTTCAAATCCATTTGGCTCAGACAAACTCTTCCAAAATACCCTCTAAAATATCCTCCCATAATCTTAAATGCCTTACTTTAGTCAGAAAACCAACCTTAGGATCCCTTTTGATCAAATTAAAAAGAATAACCCGAAGAAGAGGTAAATATTTCATTACCTCTTTCAAGTTCCTTTTTCTTCCACCTCATTTTTCTTTGTTTTTTCCATTCAAAAATAATAACTCCAGTATCTTTTATATACATTTATGTTATTATAAATATGGTACAACCAAATTAATTATTTTATCCATCCTTTTAATGACATGTCACCATACGTGAGTACGTATGGATTAACGTCTCCACGTCGTGGTGTAATTGTTATTCAATAAATTTTTATTTGGATGGGTATAATAATGATGTGTAATTGATTTAAATAATAAATATAACATCATAATGATTATTTATATATGATATACCATCCAATTATATATTATTTAAATATCAAAAGAATGATATTGTCGCTCGTGCGTACGTACGGATTACCATCTCCATGAACGTGATGAGATTTATTCCCCATCGTATCCATTCAAGAAAAATTCTCATTTGATGATTAAAAATAATGTTTAAAGACTTGATATAATTCTGGATATGAATAATATACATCCCATATATAACAAATATGACTCACATAATAAAGAATATAAAGGAAAACAAATCCGTTACACCCGAAACAACGATAATACTAAGATATTATTAACAAAGAAATATTAAAAGATCTTATATAATATCATATTAATGTATATGATTCTTTTATAATTTAATAAAAATTATTTCACCATTATAAAAGAGGTTAACCTACCCTAGACCAAGTAAAATTACAAGGTAAGGGTTAATTTCACAATCTCTTTATTATCCAAGGTTGTTTTTACGTAAGTATCTACTGGGACCTCTTTACCATACAAATCCTTGTTTCTTAAATATGTATTTCAATTTTTTTTTACTATTTACTAGATAATGGGGTAAAGTCATTTATACCCTTATTTGACCTTATATGTTTTGAAAGGAATCTTTCCATCATTTTCCAAAGAATGTATTGTATGTCCTTTTCGACAAAATTAAGGTAAGAATGTTTTTTTAACTTATATGGAGGGTGCAGTTATTTTCCACCGTCATAATATCGTCGAATCTTCCCTTACAAGCTTATAAGAATATTTTAAAATATAAATTTTTTATTTTATAATTACGTGACATTTAATTTATTTCAAAATATAAAGAGATATTTCTATAAAAATGTTTTGATTTCATCTATGTTAACATCTTTTGATGGATTTTAAATTTATTTGAAGTTGATTTATTATGACACAATACATACACATTGTATTAAAGGTTTTGTGATATGTTTGAATGTGGATGTGTTATTTCATACCATTCATGTTTTATGGATAAAGTATTGACATTTCATATTCCAGTTTTAATATGAATGTTTATGTTATGTTTAAACCTATTCATATAAGGAGTGCATTGGACTTAGTAAGTGATGGGTGGAGCCCATTATAGCTCATCGATGCATTGGTAGGTCTCATGAGACAAACTAGTGTCTTTTCACAAGGACTTGACAAAATCTTATTGGTAGTCTTGGAACAAGGCCTTGACTATGTGGTTATGAAAGTCTAGAATTATGAATTCCATCACTATGAAAGTGGATATTGATATTGCATGTGACTATTAGAATAGTATAATATCCATGTGGGTAAGTAAATAGAATTATTTTGATTTATATTTTCCATATTATGATGAATTTTATGTTTAAAAGGCTTTTGTTTTAGTTTTATACTTTTCCTTAAATGTTTATGATTATTTTTGAAAGATTCCACTATATTGTTATCCTTACTGAGCATTTGATCTCACCCCTTTCTGTGTTTTATTTTTCCCAGGATGTGAAGAAGTATATTATGACTAACCTGTAGGGATAGTCTATGGGACCTCAGTATTGGCAATGGAAACAATGTTGTTGTAGTTTTCCATTTTATGATGTAATGTAAACATTATGAATGTATCTAGTAATTCCAAGGCTAAAAACTAATCGGTCTTTCGAGACTTGATCTTTTGTGATCATGTAAATGTTATGTAATAATGCACCAACTTTGGGTAACTAGGGTCGTAGAGTTATAATTAATGTTTATCGTGAAAGTAAAAGATAAAACAAAGTGCATGATCATGTATTCCATTATGAACAAAAACTCATTATAGTCAAAACAAATCACAAGAAATTCCATTTCACTCTATCATATGCCTTAGTCATATCCAATTTCTATGACATAATTCCTCTTTTCACAGCCGATCATGTACTCATTGAATGAAACACCTCATGGTCCATGATGGGATTATTCATGATGATCAGTTCCACAACAAAATCACTTTGATTTTTCAAGATAATAGAAGGTATCCACATGTGTAGATGGTTGACTAAAATCTTTGAAAAAAATTTATAGGATGCATTGCATAAGTTGATTGTTCTAAAGTCTGAATCTAAGAGGAATTTCTTCATCTTTGGAATGAGGGTTAAAATGGTCGCGTTGAGAGAGAAGAGATTGATTTTCCCTAGCCAGATATCTTTCATAAGGGAAGAAATGTCTGGGCCAATAAAGTGCCAATATTTCTTGAAGAAGATATCATAAAATCCATTGGGCCCCGGGGATTTTGTGGAGTAGATACGATACAGATCCTGTAAGATCCCATCATCTAAAATATCTTTTGGGAGTTGTTGGTTCATCGCCTTAGTGATCCCAAGTTTGATACATGCTTCTACCTTGGGCGATATAGTGGAGTCCCCTACAGTATAAATATTCTGAAAATTGTAGGACATAATATCCTGAAGTCCTCCAACATTGTATGTTGTTCTGCTATCAGGATATGAGAGGAAGGAAATAGTTTTTTTTGGCACCTTGAAGAAGCCTTCTGGTGATAGTAACGAGTGTTGGCATTCCCTTAATTAATGTGGCCTTTACGCTCATTCATATCCTAGAAGTTATATTTAATACGAAGGGATGCATCCAATTATCCATTGAAAAAATTAATTCTGGAAAGAATAGAATTAGTTAGTGGTTGAGAAAAAAGGGAATTCAAATATCTCTAAATTGAGTCACAGTGCTTGTCAAGTTGAAAAAATTTATTAGTGCTCCAAGAAATCAGCTTAGAGGCCATATATTGGAGGTTTGAACATATGTTTGAATTTCTAACCATCCCACATGAGTGTAAAATTTATTCACATTCATGATATTTTTCCCAAAATATTTCAAATATGAAAGGCTTAACATATATTTGAATGCAACCTCTATGAAAGAAATCAACGATGATAGGGAAGTGATTTTATGAATTTGGTGCTAGGTGAGTGATATAGAACACTCTGAATATGTTATTCCATTTCATGGAGCCCAAAAATACCTTTAGATACTCAGCAATGTGTGATCTTTCCTAATTCCTCGAATACCAGGTAAAGGGGATACCTATAAAACCAAGGCCAGATAGCTCCACCCTGAAAATTGCATCCCGAAAGCCAAACATTTGAAATAGAGGACTGGAGAACTACCCCACTTTTTTTCATTCTAAGATAGAATCTTATTAAAATCACCACCAAATAGAATAGGACTAGGAATTCATCCTTTTAGTGAGAAGAAAAGTTACCACAATTTCCATTTCTCATTTTGAGACGGCCAACCGTAAAAAACCCACAAATGTCCATGTTGAAGATGAGACATCATGAATCGATGCACCCACATGATTTTAAGAGTAAGATATAATTATGACACCAATGTTGTCCTTCCATAAAATACAAATCTCCCCAAGTGGCCTTGGTGGGGGATCGAGAAGCAACCATAAAATTCACTTTTGTGCACGATGCCAGTGTTGTCCTTATTTTCCAACATGGTTTCAGATAGGAAAACCATATCAGTGTGACTTTTAGTGAAATGGCATTGAAGCATCTGAACTGTTCGTGGGTTTCCTATCCCATGAAAGTTCCATCATTGTTTAATCATTGTTTTAGGCAGGGCTAGTTTACTCCAACCTCCACCTCTAATAGTTCGACCAGGGTTCCATCTTTAGTAACTTTCCCCCTTTTGGGGTACTTTTCGTTTTCTAATGGTACCTCTTGATATATTTTTGAACCAATTGTTTCTAATGATCATACTTTACAGCAATAATCACCTCTTTCATTCCTATTTCATATACATGGAATTTTAGGTGAATGTGTAGTGGCGGGAAGTAGAGCCTCACCTGATTGGATAGATTGCAACATATGACAACCGCTAGGGGTGCTCATGTTGTTCGGGGGGTCCAATCAGATGTGTTTAGGGCTGGCTGTTGGCTGAGGATAATCCCACAAGGATGGAGGAAAAGATCATGTGGATATGATTGTTATGATTTATAGTGACCATTAGGGATTATCAATTTTTTTTGTTTCCTCTATTTGGGAATTAGTTAAAAGTTACTTAGAACCACTTGACTACTCTGTGTTACATAATTTTCTTGAGTGAGAGGATGAACAAAAAAGATGATTTTACTATGCATGGTAGTCTTCTGTGCATGGAGATCCTTGTCGAGTCTTTCTCTATCACGTTTCTTTTCTGCTTTAGGGATGAAATACCTTCACATATTTTTTGCACGTAACCATGGACCGTACTACATCACCATGTTACCTTTGTTGTTTGTCACTTTTTCAGCACAATATTTTTCATAATGTATGAGGCAAAAAAACGGAAGTCTGGCCTCTTTTCATATTCAAAGGATATCTAGTATTTCATTCCATAAAGAGTAAATAAGGTACCTCTCATGATAGTTTTGACAACCTCAACCATCACTCTAATCCTTACTGATGGTCCCCAATGCATGGGCTTAGATTGGTCCCATTCTATGAACTGGCCAATATGATTTTTGATTTCTTGGATCACATATTTTGATCTTTCATTGAAGGGAATACCAGTTAATTACATCTTAAAAGGGGACTTATAAAATTTTATTTTGAGTAAATATTCATCATTCTTCTGGTCTTCCAACATCAAAAGGTGGTTATCAAACAACCCCATCCTCTCCTGGAGCACTTTTTGTTTATCCTTTATGTTGAATAATTTGAAGACTAGATGTTTATCTCCAACTTCCCTTATTTCCACACCATCCTCTAACCTCCATGTCAACTATAGTGTATTTTTTAGCACACCTAGGTTATTCCAGATAAGGATTTACCAATTAATTATAGGGACATGTGCCATGCCACAAAGGTATCATCATTGTTATTGGTAATAATTGTTTCTTTCTCTTTTTCTGTAAGAGATATATTTTTCAATATATTAACCATATCTTTATCCATTATACTATTGGATACCAGATAGCCAATAACATGAACATAAGGAAACCCAGGAAAGCCAATTCCCACTGCTAGAACAATCCTTAAAGAACTAAGTCTTCATAAGACTTTGAGGGGATTCCTTTGTGAGCCATACTCAGGCCACACCATCACGAACCACCAAAGACAAAAAAAATGGACAAAACGCTAAGTATCCTGAATTTACCACAACTCCAAAAACCAATAACATCGTGAATAATACCTTCATGATGAAAACCTATGCGGCCAGGTATCCTCCTCACTAGGGAAACCTTTGTGATCAGGCACTACACGAACAAAAACCTTAACAACTAGGACCTGTATGACAAAAACCTTCGTAGAAAAGACCTACACGAGTGTTCACATGAAAACCAAACCCTTCACAATCAGGCCTTTCACAAGAAATAAGGATCGGACATCAAACTAGGATCAGAATCCAAACAACCGTAAGATGTCCAATGGAAACCACCATTGTGTACCAAAAATCACCAGAAGCAGGTTAGAAAACCTAGATCTGCAACTCGGTGGCTGCAACCAGAAGAACACGAACTTCAATCCATTTATCATAATCCACATGTCATTGGTTAAATGCCAATATTATAACTAAAGGTAGAAAAAACTGATGCCTAAATCCACGTATTAGAACCATTATCCATAGATTTAGGACAATAGAGCATTGAGGAGGGCCACGATCGATGAAGGGCACTGTAGCATAAGAAATTGGTTGCGTTATCAAAAACTAAGCAAAGAAGATGTGGAGGATAAACCAGGGGGATCCAAAGGAATAGCTACAAACATTGATCTCTAATAAATAGTGTTGTTGGAATGTCTCGATGATGCAGATTTCCCAACAACTCACAAACCCTTGGATAACCTAGGAAGGAACTCTCTCTCTCTCTATGAGAGAAATCATTATAGAATCTAGTTTGATATTTTTTAAATGATTCATTTGGATTTATGATATATTGTTTCAATGAAATTAATAGATCTAAATAACCTTCAATTTTTCCTGAGTAGGTTAATATTTTTCAGAATATTAGTGACCAAAAAATGAGTTTTATGAATTAGTTGAAGATGGGAAACAAGAATTGTGTGAAGGGTGTACCAAATATTCAAAGTTTCATTTTATACTTATATTTTATCATATAAAGTGTATAAATATAATTATTGAGAAATCAAAGTCCATGATTTTATAGATTCTTCATGATGCATTTTGTGAAGCTATGATCTTTTCCTCATTCCATGAGATGAAAAAAATAATCAACAATCTTGGACTTGATCATACAATGATACATGAATGACCTAATGGTTTAATTATTTACTTGGGAGAAGAGTTATATAAGGAATAATTCATAAGATTCCATACAAATAGATGGAATCCAATGAAAAAAAATGAGAGTATAAATAAAATCCACACATGAACCTCAGCTCGGTTGGTGAGGGCACTCAAAGTGAATCCAGGAGTCCTAGGTTTGATTCTGGGTGGAGGATTAATTTTAGTGATGTAGAAGTATTGTAGTAAAAACTATAGAAGTCACTATTCAGTGATGTTGTAGCTGGAACTATTCACTTTCGGTCCACCAGTTTGGGCCTGCAGTCCTTAAGGTCATCTGGCCACCCGGCCTTCGGGTCTGTTAGGCTTTCAGGCCACCTTATGGCCTTTGAGCCACCTTAAGGCATTCCAGCCACCTGATGTAAAGATGATACCAGATATATTCTAATGGGAACAATACACAGAAGAGGATTAAGATCAAGGTACATTCACTAGAATAGAGCTAATAGACTTGGAAGAATGAGAGGGTATTGCATTTTCCATCAGTACTAGGCTTTTACACCATTGAAAAGGACAACTAGGCGTACAAACATGAAAAGGTGGAGATATGATCCCGATGTAGACGCTGGGGAGGGGTAGTTTCATGTAGTCATAGTCTGTAATGAATGAATTCCATAAGACCTTTGTGCCCAATAATGTCATGGGTACCCCTTCAACCCTTAAAAGGGGGATTATCAAAAGTGAATAAAAAATGAAGGCCTTCAATCCATTTAGGTAGAAAATGAGACTGTAAATCAATGCAACCCTAGGAAGAAACTAAATATGAAAACTCATTCAAAGGTATTGCATTACTTTCCTTTAAAACAATGCTTAAAAGTATTATTTATGTCATATAAGACTAAAACCAACATGAAGTGTAATGCTTAGGATAGTAAGAATGATTGCTTGATAAGATATCCAAAATATTCAACATCATGGAAGGTGTTTGTTTCATTATATCTATATTTTCTTTAGATTCCAGGAATATACATTTGGGACTGGTTAATGATGGTTTTAACCCTTTTGGTAATTTAAGTAAAATTTGTTGAATTTTTATTGTTGTTTTTATCCCCCATAATCTACCTCCATGGATGTGTATGAAGAATACATCTTTAATTATTATGATGAATATTATTAGAAAGAAAATTACTATAAATGATATTGATGTGTACCTTCAAACTCTAGTCAAAGAACTACATGAATTATGAGATGATGGTTTGAGAACATATGATGCTTCAATGAGAAAACTATTTAAAATTCATGGTTCTTTAATGTGGATAATTAGTAAATTTTTGGGACTAGAGAACTTATTCGGTTGGAACACTCATACTGGTTTCACTTGTCCATTTTGTAATTTTGATTTTGAACCAAAAAGACTACCTCATGGATAAAAATGGTGTTTTATATATCATTATTTATTTCTTGATGATTCTCATAAATTCAGGCTTAACAAGAAACAATTCAATAGTGATATTGAATTGAGAAATCCACCAAAGTTATTATCTGGTTCAAAAATCTTGGGAAAATTTTTGAATACCATTATAGAATTTGGAAAATGTAACCAGTTTAAAGAAGGTGCGAAAAAAGTATGAGGTATAGTATCCAAAGCATCTGGAACACTATAGTGGGAGAAAATCAGAATATTTTTCAAACTCCCTTATTGGGAGTTTAATTTGATATGTCATGATCTTGATCTAATGCAGACTGAGAATTTTTTGTGAAAATGTAATTTTTTCATTACTTAATGAGCAGGGTAAATCGAAGGATCACCTTAATGCTCGTAATAATTTGGAATCAATGAATATAAATAATGGTTGTGAGAAAATGAGAATGGAAAGTATCCTTCAGCTATTTTTACAATAAAGAATCATTATAAAGACATATTCCTTAAAATGTTAAAGAATGTAGAAGTGTTAGATGGATATTCAAGTAAAAATTCAAGGTGTGTTAATTTAAAACATCAAAAGTTAGATGGATTGAAAATTCATGACTCAGATATTCTGATGGAAAAATTACTGCCATTGGAATTGTAAAAAATGTTACCTAAAAAATTAACTATAGTTCTAGTCGAGTTATGTAACTTTTTCAGAGAGAATTGTGGAAAAACTCTAAATCTATCTGAGCTTGATAAACATCAAGAAAGAATTATTTTGACACTTTTTCATTCAGAGATGTTATTTTTCCCTTCATTCTTCACAATCAGGATTAATTTGACTATTCATTTAGTAGAAGAAGCTAAAATGGTGGACTAACACACTATCGATGAATGTATCCAATTGAGATGTACATTGATATTTTTTTAATTTTCATTGGTGAATTCAATTTTATTAAATTATTGGGTATTTTTTAATTTGTTTCTAATTTTTTGTCATTAGGTACTTAGTTCATTTTAAATCATACGTGAGGAATAAAGCTCAACCATAAGGCTCTATTGTTGAAGGTTACATAGCCAATGATTTCCTAACCACCTATTCATGGTATTTTGATGGTACTGAGACTAGATGAAATCATGATGGACATGTTAATGACAACCCCACTAATTATTTTTTAGAAAACTAGTTGTCTGTATTTCTTACTATTGGATGACCAATTAGAAAGGGGTAAAATTTTACACTGACTTAATTATAGTTTCTACATGAACATATATATGTGCTACTCAATAGTCTTATTGTAGATCCACTTATTAATGAGTTTTTATTTCAAACAAAGAGGAGGCCAAGGGTTATAGCTCGAAATGAGTTTGAATTATAAAAAGTTATTAATAAGAAGTTTTTTGAATGGTTCTCCCATCGTGTAATTATATACTAATATTTATATTATTGACTTGTAGTTATTTTTTCTATGTTAAAAGTAACACCATATATCTACTTATCTAGATAATGAATGTTGATAATGGATCTGAAATATCAAATGATTTGAAGTTTTTGACTTGAGGTCCTCTAAGGGAGGATAAAAGATTCAATGCCTACCATATTATTGGCTACAGTTTTCACACAATTGTCACAAAGAAGACTTTAAAACTCAAAATACTTGTGTATTTATAGTTATAGAGGTGGGATAATTTGTAAAGTTGATTGATATAATTGAATTAAACTATCATGGGTAGTTTTCTTTTGTCTTATTCAAATAAGTGTGGGTTAACATTAATAGGGGTATAATGAATGATTCATAACATTTTACTTATGTCAACTTATCTCTCTTGATCCATAACAGTGAGCGTGCATAACATGGTCCTTTTTTTCTTGGCTTCATAAGTGAATATGGTTTTTAATTTGGTTGATGAAATACAAGATGGCTGGAGTGTTGTTGTACGATTAAAGTAGAGAGAGTTGTATGATATGGGAAACATAGATCAATTGGTAATTTCTGACTATAACCACATCAACCACAAAAAATTGAATATTTTTTTCCTAAAAATATTTAAATAATAGAAGTTGAAATAGAGGGGGAAAGTGAATTACTCATCACAATGGATATTGATAATAATGAATTCAATAAAGATGAAGATAATTAAATTTATAAATTGGTAAGAAATTGTATTATAATTTTTCATTTAAAAATGTTTCATACATATATATATTGTTCTATTTTTTATTTTTTGTGAAAAATTATTTTACTTCAATATTATTTTTATTAATTTAATATCTTCTGTTTGAATTATAGGAATTCTAAGAATATTTTTTTTGAGATCCTAGATAATCAACATCTGAAATAAAACCATCTCTACCATCAGCCTCAGTGGATTTGAACGATTCATCTATACGATATACATCTAGTGAGCTAGTATTTTCCCCTCATGTTGTTGGAAACCCACCAAACGATGTACCTCTAGTAATAGAGCAGTTGGTAACCCCTCCATAAAGGGGATATTGGTGAGTTATCATTCTTGTTATATAAATCATTGTAAAAAACTATATATGTTATTAATTATTTAATGCCTTTGCAAAACTGATAAAAATAACAATTGATGAGATATAAATATGAATATAGAAGATGTATGGGACCTGGAATACTTCAATATTGTCATTCCATTTGATAAGTTTGGTTTTCCTATCGATGATGCTGCTAGAACTTATGGATTGATTCTTGGGAACCTTACTTGTGAGATGGTGAGTTTTCCCACTAATTATAAATATTGGAAGCATATTCCCAAATCTTGAAAAAAATAATTATTTGATAACCAAGTAATGGTAATATTAATTTAATATCCATTGATAATTAATTTAAAAGACAGGAGTATAATTTTTTAATATACTTATAAAGTGTTATGATTTTTTCTAGATGTTTTTCATTTTGATGCCCCTGACTCTATTTCATGCCCATGGACAATGAAAATTTTTGGAAAGAAATAGAGAGATTTTAAATGGAGTATATGGGATGAATTTAATGACACATCACTATGCTCTTGATAGATGTATGTGAAATGTTCTTAAGGGGTTTCTCATGAGCAGTGGAATATGTTTTTCGATATTAATAGAGATGTATCTCATGAGTTAATTTCATATTTTATAGTATCTTGCTAACATAAACACAAAAAAAATTATAATTTTTATTAATATATCTATTTTTCGTAGGATTTATCTAAAAAATACTTTTGTTCATGAGAAACAAGTCATTCCTCATATCAGCGGGTCTTAGATTTTTTTGAGAAAACAAACTATTTTTGTAAAATTTTATCCAATATTATTTATATTTTTTTATTATATGTTAAGGTTTTTTTCAAGCTTGTATATGTTTTAGAGAGGATAAAATATTAGGTTAGTATATTGCCTGAAAGGAGATGTGGCTTAAATTTTATTGGAAAACCAATGACAGTTTGGTGAATGATCTTACCAAAGTCATTGAAGTGAGTACTTTTCAATTCTATTTAATTCTATTTTATTACTATAAATAAATATTAATGAAAACTAAATTATAAAAAAAATTAATCATTAAAATCAATTAAAAAGGGCTGGATACATGGATCAAATGGGACCAATTTACTCTATTGACACTGTTTGATCCATCAATATTTTCCCATTTAATTGTTTTTAAGGCGTGTTTTCTGTCATAATTTATCTTTAATTACTATTATTTTTAGTAATGAAATAACATTAAATAGGAATGAAAAAAAATTATGAAATAGATTATATTATAATGTTAAGATAATTTACAAAATCATTGTTATTATTATTGTATCAATGGGTTAAAATTCTAAGATCTTAGGATGCGAACCCTTCACAATCATCACCGGTATCCTAGAACGTTGAAGATGCAATTTTTTTAGGGAAACAACAACTAGGGAATGTACGAGGTATGGGTTCTGCACTTAATCCATCATATTTCTTTGGTTAGATGTCATCATCATTTACTGCCACACCCAGTGTGGGTTGATAAGTTTTGTTGATCATGAATCACAAAGAGAAATTTCAAGGTTGAAAGAAAAAGTACAGAAACATGAATCTTATAAGAAAACATAGGATTAGTGGTGGTTGAAAATGAAAAATGATTTAGTTTTTGTATATAAGAGGATGAAGAGCATGATCCTTTTGAATATTTACAGCATTATTGATCATCATAATGAGGTAAATTATAAACTCCATAAATCATTCACAAATTTTCAAATAACACATACAACTACCATGAATAAAAGTAAAATAACACTTTTATATAGAAAACATGTACTTTAAGTCATATCAACCACAATGTGTGTCAGATTTATGTGAAGTCGATTCCTACACATCAAAAAATGAATTATGGGTTATTTTCCTAATGTTTGAAAACAATTCGATCTTGTTTTCTTAGATTTTGATATGTAAAATACATTTTAAAGTAAAATGGAACTTATATTGAAAACACGCACTTCAATTCATACCACCATCTTCATGATTCTGATTGATGTGTGGTCGATTCCTATTCATAAAAAATTAATTGTGGATAATTTTTATAAAGTTTAAAAACAATATGATCTATTTTTCTAGACTATGATAATGTGATGATCTGTTTAAACTTAAATGACACTTTTATATTTAACACAAATGCTTCAAGTCATACCGACCACATTGTGTGTCAATTTTATCTGTCATCAATTCCCATACATCAAATATGAATTGAAGAACATTTTCTTATAGTTTGAAAACAATATGAGATTATTTAATTAGTTTTTTCTATATGACATGTGTTTTAAAGTAAAAAAATGAAACTTTTATATTGAAAACATGCACTTCAAGACATAATGACCACTTTGGGTGTCCAAAAATTATGTAATGAGACTTAAAAATTATAGATCTATTTTTGAAATATTTGAACTGAAAACACATCATTCCATGTTAAGGTTACCTTGATATTTCTGAAAACACAATTTTAGTGTTTAAAAACACTAAAATGTGAATTTAAAAATTAAACCCACGTAAAATGATCCCAATTTGATGTGAAATCCTGTTACAAACCACCTTTAAATTATTTTTGATGGATGTAAATTGAAAACACATCAATCTGATTGTGGTGTGATCAGAATGGAACATGAGCCTTAGCCCAATTGGTGAGGACTTCTTAAGTGCATCTAGGAGACCTGGGATCAAATCCAGGCAGAGGTTAATTTCTGGTTACTGTAGTAGGAACTGTAGTAGGTACTGTAGCAAGACTGTGCATAACTATAGTGGGTACTATAGCTGGAAGTGTAAAAAGAACTGTTTGGCACTGTAGCAGCTGGGAATATTCTCCTGTTTGGGCTTTCGGGCCACTGATTTGGTCCCTGAGTCCTTTAAGGCCTTTGGGCCACCCAGGACTTTGGGTCAGTTAGGCCTTCGGGCCACCTCAAGGCCTTCAGACCACCTTAAGTGCAGATGCAAACCAGACAACCTATAAAGGAACAAACTTCAGAAGGAGGAGAAGCAATGATATTTCACCATAGCAGAAGCTAAACAGATTGTAAGAATGAGAGGGTATGACACCATCCATCGGGAAAAGCCTGTGCATGCAAGGGAAAGCCTAGACGAACAGCCATGCGAATGTGGAGAGCTGATTTCAAGATGAAGATGCTAGGGATGATCAGTTCAAAGTAGTTAGTTTGGGTTGTATATAATTTTGGAAGCCTACAGGCAATGAATTCCTCTAATTTCTATGTGCCATGTAATAATTATGCCTACGGGCCTTATAAGGGTTCCATCTCACCTATTTAAAAGTGTATTATCAAAAATCAATAAAAAATGAAGGCTTTCGGGCCATTGGAGGAGTAGTGTGCTCAGAATGACCCAACAAATAGTTTTTAGAGATACCAAAGTCCTTAAAAACATTTTTATTGGCTAAAAATGGTGAAAATGACATCATATGAATATGAAATCAGAGGGAAATTATTTTAGATTAATTTTGTAAATATAGGAACCAACGCCACATCATTCTGAGTTACGATTTTCCTTAGATGCCCATAAACACATTTTCAGTGTTTTAAAACATTGAAATGAATATGTAATAGTCAAAACCAAAGAAAACGACCTTAGGTTGATGTAAAATCATAGGAAAAAACCTTTTATGTATTTATGACTTGTATATATAGAAAAAATATCTATCCGACATGTGGTGTGCTCCGAATGACTTACTAAGTAGAATTTAAAGATGCTAAAGTCTCTAAAAATATTTTTATGGGGGGAAAATGTGAAAAATGCTTTATGGACATCATAAGAAAATAAAAAAATCCACAAATTTATTTTTGAAATGTAGGAACTGACGACATGTCATTCTGAGTTATGGTTTGTCTAGGATTCACATAAACATATTTTTAGTGTTTTAAAAAACTAAAACATTCGTTTAATGGACAAGAAAATATAAAAAAACCTTAAGTTGATGTAATATCATGGGAAATTTTATGTTGAATTATCTTTGGCATGTACACATAGACAACACATACATATGACGTGAGGTGTTCTCTGAATGACTTAATAAGCAGTTTCTAAAGATACTAGAGTCTTCAAAAATGCATTTCAGGGGTAAAAATGATGTAAACATAATTGGATGGTCATGAAATCAAAGGAAATGACTTTTTATTTATTTATAAAATGTAAAAACTTATGAAATTTTATTCTATGTTAATTTTTTTCTGGGATTCCCATAAACACATTTCAATGTTTTAAAACACTAAAACATGTGTGTAATGGTAAACACCATAGAAAATGACCTCATATGTATTTAAAATCATGGTAGAACCACCGTTGAATTATTTTTGATGTGAACACACAGACAATACATCCATCTGATATGTTGTGTTCCCAAAATGACTCAATAAGCAGTTTTTAATGATACCAAAGTCCTTAAAAACATGTGTTTGGGGGGGTCAAAATTAGGAAAATAATGTCAGATGGCTATGAAATCAAAGGAAAATGACTATGGATTTATTTTTGGAATGTATGAACTGATGACATGTCATTTTGAGTTACAATTTCTTGGAATCCATGTAAATGCATTTTTAGTGTTTTATGACATTAAAATGTGCATGTAATAGTAAAAATCATATAAAAAGACTTCATATTTATATTTAATTGTGAGAAAACCAAATTTTATTTTTTTGACATGTACACATAGATAACACATCCATCTAACATGTAGTGTACTTTGAATTGTCCAATAAGCAGTTTCCGAGGTACCAACTTCTTTAAAAATGTGTAAAGTGGTTTAAAACTCAGAAAATAATGTTGGATGGCTGTGAAATAATAGAAAAATGTATATATATTTATTTTAAAATTTTAATAATAGGAAAAATTTAAGTCTGAGTTATAGTTTTCCCAGGATTCCCATAAACTCGTTTTTAGAGTTGTAAAACACTAAAACATTCATTTAATGGTCAAAACCATAGAAAATGACATCATATTGATGTTGGATCATGGGAAAAGACCATTGAATTATTTTTTCATGTAAACATAGACACCACATCCATACGATGTGTGATGTGCTCTGAATAACTTAATAAGTAGTTTTCTTAAGATATTAGAGTCTTTAAAATCATGTATCAGAGGTTTGAAAACTACAGACACAATATTGGATGGTTGTGATATCATAGGAAAATGTCTATAGATTTATTTTTGAAATGTAGGAACTGAAGAAACATCATTATGAGTTACGGTTTTCTTAGGATGATAGTAAATGAGTTTTAAAACACTAAAAAGTGTGTGTGATGGCCAAAACCATAGAAAACAACTCTAGATTTACCTAAAATCATTGGAAATCAATTTTTAAATTATTTTTATCATGAAAACATAAAAATAAATCCATCTAATATGTGGTGTTATTGGAACAAATCCATAAGTAATTTTTAAAGATACCAATGTTTTTAAAAACATGTGTGAGGGGTCAAAACTATGAAAATGATTCTATATTATCATGAAATCATAATAAAATGAACTTAGATTTAATTTTAGAATTTTGGAACTTATGAAACATAATTTTGAGTTATGGTTTTCTTGGGATGCCCGTAAATGCATTTCCAGTGTTTTAAAATACTAAAACGTATATGTAATAGTCAAAAACTAAAGAAAACAACCTCTGATTGATGTGAAATAATGGCATGACCACTGTTGAATTATTTTAAAAATATAAAACATTCTTCCATATCATCGTCTTTAAATTTTTTTTATTAACTAAATTTCAACCACACCTCATGTCATTTTAAAATTTGATTAGGTTGTTATATACTTATCCCTTTTTAGTTCCATGTGTTGAATAATATATTAAATAGGTAAATTTATGTTTTCAAAGTGTTATTTATGATATATTATTTGTTTTATATTAAAATTTATTCTGTTTGATTAACAAACTAGAAAATGTTATGTGAAACATTCTAAATATATTATTTGTATATTCTATTTTTCATTTCATTTCTTTAATGCTCTAGTTTTTTTTGTAGGTGACAGATTCTGAAAATAGGTAAGAGTTTTACCTTTCATATCCATGACATTCTTCAAAATACATTCATGAGGGTTCTGATTTTATGTGATATGTTTAAATATTATCAATGATTCTACTGTAATTCAGAATTGTCCTATTGATGATATGATGTGGTCAATTCCAGTTGATGAGATTATGTAGAGGTAGATAGATGTAGAGGACGTCATGATATGGATGCATATTGTACATGGTTTGTTTTTTGGTTGACGTATTAGATATATATATATATATATTAATGACTGAGGTATGGGTTGTCCAAGGTATGATCTGATCGAGGTATGGGTTGAATGAGGTTTTATATATATTACTATGGAAATATGATGGTGTATGTGTATTGATTTTATTGGGAATTAATATTTAGTTTATCACATGTCATAGGTTTTATATTTATATTTTTTTTAAAATAAAATTTTTAGATGCAATTGGGGTAACAAATTTGTCATAAGCTGTATCGTAATCCTACATTTGGTTCAGGGTTTAAACCTTGACTACCTCATACTTGAGGGTTTATCGTGATGTGGGTAGTGTGAAGATGGCGAGTTGGAGGTCTGTGGTGTCTACAACAGTGACGTTGGAAACCTAACTATTGAGATAATGTCTTAATGTAGGCAGGCCAAGTGGAGGGATTTGGTGGAGGATTTCGAAGGACAGTTTCAACTTGGTGGAGGTCGTTGTTCTCATCAAAAATTGGGTGGTTCTATCAGTGGTGGGAGGCATCTGGTCTGTAGGTAGATCATGGAAGAAATGATGATCAGCTTCGATGATGGATGACAGATGGCTCGATGGGAGTTGGTCGAAATATCAATGGAGATACCTCGAGGGAGGCTAGTTCACTGCAGGTGCTCAGTGCCCTCAGTATTAGGTTGTGACCGAGTGGGATGCAAGGTATGTTCAGACTGTGGGTGTGGGAGTGGGGGTGTATGATAGACCAAAGGGTTTGGGCTTTGGGGTTAGATTTGGACTTTCCATGGAGTTTCTTAACCAATGAGCCTACGGGCCATGTAATGGGTTCCCTCTACACAGAACAATAATATGATCTGTTTGATTCAATAAAAAGTGGGGGCTTCCCCCAACATGTTAAAAAAATAAAAAATAAATAAAAATAAAATTTTTAGAAATATATTTAGTAGTGATTTATAATAACATCCTCTATACTTAATTGTCACTATATATTATAGTGTCATTTATGTTCATTTCACCAATTTTATTTTTAGATTATTTTAAAAAACAAACCACTTATAAATTAATTGGGAACCACCTCCAAATGCACCAAATACAACACATATAAAAATAGGAAGAAGTGCCATTAAATGATTTTTGATCGTGAAATACATTGAAGTTTCTCTTACCCCCAACTAAAACATATAGAAGTGAATTAATTTGGCACATATCACAAAAAAAACTAGCACCAAGCCCTTTTTTGTAGTGCGTGTAGACTTGGAGGGACCCTAGGCGCTATGTTTTCAAGGTAAAAAGGCATGAATGGCCTCAAAAACCAAGTTTTTAGTTGGTATATCGTTATTTTTTAACATTCGATTAGATTTCAGCTTCATTTAAGAGATACTTCATTTAATTTTTTAGTGGGGAATAAATTTATTTTCAGGGCATGCATTCATATATATATTATAATTTTTAAATTTTATTATTTTTCATACTATAGTTATATTTATAAATAAATTTATGCATGTATTTTTATATTCACATTTAATAAATCATTTTCACAAATTAATATTTAAACATATTTACATAAAAATTAATTTTAAAATTTATAAACAATATGGAAATAAATATTTATTATCCATTTTATGTAAAATAAAAAATTATACATTTATTTACCTTATAAAAATGAATTTATACACACACATAAACACACACCTATACAAGAAATGTTTATATATAAATATGTGTGTGTCAATAAAAAATATATATTTATGTGTATATTCTAATATATGTAAATAAATATATATATGTAATTATTTGTGTATGTATGTGTGTAAATATGTGTGTGTGTATCTGTATTATAGAAATATGTCATATATAAATGTATTTTTATAAATATATCATTATCATTGTCATTATCATTAAATATAATATATAAATGTATTTATAGTAAATATTTATAAATACATTATAAAAAAATTATATCTAAATCTACAAATATATGCGAATATGAAAAAATATATTTACATGTAAATATATAGACATATAAATATATATCTAATTTATAAAATTTATATCTAAATAAAAAATATATATACATATTTTTAAAATGTATTTAAATATAATTATATAAACTATATGGAATTAATTATTATATATTTTATTTAAAACAATACCTACCCATTTTTTCATTATAAAATATATATATATATATATACTTATACAAATGTTTATATAATATTTATGTATACGGTTGTGTGTGTATTAATAAAGAGATATATATTTATATTTATATTTATATTCTAATTTATGTAAATGATTATTAATATAAAATAAATTTAAATAAATATAAGTATATATATATCACACACACACACACAAAAACACACACACACACAAACATATATTTCATAAACTTTTTTTAAAATAATTATATAAATATATGATCCCAAAATAGTTATGTAAGTATATATAAATAAATAGAAATATCATAAAATATATAGCAAAACCATCTTGGGGGTGTGGTAAAGGTGTTCAAATGCACAAGGGACGTTACAGGATGGTATCCAGGTCAGTGCACAGTTGAACAAGAAGCTTGGAAGTGGAAAAGCATTGACAAAGGGGTGTTGTAAGTGCTGACAAAGGGGGGTCCATGAGAGTTGGAGCACATTTAACTGAATTGGGGGGGGGATGTGATCGCTGATGGGGTGGTACGTGAGCGTGAAAACACTGAAAAAAAATATATTTTTTCAAATTTTATGAGAAATGATAAATGAACCCTTTATCATAATTTTTTATATCATAGATAAAGATACACCTTTTAATTTCTTTTTAGCATTGATAACTGGGACCATTATCAGTACTAAAAAAGCACTAATAAATTGTAACTTAATGAGTGATTTCATTTTATCACTGATAAAGTAACCCATTATCATTATTTTTAGCACAGAAAAAAGCCGGATTTTAAAATCGCTTAGATGAAGAACACATTTTTATTACTGACAAAGCCCATTTTTTGTTCATTTTTATCAATACTAATAAATTCTATCTTTATCATTATTGTTTATCATTGATAAAGACACCCTTTATCATTGATTTTTTGTCATTGATACCTGGGGCCTTTATGAGTGCTAAAAAATACTAATAAATTTTGCCTTTATCAATGCTTTTGTTTTAGCACTGATAAACACTCCCTTTATCAGCATTTTTTTAGCACTCATAAAAGCTAGATTTTAACAATTCATAGATGAAAAATGTTTTTTAGCACCATTAAGGTCCATTTTTAGTAATTTTAAATGCTTGATCTATTGTAGATATATTTTTATTAATAAAATATATACTTATTTTTAATTAATTATGTATATAGTATCAAAGTGGAAACAATGAATACAATCAATTGGATGAAGAGAACATTGTTCAAATCTTAAATGAGTTAGCGATGGTCAAAATATGATGAACTATAAGTACTATATAATGTATGAAATTTAGTACAACCCTTTATAATTTCTTTCTAGAAGTACTGATAAAGGGGGTGTCTTCATCAGTGCTGAAAAAATTGATGATAAAGGCACCCCTTTTACAGTGTTTGTTTCAACACTGATAAAAGTTACATTTCATATATATATATTATATATCCTTAGAATCCATATATTAGTATATAAATATTTTTATATTGATATAAATATAAGATATTTTTATTAAATATGATTTATATTAGAATAAATTTTCATTTACAATTAATATATAAGATATTTAATGAAAATTACTTATAAAATAATTAAAAAATAATACTAATCAATAAATTTCTGATTATTATTTAGTAATAATCATTTAATAACAACTAGATGACATAAAATTTCAATACATTAATGAAATATATAAGATTAGTTGAAAACATGACATGACTTGAAGTTCAAATAATCATAACATTTGATCTGGATGTCTTTTTGTGCTCAACCACATATAAAATAAAATATTACAAAAAACACTATTACATAGTTACATGGGGACACATCTGTTATAGTTGTTTCAAGTTAAAATGTTTGGAAGGTCTCCAAAATTGATTTTTTTTGGGGTATCTTAATTTTTTAACATTTGATGGAATTTTATCCTTTCTTGAGGTGGTCTTCTTATATTTTTTCAGTAGAGACTAAATTTATTCTCTAGTATTATAGTCATATAGATATCAGTGTTTAAATTTTACTTTTTTTTATATTTTAGTGTTATTTATAATTAAATATATTCATATTTGCATATATTTACATATAATAAATCAATTCTAGAAATAAATATTAACTTATTTATATAGAAATATATTTTTTACATATATAAACAATATGAAAATAAGTATTTATTATTCATGTTATTTAAAATAAAAAAATTATCCTTTTTTATTTACCTTATAAAAATGCATTAACATAAATATATACCTATACAAGTAATGCTTATATATAAATATATGCGTTTATATAAATAAATATATATTTATGTTTATATTATAATATACGTAAATAAATACATATATGTAAATATTAGTCTTTGTAAGTGAAATATTTAATTGTTTATGTGTGTAAATATGTGCATGTATGTGTGTCAATATTATGTTAATACATCATACATGTAAATGTATTTTTTGTAAATATAACATTATTATTAAATATAGTATATAAAAGGGTTTTAAAAATATTTTTAAATACTTTATAAAAAATTATATAAAAAATTAAAATTAAATGTAAATATGTATAAATATATATGTAAATACATAAATATGTATAAAATTTATATCTAAATATATAATATATATACATTTTTTTAAAATTTATTTAAAAATAATTATATAAATTTATATAATTATATAAATAAATATATAAAAAACTATATATATATATAGATATTTCATAAAATATTATTAAAATCTTAATGGTGTAGTGGTAAAGGTGTTAGAACATGAAGGCAAAGGTCATATGTTCAATTCTAGTCATGATTACGGGTGAAGAGTGTGAAAATAACTCATAAAGGTATTATAAAGCATATATAAAGTTGGTGGGATTGAGCAAGGCTAGGGGCTAGGCACACAAGGGTCAGATAGCATTGATAATTGGGGGGGTGAAGCATTGAAAAGAGGGTTGGGATGACCAATTTTTTGAATTTTTTTTATTTTATCAGTGTGAAAAATGAGCACTGATAAAGGACACCTTTATCAACACTAAAGAAGTGTTGATAAAGCTCATAGAATTTTTAGGGCTCTTAGTTTTTCAGCACTTTTTTATCATTTACAAATCTTATTTCTAGTTCTTTTAAAAATATGATCTATAGTAGTGCATCACACCATATACAAGGTTTATACCTACTTGATATATTTCGTGAATATATGTATATATGTATATATATAAGTGTGTGTATATATATATATAAGAAATTTAAACACATGAAACTTCAAATATTTAAATTAATTTAAAATATAAAATGAGATTATTAGATTTTTTGTAATTTTTCAAATTATTAATCTATATTTTAAGTCATTTCTTCTTTTATAAAATGTATACATTTAATTAAATAATTATATTTATAATTATGATTATAAATACTAAAAGTTAATAATTAATTTTATTTTTATATACAATCAATACAATACATAGATCTATAATTAGTAATAATAATATTTATCAGTATATAATTTTCCCCCAAGGCGCAACTCAGTGGTAGCTGTCCTTGTGAGGTATTGATGAAACCTCAAGTTTGAGTCTTTCTGAGTACTTTCCTATCAATAGTTAATGATTTTATTGTATTTCTTCTCCTCCTTGAACAATTTTAAATGTATATATATATATATATTAATTTTAAATATATTTATCAAAATTTATATATATAATTTTATAGTTTTATAATTAATGATTTATCATGAATAAACTTTATACATAATATTACTATTTATACATTAATATTAATGATATATTTATAAAACATTAATTCATTTTTAGAAAAAAAATATTATAATTATAACACAATATTATCAGGAGGTGATTTATCTTCCAGATTCTCTTGCCAACAAGGGAGTCACTGCAGAGGTTTGTCATCACTCTAGCTCATTATCTGATGATATTCATCCCTTTTTATAGCGGGAAAAGTCTAAGACTCCTTATTTCTGGTTTTTTGCAGGACTTTTACTTTTATTTAAGATCCTTTTCACTCACTTTTATTAAAAACATTAATATGGTGGCTGATTTATTCACCTCTCAGGACTCACTAACCAATCTATGTAATATCGTTTCCTCTATTGGATCCCCCCCTTTCTCGTGTTAACCTTGTTAGAGCTGATGCTTTGGGGCTTCATTACTTTAGAGAACCCTAACTTTTTCAGCCATTATCCCTCCTTCCAACAAAAAATTCTTAATGTTGGATCTCTTAAATTCATTTATTAATACATTTATCATAATATTAAAACATTTTAATACATTTAATATAATTAATTTTGTTTTTTCATTTTTAATATTTTTTGTAATTTATTCATTTTCATTTATTTTTTATATAAACTATTATGTATGTTAACTATATAAATAAATATATAGTTATATTAAAATAATATATATGCATTTATATAATTATTATTAATAATAATATATCTATATATTAGTGGCTACAAATAGGGCCTTTGGACCACATGGCCTTTGAGCCATCATGGGACTTTGGGAGAGAGAGATGATGGGCCATGGATTAGGTCAGGTTTTCTTATACTAGTGCAACACTATAATGATATATTATTGCAATATTAGTCCATGGGAATAGTTAACTAGACATAGGATTAAATCAGGGATATAACAGGCAGGTCATCAACCCGTGCAACTATGTAAATGACACTACAAGTTTATAACAACATCATGTGTTTATCTAGGGGTAGACTTGTTGAGGTTACAGGGTGATGTTGTTTCAGGGTATTTGGTTAAAATAAAATTGTAATTGATTTGGTCTTTTAGGCCAATGGGCCAAGTAATTATAAGGCCATTATTCCACTGGGAATTCAAGACATGTAATCGTTCTCTCTAAATCTAGTTTTTTTTAAGGCCAAAGGCACAAAATTTATATATTACTAGAGGCAATCTTATAAGGATATGAGGGAAAGGAGTAAAACCAATTAATAGAATCTTGAGATATCCTTAATGAATTAATAAAGTGATCCACCTAATTTCCTTCTCTTCCAATGAAATAGAACACACATGATGAAACTTTAAACTTAAATAGTGGATATTATCCATAGTGGACCCAAAAGTTTTCAACCCCACCCAAAAATCATCAAGGGATTTAATGATGATTTTTAAATCTAATTCAATAACAAGATATTTCTATCATTGAAAAATGAAAAATTAAAAAGTAGATAGAATACCCATAGCTTCTGAAATAGTGGGTTTCAAACTGTCCTTAACCATGGAATGAAAGTCCACAACAAGAGACCCTCAGTTATCACATATGATGAAACCTAGACCAAAACCAAACTCAAAAATCTTTTCATAATGTGTATTCACCTTAAGAAAACATAATGGAGGAGGCATCTATTTGACGAAAGAACACTATATGGGGATGTTCATAGAGTCACCAGGGTCCAACCCCATATATTAATATAGCTTCAAGCTTTAACCAGCCATAAAATGTCATCCTTTAAGACATTATCAGTCACAAAATTTCTCTAGTGAAACCATATAATCCATGCTTGAAAACAAATACTTGTCTCCCCATGTGTTGGGAGGGATTCAGTCCACTCCCAAAATATCCTCCTAGAATCACCGAGACTCTCCCATCGATCATGTATGTTCTCTACACCCAATATCGATAAACTAGAAGCCTAAGAACATGAAAAAATAGAATTGAAGGTTGTCTCAGATTTATAACTTAAAAAATACATAGATTATTTTTTATAATTTTTCTGTATAACTAAAATATTTCAAGTTGGACGTATATCTCCATTGACTTTCCAAAAAATCAGTTTCATATTTGGAGGGAACTTCAAATTACAAATATGATTCAAAAATATATAAATGGGGAAGTATCCATTCAAAAAAAAGCATATATACCTAGACAAAATTTAATAACACTCAGATCCCCCATAACCCCAAAATAATTTATCCGTACCAGCTTCAAGAGTTAAAGGGATATCAAGGATAACCTTTTGGTTATAAGCATATACAAGGATCCATTTTCTGATTTTCCCAATAATTAATATCATTATTCAACAATTATATAACCAAAACATCCTCATGTACTTTCACTAGTTGTGAAGTGGGTTTTGGTTGGGGAATATTATCCAACCATTAGAAATTCCAAATATGGACCTTGTAACCCCATGAAATCCTTCAATAAAGACCAGGATTCATAATAGGAATAGAACCCCAAAAACTTTTATAGAAGAAGCTCTCACTTTCCCCAAGTTTATAAGATAAGAAATGAAAGTGAAAGTAATATTTAACCTTAAAAATCTTTGCATACATGCTATCAGTAGTCTGAAGCAGCTTTCACCACTATTTCATATGTAAATAATTTTTTAAATAATCTAAATACCTAAAGTCCATGACACTGTAATCATTTAGAGAATACTGATTGTCACGACCCGCCCTCGGGGTCCGAGCCGTGACTACCCCAAGCCCGCCTTCCATAGGCCAGGGGCTGGCGACTAGCACCAAGGCGTAAATCCCGGTAAAAAGGGAAGGCATTGCCTTTGAAAAGAAAACACACACCACAGAGTAAACAAGCGGAAGGTAATCACTGAGCAAGCAGAGAACAACTGAAAGTGCGGGAAAGTAAATGGGCCAAAATACAAACCCAAACTGAAAGTAAAGTACAACTCGAAAAGGGAAAAACAGCAACTGTAAAGTAAAGGCCGCTACTCCGAGCTGTCCACCGGAAATCCCACCTGAAGGGTGGGTACAGATAGCTCCTCTGCTCCACGGGTCCCACCGTCCGCTCCGTACTCGTCCCGCCCAGTGGTCCACCTCCGGGTACCGTCCCGCTCCGCGAACCTCAGCTAAGGTCAACGCTGTCCGTCGTCTGCAACCAACACAACGTAGTGCGGGCGAAGCCCGTGCAGGGGTGAGTATAAGCTACTCAGTAGGGACCCCGAGACCCCTGAAGGTCTCTCAAAATCCACAAAGGATAAACCACGAAGCAAAGTACAATCACGAAGTAACAACCAACACTGCTTAGGTATATGCCCATACATATACCTAAGTCATCAATTCAAATACGCTCCAACCTCCGAGATCAAGTATAACTCAGTCCACGCAGGAAAGTATACGTATTCCACAAAGGAAAGTAACAGGATTCAGCTCACACAGGTACACTTCTTCAAGGACGATAAAGATGATCACTGATCCACCTAAGTCGTCGGACCCACGAAGGATCGATAGGTAACTAACCCCCGCAAGACCCACACAGGATCGGGCTCACACAGAACCTGTAGGCGCTGGCTCACACAGAACCGCTGAGCGCAAGGACCCACACAGGATCGGGCTCACACAGAACCTGTAGCACTGATCCACGTAGGATCGCTGAGTGCTGTAGTCGTCGTCGTCGAATCCACACAGGATCTCTGTACTGTCGTCGTTGAATCCACACAGGATCTCTGTACTGTCGTCGTCGCAGTCACAGTAGCAGTCGTAGCAGTAGAACAGTCGCAGCCAGCACTAGGGTTCCCGCACACAGCAAGCTCGTACGGAGGGTCCGCTCCACGAGCCGAGAGGCTGATACATCAACTGTCACGAAGACCGAAGTTGATGTATCCAAAAGTTCCGTATCGTCAACAGGAACTCAACGCAACAGACGGCGCGTCGATCGGACGCCCGGTCTGAGAGTTATTGGCATTTTTGTCTCCGGGGCCCGGTTGGTTTTTAAGGCAAAACCAACCCGACCGTACTCCACCTGCGTCCAAACCTCGGGCGGAGTATGCTAAAAGATCCGTCTCACTAAGAGGAACACTACGCGACTGACGGCGCGTCAATCAGACGTCCGTAGCTCAAGATATGAGCGTTTCCGCTCCGAAGGCCCGGTTGGTTTCGTGAACGAACCAACCCGGCCGAACTCAAAGTAAACCGAAACCTTGAGTGCGATACACCGAAACGACCGTCTCGATCCAAGGATCGCGTTGCCGCAGACGGTTCGTCATTCGGAGGTCCGAGGCTCAAGTTATGAGCCAAAAACCGAATCTGGTCCGAAACGGGGGGGTCCGGGTCCGGAACGACCCGGCCCGACCCCCCCCCCCCTTGGGTGGCGCGGCGGCCGGCGGCGGCGGCCGGCGGCGGCGGCCGGCGGCGGCGGCCGGCGGCGGCGGACGGCGGCGGCGGGCCACGTGGCGGCGGCGGGCCGCGTGGCGGCGGCGGCCGCGTGGCGCGGCGGCGGCGGGCCACGTGGCGGCGGCGGGCCGCGTGGCGGCGGCGGCGGGCCGCGCTGGCGGCGGTGGCCGCGACTCACGCGGGGGGGCTAAGCCCCCGCCCTTCCGAAGGCGGCGCGGCTTTGCCGCGCCGTTTGAGACAAAACGGCCCCCGCAAATGGGGGCCGGTTGAGTAAAACCGGGGGGGCTTTGCCCCCCCCCTCCTTAAAAGAACCGCCCCCTCATTAAGAGGGGGGTCTTGATGGACCGGCCGGGGGTTTAAACCCCCGGTTTTTATGACATCCGGCCGGCCTGCTGGCCGGCCGGTTTTTACCAACGGGACCGGAATTTCCGGTCCCGCCCTTGACTTCCGACGCCGGCGGCCCGGCCGCCGGTCTTTCCTTCCGCCGCGGCCCGGAACCGGCCGCGGTCTCCTCGTCTCACCGCGGCCCGGAACCGGCCGCGGTGTTCGTCGTCCGGCGCGGTGCGACGGCACCGCGCCCCTTTCGCCGTGCCAAGAATCCTCCCAACGCGGCGTGTCGGCGTCGCGGTCTTGAAGTCTCTCCTCGGCGAAGCGCGACGGTATTGCGGAAATCATAAGCATGTTCATCCGCGTGGTGCGACGGCACCACGCCTCTTGCTTCCACCCGCATGAATCAACATGAACGAAGGAGGGGGTTTCGGCCGTGTTCGTGCGGTCCGACTCCCCTCGCGTTAACAAATAACATAACTAAAAAGTCTCACGTTTAGTCATGCTAAAATCCACGATTCAGGAATGGAATAAAATAATTAATAAAAACATCCCCTACCTCGGGTTTGAGATTCAAAGAAATCCTCTACGTTCCGCGGAAGACGGCGTCGCGGAAGTCAGGCGTCGCGGTCGTCGTTCGTCAAATCCGTTGACGAAGATTTACGTCCGATGCGACACGTTGTTGGCGGATCTTAGTTTGCCGACGAAGAAGGTCCGAAGAGGAAGCAGAGGTCCGAAGATACTAGGTCTCTGAGTCGATGATCCTTGACGAAGTGTTGTCGTTCTTCGTCGAGGATGAAGACGTTCTTCGTTCTTCGTCAGAGCTTGAAGATGAGAAGGCTCTCCAAAGGCAAAAAAAGAACCCTAAATAAAATAAGACTACCTCTTATTTTATTAACACAACACAAAAGAATTTCAAAATTTGAAATTCAAAAAGGGCTTTAACTTCCTTAATTAAATAAGGGTAACGTAGGCCAATTAATTGGGGGTTAAGAACGTTGAGAGAAAAAGAAAAGTCTTAGGGGTTCGTGTGGGCCCCACCACACTTAATCCTCCCAAGGGAGGTTAAGTGGGTGTGGGTCCCACTTCCAACCCCCTTAGGTAGGTTTTCTTTAATAAGTTAAAAATAAAATTTGTTTTACACAATTTTATTTAACTTAATTGAAAAACCCCAAAACGTATCTTTCAACCCGCAACAAACGCAACTCCCGAAAAGGTCTCATTAAGCGAATATCGGCGCTGCGAGTTCATCGGTGCCCTCGGATTTTAATTCCGAGCACCGGATCAAAAGTTAGGAATTCCCGCTCGTCCGTTCACTGAACGTACCCGAGCCAAACTTCGGAAATTAATTCCGGGCACTCCGGGCCTCGGAATCAGGTGCCGTCTGAAATCGCGCTCTTGTAAAAATCCAAAGAAAATTAAGAAAAAAATTTCCCTTGAATTTTACGGTCTTTACATTACTCCCACCTCAGGGCTTTACGTCCCCGTAAAGATACAACAAAAACTAGGGAAACAAATGGGGGTACTGAGCACGCATCTGAGCCTCCCGCTCCCAAGTGCTCTCCTGGAGGTTCCCGTGCTGCCATCTGATGCGCACAAGAGGAATCGACCGTCCACGTAGGACCCGCTCCTGTCGATCCTCGATCTCCACTGGGACCTCCGCAAAAGTCGCCCCATCGTCAACGTCAAGCTCCCCATGGTCAATGATGTGCGTCGGGTCGTGCACGTATCTCCTCAGCTGGGATACGTGGAAGACGTCGTGCACCCGGTGCAACTGAGGTGGTAGAGCCAGGCGATAAGCCACCTCGCCAATCCTGCTGAGAATCTGAAAAGGTCCGATGAAGCGCGGAGATAACTTGCCGCCTCGGCCAAATCTCCGAATACCACGTCGAGGTGAGACCCGCAAGAAGACGTGGTCGCCATCCTCGAACTCCAGTGGTCTCCGCCTCCTGTCAGCATATGACTTCTGCCGGCTCTGAGCTGTCCTCATCCGCTCCTGGATGACCTGGACCCTCTCTGTCGTGGCCTGGACCATTTCCGGTCCCACCAGTGCTGACTCCCCAGGGTCTGTCCAGCACAAAGGAGATCTACATGGTCGGCCGTACAACGCCTCGTACGGTGCCATCCCGATGGTGGAGTGGTAGCTGTTGTTGTATGCGAACTCCACCAAGGGGAGGTGGTCCTCCCAGCTACGACCAAAGTCGAGGACACATGCGCGGAGCATGTCCTCGAGAGTCTGAATGGTCCTCTCCGTCTGACCATCCGTCTGCGGGTGAAAGGCTGTGCTAAGACGTAGCTGCGTCCCGAACGCCTCCTGTAACCCCTTCCAAAGCCGGGAAGTAAAGCGGGCATCTCGATCGGAAACGATAGATGATGGCACGCCGTGGAGCCGCACAATCTCCTGAACGTAGAGACGTCCCAAGCTCTCCACCGAGCCCTGCTCTCTGATGGGTAAGAAGTGTGCCGACTTGGTGAGTCGGTCAACAATCACCCAGATGGAGTCGTGACCTCTGGAAGTGCGTGGAAGTCCAGTCACGAAGTCCATAGATATGCCATCCCACTTCCACTCCGGAACCTCCAAGGGCTGTACCAAGCCTGCTGGTACCTGATGCTCAGCCTTCACCTGCTGACAGGTAAGGCATCGAGAAACGAACTCTGCTACAGCTTTCTTCATGCCCGGCCACCAGTGCTGTCGTCTGAGGTCCTGGTACATCTTTGCCACTCCTGGATGTACCGCTAAAGGAGAAGTGTGAAACTCCCTCAGCACTTCCTCTCGCAAGGCGACTGGTACCATGGTACGTCCTCTGAAAAGGATGTCGTGCTCTGCTCCAAGGGAGAAACCATCAGGTGTCTGTCCCGAGGATATCTGTGCACGCCGTGTCTCACAGTCAGCGTCCCCATGCTGTGCCTCCCTGACTCGCTGCAGTAGTGGAGGAGTGACTGTGAGAGACTGTAGAAAGGCTGCTCCATCTCTATCCACGAAGGATATCTGCAAAGAGGCTAGCTGCTCTGTCGCCTCCTCAAGTAGTTGAATGCCCGTCCTCCTGCTGAGGGCATCAGCTACTACGTTCCCCTTCCCAGGAGTATAGACTATCTCAAAGTCATAGTCCTGGAGGAACTCGAGCCATCGTCGCTGTCTCAGGTTCAGGTCCTTCTGCGAGAAGATATACCTGAGGCTCTGATGATCGGAAAAGACCGTAAAGCGCTCGCCCATCAGATAGTGTCGCCATGTCTTCAGAGCGAAGACCACTGCTGCTAACTCCAGGTCATGGGTAGCGTAGTTCTGCTCATGCGGTCTCAACTGTCGTGATCCATAGGCGATCACTGCCCGCTCCTGCATCAGAACACATCCGAGTCCGGTCCCTGATGCATCGCAGTAGACCACGTACCCTACTCCCTCCTCAGGCAACCTCAAGATAGGTGCGCTAGTCAATCTCTGCCTCAGCTCCTCGAAGCTCTGCTGACAACTGTCTGACCACACGAAGGGTTTCCCCTTCTTCGTCAACGCTGTGAGTGATGCCGCAACTCTGGAGAAGTTCGGCACAAATCTCCGATAGTATCCAGCTAGTCCCAAGAAACTCCGAACCTCAGTCACGCTCCTGGGTGGCTCCCATGCTAACACAGCCTCAATCTTCGCGGGATCCACTGCAACTCCCGCCTCAGAGATTACGTGTCCCAAAAAGTGGACCTCACGTATCCAGAACTGGCACTTCGAGAGCTTACCATAAAGCTGGTGCTCTCGGAGTGTATCAAGAACAACTCGCAAGTGATAGGCGTGCTCCTCCTCTGTCGTAGAGTAAATCAGAATGTCGTCGATGAAAACCACGACAAACCGATCGAGGTATGGCTGAAAGATCCTGTTCATGAGAGCCATGAACACTGCTGGAGCATTGGTTACACCGAAAGGCATAACCAAGAACTCATAGTGGCCATACCGACATCTGAAGGCCGTCTTCTGCACATCCTCGTCTCTGACTCTGAGCTGATGATAGCCTGACCTGAGGTCTATCTTCGAGAACCACCGTGCTCCCTTGAGCTGATCAAAGAGGTCATCAATCCTCGGTAGCGGATACTTGTTCCTCACTGTCACCTGGTTCAGGCGACGAAAGTCAACACAAAGTCGCAAGCTCCCGTCCGCCTTCTTGGCGAACAATATCGGGGAAGCCCAGGGTGAAACACTGGGTCGGATGAATCCCTTGCCCTGCAAGTCCTCCAACTGTACCCGTAGCTCTCGAAGCTCGGCGGGGGCCATCCGATATGCTGGAGTGGATATCGGGGCTGTCCCGGGGTACAAGTCAATATAAAAGTCTACCTCTCTGCGAGGAGGTAGCCCTGGAACATCGTCGGGAAAAACGTCCGCATACTGATCCACCACTGCAGGAAAACCAGGACTCCGCACGTCAACTGCTCCAAGGATAAGGCTAGCCAACTGATGAGTGATGGGCTGTCCTCTCCTCCGCGGAAGTCCATCCTGTGCTGCTAAGGCTCCCTTCTCGCCGGTGAAGGTGAACCTGCTCCCGTCGGTGCGTACACATCGCACCTTGCGCCTAAAACAGTCAATCTGTGCATGGACCGTAGACAGCCAATCCATGCCCAAGATGACGTCGTAAGGCCTCGACGCTGCTACAAGAAGATCCCAGCCGAAGCTCTCGCCTCCTAGAGTAAGCTCACACTGCCGGCACCAGTGCGTAATCGTCGAGTCTGCTCCCGTAGGAGTCTCTAGCCGTAAGGATCGAGCCAACGGCTCAGTCGGAATCTCCGAGCTCCGAACAAGGGCAGCGGCTATGAAAGAGTGACTCGCTCCTGTGTCTATTAGAACTGCAGCAAGGGTGGAATAGACACAGATAGTACCTCGAATCATCTCGGGTGCGCCGTGGTCGTAGGCCTCTGCTGCCTGGAGCTGTGCCTGTCGCTGCCCGCCAGCTCCCTGTGGTCGGGGTGGACCTCCTGGTGGTGGTGGTGGTAAAGCCTCAAAGCGTCGGCCACCACCAGCTGCTCGTCCAGCTCCTCTGCCTCGTCCGCCTCCTCCCTGCGGACCGCCACGGTCGACCCTCTGCCTCTGCCTCGGTGGTCCATCTACTGACTGCTGCTCCTCGGTGCGGCGGGTCGGGCAGTCACGAGCCATGTGGCCCTGTCCGCCGCATGAGTAGCACTGTCTGCCTCTCGGAAGACTGGCTCCGTGCTGTGTGCCCCGCACTGCTGAGCCAGTGCCCTGAGGTCGTCGGCCTGAAGGTCTGGTCTGTCTGGACCCCTGAGTCATCCGTCGACTGCCTGCTGCAGATGACTCTGCCACGTGCCGCCCTGCGGTGGGTCGCTGTGCTGGTGTAGACTCAGCAAGGAAGCTCTCGATCAGAAGAGCCCGCTCCAGTACTCCTGTCTGAGTCGGGATGCTGAGGGAGATCAGCGATGCCCTGATCTCGTGTCTCAAACCCTGCTCAAAGGTCCGGGCCCGGAAGAATGGGTCCCGTACCATGTCGGTCGAGTAGCGCGAGAGATCGGTAAATCTCGCCGAGTACTGGGCGACCGTCATGCTGCCCTGCCGCAGCTGTAGAAGCTCCTGGATACGCACCGCACGAAGGGTGGCTGGGACGAACTCCGAGCGGAAGATGCTCTCAAAGTCCGTCCAAAGAAGAGATGCCTCATCGTGCACCTGGAGCATCAAGCTCCACCATCGTCCTGCTGCTGCGTGTAGTAGGCTCGCAGCGAGGATCACCATGAGGTCTGCTGGTGTCCTCACTAGCCTAAACACTCGAACAACTGCCTCCAGCCAGTCCTCTGCTGCCTGGGGATCCGTCTCCCCGCGAAACCTGGGCGGTCGCTGTCGCTGAAACTCATGCAGTGCGCTGAGGCGACGTGCATCGTCAGCGGCTGCTGCTGGAAGCATCGGGGGCTCGGCGGGTAAAGCTACCGCCGGTGCCACTACTGGAAAAGGGCCCTGCACCGAAGCCTCGTCGCTCGGTGGGCTGTCGTCTCGCTCGACCATCGGAACCCTAGCTGGCTGCCGTCGTGGGGCCATCCTGAAAAGGAAACAGGTGCGCCACGGTTAGAACAGTATACCTGGTGAGCTGATATAAGTAATCACAAAGAAAACTTTGAAACACACACGCAATCAATGTTTTCGTGCATTAAGTCGGAAATCAGACGTCAGGGTCCTGGTGTGTGGATACGTCGGCCGCCGCACCAACACTGGACTCCCTGGACTGATAACCACACTCAATACGCTAAACATTATTGCTTCACATAGAAAAGATCAGAGTTCGCGGTAGAACCGAACTCCTTTGATACCAATTGTCACGACCCGCCCTCGGGGTCCGAGCCGTGACTACCCCAAGCCCGCCTTCCATAGGCCAGGGGCTGGCGACTAGCACCAAGGCGTAAATCCCGGTAAAAAGGGAAGGCATTGCCTTTGAAAAGAAAACACACACCACAGAGTAAACAAGCGGAAGGTAATCACTGAGCAAGCAGAGAACAACTGAAAGTGCGGGAAAGTAAATGGGCCAAAATACAAACCCAAACTGAAAGTAAAGTACAACTCGAAAAGGGAAAAACAGCAACTGTAAAGTAAAGGCCGCTACTCCGAGCTGTCCACCGGAAATCCCACCTGAAGGGTGGGTACAGATAGCTCCTCTGCTCCACGGGTCCCACCGTCCGCTCCGTACTCGTCCCGCCCAGTGGTCCACCTCCGGGTACCGTCCCGCTCCGCGAACCTCAGCTAAGGTCAACGCTGTCCGTCGTCTGCAACCAACACAACGTAGTGCGGGCGAAGCCCGTGCAGGGGTGAGTATAAGCTACTCAGTAGGGACCCCGAGACCCCTGAAGGTCTCTCAAAATCCACAAAGGATAAACCACGAAGCAAAGTACAATCACGAAGTAACAACCAACACTGCTTAGGTATATGCCCATACATATACCTAAGTCATCAATTCAAATACGCTCCAACCTCCGAGATCAAGTATAACTCAGTCCACGCAGGAAAGTATACGTATTCCACAAAGGAAAGTAACAGGATTCAGCTCACACAGGTACACTTCTTCAAGGACGATAAAGATGATCACTGATCCACCTAAGTCGTCGGACCCACGAAGGATCGATAGGTAACTAACCCCCGCAAGACCCACACAGGATCGGGCTCACACAGAACCTGTAGGCGCTGGCTCACACAGAACCGCTGAGCGCAAGGACCCACACAGGATCGGGCTCACACAGAACCTGTAGCACTGATCCACGTAGGATCGCTGAGTGCTGTAGTCGTCGTCGTCGAATCCACACAGGATCTCTGTACTGTCGTCGTTGAATCCACACAGGATCTCTGTACTGTCGTCGTCGCAGTCACAGTAGCAGTCGTAGCAGTAGAACAGTCGCAGCCAGCACTAGGGTTCCCGCACACAGCAAGCTCGTACGGAGGGTCCGCTCCACGAGCCGAGAGGCTGATACATCAACTGTCACGAAGACCGAAGTTGATGTATCCAAAAGTTCCGTATCGTCAACAGGAACTCAACGCAACAGACGGCGCGTCGATCGGACGCCCGGTCTGAGAGTTATTGGCATTTTTGTCTCCGGGGCCCGGTTGGTTTTTAAGGCAAAACCAACCCGACCGTACTCCACCTGCGTCCAAACCTCGGGCGGAGTATGCTAAAAGATCCGTCTCACTAAGAGGAACACTACGCGACTGACGGCGCGTCAATCAGACGTCCGTAGCTCAAGATATGAGCGTTTCCGCTCCGAAGGCCCGGTTGGTTTCGTGAACGAACCAACCCGGCCGAACTCAAAGTAAACCGAAACCTTGAGTGCGATACACCGAAACGACCGTCTCGATCCAAGGATCGCGTTGCCGCAGACGGTTCGTCATTCGGAGGTCCGAGGCTCAAGTTATGAGCCAAAAACCGAATCTGGTCCGAAACGGGGGGGTCCGGGTCCGGAACGACCCGGCCCGACCCCCCCCCCCTTGGGTGGCGCGGCGGCCGGCGGCGGCGGCCGGCGGCGGCGGCGGCCGGCGGCGGCGGACGGCGGCGGCGGGCCACGTGGCGGCGGCGGGCCGCGTGGCGGCGGCGGCCGCGTGGCGCGGCGGCGGCGGGCCACGTGGCGGCGGCGGGCCGCGTGGCGGCGGCGGCGGGCCGCGCTGGCGGCGGCGGACCGCGCTGGCGGCGGTGGCCGCGACTCACGCGGGGGGGCTAAGCCCCCGCCCTTCCGAAGGCGGCGCGGCTTTGCCGCGCCGTTTGAGACAAAACGGCCCCCGCAAATGGGGGCCGGTTGAGTAAAACCGGGGGGGCTTTGCCCCCCCCCTCCTTAAAAGAACCGCCCCCTCATTAAGAGGGGGGTCTTGATGGACCGGCCGGGGGTTTAAACCCCCGGTTTTTATGACATCCGGCCGGCCTGCTGGCCGGCCGGTTTTTACCAACGGGACCGGAATTTCCGGTCCCGCCCTTGACTTCCGACGCCGGCGGCCCGGCCGCCGGTCTTTCCTTCCGCCGCGGCCCGGAACCGGCCGCGGTCTCCTCGTCTCACCGCGGCCCGGAACCGGCCGCGGTGTTCGTCGTCCGGCGCGGTGCGACGGCACCGCGCCCCTTTCGCCGTGCCAAGAATCCTCCCAACGCGGCGTGTCGGCGTCGCGGTCTTGAAGTCTCTCCTCGGCGAAGCGCGACGGTATTGCGGAAATCATAAGCATGTTCATCCGCGTGGTGCGACGGCACCACGCCTCTTGCTTCCACCCGCATGAATCAACATGAACGAAGGAGGGGGTTTCGGCCGTGTTCGTGCGGTCCGACTCCCCTCGCGTTAACAAATAACATAACTAAAAAGTCTCACGTTTAGTCATGCTAAAATCCACGATTCAGGAATGGAATAAAATAATTAATAAAAACATCCCCTACCTCGGGTTTGAGATTCAAAGAAATCCTCTACGTTCCGCGGAAGACGGCGTCGCGGAAGTCAGGCGTCGCGGTCGTCGTTCGTCAAATCCGTTGACGAAGATTTACGTCCGATGCGACACGTTGTTGGCGGATCTTAGTTTGCCGACGAAGAAGGTCCGAAGAGGAAGCAGAGGTCCGAAGATACTAGGTCTCTGAGTCGATGATCCTTGACGAAGTGTTGTCGTTCTTCGTCGAGGATGAAGACGTTCTTCGTTCTTCGTCAGAGCTTGAAGATGAGAAGGCTCTCCAAAGGCAAAAAAAGAACCCTAAATAAAATAAGACTACCTCTTATTTTATTAACACAACACAAAAGAATTTCAAAATTTGAAATTCAAAAAGGGCTTTAACTTCCTTAATTAAATAAGGGTAACGTAGGCCAATTAATTGGGGGTTAAGAACGTTGAGAGAAAAAGAAAAGTCTTAGGGGTTCGTGTGGGCCCCACCACACTTAATCCTCCCAAGGGAGGTTAAGTGGGTGTGGGTCCCACTTCCAACCCCCTTAGGTAGGTTTTCTTTAATAAGTTAAAAATAAAATTTGTTTTACACAATTTTATTTAACTTAATTGAAAAACCCCAAAACGTATCTTTCAACCCGCAACAAACGCAACTCCCGAAAAGGTCTCATTAAGCGAATATCGGCGCTGCGAGTTCATCGGTGCCCTCGGATTTTAATTCCGAGCACCGGATCAAAAGTTAGGAATTCCCGCTCGTCCGTTCACTGAACGTACCCGAGCCAAACTTCGGAAATTAATTCCGGGCACTCCGGGCCTCGGAATCAGGTGCCGTCTGAAATCGCGCTCTTGTAAAAATCCAAAGAAAATTAAGAAAAAAATTTCCCTTGAATTTTACGGTCTTTACACTGATCCTCCTAAGTGAGTTAGCTCATTATTTTATTACCATCATCCTTACCCCACAAGAAATTATAAAAAGTTGAATGGAATTGATGGATAAAGAAATTAGGGAGTTGAATAAGGACATCACATTGTAAGGGATGGACTTAGTATCTTCTTTAAGGAGGGATTCCTTTCTATCATATGAGATATTCTTCCCACCCTATCCCGAATTTTTGGAATTGACCATATCCAAGATAAAATAAAAAAATCATTTTTAAAATGTATAAAAACAGTATGGAGGGAAAAATATTTATGGCTTCTTTAAATATCTTAATTCCACATAGAAAATAGATCCAATATTTCTTTCCTTATTTATGTACTTTACTTAAAGACATCTCTATTTTTTAAAACTTAATACCCCTACCAAATTATCTGTTATAAGTATTAATAATGATCATAATTTATTAACATTCCTATGATATTTCTCTTGATTAAATAATGTAATTTTTAGTGAAAAATAAATAGGAAATATGAATACTTTCATGACATACCTTAGAGACTTCAATAATACCCCCTTCGCGTCCTTAGGCAAAATATAAGCTAAAAAATTCATCATAAGAAAGAATAAATATGAAGAAATAGAATCTTCATTCCATAAGCCTCTAGTCAAACAAATACCTAGTGATATCACCATTGACCTTGATTCGGATGGAAACAAAGGTTACACATTTTTTAATCATCTCAACCCACTTAGTACTAAAGCCTATTTTTAACATCACATATTCCAAGATAGTCCATTATACACAATCATATTCCTTCATCATATCTAGTTTGGAATATAAAATCCCTATTTTATAAATTGATTGAGTTTTCATAGAATTAAAGAATTCATGTATTATAATGTAACTATTTGTCATAATCCTTATAGGGACAAAAGCACTATGATGTTTAGGGATAATATATAGAAGGATTTTAGTCAAGTAATAGGAGAGAAGATTTGAAAAATTCATGTAAATCCCATTTCATAAGTAAATAGGTCTAAACTCATACATATTAATGAATCCAAGAAAATTTGAAATATAAATAATCAGAGTTTCATAAACCATTTCAAAACCAATTGAAACTCTTCATAAATTTTACACTATTTAAATAATGCCAGTCCCAACAACATTCCAAAACCATTTAAAGAATAAACATGTAATTCATCAGGTCCTGGTGCCTTTTTTGAATGAATAAACATTATCACCAAACTAGTGTCATCAACTAAGATCTCGACTTAAAGACCGTAACCCATGATAGATGAAACCAATGGCTCAATACCATCTATAATTCCTATAGAAAGTACCACACCCTGAGACCTATAAATATTCCATTAGAAATCTTAGACCACTTCCTTGATCTCTATTTTTTAGTCTTAAATAGCCCATTATCCATCCCGAGAATAGATATATAGTTTTTAATTATTCTCATTGATTCTTTATAATTAAAACAATTGGTTTTATGATCATCCTATTTAATAAAATTATCCCTTGAATAGATAAAACAATAGTATTCCTTGTCTCAAAACACCCCATCCAACACTTTTTCTAATGAAGAAACATCTTTCATGATGAAATATGAATCTAGATATATGTAACAACATTTCAAATACCTCTTAATGGTGATTATAATCTCTTTAAATTCCTCATAATTATGATATCTTGAGTTCTAAAAATTATAAACAACATAACCAATCTTCTCATAGTCTTTACTATGTGAAGTTGACAAGGTGGATTCAACCACCAACTAACAGATATCATTGTGGAGACAATATATTTTGAATTTGAACCAATTATTGATTATATGCAACTAATATGTCACCTCTGTATGAATAAAAATATGAAATTTATTGGATAAGAACTGAGGAATATGAGAGACTTAATACATTTAAAATAATGAAAACCAATGATCTAAATCCATAAATCTTTCAATACACCTAGAAATTCTTTAATAGGAACTATAATCATGAAACTATGTAAAGGAATATATATAAAAAACCAAGTCCAAGAGATATGTAAGAATCATATAATACAAAAATTGGAGCATTGAGTAAGGGTTTCTATAGGATACTCCTTGTTTCTCATTATTATAGAGGATTTCATTAAAGTCTCTACTGATAATAATATAGAATTTTGGATCATTCCTTATAACGTTAATCAATTCCCAAGATTACCATTTACTACCAAAACCTATACACCCATAAAAAACCATTAAAATTCCATACTTATTCCTATGGATGGAAAATAGAAATAATAATTTGATTTTGGGTGAAATTTTTTCACAACTACATTAACGTCTTGGCACTACATGATGCAAATCCCACCTGCATGGATAACCATAATGGTTCTGAGCATAGCATAAGTTCCCTGATAGCTGGATAACCAAAATGATTTTTTTAGATATGATGGAATATTCGTTAATTATTCATGATGTAAATGTGATGAAAAAACTTTTTTTCCATTGAATATTGAAGTTTAAAAATCCAGGAACCCAAAAATAATCTTTAAACGTTAGATTTATAATTAATTTAAATTAAATATAATGAAAGGATATCTAGACTTAGTATATTTACTCAATGAAGATACTGATCATTCTGAAAAACCATTTTCAGATTACCTTTGTTGTGATTATAGGATCCGAGTATATAATCCCTTTAGTGGCAATCCACATATGCTCTTTTGATCTCTATGAAACACCAATGGAATATCAGGTGCTAGCATGGCAGATATATCATATTATGTAATTCATCTTGATCACTTCTATATCCTTTGGTATTGAAGGATTCTTTATTGATCTTATTATTATTAAGATGGAGAGTTAAATATGAATTCGAGTGAGAAGTAAATTGTTCACAATAGTTATCAATTTTTGATTAACCCTATACAATAGAAAAAATAACTTATTTATAGAGTTAGGGATCAGTTAAGCCGCAGTGAGGGATACCGCAGCGAGGGCGATCCGCTAACCCTACGGCGATGGCGGCCGTCGTGGCCCCTTCCCCCATTAGGGGGGAGGGGTCTTCATCTCCAACTCATGCCTCAGGAGTTGCACGACCGCGAGGTAGGGATTGCTTTGGATCCTCGCCGGACGCGGGTTTCTTCCTCCCCGCAATCGATGTTGCTCCGAAGGTACCTGGGTGCGTTTTAGGTCAACCTATTGTTCTGGTCTCAGTGAAGGAATTCCATGAAGCTTCAGCTTTACTTTCCTCGGCGCTAATCGTGAGTTTTACGAAGCGGCGACCTCTGGTAGAGCACTTAGACAAAGAAATCAATATGGAGTGGGGTTTGAAACACTGTACGCTTGTAAGTATACTGGGACCGCATCAATTCCTTATTTTATTTGCGGATGACAAAGATTTGGGAATGGATTGGTCAAGAAAGAGGATTCCTTTCTGTGGCCTCCAGTTCCACTTACTGCGTTGGTCCTTTGAGGCGCACATGAACTGTGACTCGTCTTACACATCAATTTGGATTCAATTGCCTGGACTTCCTCTTCCATTTCTGGATATTGGGTTATTGAGATCAATAGGTAACTCGATAGGGAGTTTTGTATGCATTGATTAAAGAACAGCTTCCATGTCTCACCCCTTTTCGGCTGGAATTTGCGTGGAAATGGACCTTTCAAGAGTGCCTCCGGAGCTTGTCTGGATTGTAATTGAAGAAGAGTATAGGTATGCTCAATCAATAGTCTATGAATCCTGGATCCCATTCTGCACCTTTTGTCACACGCAGGGCCATGATGAACATGGTTGTCGAAGGAGGTTCAGGGGTGGTGGAAGTTCTGATGTTCTAGTTGTACCAGCAGGTGTTCCCTCGGAAGGAGAAGTGGTCACCATTGGTGCCGAGAAAGGCAGTGATCAGTCTTCACCTGTAGGTAGGCCTCAAGTCTGTCACGCTCCCTCCAAATTAGTTGGGGACATTGAGCCGATGGTTCAGGGGGTGCTGTCAAGGGAGGTAGATGTTCCATTGGTAGGAGTACAGGTGGAAGTGACTGAACCTAGGATAAAGGAGACCACATCAGGGGTTGTGGTGTCTACCCCTCCAGAGGTTTCTGGATCAGCCAACAGGGAGAATGGTAATCATAATGAACTGGGCCTTGATGCTGCAATCAATATATAGGGTCGGGACATGGATGGGGAATGTAATCTCCAGTATATGGGTAGGGGACTTGAGCTTCAGCAGGGCTTTGGTGATCCTGAGATGCCAGACCCGAACACCTCAACAAGTCTGATTAAGGTTGGGGTGGATGAGGCTATTCCTTGTTCCCCAACCCGTTTTTCTTTACTGGAAAATCCAGATGTTGTAGTGGACCACGCTGGGGAAGATGAACCAATACCTTGCCACCAACAGAATGAAGGTGATATAACTAATTGTGGTATTTCCCATGGAATGATGGTTAGACAGTCTGGTGGTGGTGTGGCTGATTCGGAGGGAGTCAACATGGCCGCATCGGATCAGGTGATTGAGGGGGTTCCAACTTAGAATCATAGTATGAGTTGTAAAAAGAGGAAGGGGAAAAAGATTACTCCTTGCTTCCCCCACCATTAGAGACCCGCTCTGTGAAGAAACTACCAGTGACAATGTCCAATGTGGTGAACCAGGCTTTAAGAAAGGGGAACATAGATGAAATGGAAATTTCCACTAGGAAGATAGGTACTAGAAAGGAACCCATCCTTAGTTCCAAGGAGGATATGGTCGAGGAGTTCCTGTATGTGGACATTCCACAGGAAGAGGCTGACATGATGGGAAGGGCGGTAAGAGTGGAAGTCGATCACGAACAGGCAAATTGGATTGAAAAGAAAGACTTGATCTTAATGAGAGGCTTCAATGACAAGAAAATCAGCAAAGAGGAATATATCCGCACTTGGGACAAAATGGGGAACTATTTGGAAGATGTTATTGGAGAAGATCCTGGGGCTAAGGTATGGATAATACATTGGAATCTCTACAGGGAAGAAAGAAATAATAGGCTAAGGTTGTGTTTTGGTAAAAATTCCTTTTCTTATGAGGCTTCGCCCCCGGTTGACTTGGGAAGTGTAGTCGGGGCTTCCTCATCGGTCTAGAGCACTCTACCATTTCCTTGGCAGGTCATTTGGGACATGGCTGATTTGGAGGGATGGCAACATCGGGAGGGACCATGCTTGCATGGGATCGCCGAGTGTCCAACTTAGGGATGGTGGTGTTGTTGTTGCGTGTATATGGTAGTTCCTGCTCTTTCTGGTGTTTTTTGGGTTTGTTTGGCTGTTTTGTTGGACTTTTGGTTTCTCACTTTTTCCACAAAAGTGTTTTCTTAATAAAAAAAATAATTGTCAGGATAGAGTTAGGGATTAGGTTAAAATGCTATTTAATTACACAATAACCCTTAAATAATATAATAAAGAAAATCCCACCCCATGCCATAATAATAATAATAATAATAATAATAATTTATGGAATGTGCAAACTGGGTCAATCTTAAATATTATTTAGCAACTTGAAAATTAACATTTAACATAAAAAATGATCTTGGTCTTCCCAAATTCTTCAAAATTTATCAAAAAACCGAATAAATATTTATTAAATAATTATTTATAAAAATATTATATTCATAGTCTAAAAATTAAATATTTATTAAATATTAAGTAAATAAAATAAATATTTATATTCACCATTTGATAGATAAATTTTTATTAAATATTTGTGATCAATAAAACTAGTATAAAATCATTCCTTAATATTTTTTAATAGGATGGGGTTGAGGCATTTTTTTATTAGTAAAGAAAATGTCCTTTTAAACATAGATGAGGGGTAACCCTTACATGAACCAAAGGCCCAAAGGCCTATTATCCGATTACAACATGGATCAAAGACATAGTGTCCCTAATTCCAATACATTTACAAAATAACCTAAGTGATCAGTCTATATCATTCCATGTTACTAATGATATGTCATGCCACCCCCCATCAATAGAAAAACTTAGTGTGTGGCCCTCTAGGATTCTTTCTCATTGGTAATCGGTATGCTTACATAAAGTATAATATCACTATCTAATAATGTGTCAAGACACCCAAGAGAAAGAACTTAATGTGAAAATGTTGAAAACCACATACTTGTGCTCACTGTGTAATATAATCTCTTTATTAGAATATCTCATTAAGAATGTTTCACATCCGTGTAATCAAACTATATGGTTAATATGTCTTTCTTTGACTATCTTATATAAACACGTCATTACACCATAGACATGGAATTTAAATTGATGGTTCCATCTGAATCAAAGGGTTGAGATATCAATGACCATAAAGATAGAATAAAAAACCCTTCCTAAACTTATCTATTAATAACATTTCATTCCTGACACACCCAATGTACCATACTTTATTATTAACATATGTAATCATAGTCTTGGTTAATAAATCTAAGTGTGTTATCCATGACATATATTAATGATAATATCAATGTGTACGGACAATCGCACATGATGAATTATAGGAATGTATGCTGAAACATAAACATGAATAATTCTTACTGGTGGGTATATTCTCATAACCACCCATCTTAGATATTACCAATTATGTTCTTCATGAGAAGAAGTATCATCCACATATGAGTACTAAAACCTAACAGTAAACATACTATGTTCCCCATCATAGAATGTTATCTGACTGAAGAACTAGTTTTAAGAATATCATCAGGACATTTCAAGGTTCTCATCATTATGGGGAACCTCTATAACCATATCAACGTGACATATACTCTCTGACCTTATTACATTAATGTCATATATAATAATAAAAAAATATGTAATATTATGTGTTATTAATATTTACATTTTATAATATGCATGTAATCCAAAGTATAATCAGTTGGTTTTAGAACACTTACTATAACAGACCCCCACTTGGACTAGAGTGAACTACCTAAGATTATCAGTCCACAAAGCCTCACATAATGCTCATGTTTCTACTAAGTCAAGACTTTATTCAAGGGGTTCACCACATTGTATTTTAGGGATATATTTCTAATTATAACTTCACCCCACTATGAAAAATACCTCAAGAGAGGATACATTCAATTTATATTATTCATCCACTATTGTGACCTTATCTCCTTTACAAGAACCACCGCTAAAATGTCCTCAAAAAAGTGTGATAGGGTATCAATTTCTATGTACCATATCAATAAATATGATGATGTTTCATATCCAAAATGGTTCTTTATCCACCTCTGAAGATGTAATATACTCAGAAAAAGATTTAAAATATTAAAATGTAGATTTTATTAATTTCTTCTAGCTCAAAACATATCCATTTGTAGTGAAGATGTATCTTGTTTTCAATTTTAGATCACATTGACCTATGTAGAAACCACCACATACATACCCTCTAATGACTAATTTCTTATATCCTCTATAGACCAGGAACATATCCTTAGTATGCCTTAGATACATAAGGATGGTATTGAATTAATTCCAATGGTGGTCACCTAGGTAAGCTTGATATCTTTCTGCTAAACTCAAGGTGTAGGTGACAAATATCCTAGTACCTAGAATAACATTCATGACTAGCCCAATCACTTAAACATATGGAATCCTTTCTATATTTTTTCTTTCCTCCTGTGTATGAGGAGAGTTTTTCATAGAAATATGAGTGACAAGTGACATTAATAGAAACCCCCTCTTGGATTGTTCCTTTTTGAATATATTTGGTATCTTATCAATATACATACCTTGAATTATGCTGGGTATCCTCTTGGATCTTTCATGATGGATCATGATCCCAAGAATATATGTTGGTTCACCTGAGTCCTTTATGTAAAATCATTTATTCAAATAGGATTTAATAGACTATAATGCTAGTATCTCATTTCTAATAAGTAATATTTCATCGACATATACTATTATGAAAATGAATGCACTTCCACTAAACCACTTATAGTCATAGAGATCACATCCATTATTTATGAAACCAAATTCTATTATGGCTTTATCAAACCAAATGTTACATGATCTAGATTCTTGATTTAATCAATAAATTGATTATTTAAATTTTCATACCATGTTGAAATCCTATGGATTCATAAATCCTTTATGTTGTTTCATATAGACATCTTCCAGAAAGTTCATATTAATGAAGTTTGTTTTGACATCCATTTACCAAATCTCATAGTCATGGAAATCCATGACGGAAATTATAATTATAACCGATTTATTCAAAGAAACAGGTTAAAAAGTTTCAACATAGTCAATTCCTTGATTCTCTTTAAACACTTGTGAAATAGATAGAACCTTATAAGCCCTGAATTTTCCATCAATGTCCAGTTTCTTATTAAATACCCATTTACAACCAATGAGATTTACATCCATTAGAGTGTCCACTAAAATATAGACTTTTTTTGGTACATGGAATCAATTGCATAATTCATATATTCTTACAACTTGCAAATATATATTCCACTTACTACATCCATGTAGTTTACTGGATCATCATTGTATACTAATAATGAGTCTCCATAAATGGAGACTATAAACCCATATTGTTCTGGTTCTATAACATATTTATTACTCCAATGCAATACTTATGTCATCAGAACAACATATTCTATGAGGCTTTATAGAATATGTTCCAACATAAAATCTTATATACCTTGAGTCTGGTCTTCATCTAAGTCTATCTCACTACCATGATCTCTTTTAGATATGTTCTTCATATCAAGGAATATGGGATGCCTTTACACTATTACTATTTTTATGAGGTTTCATGTAGATAATGTACTCTTATTTCCTTAGGGTATCCTATAAAGGTACATTTTTTTCCTCAGGATGAATTTTTGTTACTTGAAGAGGCTTTAAAAAATACTTCACAACCCCACACATGTAAGTATGACAAAACATGTTTCTTCCCATTCCAAAATTGGTATGTTATACCATTTTTTTCTTTAGTAGGCACTTGAATTAGTATTTTTTAGATTTTCTATAACACATATCCACAAAATGATAATGGAAGACTCACATAACTCATTGTTGATCTCACCATGTACAAAATGGAGAAATTCAACCTTTCTCTTACACCACTACACCAAGGTTTATAAGGAAGACTGAGTTGAGATATAATAGAAAAATCCCATAAATAATCAATGAGGTGTAGATTAAGATATTATCTACCATGGTTTGAATTATTAATCTTATTACCAATATGGTTCTCAAATTAATTCTTTTATTACTTGAATATCTTAAAAGTATTCAAATTATAACTCATTAAGTAGAAATATACTTATATTCTACAATAATTAGTAAAAGTTATGGAGTGTTAGTATTCACCCCTAACTTCAACTATAAATGGTCCACACACATTTGTATGAACAATTTCAAGAAGCTCATTGCCCCTTTCACCTTTTATACTAAATAGAGCTTTGATCATTTTTTCTTCTAAACAAATGTGACATACACTAAGTGGTTTAAGTTCAAAGGAAACTAAATATCTATCTAGGTGTAATTTTATAAAATGTTTCTTATTTTTGTGAACTAGCTAGTGATTCTATAGTTGGGTGTGGTATGAGTCATGTGAAGTAGTTTTGTTGTCAATTTATATTACTTGGTTCATTTAATCTAACACATAATGATCGTTATTTAAATATTCCTTACCAAAATGAATTCAATTTTTATAAAATAAGATACAATTATTCCCAAACTTGAAAATAAATCCATCTATATAAATTATAGATAAATAAATAATGTTTTTCTTAATATATGGAACATAATAACAATATTTTAGAAGAAATATCATTCCTTTTAGCAATGTAAGGTTTTAGTCCCTGATATCCATGAAAAAATGTTTGGCCCCATTGGATACTCATGGATCTACATCCCCTTAGTCAATATTAATAAATCTACTTGGCTCATGTATTTGAATACATATGTGAGAACCAAAAATCGTATCTAATAAAAAAAAATTAGAAATAGATAAATTACATTTAATAAAAAATGCACATGAAGCTTCCCATTTCTTCTTTACCTGGGTGTGTTTTTTCATCTAGTGGTCCTTCTTTCCATATGTGAAACAAACATCTTGTTCCCTTGATTTCCCCTAGATATTTGACTTCTCAAAAAGGTGTTGCAAAGAATATTTGGTCCTTGATCTACTCACATGGAATTTCCTTTTATTCACCATAATTATAGAAATATTTTCACGATTCATATCCTTTTCAACTAAGAGAATTTAGGTGAGAAGATATGGGAAAGACATATCAATGTTGTTTATATTAATGATAACAAAAAATTGGAAAATCTCTGAGGGAGAGAGGAAATAATGTGATCATTACATAGTTCATCAAGTATTTTAAACCCTATAACCTATAGGTTCTCTATGTAGCAATTGATTTTGACTATATAAGGCCCATATTGTGCTCCCTCTATATGATTACTCTAAAAGTGATCCTTGGATATTTCAAACTATTCATTTCTAGTTCTCTCCTAATATATTCCATTGAGATGCTCAAGCATGTTATAAGTGCCCAAATTTTTATTAGACTTCATGGGTTAACTAGACATAGATTATTGAATTAAACACAAAAATTTAACGACATTTCTCAAGAATTTATCATAGAAAGATAACTCTTCATCACTAACTTCCTTATTAGAAGGATCAGGTAATGAATATTCTATCATGTAAGATTTCTATCCATGGAATAACAAATTCTGAATCCATATGAACCATTATAAAATTCAATTATAGTAAGAAGATGGAATTTCTCCAATATTGATCATAGAGATAATGTGGTTGATGAACATTACATTATTATACAATTATAAAAGAGAAGATTATAAGTACATTACTTGATTAAAATTTTATGTGATATATAATGATTTTAATTTTATTAAGTCTCAAATTATTTTATCAAGTCCCAAAACCCCCACCATTGAACTCATAATATCTAGTTGCTAGAAAATTATAGTGCCAAGGATCCAAATTCCCCTTTGTATAACCCAAATGAGGGTTGGTTAAACCACTTGAAGTTATTAAGGTAGGTAGTTTTTTTCCAACTGTGGGATTGCATCTCATTTATCAGTTGTGTAGACTCCCCAATCTATAAATCCATACTCACATTTCCAAAAAAAATTCCACCAAGTTAAATAAAGTCTAGAGAGGGTTACTTCTCAAGATTTAATATGGTTAAGTCAACCCATAAACTTAATAATAACTCCATGCTAAAAAAATGTCCCAATTAGGGTTGGTTAGACACATAGTTTTATGGATTCCATTCCTAAGTTTATCTTAATATTAAGTTGAGGGACTTTGTTAATTATGAGTAAATTTTTCATGCTTTTTAATTTACATGTATTTTTAATATTAAATGGATTTTACTTAATTAGTTAACAAAGTTTTGATAAAAATTTTCCATATAATCCATTTATTAAATTCCATGGTTTCATATTAGTCTATATATTTATGTTATCATGGTCTTGAATCCATAAAATAAATAATGTATAACATAGAAATAAATTAATAAATTAATGATATGACGATGATCTTATATAACAATTGATTTATTGAGAAGGCAGAAAATCAACTAATGAGCTAGGGTAAAACTCATTATTTGGGTCTGGGAATGAGTTACAACACTCCACTAATCCACCTTTGTATCACCTGGGTTGGAATTGTGTTGGTTATCACTTTAACCACCTTTATATGCCTTGGTATAATATTATTATTAAATATCTTTATAACCCACACACAAGAGAGGGGAAACAAAGGATTGATTAAGAGGAATTATATAAATCACCTTGGACATAAAGGTCCTAATAATAAAGAAGTAGGGATGACTCGCATGCCATCATATTTAATTTAATATTAAATAATTTAAAATCCATATAACAAATCAATTTAAAAAACCAACACAAAAAAAGGTCTGTGGAAATCTCATGAATGTTAACACATATGAAAAAATACACAAATGTATGCTTGTTAACCTTTATTTCTATTCATACTTTATTATTAAGATAAATGTGCTCGTGTTAATTATTTAATTAATTAATTCCATTTTATCTTAATGACCATCGAAATTCTCTTGGAGATACCTATCATTAATGAATTCATGATAATTAAATGTGATAACCAATAATTAAATATAGTTATAGTAAATAAATTGTGAATTTTTAATTATTTAAGTCCTTTATTACATTCTAAAATACATCTGGTTCTAATTAGTGTAATTATTTTTTAATGATACAATTAATTATTTAATATAATTTAATTATTTTAGTTATTTGGAGACTACATGGTATGAACTTATGAGCTACATGTAGTTTTAATTGATTTTAGTGTATTTAGGGTAAATTCTTGGGTCTTCAATGAGTACCTTGTCCAAACGACATGAAACACACTAACTAACTACATGTAGTGTATCATTCATATCATGTGTTTGTTGAAACAACTGAATGACTTCGCACATTCTTCAGATGTGGGATTATAGGGAATGTACTAACGAACTACACACTATGTATCTCACTTTCTATGTGTCCATATAACCTACCAAAACACTTGATGTGTTTTCCAAATATAGTAATTAATGAACAATATGTCATGTATAATAGCTACACATCATGTCTTTCACTAATATTAAAGGATATCAGTCTCATGCGGTGTCAAACCATATATTTGACAACACAGTTAGTGTGATTTTTTTACTAAACTATGTAGACTACATTATGTGTATGCCAGTTATACACTTTGAAATCCAAAAAACTGCATGCTAGACTGGCCTAATATATACACAATGTGCAATAAATTCACCAAGTTTAATTATTTCTTGAAATGTCATGTATCCAGTGGAATGACTAGGTTTATTTCACTTGGTTTCATGGTGTGTACTCCAACGACACTCCATGTAACCCAGTCTCACTGGCCATAATCCTTGTAACCTTCTGATAGAATCTTTGATCATTCCACATATGATCTTGGTCTTAAGAAACCATGAATCTTGAGTGATTAAATTAAAATGTCAAAATTATATTAATTAAACATCATATTAAAAAATGAATATTCTTGAAATGAAATATTTTACCATTATTACACATATAGATCAACAATAAAATAAATAATTATAAACTTAAATATGAGCAATCTGATACCACATGAAGGTTCTAGGTATATTATAAGTTCCCAATTGGCCCAACTAACCATAAATATTTTCTCAGATCTGATTGATCATTTAAAAATTATACCAGATGTAAATGTCATGAACAATTTTTTCCACTAAATATTGACATTTTAAAAGACCAAAAACTAAAGAGGGTATTTAAACATAAAATTTATAATCAATTTATATTAGATTTTAGAATGGATACCCGGTCTTATGTTATTTCTTCGATGAAGATGTTGATCATCCTTAAAAAATATTTTCATATTACCTCTATTTCACATGAAGGATTCAATTATTGAATCCCTCTTTTAGTGATCCACACATGCCCCTTTGATCTTTGAGAAATATCGATGGAATGTCAAGTGCTAGCACGAAAGATCTATCATCTTTTTTCATTCATCTTGATTCCTTATATATCTTTTGGGATTGAATTATTCTCCCTTGATCTTCTCATTCTTTAGAGGGGGAGAGAAAGGGGAATTTGAGAGAGAAAAAAGGATTCTCAATTCTCGATTAACCCTACACTATAGACATAAAATACTATTTATAGAGTTATGGTTTATGTTAAAATATTATTTAATTTCATAAAACCCCTTAAATAATATAATAAACCTAATCCTACCCCATGTCATAAAAATAATAATACTCTTATTATTTTATGGCACATTCTAACTAGAGTAGTGATAATATTATTTGACCAGCTTTCAAATTAATATTAATCATCAAAAACTATCTTGGTCCACTCAGATTCCTCGACATTTATTGAATAATTGAATTAATATTATTAAATATTTATTCAAAAATAAATATTTTTGTCATAGTATGAATAATAAGTATTTGTTAAATATTTAGTAAAATAAATAATTTTTTTTATTCGCGATTTGTTGAAAAAATATTTATTAAATATTTTTTATCAATAAAAATTGAAAAACAGTATTAGTCTTCCTTGAGAAAAATATTTATCCTAATAATTATATTTGAATATAATTTAATCATTATCAACAAAAACATTTATTGTGTGACTCTATAGGATTATTTTCCAATGGAATTAGTTGGGAATTCCTAAAATCCAAGATTAGTGTCTATCAATTGGTTAAGGAACCCTAGAGAAAGAACATAATGTCACACCATCAACAAATACATATGAGTGATCACTGTATAATTTAATACCTTTGTCAAAATATCTCATGAAGTAGGTATCACATTTGTGTCATCAAACTATATTCTTGATATGTATTTCTTTGACTTTCTGAAATTAACACAACATTACACCATAGGCATGAAATTTAAAGCTATGGTTCCATTCCAATCAATGGGATGAGATATCAACTTCCATAAATATGGAATAGAAAAATACTTCCTCAAATTATCCATTAATAACAATTCATTTGTAATGCACTCAATATGACCTTCTTCCCCAAAAAATATACAATCATATTTTTGGTTAGTAAATATAAGTGCTTGAGTCATGACATGTATTTATGGTAATATTAATGTATAAGTACCATTATATGTGCTCGAAGATAGGAATATTTTATGGAACATAGATATGAAAAATTCCTAATAGAAATTTTATTCTCATAACCTTCCATATTAGAGATTACAGAGTGTGAACTTCCAGAGAAGAACTCTTATTTTATTATGAGTAATCACACTTATTAGTCAACATACTATGTTCCCCAACAGAGAATGTTATCCTAAAGTAGAACTATGTTTAAGAACATCATCATGGAATTTCAAGGTTATCATAACAGTGGTGAACTTATAATACATTATCAATGTAATGGGTAATCTTGTATATTATTAAATTAAATTCATTCAGAACAATGAATAATATTTAATAAGATTTTTTTATTAATATTAAAATCTTTTAATATATATCTAATCCAAAGTAAAATCTGTTAGTTATATAACACTGACTCTAACATAACCTGTCCATAATAAATAAACCTTGAAAACCAAATTTGGGGGTGATCCCTCTCATATCCTTATAAGCCAACATGGCCTTAGGAAAAAATACCACATATATTTGGTTATCCATAAATAGAGTGTTAAAACTTTTCATCTGTTCCCAATCCCATGAAAGTTCCAACACATTATTTAAATTATACTAGGAGGGATATCCTCTAAAATAGTGACCTATTATAAATAGTTTCATTATAATAAGTGGGGCCTCCTCAAAAAAATAAATCATTTATTTACCCTCAATATTTCTCAAATGCTTGTAGGACCAAGTTAAAACTTCCCCCTCCAACTCACTATGTTATATCGAATGGAAAGTATTTTTTTCACATTATCTAAAACTCAAAATGAACAGATTAATGAATAAATAATACAATGAAAATCCAAATATATCAATGAATAAATAATTTTATCAATCTAAAAAATCAAAAACCCATCGATGATGATTCAATTGAACCTATAATATCGATGAAACATTCTAATATGATAAGATAGATGCAAGATGATTAAGTTCTGATTAAACCAAAAAATCCATTTTAGACCATGATAGGAAAACTCAGATTCATATGAGCCAAACTGAAGAAGATAAATTCTTATCATTTGAAGTATATGTAGTAAACCAAGTAAAAAAATAATTCAATCTAAGAAAACTGAAGCTTATGTAGAATAATATAAACAACTCGATACAAAATTTCTGATGAAAATAAAAAACACTAATTCATAAACCACCAGATAGTTAAAAATCATGGAGAAACCAAAAAAATCCTATGGAGTGAAGAATAGAATCCTATTACCTCTCAACCCTGATAAAAAAGAGTCATTTTCATAAAATAAAAATATGGAATTGTGACAAATTCGACAACTAAAAACACACACACACACATTATATGAAATTTATATAATTAATATATATTCATTTCTAATATTTATTAGTTTTTTAAAAAAAATTAAATATCTATATATATGTAATTTATTAATTTTAAATTTTAAATTTATTTTAAATATTTTGAATTCAACTGTAACTTTTAATATTTAGTCATCTTTAATATTTGTGTAATTCATGTAATTAATGTTATGAATTCACTTTTTAAAAATATTTTTGATATTTATTAAATCTTATTTTTTATTTTGTAAATTCTTTCATTTAATATTATTTATTCATTTGCAATATTTTTGAAATTTATTAACTTATTAATATTTATTTATAATTATTTATTTATTATGTTTTAATATTTTCAAGATGTTATAAATTTATCTAATTAATTTATTTAAATAAATATTTAAATATTTTTATAATTTAAATAGTTAATATAATTCATTATTAATAATTTTTTTATTTACTTAATTGATATTATTTATTTATTTATTTATTTTGTGTTTGATTTGTGTAATCAATGTTACAAATTCACTCTGCTTTAATATTTTTTAAATTTATTTAATTTGATTTATTAATTTTTAATACTCATTAAACTAATTCTATTTTTTCATTTTTAATATTTTTGAATTTATACGCTTTTTATTATTTATATAATCATATTTATTTAATTATTTTTAATATTTTCAATAAGTTTTTAGTTTATATATATATATATAGATATTTTCTTTTTTTAAAAGTTTGATGGTCATTCACTCTTAATTAAAGAAAAAACAAGTAGAAAAAGAAGAGGGATAAGGTGACAGAAGCTTCCCAAAATAAGATAAAAAATGATAAAGATTAGATATCTCAATATTGAGTTCTCATACTATGAAAAGAGACTTGTCCACCCCACCCACGAGGATGTTGACCCCTCCTCCAAATCTTGATACCCTATTATGGTACACCTCCATTGTCGGAAGGCATATCATGAAATTTATCCTTCATGATTTCAATTTTCGGTACACCTCCACCTCTTTTCTAATACTCCACATTGATTTTAGAGGTGATAAATTAAAAAGATTTATGGATCCTCCGGCTCATCTGTGAAGAATATTATTTGGTTTCATTCCCAAGTTTGACCTAAATAGGTGCATTGGTCCATACCATAGGAGAGAGAATTGATACAACATCAGCTATGAAATAATACATATTTATTCTAGACAAGGAAATTTTAATTGTCTCCTTTCTAGAAGGGAGAGGAGCCATATACATTATAGGTGATAAATATTGGTAACTTAAGCTAGGCCCATCTTATTGTTTTCTAATGATATCAAGACCAAAATGACACCCATTACTAGGTGAAAGTATATTATGTGGATTTCTATTAGCTTGAAGAATTTCCACACATGCCTTAGATATAAAAGAAGTATCAGTGAGAAAATTTTGAGTATTTTGATTTCATGATCTCAATAGAGGTAATTGGAATGAAACTACCCCCTTGATTAACAACATGAAAAGTGGGGAACCTTTTAATTTTTTTGGAATCCTTACGGGTAGGGGTAGGTGAACCACCATGCTATTGACGACCCTACTCCATGCCACCATGAGCTTATTTAGAAGAGAGGATCTTTGTAGGATTAGTTATCATTAGAATAAAAAAAATATTGGTCATTCCCTTACTACCTTTATCAATAATTAATCTTTTCTCTATCCAAATATCATGATCCACATCTTCCTGAGATGAAAATTCAGAATCAGTTTGACCATATTCAGATCCCTACACAACTTATTCCTCAGGAGATAATATTTAATGGTAACACCACCAAATTTCATTTTCTCCTCCGTCTATAAGGTATATCTAATAAGAATTTTTAATATCACATTAAATTTAGAGGGGCTACATCATGTTAGCACTCTAGTTTTAGAAAGTCCAACTTTAATAGATCCTTCTAACACCAGCTGTTGTTGTTTTGTATTGATAGTTGTAAAATTATTTGAATTACATTATTAATGGGAGGAAGAAGTAATCTCCTGTGAGTGACTAGCCACTACATTATCAAGAGAAGCCTATAAATTTCCCTATTCAGGTCTATGTGGATATTGCACAATATAAAATTCTCTTTAATTTTCTAGAATCTTTTCCTTTTGACATATCTTCTCATCATGTCCCTTAATAGATAAAAAAGTGCATATGGAATCCCTATAACAAGTATCCTTATATTTCCCAATGGATTGATAGATAGTAAAAAATAGAGGTACATTTTCATATTTAATTTGAATATCACTACCATATTTATTAGTGGACAAGACCACCTTATCAACCAACAAAAAACCAAGGACAACTTCAACCAAAGTTTTAAAAAAATAACCAAATTTCACAAACTCATTGGCACTATCCATTTTAATTATAATACCAATGGAAGAGACAACATAAAACAATATTATTAGTATTAATACATTTTTATTATTTATAATTTAATAATGTTTTATGTTTATAAATTATATAATTCATTTATTTAAATGTTTTTTTTATTTTTTGGGTAATTTAAATAGTTAGTATAATTAATTTATAATAATAATTTTATCTATATATTTAATGTTATTTATGTATTCATTATTATTTACTATTTTAAATTATTTTCATCATTATATTACACACTGATAAAATTATATTTTTTTAATGCTCTTAAATACTTATTTTATCTATGAACTCCAATTGGAGCACAAATACCGCATTCATGGTCATTCTAAAAAATTCCACCTTCAGATCACGTATTTTCATGAAAACAATTAAATTAACTTCACAATAAAATGATCACCATCACATAACTCCCATTACAATGTTGAAACCCTAACCATATGGGTTACGTACTTGACTACACGGGCCACGTTCTTTAAAACACAGTCAGACTTCCTTTTCATTGAAATATTTTCATAAAATAACCAAATTACCCAATTTTTTGCACCCAAAAATTTGGAAAACACTTTGAAAAATTTTCATTTACAAAATTCTTATAAACTTATATATTCTGTAACTTATCTCCCTCAATGAAAATAAATCCTTCATCAACCCATATAGGATTGAAAACAAACAAAAATCAACAAAAAACACAAAGCTTGCTCACCATATTTTTTACAATATATATGAATGTATACATGTATGTATATGTGTGTGTTCACACACACACACACACGTATATATGGATGTATGTGTATTTTTATGTATGTGTATGTTTATATATGTATGTATATCTATGTGTTTATGTAATTATGTATGTGTATGTGCATGAAAACTTGTATGTTTATGTGTATGTGTATGTGTCTATATGTATGTGTATATATGTGTGCATGTATGTACGTGTATGTCTATGTGTATATTTGTGTAAATATGTTTATGTTGTGTATTTTAATGACATGAACTATTATAAATAAAACTCCCCTTTTTTATTTATTTGAATGTCTTATTATGTGATATGATTATAGAAAAAACATGCACTTTTTTTGTTCTATTATATCCAATTATATTTAAAAGAACATTATGTATTATTACCATTGATAATATACTAATTGAACAAGGATCATATGATTAGAATAAATATAGGGTTTTACCAAATCCAATTGACACAGACAAAGAAAGTGATAGTCTCAACCAGCAGGCTCGTACTCTATTAATCCCATTTATTGGAACATACTTGGGAGATAGAATCTTTATGATTTTCCTTTGACAAATCCCAAGTTGATATCCAGTAATAGAACCATTAGTGAAACCATTTATGAGAGAATCTCAAGCTCATCAAGATCACAACCCAAACCACACATGCATAACCAACAAATGAAAGTCTCACCATCGCACACCTTACCCTTAGGGAGTTTGCTGGTGTATTAAAGGGATATGTATTGAGACCCTAGAAATAAGTGTATTCAAATTATTTTATATATAATAACTTTAATCCTATTACTGTTACATTATAAATGATTTTTATTTTTATTCAATAAAACAAAAATAATATTTTTGGTTAATACTCAAATTCAGTTAAGGAATTTAATTTGATTAATTAATGTATTTTTTTATGAAATTAATAATATTTTAATAAAATATTATTATTAATTAATTTTTATTAAATATAAATGATCAAATAATTTTTATGAAATAAAATGTAATTTTTATAAGGGTTGGAAAATTGTTATTGTCAAAACACCCATCATTTCTTAATAAATGAAAATTTTATTTTAAAAGTGAAAATTAAAATATTTATAAAATTATTTATATAAAGTGAATATTAGTTTTTTTATCACAAAATAAAAAATATCCAATGGTAACTTTTCCATAAATTTCTGAGATAGTCAAATTTTCGTGTAGAAATTAAACACCATATAAATATACTTTGTGTATTTTGACATCATAATGACCCAAAAATGATGTAATAAATAATATAAATGGTATCCAAAATCAAATATACGTTTTAAAATTTAAATTAATGTGGTTTTATTTTTATTTGTTTAATTTTATAAATCCATTATGAATCCTCCAAAACCATTAATATATTTTAAGGTTTTAAAATCATTTCTTTAAGAGTTTGACTCACCTCCACATAATAAATGGTATTATTTTATTATGTTATAACCATGTACATATTAAATAATGATAAACACTCCCATTTGAATGAAAAAATGGGAAAAATCAAGGGATGGTTTGCGGTTTTGGATATTTTGTTATTTAGAGTCCAAAACCTAAATAATAAAGAAATCCCCCAATTTTCCCATATAAACCCAACTAATAACCCATTTATCTTCACTAAAAAACCTTTTATAAAATTAATACCCAACCCTACACTCTCTATATTCCTCCCAAGTTACCCCATGCTCTCAAGAATCCCCTCCCAAACAATTGGAGTCACACACTCAAGTATGGGATTTCTCTCTTCTCATTTCCATCCAAGCACTTCTTTTATATTATGTATCTTAAATTCCATTTTTTTTGTACTGGGATATGTTATTACATATTACCCTTAAATTCCATTTAATTTATAAATTATTATACCCCACCCCTTTTACTCTCATTAACCCTCCCATGATCCTTTATATAAACTTGTTACCATGCCGAAATATAGTTAGGATTCTTTTTTTTATTCAATTTTTTTTCATTAACTCATGCCTTCTATTTCTAATTTATAATTTTGGTATATGTTTTTACATGTACCTATTATTGAAAATTTTATGTATATGTTATTATAGACCATATTCTGTCTCATCAACCCATTTTTATGAATCTTTAAGTGACGTCGTTATGCTGCTGAAATTTCACCGTGATTTTCCCTGCAAAAATAATTGTGTTGTGAATAACATACCCATTTCCAATCATGGTTGTTCATATTTATGAACATATATTTTTTTATTGGGTAATTAAATACATTTATTCCACACTCCTTGATTATGGATGAATCCAAATGGAATGATTAAGCATGAGATTTAAATGAAAGTGATAGGTGCACCCAAAATTATATAGCGCTCTAATGCATTGGGTAATGTTTAGTCTCATGAGATATCATCTTGGGAAAAGTTTTGAACCAGATTCCTTTTTGGAAATTTTTCCACCATGATATCTGGGTAGTTTATCCTTGACCTATTTGTATGATGCCTTTTTTTAATTTGTTTCCACAATTCCCGTGTTATTATAACCATGATATATCATGACTAATTGTCAATGTTTATTATTAATAATCTTTTTTATACCTCATTGATATACCTAATTTCTAACATGTATCACAAAGTTCAATTTTTATTCCATTACTAGGATTTATAGCTCACCCCTTTCTTATGTTTTCCCCTAAGTTATCTAGTGTAGTTTTAAGTATGAGCATGTTGAGGAAGTTTTCCAAAAAGATAACGTATTTTCCTATTTTAAGTTCTTATGTAATGTACCTAATTCACAAATACACTATATTAATCAATATTCATTGTTGTACAAAGTGTAATTTTATGTAATAAATTGTGAATTAACATGTAATAAATAACAAGGTTGTTATAGTTGGTATCAAAGGAAAATTTTAGTTATTTTTTGTTTAGGATTAGAAAACTCTGGGAAAATCCCTAGGAAAAATACTATGTTTAAGAAAACATACCTAAATTTTGGTAACTATTGAGTAATTGGTTTATCAATAAAATAAATACCTGTCTAAATACTACATGTATTCAGGTTTCCAACACAAATGTACATAAGGGTAATAACTCTGACAAGGTGTGCCAGGTCTAACTCGTTGTAACTGGATGCATGACAACGAGAATTACTATGCACCTAGTTTGACACTCCTAGGGGATATTATTTTTTAAATTCAAAATCTCATTATGAACCATTATTAAGAGAAAAATCCCATAATATTATATGATAGGAAATAGATCATGTATAACATGTATTGAATCTTAGAAATTCATGAGTTAAGAAAATAAATTTAATTTATAAGTTACCCCATTAATGTCATTAGATTCCACTTTATGTGTTTAATAGTTTAAAATATTCATCCTTTATTATCCTTTTATTCTATCCAATGACCATAAATAGTAGGAATTGGTTAAATAGTCAATGCGATGAGCAATGTGATGACTTCCCCAATTAAATGTCCAACTTGATGGAAACAAGAATCAAAAATGTTATAACAATACTCTCTCAACTAACAAAAGTTTTAAATAGAAACCTAGATCAAGTGGAACACTCGAATACCCCCTAAGAGATAAAAAAACTTGGATCAAGACCTTTTTAAAATAAATGCCTTTAGATCATTTAACCCCTTAATCATGGAACAATGTATCAAATCCATTGAGAAGATCTTATCTATCCTTCAATATTATAAGTAAGAGACGATCCTAATGGATGTTTATCATATGGATGTAGAAGATAATTAATGGTGTAAAGTGTTGTAGAATATTATTTCTGAGGAAGAGATCAATGAGATGGAGTGAATGGAATTATGGAAAATGTATTTTAGAAAAATATTTTCCCCACACTCTCTAACTTAAAATGGAAATATATTTCCTTTCCCTAAAGATGAAAGGCAATGAATCTACCAAGGAATACCAAGAGAAATTCACAAGACGTTCATGATACACCTATATATTTTTATTTACCCCCAAATTCATGGATTACTAATTATTTGGTGGGATAAAACCTAGTCTTAGAAAAGACCTTGAGATTTGGGACTCTGATAGCTATGTGGAAATTGTCTAATGTGCCCTCAAGGTTGAAATGGTGATTAATGAATCTCAAGGGTATAATGGGGATAATAATTAGAAAGTGGAGTATAATTTTAGTGGTCTGGATGATAAATATGATGGTGATAAGAAATTTTAACACCCCATTTGTCAAAGGTGTGAGAAGAAGCACCCCTGAAATTGCCTAAGGGGGATGAGGAAATGATTTAGGTGTGGGAAGGAAGGGAACATAACAAAAAAAATTCGATAAGAGAAACCCACTAATATGATGGAGGAAAGGAATGATCTAGTCAACCCTCCATTCATTTTTCATTACTACAACTTCAAGGAACCATGGCACTTTTCAAACCAATGCAATAATCCAGCAGTTTTTAGAGACAACAAAAAACCTTCATGGAATCAAGGGAGATATTTTTCCCTCACAAATACTGAGGTGGATCTCAAAAATGAAATCCTGATAAGTTATTCTAGTTATTAATTTATGGATAGCGAGAATACTTTTGTTTTTGGTTCTATGAATTCCTTTAATTCATGAAATTTTAGTAAAACAATTCAAACACCACCACAAATCTTGGAATTAAACTTATTTGTGAAAATGGAAAATTCCCGAGTATATAACTCCTATCCTATTATAATTTATATGGTTAACTTCCCAAAGTATCTTGTAAAAATCCCTTTGGTGGTATTTAATGAAATTCTAGGTATGTATTGAATTTCCCTATATAGATCCAACATAAATTTCCACGAGAAGGAAATCACTCTCCATATTGTTAATCATCCTCCGATTCTATACAAGTTCAAGAAGAAGGCTGAATCTTATTTAGCACCAAAATATCAAGAATGTATATTATTTCACTATAAGAAATAATATCTATCTTAAATTATTAAGTATAAAGAAAGAATCACCCTTTAAGACATGCTTATTGTGAGGGAATATGCTGATGTGTTTCTCGAGGAATTTCTAGGTCTTCCTCCTACCGATAGGTTGAATTTTCAATAGATATTATACCTGTGGAATTTCCAATATCAAATAATCCATATTTAATGGATGTTTTTGAACATTATGAGTTGAATAAACAACTACACGATAATCTGGATAAAGGGTTCATACACCCAAGCGATTCACCATGGGGAGCACCAGTCCTCTTCATCAAGAAGAATGATGGGTTGACGTGCCTTTGTATTGATTATCATGAGCTAAAAAAGATCATAATTAAGGATAAGAAACATATTAGATATATTTATTACTTGTTTGATCATCTACATGGAGCACAAAACGTCTCCAAGGTGGATCTGTGGTCCAGATATTACCAAGTTAGTGTGAAGAAGGAGGATACCCCCAAGGCTACTTAGGGTACAAGATACGAGCACTATGAGTTCATAGTATTTCCATTCAGACTCATGTATTATCTAACAATATTCATGACATTGATGAATAGAGTACTTATATATTAACTAAATAAAATTTGTGTTATTCTTTATAGTTTATATTCTAATATACTCTGAAAGCAAGGAATGGCATAAAGAGCATCTGAGTATTGTGCTAAAGACCTTCTGAAAGGAATATATTTATGCCAAGTTCAAAAAATGCGAGTTTTGGTTCTATTAAGTATCATTCCTAGATTATATAATCATAATTAATGGAATATCTTTTGGCCCTTAAATGACATAAGAAATTGAAGGTTGGTCGAGGCCAACATCTATGATAGATATCCATAGTTTCCTTGGGTTAGATGGGTATCATATTTGATTTTTGAGAAATTTATTATGATCATCATACACTTGAACCAAAATAAATATAAGGTGTGTGGGTGTGAAGTTTTCTTGTAATGGTGAATATGAATATAGCTTCAATGAATTAAAAAAGAGTCTTATCACTACACCCATTCTCACACTACCCACAAGTGGATATATTTTTTTGGTATTCAGCAACACTTCGAAGAATGGATTTGGATGTGTGTTAATTCATAATTAAAAATTCATAATCTATGATTCAAGAAATTTGAAATTTCATGAATAGAACTACCCAACACATGATATGGAGTTGTCTTCAGTGATATTTGCTTTAAAAACCTGGTGGACTTAACTATTTGTAGAGAATTGTGAAATATATATGGATCAAAAAAGACTAAAGTATATATTCACATATAAAGAGATGAATATAAGAAAAAACATATGGTTAGAGATGATAAAGGACTATGAATTCTCAATTCACTACTATCCTAAGAGAGATAATAAAGTAGATGATGTTCTATAAAGAAAATACCCAACAATTCTGTCATTGATGAGAATTTAAAGGGATCTGGTCTTCTTAGATTCGGAAAGAATATACATTGGAATCATAAAGGAAGAAAAATCATCAACCCTTTCACAAATGATTACTCAATAACCTCTTCTAGAGAGATTAAATAATGCTTAATGAGATGATGTAGGAATTTACAAGAAAGTGGAAACTATAAGGAAAGGGAAATCCTCATGAATTCAACATTAATGAACAAGGAGTTCTGAGATTTACGTCATCAATCTTTCCCATGGCCTTTTCCCTTATCTAGTCCTGCAACAATATAGTCTATTCATGTACCGATCAGGTAGCCTGAGTAGGGTGTGAGTAAAACTCAGTAGGGGACCACCATCAATGTCTAAAACAATTCCATTCAAAAGATAGTGTATTCAGTTCTATAAGAAATAAGCATAATCCATAAACTACTAGTTATTACATTATTATTTATTCATATCTAACTTCATTAACTCCAAGGTTCCCAAGGATACCCATACCTCAATACTAACTTCATCTCACACTGAATCCCAAAGTGTTCCCTAGGTAATATCATATCTTAATACTTTCTTCTTGTCAAATCTCAAAGTATTCAAGGTGCTATGATATCTTAGTACCTAATTTGACTCATGATGAAGTTCGAATATTCCTGTGTGAGTCCATTACTCAGAGTGCCATTATAACAATTATTTAATTTCACATTTAAATGAACCATTTATAAAATTAACAATATCACAATCACGAAAGTAATATGACCATGTAACCATACTTACCCCCAATAGAATGATCATGTTTCCATTATTTTTACTCATAAGTATAATGACCATGTTACCATGTATACTTGACATTATAATGACCATGTTCCCATTCTATTATTCATAAGTATGATGACCATGTTACCATTGGTAATTATTAATTTAGAATGACCATGTTCCCATTGATAAACACATAATTAATTCATCAATTAATTATCCACATCAATTCTCTGACTATATCAACAATTAGTTAAATATATCAAATCCATTAGTTAACACAAAAATTAACTAAATGCCTCAAAACCATTAATTAATTAACCAAAATAACAACTCATATCCCCTAATTAATTTTCCAGAAGTAATTATCTCATTATAAATCTAAACTCTTTATAATTAATCCCACAAGTAATTATATTGATCATAATCTCAAAGCACATAATTAATTCACAATTAATTATCTCAAGTTATACAATTCAATATCTCATAATTAATTTCCCAATTAATTATCTAGATTACAACCTCTATCTCTTATAACAAATTTCCCCAAAATAATTATCTAAATGGGTATCCATTTAGTCTCATGATTAATTACCCAATTAATCACCTGTTTCAATAAAGATTCGATAAATCAATTGGCCAATATAATTAACCGAATTTAAGAAAATAAATTTCAAAAAGATGCTATCAATTATAAAAAAATTTATATACATATCAAATCCCTGAATATGGGAGTTAGATTTATACCACCTACCTTGATTCATTGACAAATGTTTTCCAAATTTAAATCCCCAAAATCTGAGCAGCACAACAACATTGATAAAACTTCCGGATCGAAATCCCTAAACCAAAATCAAGATCAAAGACATCTAGATATCTTAAATATATATCTAGTTACACAATCATAGATATAGATATCACCACAAAGGTTTAAATCCAAGGAAATAGAGGATATATTCCATGAAAAGATTATGTAGTGATTGAATAAATAACATGAGAAGCATCGGGATGAAATACACTTACTGGGAGAGGAGAGGATCTTAAATTCAGGCATTTGATCTCGAAGAATGGTTTTTATAAGGCCTTAAAATCCCTCCGGGTTGATAGGATAACCTTTCTTTACACTTAGAAAAGTAAAATCCTTAGTTAGGGCTGCATAAGAGGTGGAACAAGTCATTAAAATTTGAAAACGAATGAGATCCACAATTTTAGGATCTCATTGTTGGCCCTCACATGGTTCAGTTGCACGGTTAGACAAATAGTGTTCTAACAATGCATTAGAAACTAAATCAATGGGTCACTTTGCATGAACATATTGTAAAACCTCTCAAACCATGATTTAACCATGCTTAATCCAATACCTTAAAAGGCCATAGAGTGCACAATTTCTCTTAGGAATCCACGGAGTTTGTACAAACTGTGCACTAACCGTGCACAATCGGTTTTCTCCAAAATTTTCTTATAATTCACCCAAAAAAACCCCACAACATAAATTCCATAAAAGGTAATTAAATAAAAATAAAAATTACCTAAAATCACGATCGAGATAACTCCAAAAAATCTTGGGATCTTATAATCTCCCCACCTGATAACAACTCTACCTCGAGCTAAACTTCCAAGCCTTTATAATATTCTAATCCAGAAAGATCAGGCCATTGAGCCCTCAAATATTCTTCTCTTTATAGTTTTTCTCTTGCAAACATCCATGTTTCCATAACACATGAACTATCAAAATAGTCATTCCCCGCAACACATTCTCACTACAATCCAACACAGGTATCAGATGCTCCTCAAATGAAACATTTATCTCAAGTTCAAACTCATCCACATTGATCACATGACAAGGTTGGGGTGACACTGCCAAAGTTTTGATACATGGAAAACATCTTGAAAATCACTATATCTTTATGGAAGATCCAATCATTATGTCATCAGCCTGATTCTGTCCACTATCTCAAAGGGTCCAACAAACTAGGGAACCAACTTTCCCTACCTCTGTATCCTGCGATGACCCAACCTTGGTGACACCTGAGGGAATATATGATCACCCTCTTAAAACTCTATGGTTCTTCTCTATCTACCAGCTTATGAATTTTTTTAAACTCTAATCCATATCCATAAATTTCTGAATCAACTACGCCTACTAAGATGTCGCCTGCAAGAGACTTGGTCCCAACAACTCTGGTTCACTAGCCTCTATCCATCATAGCAATAATCTACATGGCCTACTGTAAAGATTCATGTATGGTTCCATATGTATAGTTTCCTAATAATTATTTTTATATTAGAACTCTACTAAATATGAGTTCTTTTCCAAGATCCACTGATGTCAAGCACACATGCCCGTATCATATCCCCAAGCACCTGTATAATACGTTTTGACTATCCATCTGTCTATGGGTGGAAGGTCGTACTCAATAATATCTGTGTGCCATGCGATTTATATAATCCCTTCAAGATTCATGAATTAAAGTGTGAATCAAGATCTAAAACAATAGTTTGTGGAACTCTATGAAGACGGCATGTCTCTTGAACGTATAGTTCTCCCAACAGTTTTAATGTAAAGGTTTCCCTTATAAGAAAGAAATGCACTACCTTTGCCATTCAATCCATAATGACCCAAATAGAATAATTATTTATAATCATATTTGAGATACCCACCACAAATTACATGGTAACATCATCCTACTTCCATTCTAGAATAGGCAATGGATTTAGTAAACCCCCAGATCGTTGATGGTCTGGCTTAACCAGTTGATAAGTGAAGAATCTTATCACAAACCCTGTTATCTCCTTTTTTATTCCTAGCCACTAGAACTGTCATCATAGGGAACGGTAAATTTTGGTTACACATGAATTCACCACCCATTTCAAGGCATGAAATCCCCACATGAGATCCACTCGCATGCTCGTAGGCATAAAAAATCAATTTCTCACATAGATGATATCATCTTCATATATCAAAAAATCTGAAGATGTCTCCCCATATTCAAAAATTTCCCTCAAGGATAAGCACTTTTGATCCTAATACAGTCTATTCTAGATTCGTCTCAAAAGAATATACTCCACTATAAATGAAATCAGATTCATATACTCCTGACTCTCTTGAACCACCACATGAATTTCTTCCAGTAAGGTCATCATCTTCCACTCTATGCTCGACTCTTAATCCATTTGAGTCTGAATTTTTTTGCTTAATGAATTAGCCATAATATTTCCCTTCCTAGGCATATATTCCAATTCAAAATAAAAATACTGAATATACTCAACCCATATCTGTTGCTGAAGATTCAAATCATTCTTTGAAAATATATACTTAAAGATATTATAATCTATATAGGCTGTAACCATTTCAACTAAAAGATAGTGTCCCCAACACTTAAGAGAATAAACTAATACTTCTAAATCAATTTCATGTATAGGGTGATTCCATTCATGAGGTCTCAACTGCCAATACCCATATTTCACAACTCGATCTCCTTGCATCATCAAAAATCCAAGTTTGATCCCAAAATCATCATAACAAACCGTACACTCCTCGCCTGACTTAGGTAGGATCAAAATTGGTTTCGATGTTAAATGATTATTCAGCTCCTGAAAATATCTCTCACAAGCCTCTTTCCATTGAATCTTTACTCACTTTTTGTTCTAGCCTAAAAGCGGAGTTTCCAAATAGGAAAAGTATTGGATGAATCTCCTATAATATCCAGCTAATCTTAGAAAGCTTTGGATATCCAAAACATTCTTGGGCTGCTCCCAAGAAACCCCTGCCTAAACCTTCTCTGTTTCCACTGACACACCTTCCTCTGAGATGATGTTCCCAAAGAAGGGTATCTGGTCAATCCAAAACTGACACTTAGATAGCTTGGCATATAACTGATTCTCTCTTAGTGTACCCAAGATGATGTCAAGATGATGGGTATGATCATCATTAGTCTTGGAGTACACCAATATGTCATCCAAAAACACCACAATGAACTGATCCATATACGGATGAAATATCCTATTCATTAAAGCCATAAACACTACTGGTGCATTTTTCAACCCAAACGACATTAAAAAAACTCATAAAGGTAATACCTTCTTCTGAAAGAAGTCCTCGATGTATCATAATTCTTTACTCTCTACTAATGATACCTAGATCTGAAATCGATCTCTGAGAACACACAATCTCCCTTCAATTGGTCAAACACATCATCAATACGTGGAAGAGGATATTGTTTCTTCATAGTCATTTTGTTTAACATTCGGTAATTGACACATAAGCGTAAACTACCATCAGCCTTTTTTTACGAACAAAACATGTGATCCCCAAGGAAACATACTTGGATGGATAAATCCCTTATCCTATAATTCCTCTAACTAAGTCTTAAGCTCTTTAATCTCAATCATTTCCATTCTGTATGGTGAAATAAATACTAGATCATCCCCCTCAATCATCTCAATAGTGAATTCTACATCTCTCTCAGGTGGTAACCCTGAGAAGTCTTATGGAAATACATCCTGAAAAAATTACACTTTTTGTGGAAGGACATCTTGCCTAACTCCCCTGTCATCCAACAAAATACTAGAAACTTGGGTTGTGAGCTCTCCCAATTGCTGATCAATTGGTCTTGATCAACTTTCCTTGATATCCCACTCTCAACTATAAATATACTAGTCACCCTTATGAGATAGAAATGGCATTATCCTATAGCAATAATTGATGTGGGCTCAGTGTGTGACTAGCCAATACATACCCATAATCAAGTCGAATCATGTCATATACAAAATATTTAGATCCCATAGGAAATGATATTCCTTGATATCTATTGAACATCCCATGAAAAGATATCTAGATCTAGATCTTACTCCCAATGGTGTATCTATAGTCATAACCCCATTCACAAACTCTACCTCCAGGCTCAAACATTAATAATATTTTCATATATAAAGGAATGAGAGGTTCTACTATCAAAAAATTAACTATCTAAAGCAGAAGATTCTAGAATAGTACCTCTAACTATCGATGTCCAAGCCTTACTATCCACAAGTATAGGATATAATTCATGTAACTATGTTTCTCCTCTTCCCTACGATGATTTCTGACTCCCCTCTATAACACCACACTATTTACGTGGGCGCTCATTCCTAGAAGCACCATATCCACTACCTCTATTGCCTCGTCTAGTAGAACTCCAACTACCATCACGATATGGTGCAGAAGTCCCCCTTACCGCACTTCGACTCAACCCAGCTATCCCTTTAGTACCTTTATGAACTTATGTTGATGTACCATATTTCCATGAGATCAACACTCTACTAGTGATCATGAACAATGTCAACAATAGTGTCCTAGCCTTCCACACTGATAAAAGATCACCCTAGTAAGGTATTGCCTAACCAACCCTCTTGTATACACACTTTTTGTCCAACTTCCTTGGATAAAGTTGTCATAATGGTGCTTCCTTCTATAAGAATTCCCACCTCCTGATCTTTCGGTAACAACTACCTATCCAACACCAGAAGCCTCTTGTAGGTTCCCTTCAACTATGAGATCCTGATCTACCAATTTCATAAACTTTTTCTGCCTAAATATATTTACCTGGGACTTAATATCACACTTAACCACATTTTGAAAACATTTATTTGTAGCTTACTCATCTCCTACTAACATTGGATCAAATCATTTCAGATCTATGTAGCATCCAACATAGTTCATGACTGACATGATTCCCTTTTTCAGATGCATGAACTCAGCTGCTTTATCTTGCATTAGTGTCTTTGGATAAAAGTGTTCCAAGAACATCTCCAAGAAGACCTTCCATAACATACCATTAGTCTGTTCAGTTTTCACCTATATGTCACACTAGCACTTCACTTAATCCCATAGCATATAAGTGTCCAACTTTACTCTCCTCTGAGCCAGAGTCTCCAGATGGTCAAGTATTGTCTATATGGACTCAACCCAAAATTTAGCACCATTAGGTTCACCCAATCTAGTAAAAGTTAGAGGGTAATGTAATTAAAACTCCCTAGTCAAGTTAGACATTCTCTTAAAAACTCACACTGGGCCTCTTTCCATGAATTGAATGAAATTAGAAAATTTCTCTTGAAAATTCTCACCTTCATCTACAGCTGGCATGATCGGTGCCACAAGTTCCCTACTTGGAAATTCATTTCTAGTCATTCCCCTCATTCATCCCCTCAAAAGTGTCATGGAGGCATACTCTCTAAAATTCCAAACAAATGTATCAGGTCTCATAATAGAAATTTATAACATTTACATAAGATAGAATACTCACAACAAGCCTTTTTCCCCCACCTCTCCACATGGTCAAAGAAAAGTCACTATCACTACCCTTAACCATCATACTCCTAGGTTTTGGTTAAAAAGGGTTAATACACTACCATAATCAAATTTTTCATTTAGAAACTCAATTATTCTCATTTTTCATCATTTTAAAATCATTCCCTATTCACGTTACGAACCATTTTTCATTTTAATATCACAAACAATGAAAACAATTAAATTTTAACAACTTACTCATAATCCGTTTTCCTGTGTGTGTCTAAAATGATACATGTCACAATAACCCTAAGTGACTGGAATGAGACATGAAGACTAAACTCTTATTCCATTCTAGGACATGAATCAATAAAAAAAATTCTCAGAAATAATAATCACATCACACCACATGTGTGTCACCCAGGGTGAAATAATATTTAATAGTAATAGTAAAACACAATAACAATAATCCCACCTGAGTACTTGGGTTTCCTTTGTACATGAGTTTGAAACTCCCATGCATGGGATCATTCCCAAGCCCTGACTCGTCCTAGTCTATTTACTAACTTTCCAAAAATAGTAATACAAAATAAGAATAAAGAAAACTAGACCTCTGATACCACTTTGTAGCATCCCGACCTGAGAGCCACACGATAGTTCCCCGAGCCAGTTTGCCATGTCACGACCCGTACCCCTGGGCCCTGCCATGACATACCCCAAGACTGCCTCTTGAATCCCAAGGGTTAGAGACTAGTGCCGAAGGTGTCAACAAACAAATGGGATTCATTTTTCTAAGTACCTGTACACATGCACACACAACCACATCCCAGAGCTGGATAAGTAAACAAGAATGCCACTATAAATAACCACTGAGTACAAGTACAACTGAAAGTCAAATGGTCCAGAATACAAACCCAACAAAAGACTAATCGTAAAATAAGAATGTACAAAAGGAACTCTGGATAGTTATCTTCTGAGAATCCCATATGATGGGTTGATACATAGTAGTTGTTGGATGCCTTAAAAGTACGTCTCTTCTACCTGGTCTCACTGGGAATCACCAGGTTCTGGGCCACCAAGTCCTCAGTTAAGGTGGCGGTCATCTGCAATAGACACAACACATGCAGGCGAATCCCGTGCAGGGGTGAGTAAAAAAATACTCAGTAGGGACCCCAATACAAGAAAGGAAAGACCAAAAAGAAATACATAACCAAACCACAAATCATGATCACCAAGCATGGTCACAAAGTAAGATAGATCAAACTAGGTATATTCTAGATTAGGAAAGAAGGGCCATCATTCATAATGTCGAACACCTCGGCTACTGGAGAACTCCTCCTCTATGAGTACAATGGGCATGTCGGGTCACACATAAGTCACTTCCCACTAACATAAGACTGCTATGGTACTCATCCCTGATGAGTACTGTGGGTATGATAGTTCACATAGAAGCCACTTTCCACCATGGGCAAGCCGAGTCACACAAAAGCCGCTTCCCACCTATGTCCATACTGAGGTACTCCTCCTGTCAAGTATCTTGGGTCTGCCCAGTCACACAAAAGAAACTCCCCACCATGTGCCTATCGGGTCATATAGAAGACTCTTCCCACTTATCCATAGCATCTGATCCACACAGGATCGCGCATCAGAAGTCTTTAGGTCTCATCCAGCCTCAGGGTTTCCGCTGGTAGCACACTTGATCTCAAGAGAATCACTCCCAAGATATTCATTGTGATTAAACTTCCATTAAATCCTCTATAGAGTATGCCAAAATATCAACCTTGTCACGATGGTTCGAACACTGCAAACAGATTGTCAATCAGACTCTTGATTTGTAATATATTGCCATTTTTTCAAAAAGGGGTCGGATGGGTCTAGGTCTTGTCCAACCCGGTCGGACTGATCTGACCCAAACCATGGTCCACTAACCCGACCGGGGCATTCCGACCTGAGCCAAACCCAAACTGGCCTGGGTCCAGTCCATTGGACTGATGGGGTGGGTTTGGGCCATTGATCTGCCCGGTCTGCCAGAGTTAGGCCTGTTGGAAGTCATGTCCGGCCTCCTGGTCACCCTGTAGTCAACACGGGGTAGTTTACTTCACCGCGGTCTAGTGGTCGTGGCCCGACTGTGACACGGCATGCCAATCCAGCCAGCCCAGATTCCCATATGTAGTCAAATAACATGTGCCTCCGAGACCCCCGAATCATGGCTACGGGATGCTCCATTGACATGGCCGCCTCCACCGGCCACCGGGATAGTCTCCAGTCCTGTTTCTCTAACGCGGCCTAGTCCGGCCATGGTTCTTCTTTCAGCATGCCATTGTGGCGCACTTCCACCCACCCACGGCCACTGTCGGTGCCTCGACAGAGTACTTCATGGACCGTCGGGTCTGCTCTGGTGGTCAATTCCTTGCACCGCTTGTGCTTATGACCTCTATGGGGTGTCTTACTCCCTGTGAAGGCCTTGAAATTTCCATACCTCCATTTCAAACATTCATTCACCAAGAATGCACAAGGTAGAGGGGGTTCGGGTATTGTTCGTGTTGGCCCACACCCTTAACGTTAGAAGTTTAAAACATGGGAGGCTTAAGAATGATGTTCCATCAACAATAATCTAATCCCAAAAAGAAAATCCCAAGAAACATCACCCTTTTTAAGAACTTACAATCCAAATTTCAAATTTTTCATGGTTTGATCGTTGTTAATCATTTAGAATGAAGAATGGGGATCACATAAACCAAAAAAAACCCTACCGTGAAGCATTTCGACGTTGAAGCACTCTTCCCATGAAGGTTTAAGAAGTCAAAGGAATTCGTTGATTCCTAGATCTATTCTTCAAGGTGCATCAAAGTTGATAATTTTCTGCCAATGTTCGTCATTCTTCATTGAAGAGAAAACTCATCGGTGGTTTATTAGATAATTTTACACAGTTTAACCCTCAATTCACCAACATGTTAATCCAAAAAAAGGAAATGTGTGCCAGCATTTCTGTTATGCTGCAATGTTGTGTTGTTACACTATTTCATTTATGAAACAAAATTATGTTTACAGTTGCACAAAAAGAGTCTTAATGAGCATTATTAAATGTGACCAATCTCCGCACCACAGCATAATTGTTCTCCGCTCAATGGGGAGAAAATAAAATAAAACAACTTTTTATGTTTTTCTATTATTTTATGAAAATCCCAAAAAATAAATTTTTCGTACAACCCTTGTCAGTCGAAGTTAAGTTCTTTCTAGGAAAATCCTTACATTCTAAGTTCAAAAGTTCCCTTAAATTTTTATCTGAGAACCACTTCAAAAGTTAGAAAAACCTGCTCGCACATTTACTTAAGTGAACCTAAAAAAAGTTCAAAATTCCATTCCAGGATCACCAGGCCTCAGAATCATGTCATGTCAAAGTGTGTGGTCTCAAAATAATTCAATACAATTTAAATAAATATATATAAGGAAATTATGGACACTACATTCTCCCCACATTATGGCTTTATGTGCCCGAAAAACAAAACAAAGGCTAATCAAACAAATGGGGGTACTAAGCACAAATCTGATCCTTACTCTCCCATGTGCCCTCCTGAAGATTCTCATGCTACCACAGAACTCACACTAGAGGTATAAACCATCCAAGAATGACTTTCTTCTGTTAATCCTCTATCTCAATAAAGAAGACTACAAACATCGCCCCATCATCAATGTCCAGTTCACCCCAATCGATGGTGTGTGATGGATCATGCACGTACCTCCTCAACTACGACATGTAAAAAAAATCATGCACCCAGTGTATTTGTGGGGGAAGAGGTAGTCAGTACGCCACCTTTCTAACTCTTATGAGAATATGTAATGGTCCGATGAACCTTGGATATGGCTTGCAACCCCAGCCAAATCTATGCAATCCTCATCGGTGTGATCCTCGAAAGAACACATGGTCAACCTCCTCAAACTCCAAGGGTATGTGCCTCTTGTAAGAATATGATTTATGCCTTCTCTGTTCAGTCCTCATCCACTCCTAGATGATATTTACCTTCTTAGTGGTTTCCTATACCAACTCTGGACCCATGAGTGCTGACTCCCCTGGGTCTGTCTAGCATAGAGGTGATCTGCATGGCCACCCATTCAAGGCCTCAAATGGTGCCATAACAATGGTGGAGTGATAGCTACTGTTGTATAGAAACTCCACCAGTGGTAGGTGGTCCTCTCAACTATGACCAAAATCAAGACACAAGCATGAATCATGTCCTCCAAGGTCAATATGGCCTTCTTCGTTGACCATTTTTGATGAGGGTGAAAAGTTGTGCACAAGTGTAGGTGAGTACCGAACGCCTCCTAAAATCCCTTCCACAACCAGGATGTAAAGCATAGATCACGGTCTAAGATGATCATTGGAGGAACCCCATGTAGTCGCACAATCTTCATGACGTAGAGGTTCCCTAAGACCTCTACTAATGTTTACTCTTAAATGGGTGGGAAGTGAGCCGACTTTGTGATTCCATCAACGATCACCCAGATATAACCATGGCCCCTTGAAGTGCATGGTAACCCTGACAAAAAATCAATTGAGATACCATCCCACTTCTATTCTGGTACCTCAAGTGGTTGTGTTAAGTCTACTAGGACCTAATGCTCGACCTTCACTTGCTGAAAAGTGAGGCATTGAGATACGAACTCTGTAACCGCTTTCTTCATCCCTAGCCACCAGTACTAACGTCGGAGGTCCTGGTACATCTTCACCACACTATGATGTACCTCTAAAGGGGGTGTATGGAACTCCCTCAACACCTACTCCCATAACATCACTAGTACTACAGTGCATCCTTTGTAAATGATGGAGTGCTCCCCAATTATTGAAAATCCATCAGGAGTTTGTCCTAAGAATAACTGAGCACATGAGGCCTCATAGTCAACATCCAGATGTTGTGCCTCCCTAAATCGTTGAAAGAGTTGGGAGTGACAGTCATTGACTAAAGATAAGATTCTCCATCATAATCCATAAAGGATATCTGCATCATGGCTAGCTGCTCGGTCACCTCACTCAGCAGTTGTAAACCAGAACACTTGTTGAGCGTGTCTGCCACCATGTTCCCCTTCCCAGGAGTATAGACTATCTCAAAGTAATAGTCCTGTAGAAACTCCATCCATTTCCACTGTCTCAATTTTAGGTCCTTATGTGAGAATATATACCTGTGACTATTGTGGTCAGAGTAGACAGAAAACCTCTCACCCATCAAGTAGTTCTGCCACATCTTAAAGGAAAAGACCACTGCTACTAACTCCAGGTCATGGGTCATGTAGTTATGCTCATGCTGACTCAAGTAACAAGAGTAGAAGGTGATCACCACTCACTCACACATTTGAACACAACCCAATTCGGTCGATGATGAGTCATAAAAAACTACATACCCAATTCCCTCATTTGGTAGTCTCAAGATCAAGGAACTCATCAGTCTCTGCCTCATCTCCTTGAAACTCTGATGGAACTTCTCCATCCACATGAAGGGTTATACCTTCTGTGTCAAGGCAGATAAAGGTAACACTAAAATGGAAAATTCAGGCTCGAACCTCCGATAGTATCCGACTAACCCCAAAAAACTTTTCACCTCAATTACGCTCCTGGGTGGATCCCAAGAAAGCATTGCATATATCTTCACCAGATCCACTGAAACTACAACCTCTGATATGAAATAACCTATAAAGTGGAACTTTTGAATCCAGAACTGGAACTTTGAGAGATTACCATAAATCTAGTGTTCTCTGAGTGTATCTAGCACTATCTGTAGGTGTACAATGTACTCCTCCTCCAATGCTGAGTACACTAAGATGTCATCAATAAAGACAACCACAAAACAATCGAGTTAAGACTGGAAGATCTTGTTCATGATTCACATGAACACTGATGGGGCATTGGTCATGCCGAAAGGCATCACCAAAAACTTATAGTGTCCATACCAATATCTAATGATTGTCTTCGATACATCCTCATCCCATGCCCGAAGATGATGATAGCTTGATCTGAGGTCTATCTTTGAGAACAACCTCACTCCCTTCATCTGATCGAAGAGGTTATTGATCCTCGACAATGGATACTTGTTCTTCACGATCACATGGTTCTAGCACTGAAATTCTATGCATAGCCTCAAAATCCCATCTACCTTCTTGGAAAAAATATTGGGGTTGCCTAAGGTGAAACCCTGGGCCTTACGAACCCATTATCCTACAAGAAATATAGTTGTACCCACAACTCATGAACTCTGCGAGAGCCATCCGATATTCGGGTGTGGATATTGGTGTCGTCACGTGGTATAGGTCGATGTAGAATTCTACCTCCCCATAAGGATGTAGTCCTAGAACATCCTCATGAAATATATCCTCATACTATTACACTATTACATGAATTCTCGGACTCCTCTCATCCACCACACCGAGGATAAGGCTAACCAACTAGTGAGTAATAGATTGCACCCTCCTTTGATAAAGTCCATCATGTGCTGCAATGGTTATCTTCTTACTGGTGAAGGAAAAACTGGTCCCATCCTCATGGAAACACTATACTTTGTGCCTAAAACATTCGATCTGAGCATAGAGTGTAGATAACCAGTCCATACCCAAGATGAAATTGTAAGGCCTCGAAACTGCTACTAGGAGATCCTAGAAGAAGATCTTGCCTCCAAGAGTAATCTCAAACTACTGACACCAGTGTCTAATTGTTGAATCATCTTTTGTACAAGTCTCTAACTGTAAGGATCGATTCGACAGCTCCACCGGAATTTTTGAGCCTCGAAAGAGGTTCATGGAAATGAAAGATTGACTAGAACATGTGTCTATAAGAACTAAAGATAAGGTGTAAAAGATATATATCATACCTCTAATCATATATGGAGCACCGTGGTTGTAGGACTCAATCGACTAATCTTGTCCTCATCCCGGTCTGCTGGCTCCTTGAGCTTATGGTGGACCACCTGGGAGTGGTGGTGGTAGCACCTCGAACCGTTGTCCATCACCTGCCACTCAAACTGCTCTCGTGCCATGTCTGACACCCTACAACCCTTCTCACTAAAACCTCAGACTCTTCCTTATAAGTCCCTTGACCATCTGATGACCATCTGTGTAGAGATTCAATTAGTCACATGCCATGTGTCCATGCCCATCGCATAAGAATCATATTCGGGTTCCCTACTGACTCCCTCTACTCTGGGATTTCCTTATTGCTGACCTTGAGTCCAAGAGTGACCCCCTGAAAGCCCTGACCTGCTTGGGCCCCCATGTTTTCTTCTTTTTACTCACCACTGAAGAATTTTCTACCTGAGGTCTCCAGGTTTCTCTAGCTATCGATGCCTACTATTCTAGGAATCTCTCCACAAGAAGGGCTCTCTTAAACACTCCAGCCTCAATGGGGATGCTAAGAGACACCATGGATGACCTTATATCCCATATGTGTCCCTGATCAAAGGTCTGATCCCTAAAGAAAGGGTCTAACACCATGAATGTGGAGTATTGAGAGAGTTCTGTAAAAATCATAGATTACTCAGCCACCGACATGCTTCCCTGTTGTAGGTGAAACAACTCCTGTATACGAACAGAGCACAATGTCGTGGGAAACAAATACTCTCATAAAATCCACTCAAAGTTTTTCTAGGAGTGGTCCTCCTCATCATGCATCAGGATGGTCAAACTCCACCATATCCTGGTCGAGACATGCAGAATTTTCATCGCCAGGATTGCCATTTAGTCAAGTGGTGTCCTCACTAAGCGAAAGACTCACGTCACTACCTCCAGCCAGTCCTCAGCGACCTGAAGATCTACCTATCCCCTGAACCTGGGAGGTCTTTATCTCTAGAAAATATGCAAGGTGTCGAGACTGTGTGCATCCTATACCAGTAACTCCGATAGTAACGGTCTTTCGACAGGTGGTGGAAGGAGCAGTGCACCACTTAGTAGGGCCATATCTAGGATTGATCCCTGATCCGATGCCTCATTACTATGAAGGTTGTCCACACGATCACGTATCGGAAGCCTAGATAGTTGTCTACATGGAGGTAACCTAAAATAGGTCAAGATGTACTATAGTCAAGAAGATTATACTTGGTGAGTAGACTCTTATTTAAGAAAATCGTAAGGAGACACTTATGTAACCATTTTTTCATGTATAGAGATGAAAATAATAATTCAAGGTCCTGGTGTATGGATACGTTGGTCACCTCACCAACACTGGACTCCCTGAATCTAAAAATAAAACTCAAGACATTCGATATTGTTGCTCAAAAATAATAGCAGACACTTGGCCTTTGAGGTTGAATCGACCAGCCTTTGATACCACTTTTTCATGACCCGTCCCCATGGGCTGGTGCCGTGACATACCCCAAGCCCACCTCTCGAAGTCTTGGGGTTGGAGAATAGCACCGAAGGCATCAACCTGCAAATGGGAAGAACTTTATTGAGTACCTATACGCACACACACACCACCACATCCCAAATATGGATAGGTAATCAAGCATGGCACTATAAATAACCACTAACTACAAGTAAAACTGAAAGTCAAATGGGATAGAATACAAACCCAACAAAAGAATAACTAGAAAATAGGAAAGTAAAAGAAGGAACTCTGGATATACATCTACTAAAAACCCCACCTAATAGGTCATTACATAGTAGTAGCTGGAAGCCATAGAATTATGTCCTATTTTCCTAGTCTTACTGGGCACCACCAGTTCCAGGGCCACCAAGTCCTCCATCAAGGTGGTGGTCATCTGCACCAGACACAACACGTGTGGGAAAAGCCTATATAGGGGTGAGTAAAATAATACTCAGTATAGACCCCAAAACAAAAAAGGAATGTCTACAAAGAAATACACAACAAAACCACAAATAATGATCACCAATAATGATCACAAATCAAGAAAGTCCCCACCAAGTATATTCTAGATTAGGAATGTAGGAACATCATTCATAACACTAAACACCTCAAATATTGGAGAAATCATCCTCTATGAGTATAGTGGGCCTTCTGGGTCACACAGAAGCCGTTTCCCACTAACCTAGGACTGTTGAGGTACTAATTGTTTATGAGTATCATGGGTATACTAGGTTACATTGAAGCTGATCCCCACTGTGGGAATTTCAGGTCACATAGGAGCCACTTCCCACCTATGGTCATATTGTGGTACTCTTCTTGTTGAATATTGTGGGTGTGTCGAGTCACATAGAATCTGATCACCGTTCTGGGGCTACTGGGTCACACATAAGCCACTTCCCACTAGGCCATAGTATTCGATCCACATAGGGTCATTCATCAGTAGTCTTTAGGTCTCAGCTAACCGTAGGGTTTCTGCACCTAGCATGCTTGATCTCATGAGAACCAATTCCCAAGCCACTTATTGAATTTCAAATTTCATTAAATCCTCCATAGAGTATTCCATAAGATCCACCTCTTCACGAGGGTTTAAAAACCACAAAAATCTCATCAATTTGGTGTCTGATTTGCAATATATTGATGTTTTTCCAAGAAGGGTCTGGTTGGGTCGGGGTCCGGTCCGACTCGACCCAACCCAGACCGAGGTCCAACGACCAAACCTGGGTCAGCTGACCAGACCCAACCTAGGTCTGGTCCGTTGGGCCATTGGTCTGGCCTGATGGGTGGGTCCGGCCCACTGGTCTGCCTGATCAGCTATAGGTGTACCGACCTTTGGTCTGGTTGGGATGCGACTGGAATGTGCATCTGGCCCCTTGCTCGCCCCGTAGTCGACATAGGGTCGTTTACCCTGCCACGATCAAGCGACCGCAGCTTGGCTGTGACGCAGCCGACCAATCCTTTTATCCCATATTCTTGCATGCAATTGAAGACCGCCTACCTCCGAGACCCGTGACCCGTAGCGGCCGCAGCAGCAGGCCGCTTCACCAACATAGCTGCCCGGCCACGTCCACCTCCACAGGCCACCAACATAGCTAGTGGTCATGTTTTTATATCGTGAAATGATCCGGTCGTGTTGCTCCTCCCAGCACACCGCCCTGGCATGCTGTCGTAGGCCACCGCCAACAGAAGAGTACTTCACAGACCACCGAGTCTGCTCTGGTGGTCTTTTCTTCACACCGCTTGCACTTATGACCTTTGTGGGGTGTGGCCTTCTCTGGGAAGGCCTTGAAATTTCCTTTCCATAATTTCAAACATTCATCCACCAAGAACGCACAAGATAAAGGGGGTCGGGCCTTGTTCATGTCGGCCTGCATGCTCTGCTTTAGATGTTTAAAATAGGGGAGGCTTGGTAAGGATTTTCCATCAACAATAATCTAATCCCTAATAGAAAATTCAAAGAAACATAACCCTCCCATAATAACAGCCGATCCGCGGATCAACCTGATCATGGGTTGATCAATGTTTCTCATGTAGAATAAATAATGGGGAAAACATAAACGAAAACAAACCCCTACCTCCAAGTAGATCAAAATTTAAGCGGTCCACCCACAATGGTTCAAGAAGTTGAAGGAATTCGTTTCTTTTCTTCTTTGTTCTTCAAGTTGCGTCGAATATGTTAATGTTCCACCGGTATTATTCTATCTTCATTAGAGATAAAACTTGCAGGTGGTTCATCCGAGAATTGTCTTCCATTTATCCCTCAATTATCTAACACATTATTCAATGAAAAGGAAACATATCATAGTGTTTTTGTTCCACTGGGACGTTGCATCATTATGCTATTTCCTTTATGAAACAACATAGCGGTTACAATTGCAAAAAAAGAGTCTTTAAGGATATTCCTTTAATGCACCTCATCACCACACTGCAGCATTGTCATCCACCACTCAATTGTGAGAAAATAAAATAAAATAACTTTTTACATTATTTTATTATTTTCTGAAATTTCTATAAAATAAATTGTCCATCCAAACCTTACCGGTCAAGGTATAGTCCTTTTGAGGAGAATCCCGGTGTTCCGAGTTCAACAGTTCCCTCAGATTTTCGATCTGAGCACTGGTTCAAAATTTAGAAAAACCCCCTCTCATGTTTACATAAGTGAACTTAAAAAAGTTCAAAATTCCATTCTGGGTTCACCAAGCCTCAGAATCATGTGCTGTCAAAGTGTGTGGTCTCAAAATAATTCCATAAAATTTAAAGAAAACTATATAGAAATTTTGGTACATTACCCACCATATGTCCTCAAGCATGCCTCCCTGTATACTAGAGGCTTCCGACTAGAATCGAGGGTCTAGTAAGTCATTCATGGGGAGAATATACCCTTATTTATCATAATAAAAAACCATAGGAAATAAATAAACAAACACGAAGAAATATATAAATAAAACAATACTCATTTCACAAGATATACAAACACAAAATACAATACTCAACCGAATGGGAAAACATGCTATGGTAATATAAGTTTCATGTTTTTATAGTTCAACTGAAAGTAAATACACTACGACTCCCCAAATAGGTGCCAAACCATGTCTGGTTCCCTCCTCTAAGCTCCATTCCTAATCAGAAATCTATCCCAGGGCCTTTTCCCTTATCCAGTCCTGAAATAATATCATCTATTCAGGTACAAATTAGGCATCATGAGTAGGGTGTGAGTAAAACTCAGTAGGTCACCACCAATGGTGTCTAAAAAAATTTCAGTCAAAATATAGTGTATTAAATTCTATAAGAAATAATCACAATGAATAAATAACCACTTATTACATTATTATTTATTCTTATCTAACTACATTAACTCTAGGGTTCCCAAGTATACTCGTACCTCAAAACTAAATTCATCTCATACCAGATCCCTAAGTGTTCCCTAGGTAATATCATATCTTAATACTTTCTTCTTACCGAAGCTTTAAGTATTCAAGGTGCTATGATATCTCAGCGCCTAATTCAACTCATGTCGGAGTTCGAATATTCTTGTGTAAGGCCATTACTTGGAGTGCCATTATTTCCATTCTTTAATTTCACATTTAAATGAACCATTTCAAAAATTACCAATATCACAATCATATTATTAATATGACCATGTTACAAAGTTTACCCATTAATAGATTGACCATATTCTCATTCTCTTTACTCATAAGTATAATGACCATGTTACCATGTATACTTAACATTAGAATGACCATGCTCTCATTTTCTTACTCATGAGTATGATGACCATGTTACCATTTGTACTTATCAAGTTAGAATGACCATATTCCCATTCATAAACACATAATTAATTCCTCAAATAATTACCCACATCAATTCCCTTACAAATTCAACAATTAGTTAAAAACATCAAATCCATTAGTTAACACAACAAACAATTAAATGCCTCAATCCCATTAATTTATTCATTAATTAATTAACCAACATCACAACTTATATCCCATAATAAATTTTAAAAAATTAATTATCTCATTATAAATCTCAACTCTTCATAATTAATTCCATAATTAATAATCTTGATCATAATCTAAAAGCACATAATTAATTCATAATTAATTATCTCAACTTAGCCAATTCAATATCTCATAATTAATTTCCCAATTAATTATATATATTATAACCCCTATATATTATAAAAAATTTCTCCATATTAATTATCTAATAGGTAATACCCTAAGTCTCATGATTAATCCCCCAATTAATCACATGTTTCAACCAAGCTTCAATAAATCGATTGGTCAATATAATTAACAAAATTTAAGGAAAGCATTTTTTAAAGTATGTTAGAAATTATATAATTTTGAAAATACATATCAAATCCATGAATATGGGAATTATAGTTATACCACATACCTTGATTCATTGACACATGTTTTCCCAAGATAAATCCCCAAAATCCAAGTTGCACAACGACATTGATAAAAGTTTCAGATCTAAATTCCTAAAGCAAAATCTAGATCAAAGACATCAATATATCATAAATATTGATCTAATTCTACAATAATATATCTAGATATAACAAAAAAGGTTTAGATCAATGTAAATGGAGGATATCTTCCATGAAAAGACCAAGGAAAGATTGATGAATAACTTGAGAAGCATCGGGATGAAATCCACTTACATGGAGAAGAGTGGTTCTTCAATTCGAGCTTTCAATCTCGAATAATTGTTCTTGTAAGGACTTGGAATCCCACTAGGTTGATGTATGAACCTTCCTTTAATCTTAGTAAAGTAAAATCTAGAGTTATGGCTGCATAGGAGGTGAAACAAGTCATTAAAAGTTGAAAACAAGTGAGATCCACAATATTAGGATCTCACTATCATCCCTCACACATTATAGTCGCACCGTTACACAACCCGTGCGCTAAACATGCATTAAAAACTTCTCTAAGGAGGTAATTTTTTACATCCACCACGTATGGCCTCTCAAACCATGCTTTAGCCATGCCAAAACCAGTGCCTCAAAATTCCAGAGAGCACACCGTTTCTCATAGGAAGCCGCACAGTTAGTACAAACCATGCAGCAATCATGCCCAACCTATTTTCTAAAAAAATTCTAAGACTTCACCCAAATTTACCCCAATACATAAATCCCATCAAAGATAATTAATTTAATAAAAGTAAAAAAAAATTGCACTCGATATATCTCTATAATAAGTTGGGATCTTAAACGTAGAGACAATGTTCTATGGAATAAGATAGTGCACCTGGACAAAGTATTGTAAAGAAACCGCAAGTTTGAAGAAGAAACATGAGAACCTGGAGAGGTGATGAAAGAGATTCACCCTAATCTATTTTAGTGTGGGAAAAGAAAATTTTTAGGAAGAAATTTCTTAAGGGGGAATATTGTAACGAACTGAACTGTTATAAATAAAATTCGGCTTAAAATTTTATTTAGATTTCTTATTATGTAATATGGTTACAGAAAAAACATGAAATTATTTTTATCTATTATATATAATTGGACTTAAAATACTATTAAGTATCCTTACCATTAATAATATAGTCATTGAATAGTGATCACATGATTAGTATAAATATAGGGTTTTAACAAATTGAATTAACACAGACAAAGGAAGTGATGGCCTCAACCAATAGTATAATACCCTTTGAAACCCATTTATCAAAGATTACATGGAATATAGCCTCGCTATTATTTACCCTTGACCAATACAAAGCCGATATCCAACAACTTAAGCATGAGAAAAACTGTTTATATGAGAAGTTCAATATCACCAAGATCATGACCACAACCATGTTTGCAGAACAACCCCAAGAAAGTCATACTGTATCACCCCTTACCCTTAGGGAGTTTTCTAGTGTTTTAAAGGGATATGTATCAAGAACCTAACAATATGAGTATTTAAATTATTTTTTATAGAATAATTAATATATTTTCATCCTATTATTGTTACTTTATAAATGTTTTTTTTATTCAATAAAACACAAATAGAGTTTTTTTCTAATATTCAAATTCAGTTAAGGAATTAATTTTGATAAATTAATGGATTTTTTTAAATAATAATATTTTAAAAAATATTATTATTAAATAATTTTTATAAAATATAAATGATCATATACTTTTTACGAAATAAAATGTAATTTTTATAAGGGTTCGAAAACTATTATTATATAAAAACCCAGCATTTCTTAATAAGTACAGATTTTATTTTAAAAGTGAAATTTAAAATATTTTGATGAAATGAATATTATTTTTGGAACCAGAAAAAAAAAATTAACCAATGTAAAATTTATTATAATTTTCTAAGATAGTCTAATTTTCAGGTAAAAATTAAATACCATAAACAATATTTTTGGAATTATGACATTATAATGACCCAAAGGTGATGTAATAAATACAATAAATGGTATCCAAGACCAAATATTTGTTTTAAATTTAAAATAATTTGATTTTTTGTTTATTTATTAATTTTATAAATCCATTATGAATCCTCCAAAACCATTAATATATTTTAATGTTTTAAAATCTTTTCTTTAAGAGTATTAGTTACCTCCACATAACCAAGACCATTATTTTATTAATTTAGGCCCTTGAAATTATAAAATAATTAGAACAACTCCCATTTGGATGAAACCATAGGGAAAACCCATGGGGTGGTTTTTGGTTTTGGATATCATATTATGTAGAGTCCAAAACCAAAATAATAAAGAAATCTCCCTCTTTTCCCATATAAACCGACTCAAGATCCCATTTTTCTTCACTAAAAATCATTATATCTTGTCCATAATCTAACCTTCAATCTCTAGAGTCCTCCTAAGTCTCCCATAAGCACTCAATAATCCCCACCTAAACATTTGGAGTCACACACTATTGTAAGGGATTTCTCTCTTCTTATTTCCATTCAAGAACTTCTTTTATGTTATGTCTCATAAATTCCATTTTATTATGTTGGGATATTTTCTTAAATATTACCCTTAATATCCATTTAATGTATAAATGGTGAGATCCCCCTTTCCCGTCATTAATCCTCCCATGATCCTTTATGTACACCTGTTGTCATGCCAGAATATAGTTAGGATTATTTTCTTCATTCAAGTTCTCTTCATTAACTCATGCATTATATATCAAATTTCTAAAGTTGGGTTATGTTTTTTATGTACCTATTACTACCCATTTGATTTCTATGTTATTAGATACCCTCTAATCTCACATAAACCCATTTTTACAATTCTTTAAGTGAGTTGGTTATGTTGCCAAAATTTCACCGCGATTTTCCATGCCCAAACAACTTTTTGGTGAATACCATAGCAATTTCCTATGAAGGGTGTTCACATTTATGAACACATACTTTTTGATTGGGTAATAACATATATTTATTCCACACTCCCTGATCATGGAATAAATTATAATGAATGAATCCATGTTGTATGATATATGTGGCACACTTATGCATGAGAATGAAATGAAAGTGATGGATGTTCCTAGAAATATATAGTATTCCAATGTAGTAGGTAATGTTTAGTCTCATGATACATCATGTTCAGATTGGGTATGAACCTAATTACATTGTGGTACTTTTTCCATCATGATGTCTTGGCAGTTTGGCCTTGACCTATATTTATGATGCAGTGTTTAAAGTTGTTTCCACATTTCTCATGTTTTTATTATAATGATATATCATGTATAATTGTATATGTTTATGATTAGTAATATTTTTATTCCTTATTGATATGTCTATCGTATAACATGTATCACATTATTCCATGTTCATTCCCTTACTAGGATTTAAAGCACACCTCTTTCTTATGTTTTCCCCCAGGTTTTCCCATATAGTTTAACGTACGCGCATGTTAAGGAATATTTCAATAGATATGATGTATTTTATGTTTCAAATTGTTATGTAATGTACCCAATTCCCAAATACACTAGATTTATCGATCTTACAGGCTGTATTAAGTGTAATATTATGTAATAAATCATGAATTAAAGTGTAATAAAGAACAAAGTTGTTATATGTATGTCGTGTATGCACATGTATGTATGTGTATGTATATGTGTATATATGTATGTGTATATTTATGTATCTCTATGAATATGTATGTATATGTATGTATATATATGTGTGAGTTGGTTGTTTATGTCATGTAAGTGTATTTATGTATGTGTATGTTTTTGTGTATCTTTATTTATGTGTGTGTATGTTTATGTATGTGTATGTGTGTATGTATGGGCATGCATGTGTGTGTGTATGTGTATGTATGTGTGTGTGTGTGTAGGTGTATGTATGTATGTGTATGTTTATGTTTGTGTGTGTATTTGTATTTATGTGTATGTATGTGTTTCTATGTGTATGTATGTATATATATGTGTGTGTGTATGTATGTACATATGTGTATGTAAATGTAAATGTGTATGTATGTGTGTGTATGTATGTGTGTGTGTGTGTGTGTGTGTGTGTGTGGTATGTATATATGTAGGTATATATGTGTATGTATGTATGTGCATGTATGTATGTGTATTTAAGTGTATGTATATCCGTGTATATGTGTATGTTTATATGTATGTTTATGTATTTGTATGTCTATATTTATATTTATGTGTACGTATGTGTTTCATGCGAAAGTATATATATATATATATATGTATGTATGTATGTATGTTTATGTACATACGTATGTGTATGTATATGTGTATGTGTATTTATGTGTATGGACATGTGTGTATGTATTTATGTGCAAGTATGTGCATGTGTATGTGTGCATGCATATATGTGAATGTATGTATATGTGTATGGGTATGTATGTGCATATATGCATATGTATGTATACATGTGTATGTATTTATAATTCTATGAATTGATGTTAATCAAATTTAAATAATGGAATCATCTATATAATAATTTTAATAATATATATATATATATATCTTTGTGTGTGTGTGTGTGTCTGAAATTTATATTATTTTTTAGGAAAATTTATAATTTAAATATAAATAACAATTAATATAATATTTTTAAACACAATTGATAGTAAATATAATATTTCTAATTTAATTGGTAAAATGTATTGATTTTTTTGTATTTAAATACAATACGGTTATAATATCTATAAATATAACTATTTGTTTGTGTTTAGTGAAAACAATTTTTTCATTTATATAATTAATAATATTTTTGAACATAAAACTAATAATATTTAAATACAATTTATAATTTTGAATACTATTTATTATTTATAATACTAATATTATATTTATTTATATAATTATTACTTATTAACATTTATTTAAAATATCAATTAATATAAGTATTCTTATATACTAATAATTATTTTTATTTAATTTTATTTTCAAATTTAAATAAAATTATATTACATGAATTGTTTATAGTTGGATATAAACACATGTGGGACGAGGTCAGCCATTAAAAATATTTAAATACAATTATTATTAATATTTTATATACAATTAATTTTATATAAATTTATATAATTAGAGATTTAGTTTAGATATTTTGTATTTAAATAAATTTTTAAAATTTCTTCATCTTTATTTTTAATATTTATTTACTTTTTATATTTTTATAATTTATATAAATAATATTATTTTTTTGGTTTAAAATTTTTTTGTATTGTATTCATTTTTATTATTTCGTTTTTATTCATTTTCCTTATTTATTCATTTAATATTATTTATTTATTTTTAATATTTATTCACTTTTAATATTATTTTAATTTATTCATTTTTAATACTTCTTTATTTTTCTGTAATTTAATCCTTTTTTAATATTTATTTAAAAAAATTTCATTTATTAATTTTAATATGTTTTTAATTTATATAATTATCATTTATTCATTTGTAATATTTATCCATTCATTCATTTTTTTAAATTTAAATCTTTATAAAATTATTATTTATTCATTCTAAATTGGTAATTTATTGTTATTCTTTTGTATTTATATATAATTTAAAATAGTTATTCATTTTTAAATTTTTTTTCAAATTTATATAGTTAATATTTTTTATTCATTTTTATTATTTTTGTAATTTTTTAATATTTATTATAAAGTAAATTTTTAAATTTTAATATCATTTTTTCATAATAATTAATTTATTGTAATTTTTAAATGTAATTTTTAATTTTTAATATTGAATTGGTCTGTATTAACTTTTATTAACGGGAAAACCCCAAGTATCATAATTATCTTATGTATTTATTAAATTTATCACATATTAGGTGTTCATTAGTGATAGATTTAGAAGTCATAAACTATGTCTTTATCATAGCTAAATTCAGTGATGATAAAGGCATTTTTTAATGTTTTTAGCATCGATAAAGTCATTCCTTTACCTGAGAAAAATTTAGCGCTGCTAAGTGATTTTTTATTATCATTTTTTGTTTTTCTGTTGATAAAGGGTACTTTTATCAGTGTTTTATAATTAGTTCTGATAAAACTATTTCCCACTTTTAAAAAGAACCCTAACAGTTGTGCCACTACTCCCTCTCTATTAAAACTAATGTGAAAACCTAACCTTACCGTTGTATCTATCGATTTTTTTGGATGAACCAACAATGAAAACCACATGTATTCTATTCATAACTTTTTTTAAGGATTTCTTAATTGACCTGGGTGAGATTTTGGAAAATATTTAGGTTGTTCTTCCCATGTTATATAAATTTGCACGATATCTGATTATATATATATATATACATACATATATATCTTCATGTGTGTGTGTGTGTGTAAATTTATATATAGAAAATAGTATTAATTTCATCCCTAATTATTTTGGTCATTCTTTTCATAATCATGTGTATATATTGGTGTATACACACACGTGGGCACACACACAAATATATATATATATATATATATATATACATATATATAGATATACACATAGATATAAATGTGTGTGTTTCATATGTTTTTATATGTATATATATGTGTGTGTGTGTGTGTGTGTTTTTGTGTGTAGTTATATATATATGGGTGTTTGTATATGTATATGTATAGAAATTTATATAAATTTTATGTCAAAATTTTAATTTACTATATTCAAAATTTATTTTTTTTTATTTTTATTTATATTTATCACATGATACAACTGAATATACTAAAAAATTATTCAAATATATATATTATCTTAAATATAATACTTATAATATATATACATATACAATAACATTAATAAAATATTATATTTAGAGAGTATTGCAAATAATTAAACGCACACGCACCCTAGGCACCCCATTAGGTTAAGAATCACCCCCCCCCCAGGATTGACAAGTACCCATTGGACCTTTTATTTATTACAATTTTTGTGGCCTTAAGGACCAACGACTCAATGCCATACATGGCCTTTTTAGGACCCAAATAATGGCCAATAAGGCACAAGTCCTAGAGGCCCAGAGAAGGCCCTCAAGTCCCCTAGTTTTTGGAATAAAGGCCCATGTCTAGAAAGCCTTTTACCTCCTATTGCAGTGGCCACATCCTACTACCTTAGAATTCACTTGGATTTTGTAGTTTTCATTCGATCATTTCCACTAGGACACCCGAACAAAGCTGTGTCAACAAACTCCTACCCAACCCCAAATTTATAACATGTCCATTGTAACACCCCATAAACATAAATGGTTAAAGGGATAAATGTTAATACCCATGCCAATAAGGTACACTATTCTTTTCGAGATCCTACTTGGATAAAACTCCATTGTTAAACAGGTTCATATTGGAGTATTCATCATGATGGGTGACCTCCGGGGAAGTTTCCTCAGGTGTGTGTGGTGAAGGAAAGATTAGACTATAAAGATCATGTGTTGTAATATGGGAACAATCATTAGTATTTTGATTCATTCGAGTAAATGGGTGGGCCACAGGTAGGGGACCATGTGTCATGGTTCCTAGATGACCAAGAGAGAAAAACAATATTAAGGTGGGGTGTCTGTGCTGTCAATAGGGCATACCTGTTACATTGGTATCAATGGTGGTACCCAGATATAAGTTCAGTGGCACTGTTTGGGTTTAAATGTAGGGCCCATAATAGTGATGTTGTGCTCTTAGGGGGTGGGGGTGATTGTAACACCACAAAAATATAAAGGGTTAAAAAGAGAAATGTTACTGGCCATGTTAACAAGGCGAACCTTTATTTTCAGAAGTCCACCTGATTAGACTTCCACAGCTAAAGAGGTTTGTCATGGAGTATTGATCATGATGGGTTACTTCCTAGGAAGTTTTCCTAGGTGTGTGAGAGTGAGGAAAAATCAAACTATAAAGAACATGTGTTGGCCTATATAAATAATCATTGGTCTAATGATATGTTTGAGAACATGAGGGGGCCCCTGGTAGGGGACTGCGTGTCATTGTTCCAGGAGGGTCAAGGCCCAAAAAACATGTTAAGGCAGGGTTACTATGCTATTAGTGGGTCCTATTTTTTGCATTGGTATCAAATTTGGTACCCATTAATAAGTGTAGTGTCACAACTCGACCCGACGCTTTACTTTATTTTAATTATTCTAGATCTCTTTTTTGAGCCACAGGTTTAGCTGGGTTTTTCTTTAGTGTTTTGGGTTCATATACGGTGCACGACCATATGTGTGACCGTTCATTGTGCCCAAATTAAATAAAAAAATGTTTTATTCTTGGATTTATTATTACACAGGCACGCAACCAGGCGTGCGACCGCGCACGCAACCGGGCACGCACCACGCACGCGATCGGGCGCGCGACCGCACACGCAAACTTGCAGTGCCCAACCTCAATTAAGAATGATGTTATTAATTTGGTTGGTTTTATTATTTTAGTTTTATTATTAGTATTAATATTAATTAAGTTAATATTTTACTTAGGTTATAATTTTAATTATTATTTTTCAGCTAATATTTTGATTTGGACGTTAATATTAAAATTAATCTTACAATTATAAAATAATTAACTTACATTTAAATTACCATTATTTTTGTGATTATGAATAGGTTAGTTTGAGTTTTGTTTTTTTTTTAAGTTTCATTTCATTTTTTATGATTATTGTTATTATTTATTTATTTTTATTACTATTTTTTCCCATTTCTTTCTCTCTTTTTCCCATTTTTCCCCCTTCTTTCTCTCCCCTCTCTCCCGCGCGGACACTTCTCCTTCCCCCTTCTTTTTTTTATTCTATTTTTGCGCAGCAAACCCTACCTGCGCCGAAACCCCCCTACCCCCCTTGCTCTCCTTCTTTGGCGTCGCTGTTGTCCAGCGTCTCTCCCCGTCGCGGAAGTCCCTCCAGCCTCCTCTCCTACAAACAGCAGTGCGCCGCCGGATCCCCTGCTCCCTTCGGCCGCCACCCTCTCCTCCAGCCCGCTCGTCGAGCACCTAGCACCTAACGGCTCATCGTGCACCAGCCTGCCTTGCCCGGCCACGGCATGACACAACGATCACGCCTCCCCTGTCCAGCAGACCACCGACCACACCATCCTCCTGTTTTGTTCATCAGTGCGTGCACCACTCCCTTTGTTGCATTTTTTTCAGCAGCTTCCTTTTTAATTTTTCGGCACCGTGCAAGCTCGGACAGCATCTCAGACCCCTTGCTGTAAGTGTGCTATACCTCAGTTGATAGTTCTTTTAATTCTATTGTGTTTTAATTTGGGTTTTGGTTTGGCGTTTGGTTCATTTCTTGTGTCATTGATCCAATTGTTTGTTTTTAAGGATTAATTGCGTTTTTTGAGGTGTGTTTGTCATGCGGCGGAGTTTGCGCACCACGTTTGCGATGTTTTGATACTGAAGGTATGTGTTTCTGTATATATGTGTTTTTTGATGAATTAATTTTCTTATTTAATTAATTTGGTATACTCATTGATTAGTTTTCTTTGTGCGAATATAGTTTCACTTAAGGTTTAATATGATTTTGATGTGTTTCGTAGTGTGTTTATTTAATATGAATGTTTTGTTTCTATGAAAACCCATGTTGAACTATTTAAATAGTTCTTTATAAATTGTACAGTTAATTTGTTAGTATGTGCAGAGGGTGTAGTTGATGTTTTAGTGTAGCATCTATGTGTGTGTAGTCATAAAATTAATTTTGATTAAGTCTTTGTCATTTTGAGTCATTCAATTCATTTTGGAAACTGTTTAATAAATTTCCCAGCGGTTTGTTTAATTTTGAATATGGTCATTTTAATTATGCAGTTGGTTATTTGAATTGCGTGGGTGATGTAGATGGAGTTTTCAAAGGTTTTTATTGTGTTTGTCGTGTTGTGCATCCCTCAACATATATTGTAAATTTTTTTAAATTATGTAAGGTATGTTTTAATGTCTATTTGTTGTAAATTTGGTTTCAAAGTGGCTTACCAACTTGAAGTTGAGTGTGTCATTGGCGCGAGTCTTTGATGTGTTATTTTGAAGTGTTTTATAGATTGTTTAAGTGTTTGATTTGTTTTATTAAATTATTTGGTAGTGCGTTGGGCCTCACTACGGTGGTTTTGGGCCACGGGTTCGAGGTATCCTACATGTACATGCATAGGGTAAGGCATATATATATATATATTCCCTCTTTGTACATATTCCCTCATGGCGTGGGGAATATGTGCAATGCAGCTAGGGGTGTATATATATATATATATATGTATAAATGCATGTGTGTGTATGCGTCAAACGTGGGTTCGAGTGGTCGTCGACAAATAATGACATGTTTGAGGTAGGTCCTCTATGCCTATGCCTTTAATTTGAGATTCATAATTGCTTGCTTGTTTTAAAAATATGTTTTACATTTACGCTATATACACATGCAATGAAATCAGGTTACGGTTGCTAGAAATGATTATGCCTTTGCTTTGGAAATTGAAATATATTTTTAATGATATCGGTCTTAAGTGACCTTTCTTAAAAAATTGATTTTTCTAAAGTGGTTTTGAATTGGTAATGTGTATTTCCAAAGGTGTTTGGCCTTTTGGCCGGTTAATTGTAAAAAGTATTCCCTTTATGTAATAAATCCCATTTGGAACCTTAAGAATGTTTTATGAAAAATAAAAACCTCTCTTGAGGCACGCCCCCTTGGTTTTAGAAAATGATTTGTATGTTGAAAGTTCTATGATGTGCCTAACATTGAAGTTTATGCATTTTGTGACGTGAAAGAGGTGGGGAAGCGATTAAGGAGGGAGAACAGTGGTGAGAGGTTGAATGAGTTTCTGATAAAGAAAGTGTTATGTTCATATATGTTAACATGATAAAGAAAAACTCACCACCACTTGAAATTGAGCACAATGGGAAACCCGAGTATCTAGGTGGGTGACCAAGACTAGTACGTTAGATGACATGGCAGGGGTTCGTTCCGGTTTGTCTAGCAGGATTGACGCAACAACACTAACTAAACATATGAATTTCTGAGGGTCATGGTCTTCTAAGCCATATTTTTTTAGGGTCGTGTCCTTCTAAGCCACGTTTTCTGAGGTTCGTGGTCTTCTAAGCCACGTTTCACTAAGGTATGAGGTCTCTAGGTTCCCACTTGTTCTATCTACCTATAGGGATTACCCATGGTGCTCATTTTGTGTCATGATACTAACAATGTGACTTCCTTTTCAGTTGTTTCATACTTGATGTCTTGTTTGTGAAAACCACATTTTAATCCAAACTGGTTTCTTTTCATTTTGAAATGTTAATGCATGTTTGAAACCTATTTTGGAAATGAAGTGGGAGTAAAATGCTTTACCTGAAAATGCAAGCTCGTTACTTGAATTTGAAAAGGAGAAACGTTATTTTATTATATCTTATTTTCAAACTGGCATGATTTGATTTCTTACTAAAGGTGAGGGCATAGGACGTGGTTATATTATGGCATTCCTACTAAGCATTTCGGTGCTCACGCCTACTTTACTTTTCAGTTGCAGGTTTCAGTCTTGGATCGCTTTTGGGAGTGAGTGCAGTCAATGTACCATGGTGATCCACAGAGTGTATTAAATGTACCATGGTGATCCACGGGGTCACCTGAGGTATGTCACGTTGCTTTGTTTATTCCTTTTTCCACTGTCAAGTTGTTTAGTTTATTTTCCTTTATTTATCTGCTTATCCAGTTTATGTTCTTTTATCTTAGTTATGGGTAAAACCGTTCCCAAATGGTTTATTTTGATGCCCGGCACTATTTTCTAGCCCGTGGGGATCAGGAATTCCCTTCGGTCCATGTCGCGGACCGGGTCGGGCGCCGGGTCGAACGATGACCTGGCCTGGTTCGTGACATGTAGTGGCATTTCTTGGGATTAATTATAGGGTCCACAATGGGAACATTTTTCACTAGGGGTCAGGGTGATTGTAACACCACATAAAGATAATAGGGTTAAAAATATAAATATCACTACTACTCTCAATAAGGAGAACCTTTCTTTTCAGATGATTACCTAATCATAACTCCATAATTAAAGTGGTTTGGCTTGGATTATTGATCAATATAGGTGACCTACTGGGAAGTTTTCCTTGGTACGTGTGGCTAAGGAAAAAGCACACTATATAGAACATTAATTGGCCTATGGGGATATTAATTTATCTGATGATCCATTCAAGAAAGTGGTTAGATCCTAGGTAGGGGAACGTGTGTCTATAGAGAAACTGGTGGTGTATAGAGGGCTATAACCTGACAACCATGTTGATGTTTTGTGTTTATACTTCTAGTGGGGTCTAATTTTTACAACCTTCCTTCAATAGGCCTATCCCTGTCTAGGATACACGCTGATCACCTCTTTTATCCCTAAATCATTGACACCACTATCCCCCATTATTCCCATATCCATCATGGATACACACTAACTATCAGTTACATCCCACTGACACATTGTTCTCACCGAAACAAAGGCCTACAACTGCACTCGCCCGCAAATCACCAAGAAACCATATCTCTAAAAACTGGGGATAAATTCATAATAGGTAAGTGTTCGAACGCCTTCTTAATAGATGAAAAAGGCATCGTTATAGCTAGTACATTGAATGATATCATGGGGGTTCTATAATCTCTTCCAAAATTTAATTTGAGTACTTAAATAATGTTTATAAAATTATTCTATTTCATCATATTCTTAGAATGAGTTTCATTTCACAATAAAATCCCATTTCTGTTCTAAATTTTCATATTAACTATAAAATTTAATGAATTCACAAATAAATTAAATTCATTAGTAAATTCACAACTAAGAACAAAAAACAAAATTGAAATAATATGAATATTAACCTAAAAATATAACAACAAGTTTTGTTACAAGGGTATCTAGTTAGTTATAGGGAAAATATCATACTCAATATAAAAAACCAAAAATATAATAATAAAGGTACCATTAAATAAATAAATAAATAAACCAACATAATAATAATGAACAACACATTTACCATACATTAACTTTCCATGATAATTTATACAATTACAAGAAGTATTTAAAATACAACCCAAAAAATTAATATGTGATTAATGACCATACATACCATGATACACTATAAAGAAATAAAACAATAATGTTTTTAAATTATTATGAAACATAGGATTATTATATTTATTCACAAATATGTTTAAACAAGCACAAACAATTTTATATTTTCACACTAAAATTTAATTTTTTTACAAATATATTTGTGTCTGTGTGTATTATATATATATATATTTATTTATTTATTTTTATTATATTTATTTATTTATCAATTTATTATAAAACATAGTCTTTGTATCTATTATTTTATATACTTTATAAATTCATTTCTTATAATTCATAATTATATTTTTTATTGTTATAAATTATATAAGTTACCCATGTAAAAAATGATACATTATATGAATAACATTAGTGTATTTATTAATTATTTATTTTCTTAAATATGAACATTGTTTAACCAAATAGATTGAATATGAATAAAAAACGGATTAATGTAAATTGTATGAAAAAATAGAATGGGGATGAGGTTAAATTGTTTTGGATATAGAAGTTTAGTGCTCTACGAGGTTTGTTCATTGGGTTTAATAGCTCTCTTGCCTGACTGCGAGGAGCTACATCACAGAACACACATTCCACTTCATGGAATTACATTACGAGTCTTGAATGGGGTGGTTGTGGGGAGTTACATGTTCTTATATATATATAATGGGAAGTATCCCCTTGGAAGAGGAATTTTCCAATGATAATAATTACACTATAGTAGAAATAGAATCATGATGTAGTGATCCAGAGCGAACAATATCATGTATGGATGGATGGAAAATCTATGTGTATGAAGTTATATATGAGGGAAATATCGAACCATTTGGTTAATGTTGAGGGGGATATTCTTTGATAAAGGAAACCATTGCTTTCTATAGTTCTTGAAATGGGTTTGAAACCCATTCTACCTAACTTCCAAGTGTCATTCCATGGCCTACATATGCCACACTATGGTGTTGTATTCTGAGTCCCACATGGGATGAGGGGGAGTTCTAGGATATCTTTCATATGTATATATATATATATATCATATGGGATCTTTCCTTGTACAAGAGTCCTTTTTTAATGATGGGTAGTGAGCCTTAGGAGAAACACAATTGTGAGGTAATGGTCCATAGTATAAAATATCATATATGGATGAATGGAAGGTCTATGAATTTAGTGGAAAAGTTCAAGGGAAAAGTGTAATTGATATGGAAGATTACAAAAAAACTAAAAATATAGGTATGAATGATACTAACTGTAAATCGAATAATTTTTTCAATGATGTTGTAGTATTATTTAAAGAGTTTGATATCCCAAGTGAAGTTGAATTCACAGATGATGATGATATATAAACAAAACCCCAAGGTTGAAGTTTTATACTTACCATAAAGGGAATATCAAAGGATTTAAAAATAAAATATGAAATTGAAAGTGGATAATAAATTGTAAGAGATCTATGTTAGTGCACTAAAAATCTAATTTGACAAGTTCAAGAGCCTAAACAAGAGACTATTCTATGTAGATACTGACTTAATAGAAAATAATTATTCTAAACACAAGTAATTGGAAGATATTTCTTATAGAATAAAAAATATAAAATATTATTTCAAGGATAAGGGCCTTTATAACACCCCTAATATACTTTTTTTCCTTTAATTAAACAAAGTGTCAATAGTTTTCATCACAAAAAACACTAAAATTAAATTAAATTTAGATACTTTAAATAAAAATTATTAAATTTCACCATTATTATATATCCATTAAATTAGTGGGTATAAAATAAATTTACCATATTACAAAATATATGAAGAAAAAGGAAAGAAATGTCATAACATAGTAGAAATATCCCTTCTAAAGTTCAATTATCTGAGATTTGAAAAAATCTATCTTCGTTATGGCTTTCTCTAGAAAAATCCCAAAAAAAAATAAAAAAATTACAGTATATGTGACATCATTTTAAAGAGGGATTTAAGCTTGTTTAAATTTCCATGAGATCTATTCAAGCAGAATCACCACCCTCGACTACCAACTAATCATACCTTATCATATTATAAGACTGAATTAAATTTTTCTAAAACATTTTTCTACCAAATATATATATATATATATATCCATAAGTAAAATAAATCATTTAAAATTACTTTCTTGTATTTATAAAACCCATGCATATTTTTTTCAAAACATAAGTAATATTTTAATCTAAAAATTAATTTATTCTCTTATATTAAAAAACTAGTTTTCATCATATTTATGAATTAAATAAAATGAATAAATCACTACTAAAATGTGAATTTAATATAATTTCAAATCATATATTTAAATAAATTAATACTCATTAAATTTTTAATCAATACTAAATAATAGTAAGAACACTTAATGGTGAAAACAACATTTTCTAAAAATAGTTTTTGTATATATAAAATGTATTAATTTAAAAGATAATTATATGTTAATTATAAATATAATTTTATTAAATTGAAATTAAATTTAGTTTCATAAAAAAATTATCAAAGGGGTTATTTTATTTGTTTAGTAAAAAATAATTCACATGGGTAGAATCTAGTTATCCAAGTAAAAACAAAAAAGGTAAAAGTATAATATTAGAATAATTGACATCCTACATATTTAAAAAATGTTTAGAAATTCTATGTTGAGGCTTTATCCAATAAATATCACCCAAAAATCCACTATTTGAAAATATTGGAGTCATTGACCAATGAATATTTGAATGGTACTCTTGAAAAGTAAAGTGCATTAACAAAAGTAAAATTTTCTATTCTTATAAAAGGGTCACACATACACCACTTCATATCACACCTATCCATTATAATTACTTCCTAAAACTATATAATTTTTATCCTAATAGAATAATATATCATTTTTATAAACCACTAGTGTCAATTATTAAGCCTAATACACTCATGTCTAAGGATACTTTTTGAAGAATGTTTAAGGTACCAAGGAATTTTACCACATGCATCGAATAAATCAAAAAAATGTTAAGGGTTTCATGTCTTAATTTTCACCCAATGAGACATATTTATTATTATACATCATGATTTAGTTTTAATGGTGAATTTAATACCATTTAATATTTTTAAATATTTATTCTATTAGATATCATGATATTCAATGTTATATTAAAATTTCCTTCTCACATGGGGTTTTGACACAAAAATTTAAAAATCTATAAGGGTTTTTCTTGACTCAACTTTTTTCATAAGAATAAGGAAACATTTTTTACTACGGTTTTAAAATATTTATTTAATATATTATATTATTATATTATAATTCCCCTCTCCATGGGAAGTGACATTTGTGATTCAAATCATTACCTTGATGAATTTATTGCTAAAAAATTATATCATTAGTGAAAATAATTATCATCCTATTTAATAGAAATTTTCCCTACTTGTTAATAGTTTTACTTCACACCAATGTACCCCTTTTTAATTGGAAACCTAATTATTGGTTATCTCATGTGGTATTTATATTTCCCTCTTACACTTTTCAAAATTAAGTTTTATTATCATTCTTATGATCTGGTACTTCAACAAATGTGTTTTTAAAACATAAAAAGGGAACCATCCAATTTATTATTTCATAAGTTTCACCTCCATAAAAAAAATTTCACAGTGAATAGATTTTCAAAACCCTCACTAATCTTTAGAAAAATATATCAGTTCAATTATAGTCTAAATGTAAATTATAATATATATCCATCATTAAAATATATTAATCTCGTTTTTAAAAGCATCACTCATGTGTCCCATTTTTATTACTACCTCTCCATGATCCTTCTCATGATTGTTCTTAAATTGGAACTAAATATTCAAGGAATTTTTTTATTTATTAAAATATAAACATAAAAAATCATTTTATTCATTCCTCTTAGGGGATTCTTTATGATATAACCTTCAGATATGCATTCAGAGAAGAGTATGAAACCTGCTTCTTTGTCATGGGTTTTATCATGATTATGAATTATGTATGCATTATTTTTCTCATGTGACACATGTATACATTGACATATTATAATTATTATTGTGTGATAGATGGGATCAGTACTATATATCACTCCAATGCATTGGATAATGTTTTCATATCATGGGAAACTATGTATGGTGCACGAGCGGTTAGCCAAATCAAACTACGCTATATGGAAGGTGGGATTTGAATTATTTGTATCTATAATTAATTTGTATAAGATTTATATCTTATGAGATATTATTTATGTTTCTAGGGAGTGAAAATAACTGACTATGGGACTTGGTCCACTATGTTTATGAGAATGGGAATCGAACCCAATCCATCATGGGACATTTTCCACTATATTTATGGGAATATGAAGTGAACCAAATCAACTACGGGACTTTGTCCACTATGTTATGATGGTCTAGAGAGTGAACCTTGACCTGTGTTTATAATGTCGTGTTCCATGTAGTTTCCATATATTTATGGATCCATGATCTTATGATATAATTTCATTATGAAATGTTTCTATGCTTATCTCAACCACTTATGTCTAGGTATATGTTTGTCTTTTTAAGATCACATGACTTTTATTCATGATTTATAATAAAATATTATTGTCGCAGATTATTTTTTATAATTAATTTCTCCTATCACCATTTTTTCTCAAATTCTTATGATCTAATCCTTGATTTCATGTTGATAAGTTTTCCATACCGTGATTTTGAGATCACCCCTTTATTAGGTTTTCCATAACCAAGTTATAAAGATAAGTATAACTTATGAGAAAGATCTATAATGGGTTCTAGAAGGGTTATAATATAGGGAAAGGTTCACCTGTTTTTAAAACAAGTTTCATATGTAATTGGTCTTCAATGACACTAAACCAAAATGTTCCCAGATCTATTTGAGTTTATCAATGTAAAGTTTAACTTATGGAAACGATGTAAATTATAAAGATATGTTTATCTTAGGTCATAATAGTTTGTATTAGATAAAAGTCTAGTTATTTTTTTGGATAAATTTTTTTCATTTTGGTAATTAGTATTAGATAAATTTAGTGAAAACCTAGGGTATATAACTAAGTATAGGATAACTGTAAGAACACGGGTTTTTAGAACGATTCAAAATCCCGACCCTATTCAAATTTTTGACTTATTTCTAAGAAAACTGAAAAATTTTGGGAAGTTCTCGAAATTTCCAGACTACACACTGTGTACTCTAAAGTACCCTCCATGTGTGGGTTAGGAATGTAATGGGTTAGGAAAGTAATGACCATGTGCTCACTGAGTATATTCCATGTGATGATCGTGTAAGAATTTCCTACTACATTTTGTGTAGTGTTTCTCGACATGCTTTCTATACTACTTTCTACATACCGACTGAGTTCAAGCCATGTGTCAACCCGTGTGGCACGTCCAAGACATGTGGCTACCTCCGCTTAAGTCAGAGTATAGAAAATACCACTACATGGTGTGTAGTCATTAATACACACCGGGTACTTTTATTTTTATTTTCTTAAATGAAAGAGCATCGTGTCTTATTTCAAAAACTCTCTTATTCTTCCCCAACATCAGAATAGTTCCACTCCAAAAACCTGACGAACATCCCGTGACCTAGAATTTTCATCCAGAGTCCCTTATTCAATCTGTCGGTGGCTGTGGGATCGCAACAGTGATTCTAAATCCACACACCCTATTTCATTCCAGTTTATTTACCTCACGCGTTGTTGTTTCCATTCGATTGGAATTGTTGGGTTTTGTTGGAAACATAGATCTACAAAGATTGGATAAGAATTTGATCTTGATATCAAACGTGCCTATGTCTACAGGTCTCAATTAGGTGGTACATACCTCAAAGATTGGATAAGAATTTGATCTTGATATCAAACGTGCCTATGTCTACAGGTCTCAAGTAGGTGGTACATACCTCCTTTGGTGTTTTTGCAGACTTTTGGGTGGCGTGACCTTTGGCGCATTTTCGAGTATCTTGAGCGTGACCCTATTTTACCTTCTATTGTTAGTTTAATTTTTATTTGACCTGTTGTATGCCTTTGGGTATGCCTTGTTACATGTTTTTCTAGAGTGGGTTCGGGCGAGTGGTTGTTTCTCATTGGGGAATTTTGGCCGGGGGATGCAAAAATGGTTATAATTGATTTTTACTAGTTAAAACTATTGATTTTAGTTTATTAAACCATGATATGACTTGTTAGAGTCTTTCAAGATCTTAGTGCTGGTATGGGATTACACTTGGCTAGTGCAATTCAACTGTTTAGTTTGTCTTGTCTGTTTAAGTCTTCCATTTGATTATATATTTGATACGTGTAATTTCATATGCTGGAACCCTTTGGGTTGTGTTGGGAAAGGCTTAGATATTTGTTGAGTGATGTTGATCATAGGTTGGGTTTGACCTGGGTTACATTTAGTGGTTCTGGCCATGGGATTGGGAGTCAAGAACGTCGGATTGAGGCAGGGTGACGGTCAGGTTGGGCATGGCCTGGTTTACTTGGATAGTGAGGTCGTCAGACATAAGTGGCATGGTCACAGGGACACGAGGTTTCAGAGGTGTTGTGTCTTGGGTACTATTTTGGTGATTACCACTCACCCAGAACATTGAGTAGTGTGCACACATAGAGACTCTGTGATGAAATGGTTTTGACCACTCGTGTGGGTAAAGGCCCCCGTTAGTGGCAGTTTAGGTACTATTGGTTAGGGGTGCTTGTCGTATGATGCCACATGGAAGGTGAGGAGCCTTTAGGGGATAGTGTTGAGACTATTAGGTTGGGAGAAGAGGATCACTATTATTTGAGGGCAGACACCATTTTCCCTTCAATTACTTCATATGAGGGCAGACATCACTCTTCCTCTAGTTACTCATTTTAGGATAGACATCGTTGTTCTTCTGGGTTACTATTTCTTAGGTTTGACTTCCATACATCGGTACTTGAGAAACACAGTGTCAGGGGAACATGGTTCCAGGTTACATGATAGTGATTTCGGCGTTAGCTGAAGCAGGTGACACTCCATGGTGGATGCTGAGCACCAGTAGAGTTTTTGTTTGGTTGTGTGCATTGTACTATTCACTATTTTCCTTATAAATGCATGCCTGCTTAAACACTTATATTAGGTACACACCATTGGGTGGTATCCAACTGAGATTCGTCTCACACCCTGCACGGTCCCTTCGGGATGTGTAGAGACATTATGAATTTACATGTAATAAAGAGGTCAGCTTTAGAAGTTGGACTGCATTACCTATTTCATGGAGGTGGTATAGACCTTGAGGTCTTGCCTAGCTGGATTTTACTTTGTTTTTATTTCTTTACTTAATCAGCATGCTTACTTGTTTTGTAGCAACAGTTGTTTATCCATTAGTGCCTTTACATATGGATATGTATGACCTATTTTGGATGTATGTTTGTTTTTCTGTAGTAGTTAAAAATGATTATCATTCTATTGTTTTTACTTTCCACTGTTGTTTTTTATATTTATTGCTTCCGTTGTTTATCGATATTGGATGTTCTTCCACTCTGCGGGTTTGGTTCGAGTCTATTGAGTCCATTATTGTGCTATATATTTATTTTTACACTCGGACTAGTACCATTATTATCCTATGAGGGGGCATAGCCACCCCACTATACCTATAAGACCCTCGCTACTAGTCAGCAGCATTTGGCATTATGGGAGGTATGCCTAAGGTAGTAACACCCGACCCGTTTAGAACTATTTGGGTGGTTGTTCGGGTCTAGGTCGTTGCAAAGTGGTATTAGATCGGGTTCTTAATAGGGATTTAGTAGCAGTGTCTTGTTGGATACTAATGATATTGAGACTTCTCTTTTTATTTATGATGGTTTTACTATTTGGGATATGGTAGACTGGAGATTGGTTGTTACTAGAACTGGGTTTCTAGCTTGTGTTTGAGTGCCTGCAGCCCCAGGTACAAGTGATGGACCAAGTTTCCTTGGGTGGGAATTACTATTTTTCTTTTTCTCAGAATACAGTTTATAGGATTTCCACTTTGGTGTCTCACTTTGTGTGTGATGTTATTGATTTTGATATGTAACCCTTAACCTGGTGCGGTAAGGGAGAATTGGACCATGTATCGGTATGGAAAGGCTAATTTTATTGGCTTTTTATAGGCACATTTTAGGGTATTTCAATTTCATAATTGTGCATATGCTTTGTGATGTGATAATACCATGTGAAAAATGTCAATTTCCTTGCTTTGTATTGCTTTGAAATGTGAATAGGTAAAATTCCTGATAGAATTTCTTGTTGATTTCAATATGTTATGCCATGCATTATTTATTTGTATAATTGCATGTGGTAGGGTATTTGGGTCTGGCTCTTGTATGAGTAGGCAGGTTCTATGGTTGAGGATATTTTGATCAGCAGGATTGGGTGACTCATTCATCGGTTTGAGGCAACATTGGTTGTTGGGACGGGCATGGCTTGGGGTACTTTTGATACTTGTCTCTCTTGAGGGCGGGTAAGGTGGCCATGAGGTTGGGATTCCATGGGCATGGGCTGCGATAGGGGAGAGTAAGGGTAGTTGTTTTATGCTGCCTCTTAACTGATTTTCTTATCTACATTGAATATATATTGTTATATATATATATATGGAATGTCTGACCATTTATGTTTTTCAGCAGGTTCCTTTTAGTCGACTCAGATAGTGCGTTAGGCGGGAGATGGTATAGTGCCATAGGAGCAGGATCAGGTTCAGGATCCGATGCAGGCAGACCATGAGCCGCATGTATAGACTCAGGGATAGGAACAGGTATAGGATCCAATGCAGGCAGGACAACAGTATGGTTTAGCAGCATTCGGACCATGGATCGATGAGAATCTCTGAGCTAGCCTAGTACATGTCTTTCATGGGATTGACAGAGGTGGGTAGGGTAGAGAGAAATTTACGGAATATCTGATGTGGGAGTCCTAGTCACAGCACCCACCAATGTTTCTTGGTGAGGGTGGTCTGCAGGCTGCTAAGAACTGGATAGAGAGCATGCAGATGATATTTGAGCAGCTTGAGATGCCTCCAGGGTGGAGGGTCAAGCTGGCGACGTACATGCTATGAAGACTGGAAAAGAGTTGGTGGAATGTACAAGTTCAAGCTCACAGGCATGAGGGAATGGCATGGAAAGACTTCAAGGAAAGGTACTTTGATCAATTTTACCCAGAGACACTGAGGGATGAGAGATCTTGGGAGTTCTTGAGCCTTCAGTAGGGAGAAATGTTTGTCATGGACTATGCAACAACTTTTATTAAGTTGTCTCAATTTGCACCTAGTATGGTAAGCAGTGACGCGGCAAGGGTGAGATACTTCGAGGATGGATTATGAAACGCCATTTGGATCTAGGTGAATATCTTCAGGATGGGTTCATTTTCAGAGGCAGTAAATTAGGTGCTCATAGAGGAGGGTAACCAGAGGTATATGCCCTAGGATGGTCGAGCGACGACTTCAGGTGATGGTTCTCATAGCAAGAAGCGAGGATGGGATGAGTTCCAGCAGGTTAGTCAGGACAAGGACTCAGCTAGACCACCTCGTAGCAGTTTAGTAGTGGTTTTATTTATATGCGGGTCACCAGGACATGATCGGACTCAATGTGATAGGCCTCCAAAGGAGTGTCACACATGTGGACAGGTCGAACATATGGAAAGGTTCTGTAGGAATCCCTCTCAGATAGCTAGAAGATAGGGACTAGGACAGACTGTGGCATCTTGAGTTAGTTCAGGTTCAGTACCAAGAGTGGGTAGCTGAGTTTTATTTGCTCACAAAAGACGCGTCAGAGATAGTGGGACCCAACTGAGGAGTTAGTGGCTAGTGACTGGAGCAGCCCCCCAAGGAGGTCAGGAATCAGGTAGTCGTGCTTTAGGACAGGTGCACACCATGGAGTTACCAGGTATTGAGCAGGCTGGTGAGCCGACGACAGTTAGAGGTACACCACGAGTTTGGCAGTGACTTATTGTTTTCTCTTTGGCATGACCGGTTGTGGAATGTTTGTTTGATTGCATGAGGTACACATGAAATTTGTGGACTGACTAGATGCTGGTCAGTGGGATTGGGACCATATTGTTTTCATGATATTTATATATATGTATGAGATACGTGGCATCAGGTCATCAAGGATACAGGTTACTTGAGGTGCCCTGGGCATCGGGGCATTAAGGATGCATGTTACTTGAGGTTCTAGGCACCAAGTTAATTTTGAGCATCCATCTGATGCATGACCTCGTGGAGGTGGACACCGATGCGGTGCAGAATACATTGGGTGTCAGAAACAACACAGGGTCACCAATGAGACGCAGGGGTGAAGATGTTTCACAAGAGGACCATGAGTCCGAAAATAGGTTAGTGAACCCTTGCTTTGCTAATTTTTATAGGGTTGAGAATGAGTTAGGAAATTACTAAGGTGGGGAGCCCCTTGAGGAATTTATCCAGAACCATTGGGACCAAGAGAGTACGGGTTACTTTGATCGGGGTGGCTTGTTTAGTGCCATCTCCAGGTTTCTTTTGATAGCTCGTGGACGATCTATGTTAAAGTGGGGAGATTGTAAGAACCCGGGTTTTAAGAAAGTGTCAAAATCCTGACCCTATTTGAATTTTTGACTTGTTTCTAAGGAAACTAGGAAAATCTGGGAAGTTCTAAAAATTTACAAACTACATGCCATGTACTCTAAATTACATGATGTGTATGGGTTAGGCAAGTACCATCCGTGTGCTCACTGAGTACATGTCGTGTGATGACCATGTACGAATTTCCTATTACACGACGTGTAGTGTTTCTTGACATGCCATGTATACTACTTTTCGCGTATCGGCTAAGTTCTGGATGTGTGTCAACCCGTGTGGTACGTCCAAGCTGTGTGGAAACCTCCTCTTAAGTCGGAGTACAGAAAAGGCCACTACATGGTGTGTAGTCCTTGATACATTCCATGTACTTTTATTTTTATTCTCTTAAATGAAAGAGTGTTGCATCTTATTTCTGAAACTCCCTTATTCTTCCCCAACTTCAGAATAGTTCCGCTCCGAAAACTGAGAGAAAATCCCTTTCCCTAGAATCATCATCCATAGTTCGTTCTTCAATCCATCAGTGCCTGTAGGATCACAACAGTGAGGCTAAACCCACACACCCTATTTCGTTCTGATTTCTTTGTATCACGCTCCTTAGTTTCCATCCAAGTGGAATTGCTGGGTTTTGATGGAAACTTAGATCTACAAAGATTGTCTTTGAATTAGAGCTCAATATCATGCGTTCCTACGAATATGGATCTCAGGTAGGTGGTACATACCTCTTTTTGTGTTTTCACAGACTTTTGGGTGGCATGACCTTTGGCGCATTTTTGGGTATTTTGAGTGTGACCCTGTTTTACCTGCTATTAATTGTTTAATTGTTATTTGACCGGTGGGATGCCTTTGGGTAATCCCTTTTACCAGTTTTTCTTGAGCGGTGCTGAGCGAGTGGTCATTTCTCATCATGGAATTTTGGTTGGGGGATGCCAAAATGGTGATAATTTATTTTTATTGGTTAAAAATATTGATTTTGGTTTATTAAATATTGATATGACTTGTTAGAGGCTTTCAAGATCATGGTGCTGGTATGGGACAACACCTGGCTGGCACAATTCAACTGTTTAGTTTGTCTTTCCTATTTAAGTATTTCATTTGATTATATATGTGATACATGTCATTTCATATGCTGGAACCATTTGGGTTATGTTGGGCATGGCTTGGATATTTTTTGAGTGATGTTGATCACAGGTTAGGTTTTACCCGGGTTACATTGGGTGGTTCTGACCACATCATTGGGCTTCATGGACATCGGTTTGAGGTATGGTAACTGTCAGGTTGGGCATGGATTGATATACTTGGATGGTGAGGCTGTCGGACTTGACTGACATGGTTGCAAGGACACGAGGTGTCAGAGGTGTTGTGGCTTGGGTACTATTTTTGTGATTACCACTCACCTGGAACTTTGAGTATTGTGCACACAGAGAGAATCTTTGATGAGGTGGTTTTAACCACTTGTGTGGGTAGAGGCCCCTGTTAGTTGCGGTTTAGGTACTATTGGTTGGGGTGCATGTTGTAGGTATCCACATGGAAGGTGAGGAGCCTTCAGGGGATAGCATTGAGACTATCGGGTTATCGGGAGAGGCTCACTGTTATTTGAGGGAAGACATCACTGCCCCTTTGATTACTTCATTTTAGGGTAGACATCGTTGTCCCTCCAGTTACTTATTTGAGGACAGACATCGTTGTTCCTCCAGGTTACTATTTATGGGGCATGACTTTGGGACGTCAGTACTTGAGACATGCGGTGTCAGGGGGCACATGGTGTCAGGTTACATGACAGAGATTCTAGCATTGGCTGAAGCAGGTGACACTTCATGATGGCTACTGAGAACCAGTGGAGTTTGTGTATTGTTTTGTGCATTGTGTTGTTCATTGTTTCCCTTATAAATGCATGCTTGCTTAAACACTTATATTAGGTACACACCGTTGGGTGGTATCCTACTGAGATTCGTCTCACACCCTGCATGGGACCTTCGGGACACGTGCAGACTTTATGGATTTATGTGTAGAAAAGAGGTTAACTTCAGGAGCTAGACTACATTAGCTATTGCATGGAGATGGTATGCACCTTTAGGTATTTCCTAGACGGAGTTTACTTTGTTTTGATTTATATCATATATCAACATTCTTACTTGTTTTATAGCTACAGTTGGTAATCCATTGGCACATTTACATATGGATATGTATGACCTGTTTTGGATGTATGTTTGTTGATCAGTAGTAGTTACAAGTGACCATCATTCTATTGTGTTTACTTTCCTTTTTTGTTGTTTATATTTATTTCTTCCACTTTTTATCGATATTGAATGTGCTTCCACTATGTGGGTCTAGTTCAAGTGTGTTGAGTCATTTATTCTTCTGCATATTTATTTTTACACTCAGACCAGTACCATTATTATCCTCTGAGAGGGTATAGCCTCCCTACTATACCTATAAGGCTCTCGTTTCTAGTCAGAAACCTTTGGCGTTTGGGGAGGTGCACCTAAGGTAGTAACAATCGACCCATCTAGCACTGTTAGGGTCTTAGTCGTTATAATAACATCCAATTTTTTAAAAAAGTTTTGAGTATAAGGTTTTTCTAAAAATGAAATCTGAATATATTTACTGCAAGTGGATGTTGGATCTAGAAAAAATGTACCTGGGGGTAATAACCATAAAAGGGTGTGTTGGGTATTAACTTAACCATTACCTAGTGTATGAAAGGGTGGCCTAACTGTACACCTAGTTTGAAACTCCTGAGAGATATTTTTCGGTTAATCACATTTTCTTTACAATCCATTATAAATGATTTATTATATGAAGATTTATATTATGAACTATGAGAGAACCCAACCTAAAGAAACCTAGATTAAACTAGTCTGATTTATGTTGAGTTGAAATAAAATGTGATGGTTTTAAGGACTAATGCATTTATATGTCGAGTTATTTATAATATAATACTTTTATAATGTTATTTATTTGTCACTCATGTTAACCACTTTTGGTTTTACTAATGGATGGAACCAAAATAAAACAAATTAACAATGGGTTTGAGTGATGATGTGATTATTAAATCAATGAATAACACATTATAATGGAAGTTGTAGTGAGAAACCTTGTGATTAATCTTAACCAACTATCATGAAATGTTATTAAAAATGTGTATATTTTTGAAATACCGAAAAACCAAAGAAGAGAGGGATGGAGTCTTCTGGATGTTTTGGTGACAAATATGACGAAGGAAAAATATTCAATTTCCTTCATGTCACAAATGTGGGAAGATTCAACCAATGTAATGTCTTAAAGAAACTAGAATATGATTTATATGTGGTAATGTTGAGTAAAAAAGAAGAATTTAGTTAACATGATGGGTAAAAATAATGTTCTCCCTAAGGATCCCCTAGAAAATTGATGTTTGAGATGTGTAGAATTTGGGAAATTTGAAAACCAGTTCATTAATCCAAGGTATTAATATGATAATAGATACCAACAACCTCTAAGACAATGGGAACGAGGAAAAGACTATGAAATGACTAATTCTAATGTGTATAGTGATAATTAAGTGGTGCCACATGTTTTTCACTCGATATTTTTTAGATGCATTATGTCAAGTATATTTTCACAAACTAGTAGATATTGTGTTATAAATAAAATCCCCTTGTAGTATCATCATTATATTTGAATCTCCAAAATGGTTTGTGAAATTATGATTCATGAAAGTCTTATTATACTTCCCTTAATATTGAAATATTTTTATCAGAAAATATATATTTCCTAAATATGGAAGGGTTATATCTCTCTATAAATTATATATTGAGTCAAATTTTTGTTTTATAAACCCCTATATATTTTTATTTGTTGGTAATAATTAAAATTTTGAGGACATAATTTATTTAGGTGGGGAGGATGCAACACCCTATATTTTACTATATAAATTTTAAATTTAATTAAAAATTGTGTCAATAGATTTATTTAAATGAATCAAAGAACTAAAATGAAATTGAGATGCTTTAAATAAAAATTATTAAATTTTACCATTAAAATATAGCCATTAAATTACTTTATTTAAAAGAAAGTAACCATATTATAGAATTTATGAATAAAAAAGAAACAAATGTCATCAGGTAGAAAAAATATCCCTTATAAATCTTATTTATCTAAGATTATAATGGAATTATGTTTTATATGGTTTTATTTATAAAAATTAAAAGTCAATATTGAACAATTATATGATGATAAAAACTGTAAGTGAGATAAATTCAAGGTCATTGAAATTTCCTTGAGATCTATGCTTGTGGAATCACCACCCTCAACTAAAACCAAAATTTAAATTACTATTAAATTATATATATAGATATTAAGGGGATATTTAACTATAAATTAGGATGATATATTCAGTTATTTATTGATTCAATAAGTCATTTGTCATGTATATTTTACACATTTCACATTTTTGACTATTAAAGAAAAAGAAGTAAATTTTTATATATTTTTTCATTAAATATCATTTTTAAAATGTAAATTTATAAATTTTAGAATCTGAATTAATTAAAACTAATTTAATTTTTGGATTTAAATTTTCATAATTTTTTTATTATTAAATTTTTATATGTTTATAAAAAATTGATTTTAGGTGATTAGAGAAAAAATAATAATATTTCTAAAATCATAATTTCTATGGCATTATCATAATTAAAGAATGAAATACATATTTTTGAAACTCTTTTCTATAAAAAATATATTTAAAATTTATATAAAGAATTCAAAAAATTATATGTTTTATTTATAAAACCCATGTGTATCTTTATGGAATCATGAGTAATATTTTACTCTAAAAACTGATTTAATGGCATATATTAAAAAAATAGTTTTCATAAATTATAGAAATTAGATATAAAAAATGCATTTAATATTTTATATCAATGATATATTATTATTTATTTAGTTTAATTTCATTTTTGAGCATAAAAGATTTATTACTAATATTAATCGTAATAACCAAGATACTAGTAAATATTTTATTTTCTAATAATTATTTAATTAATATTTTGTAAATTTTATCTAATAAAATAAATCAATGTATTATCAAAAGTGAATTTAGTATAATTTTTAAACATATTTTTAAATAAATTATCACTAATTTAATTGTTAGTAAGTACTAGATAATACTAACAAAACTGAATAGTGAAAACAATATTTTCTATAAAATAATTTTTGAATATTTAAAATGTTTTAATTTTAATATTGGATTTCTCTTAATTATAAATTGAATTTTATTAAATAAATATTATATATTGGTTCATAAAACCTAATTTTTTTAAGAATTTTTATTACATATTTTTAGTAAAACATAAGTTATTTGTGTAAAAACTAGTTACATTGGTAAAGAAATTGTATAAGTAAAATAGAAGAATAAATGACTTGAAACGAATCTAAAACATATCTAGAAATAATATTTTGAGGCTTTCTTGACCCAAGATCACCCCGAAATTTATTATTTTTAAATTTTTGATTCATTGATCCTTGAATTGTATAATTATATCATTGAAAAGTAATGGGTATTCCCCAAAGTTCCCTTTTATTCACTTATAAAAGGGATTCAATTTCACCACTTCACACCACAAATATCCATTGAAATTACTTCCTAAAACCATAAAATTTTTCTCCCATCATTTCCTAGAATCTCAATCTTCCCTATAATGTCTTATATTTTCCAAGAGTGTCCACAGCTTCCCCTTTCTCTTTCAGAATTCAATGAGGCTTCTTCACTTCTTAGATGGACATTGATTGATAGATTCAACAACCAAAGCCCATTGATAGATGAGTTTTGACATTTTTTTTCAAATCATGGATACCATAGGATCGATAAATGGTTAGGATCTAGGATAGTATTTATATCATGATCTTATTCGCCTTAGATAAGGATATGAATCAAGCATGGGCTTCAGCACCTCGCACTTTCAACAGACTTAGGTTCTTCCTTCTCTAATGGAATTGTGACTTTCACTTGAAGAGAAAATATCCATTGATAGCCATCTAGGTTATATTCACATAACTCCCTCTCCCGTTCCAAAATCTCTCTATCATTTTCTTGCTAGGAAACATGGGAGGTTGATTCCTTTTCTTGGATAGAAAAACCAGATCGGTGTGTCACCAGGTTTCTCCTAGATTTGTGTTGAAATTTATGTCTCATGGAGACCGATTGATTTATTATGGATCTATATTGGTGATTAATTTATTTATAGACTACTGGTCATTTTCGAATCATGGATAAATTTTTTCGGTTCGTGTAAGAAACTGGGAAATGAAATTCTAACCTGTAGGCATGGAGGTAAGAGAAAGGTTCCTAAGAGAATAAAGCAGAGGGTGGCCGATATTGTTTCAGGTTCAAATGAAGTGATAATTACACGTGAGTGAGGCCTTGGAATCATAAGAACGAAGGATTATCAGGCTGAACATTCAGTGGTTGAGGGGATGTAAGGAGATGCATCAGGGGTTTCATTCTTCTGAAGGATGTATCCATGCTATGCTCAAATACAAAGGTGAGTACCGTATTTTCCTACTTGAGATATGATATAAATTACGAGAACACTGATACAATAAGAAATGAAAAATATATTGTGGAATTGGTAGATGGAAACAAGGATAGGGAGGTCACTGTGACATGGCGGGATAAGGTTGCATTTGTCAGGATGAGTCCTCCCAATTTTGAAGTTATCCCAAACACAGATCTGGGGGCTTTGGATTAGGGGAAAAACATCATAGAAGAGTTTTAAGGGAATTTTAATGATAGTATCTTGATGTTTTCATGATTCAATATCCTAATTTGCAACCGGTTTCAAATTTTGGAGTCTAAGGAGTTGTGTGATGAGAATCAAGGTACAAAATAAGAGTTTAAGGATATAGTGGGGGCATATTCTCCATGAGAATGCCTATGTTGAAATGTCTCAACTGGGTCTTGGTATGGGTATGAAAGTAGGTGAAACTAACCAACCCAATGAAATTTATGCTAATGAGGTAGGTTTTTTATGATCAATCCAATAGAGAGCATCCTAATTTCTTTTCCATTATGGAAAAATAGGCAATATGGAGATAATGGCACTATTTTGCATGAAACAAATCATCAAGAGGAGTTTTAGAAACTGTATCGTTCTTAACATACCTCTAATAAGTGGTATAATATTTATAACAATGATAAATAGAATGATAGTATTGGTCCCAAGAGCTATGATAAAAAATATTTCTATGCCATCATCATGAGTGATGGAAAAAAGGGGAATTAAAGTGAGGGAGTTACCACTGCTCCACCAAAGAGAAGGTTCAGGAAGGATTACTCCAACATTCCAAATACATTGTCTACTAGGTCATCTTTTAAGGCATCAATGTGGATGTATGATGATCACAAACAGGGGCAGACCACCAAGAATTCTTCCAGAATGTGCCTTAAATTAGAGAAGCTAAGGCTCAGGGAGAGGTAAATTAAATTATTCAATCAATATAACTCATAATATGAATGGGAGTTTACTGATGCGAGTGTATTCTTTAATTTTTTCTATGGTTAGCATTTTTTATATATAGTCGTTACTATAGATGTGATTTGCATGTCTTTTTTCCTTTCTTTTTCTCTAAACTTTTATTTTATTAATACATTTGGGGGGCCAGGCATACATAGTCATGCACCTTCTTCACCTAACACCTAAAGTTCCATTGAGACATCCAATATAATTTTCTAGGTACCAGAGATTCTAGGTGCATGTGCATAATGAATCGGGGACAAGATAAGGGTTTCTTGACTCATTTTTCACTAATTAAGGCATATTTCTTATTATACACCATGATTTATTTGGCATATTTTATCTACTACCATTTAATATTTTGTAATAATGATAAAATAAATTTCATGATATTAAATTCTCTATTCAAATCTGTTGCTCTCATGGGGTTTTGAATTAAAATTTTCAAAACCTGTAAGGGTTTTTTTTAACTCAAATTTTTTCATGAATTATAATGATTCCTTTTGTTATAATGGAATTACAGAATATATTAATTATATTTTAAGATGATATTATAATTACTCTCTATGGGAAAAGTGACAGTAATGATTCAAATCATTTACTTGATGAATTTGATGCTCAAAAAGTATATCATTGTTGACAATAATTCCCATCATCTTTAACAAAAGTTTCTTCTCCTTGTTCACAATTTCTACTTCTAAAAATGTTCTCAATTTTAATTGGAAAACCTGATTATGTGTTATCTAAATAAACATTAATACTTCACACTTATTATTTTTAAAATAATTTTTTATTATCCTTTTTATAACGTGGGATTTCAAAAAATGTTTTTTTAAAACATAAAAATAGAATTGTCATATTTCATATTTCATGATAAGTGTAACCTCTATAAAATGTTTTTTTACTATGAATATCTTCTTAAAAGGCTAATTATTTTATGAAAAACCATACTAGTACAATTTTAATATATATGGAAATTATGAGCTATTTACTTCCTTAAAATATCCCATACTCATTTCACAAAACATCACCTATGCGGTTTAATTTCGTTTTTACCTCAAATTGATCCATTTTATGTATTTTAAAACATTAAAACTCATTGTGAAATTAATATATTTCTTTATTAAAATATGATCATCAAAAATTATTTAATTTATTCTTCTCTTGGTAATCATTATGTTATAGAATTCGATTATGTTTTGATACAGGATTATGAAACTCGCTAATTTAACATGGGTTTTATCATGCTAATTATTTATGTGTGTATTATTTTCCTCCTACGGAACATATATGAATGTACATATTATAATTTTAATTATATAATATGTGGTCATAGAATTATATACCCATCCAATTTATTATTTAATGTTTTCATATCATGAGATACCATGTATGGTGCACGTGTAGTTATCCTTAACACACTATGTTATGTGATGGATAAATCCAAAAGTATATAACCCTCCAATTCAAATGAGTAAATATTTATACCACATGATATTTTATGTATGGTATTAGGTAATGAACCTAATACATGATGGTTCCTTTCCAAAATGTTTATGGTAATGGTAAGTGAACTTAATATACCATGGGATTCTATAAAATATATTTATAGGAATAATGTGTAAACCTAATCCACTATGGGACTTTGTCCACTATGTGATGATGGGATAGGGAGTAAACCTTGATCTATACTTTATATTTCTTGTTTTATGTTTTTATAGATATTTATAACTCTATTATCATATTATATCATTTATTTATTCCAGGTTTCCTTGATTATCACAAAATCTTTTATCACATTACATGTTTGTTCTTTTTATACTATGTCTTTCCTTTATGATTTATGGAAAAATATTGTATTACTAAATTATTTTTAATAATAAATTCAATTATCATATTTTTCATATTCTTATTATCTAACCCTTGATGAAATGTTGATAATTTTTCCCTTAAGGAGTATTTTAGCTAACCACTTTCTTATATTTCCCTTCCACTAATTATGAACATAAGTATAACTTTTGATAATGTTATAGAAGAGGGAATAGAGGTGTTTGAGTATGATTAATGGTTCAATTTTTTTTTAAAATAAGTTGCATATGTAACTAGTCCTCAAATATACTAAACCAAATGGTTCTCCTAGAAATATGAAATTATTATGAAATTTAAGGTTTAACTTATGGTAATGTTGAAAATTAATGGAATTTTTATCTTGAGTTATCATATCTTTGAAAAAAAAGAAATTCAAAACCTAATAGAAAATAATTAATAACTTGAAACACACTTGGAAGAATCAGTCAAGGATGTATATATACTGAATCTAGGGAAGTTAATCCTTAAGGATTCCATTACTTAGATGAAAAACAAGATAAAAGTGTATAGTTAAAAGTTAGATAAGATTCTTCATTAATTATAGAAGGATATTTCTAATGGAAAGATAGTTAATACAAATATGAATATATAGTTTAAAACAAAAATATTGGAGATCCATTAATTAGAAGAGGAGTTAATCTTAATTAATAAGTAATTATAACTAACATGTTCCATGGGTAATAAAATTATGAAATATTATTTACACTTTTTATCTTATTATCCTTTAATAGGTGATAATGAGATGTATAAAAATTGTTCTATATTAGAAGAAAATTATAAAATAATTATTATGTCATAGATTTCATGTTTTATGTGAAATATTGGCCCCAGCCATGTTAAAACCCCTCCAAAAAATTGAATAAATATGTGGGAGTTCCCAAGAAAATGGAAATAATAGAAGTGATAAGAAAACATTTTAGAAGGTCCCTATAAAAGGAAAGGACAAATTAAAAGGTTGCAATGGATGGTATGGAGAAATGTTCTTTTATTGTTCTATACATAGAGATATTTCTATATTTTTTCATAAATAATTAAAATATATATTTCTATTAATTTGAAGGAAAATAAGAAAAACAATTCTAGGAACCAAAATATAAGAGTAATGGTTATTATTATAATAATTCTTACATTTCTAATCATTAATTTAATAGAAACCTCAATATATGTTCAAATGGAAAGAATAGAGTAAATTATATTCTTTTCAAGGATAAATATGTTCGCCTAAAATTGAAATATCATGTGATAGTTAAATAATATCACCATCCTAAATTTTTTTGAAGAATATTTCTAAATCTGTTGGTGAATAAAGATTATTTTGGAAAGAAAAAAAATATGATTTATAAAGACAAAAGGAGTTAAAACATCATATAAAATGGAAAATATTGTGTGGAATATGTATCCCAAGTAAATTTATATTTTGAAAAATATAATAATTCTTATACTGAAAATAAGGAAGAAATATAATTTTGAAAATAAAAGAACAACCTTTTATGTGTTAAGAAATCTCTTTTTAAGTGTAACTAGGGAAGATAAATTTTTGATTTTGGATATTAAGAAAATAATAAGTCCAAATAAGTAAAAAATAAATTAGATTCTATGATAACTAATTAATATTTGAAGATATACTTAAAATATAAGTATAAAGAAAAATTTGTGGTTCATATTTTATCATTATATTCTTCAACTTAAGGAATCTGGAAGAACCCTCTCCTCATGTCTTTAAAATCATGTTAATTTTTTTAATGTGTTTTAGTTTTTGGGTTTGATATGATCCATTTTAAAATTATATCAAAATATGAAATTAGAATCAATGAATTCTCTCAATTTCCATTTTATTATTGTAATAATCATAAATGGTATCTTGTTAGAGTTGAAATTACAACATGTGGTTTTGGGGCACTCATTATCCAATTGTAGGTACTATCATATAATTATCATCACAATTGGTATTAGGTTCCAACAAGGTAGTGGTGTCAAGAAAAAATATTATTAGTTTGTGTGAAGACTTGAATATTCAAGGTTAAATATTAAAGGAGTAACATAAAAAAAATGTTTTTTAGGATTTATTTTTTTCAATCCAAAAAGTAATTAAACATTTAATATCATTTGACTTTATTTGGATATTAAATGATACTAGAATAGGATGAATTTCATGATGGATATTTATTTTCTAATTAGTGATGAATGTGAGTATGTTAGGGGGAGTTTGGATATGAATATCTAAATGTGACATCCCTAGAAAAGGAAGGGCACCTGAAGGATGAAAGAAAAAAAATTATTTAACTACTTGCATTAGTTTTGATAATTGTTCTCCGGTTTTTTGTCTAAATATGAAACATAATGATGAAATATATTATTAATAATACACTATGTCATTAATATTTTATCACTAATGGTATTTTAAAAGTGTCGATGAGTTTATTAGAAGTATTCCATGGTATATTCAAATAATGTGACTTGATGTTTCTTTTGGAAATAGGATAGTGTAATGGAAAAAATGTTGTTTTTTTATTAATATCTTGTTTATTAAATCAGGTTCTTAATCAATATATTTATATTTAATGTTAATTGATAACCACTTAGTGTAAATACCACTATCATAAATTATTTTAGAATACACTATTAGTTGATATTTTATGGAGTTTAAAAGAGAAATAAAAAGGTGTATTTAACAAGTGGTATCTATTACCTGGGTTAGAAATTACAAGAGTCCTAAAGTATAGTATAAAAGGGAGTAAATTATTATATCTAATATGTTGTAATTACTATACTAAAAATTGGGAAAATATAAAATTATGATTTTACTATGATAATCAAACATGAAGAAGAATACTTCTAGTAAAATAATATCATGTGATATTAAGTGGTTCCCCCAATGAAGATTTCATGAGAAATGAGATTAGTATTATTTTTTATTGATGTTAATAAGACTAATATAAATTCTAAAAGATGGTATTTCCTTATAGAAAGGGATATTATTTTAATTTTATGTTAATCAAGGAGTAAAAACTATCATGGATATATGAATTTACCCAATCCTTGAATGAGGAGTAGAAAGGGGGAGTAGGGTGAATTATGATGACATGAATATTCTATGATTCATGATAGTATAGGGAAAAAATCCAAAGGGGGATATTTTTTGAATCCTAACGGTTAAGTTGATGTGTTAGATATATTGGAAACACAATGGTGGACTTATTAGCAACCAATGCAAAAAATTTGGTTGGAATTTTTGGTGATAGATTAATACCAAACATTATTTGGAAAGGATAATTTGAGTTTATCCAAACTTTTTTGAGGAAGTATTGAATATAAGCGTGTGTTGTGAAATTACTAAGGCTTTGGACTCTCTTTTCAACACGTTCTAGTTTTGGTGTTGGGTTTGATAACACCAATGAAAATAAGACATTGATGTTATAAATTGTTATCAAAGAATATATATATAGTCATTAGTAATGATGATGAACTAATGAAAGTATCAAGGAGGATGGTAGTGGATTGAACACATCATGTAATATAGATCCATGACTATGGTGTTTATAAAATTACTAAAATGATTATTCTATTCTATTACTTCTAATTTTTTGGTGTTATAAAATAAATTTTCAAAAAAGGAGTAGTTTTTCTTCATGTGATGTTCAATTTTTTTTCATTAGAAGTTCAAATATGAGAAATATAGAGTATGAGATAAGGGTTTTTGGAATCTATGGTAAAGGTTGAATAATTTTGGTGAATAATTGAAAAGGTTGAATTAGCAAGTCGATAGGGACCATACCATGGAGGACACTATGGTGGATTTTGATAATCCATTAGGGAAATCGGGAGGTCCATTATGGGAGTCTTGGATACCGCATGTGACATGTTTGAGGATAACTGAGATTGGAAGCAAGAGAACCCAAATTTTATGGTCCAATGAATTTTATGTGTTAGGATTCTAATGATTATGTGTTATATGTGAAGATTTTGCATGGAGATGGGTATTTTTAAGGGAGAGTTTTTTGAAGAAGTTATATTTTATTATTTTCAGTGTGTTGTTCTTAGTTGGAATATTTCTGAACAATTTGATGCAATATGTTTTGAAAGAATGAGATGAACATATATGATCCATTCCATGTAGGTTTATATGGAGGAAGGGTACATACCATGGTGGTGATAACCATGTTGTAGAGGAGTTGAGTCAGAATATTCTTTGAATGAAAGTTCCTATATTTTTTAGGTTAATTCATGAAAAACATGGTATATCATGACATAAAATTATAGAAGATATGTGGATGAGTCCAGTTTAGTTTTGATTAAGTTTTATAGGAACGTTTTTTCCATTAAACTAATAACTTATTAAATATCTTTGATAAGGGAATGATGAGAATTTATCTATTATATAAAGAAATGGAAATTTTGGACCAAAATAGATATAAATTATTGGAGTATTCTACTACGTAAAATATAGGGATTGAGAATGATTTTATATTTATAATATTCATAGAGTAATTGTAGATTTATTTTGGAGTGGGGGGAAGAATGTTTTTTCACAATTTTAAGAACATCACAAAGATGAAAGGAGGAGTTTCCATGATGACTCATGGAAATATTTTACTATTTATATGATGTTTATAATAGGATTTTAAAGGAAAAAACATGGATATAAAGGGAACCAATATAAACATAGTGCATCTACAATAATGAGGTTATTATGTGTTGGCATGTGTTCTAGAGTAGCAATCAATTTCTTTAGTAATGATAAAAATAGATGAAGTGAGGGATGTGATCCTTGGGAAGTAGCGGGCTATCTCTAAACCTTGTTAGGGGAGTATCCCCATGACTATCCAAATATTAGCATCAAATAGTGTGTTTAGTAGATTCAGGAACATCGACACAATACTAATTTCCTGTTACTTGGTTTATCCTTGTTCAAGTAAACAAAGTTAAATCTTTTTGTCTAATTTTTTTGAGTGGTAATATTATAAATGACATAATCGGTGTGTGTATGTGTGTGGTTGAAGCATTATTGACCAATTCGATTAAAGGGTTGAATAATAGGGAGGTAACATTTATATTATTTTTAAAGTATGAAATAGGGGGTGACCCAAATAATTATGAAGTCAATTTTTTCTAGGGCCATGAGATTTTGAGGAAATAGTTTTTAAGTCATAAATGTTCAATACCGTAATTCACCACCCCCTAAGGGTACCTCTCACTTGAATCTGTTGTGGTTATAATAATTGGAATCAGAGCCTAGTATTTTTGATAAATTCTTATGATTTATTTTTTAATTTGAATTATATTCTTCCTTTATGTTTTTTATAATGGATAAGGGAAATAATTTGAAGAATAATCCAAAATATAAAGAGATTACCACTCTGGAATGTAGTATAATGTAGAATAACCAAACTATTTTAGATGCATTGAGTATAGATTGGTTCTATTCATCTCAAAACTATACATTTACAATCCTACTATTAACATCACATGAATAACATCACCTTTCCATGAGTCATCATGGAAACTCCATCTAATTTCTTTGTAAGGTTATTCAATAAGTGATAATGCTTTATTATAATATATTCATCACAAATATGGAATTCCTCTTTCAACATCAGATATATAAAATCAACCTCAATCCCACTTATTTTTTACAATAAGTTACTCTATTCATTTATAGATATATATAACTTTATAAATATAGAATTTCCTTTTCTCTATATCATTCAAAAATTATCTTTATTTACCTCACCAATGATATATAATAATTCATGATCATGATGGGATCATCCATCCTCTAAATATTCTCCAAAATCAAGTCAAACTCAAAAAAACATATCTTATATAATTAAAAGTTAATATATGTTATTTATTTTCTAGATCATCTTCCTTAAATATAGTAACATTAAACCTATGAATATACTGACTTAACTCCTCGATGGTGTGGTTATCACTACCACAACATGGAACCTACCTCTACTATTACCACTATGATATGTAGCCTATATATTATTCACATTCCTGTAAAACATATTGTGTCCAATCCTTCATACATATTCTCAGTATTCCATAACATACTGGTAACCATGAAATAAAAAATCTCTAGAAAAAATTCTTTCTAAATTTCCATAATCATGATCACTCTACTTGTGTTTAACTTCTACTTTAGAATTCCAACACTCAAAATGCCAGGGACCTTGACACATGGATTCTATAGCCTCACAATTAGTTATCCATGAGTCCCCTAAGAAATTCAAAATTCCTATAGTAACCTAATTTCCAATTGTAATATTGAAAACCCACAATGTTGTCCCCCATGACATGGCATCCCTTATATTCTCATTTTATACATTGTTATTTTTCCTTAAAATTCAGAAACCTTTACTACATCTTCCACAATTCTAGATCTTCTTCTACATATTTTTTATAAGGAAACCTCTAATAAAAATTAAATTCAAAATTATGTGGAAATTACCCATAACAAATCATTTTTCTATTTTTATATTATTTTTATTCAAGATGAATGTTTTCCATAGTATTTGGAATGTAAAAAATTGGAACATCATGTTCAATAACATATATGACATGAAACAAAAATATTATAAGATAATGTAACATATTATGATTTTATGATATATTTATCCTTTAATAAATCTAATCACTTTTATATATTTTGATGCACGTAACATGGGGTTTAAAAAATGTTATCCTCAATTACGATTTTATTTTTTAAACATGAACATTATAACATAGATGCTAAGTTGGAAGGTATAAATATGACTAAATAAATTATGAAAATAATATGGTTTACACATGTAAAAAATAAATTCAATGGTTACCAATTGACTAAGAAAATAATAACCATTTGAAATAAAAGGAAATGTGTTTTTGAAAAACTGTATTGCTTTAAAGGTGATTTAGTCACGATTCACCCACATAATTTGAAATTAATCTCCAAAAATTTTAGAATTTTATTTTAAAAAATTAAAATAATTATTTAAATAATTATATCAAAATTACCTTAGGGTTAATGTTTTTTTATTTTTCAGAAATGTTTCATTTTTCGATTAATAGTGAAAATACTGTTTTTATTAAAAACTTTATTTTCATTCATTTATAAGAAAAATTTTATTTTAATATGTTTTTAAAATTAAAATAAGTTAAATTAAATAATTTTTAATCCAAATTAGGTTATTATAATCAATTTCTTATTTAATTTTTATATAAAAACTTTTTAAAACTTTGAAAGGTTTTATTTTGGAAAATCATTTTTTCGACACAACTAGAGGTTTAATATTTAATTAATTTATACCAATTATGTCAGTTGAATTTTGAAAAATAGATTTCATCTTTTTAATTCTAAAAATTTATATTATCTAATATGGTAAAATTAGTTTGTTACTACAATTAATAGTGAAGAAAGTAAAAATTGTTTACTAATTCTAAGGTAAAAATGGTTTTACTGGGTGTTAACCTTAAAAGATATGGATTAAAAAAGATAAAAACTAGTTTAATTACTATTTTATGTTAATATTTAGAACTTATATACTGTAAGGTTATAAAATGGTATATTTTTTCTTATTTTGGTATGATAAAAACATGGTTGTAATTATTTTTTTCTAAAAACACCAAGTGTGTCATATCCCACACTTTTAAAAGGACACCCCCTCTCCTCTACTTTACACATGTAAATTACACTTTTTTTCAGAAAATAACTGGAAAAAAACCTTTCCTAAATCATTACTATCACCAATAAGTGTTTTCCTTTTCTGAAATCCAACCTAGGAAGGTTTTTGGTGAAAACCAAAAGATTTTTTTTGAAGAAGTGGTAAATCCCTTAACCAAGTGTTTTATTTTATGTCTTCCTCCACCTCCTCTAAATGTTATTAATCAATGATGATATAACTGAATTTATAAATTTTATATACTTAATTTCTTTATGTTAAGATAATCACCAACAACTGTCTCCTCTTCCCTCAAATGGGAAGTTAAACCATTGTTCGTGTGTACACTGAACTATCGTCTCACAAACCAACATAATTCATTTTCCATAACCACTTATCGTGGATGGATATAATGATATATTCAATGTTTATATATAATATTCATGATATTATTATACCTATAAAATTATAATATCATATATAACTTATTACTTTACATTCTAACGAGAATATGATAACGTAGCTCGTGTGTATAACGGATTGTCACCCCGCTAAGTGATGTGATTTTTTGTTCACTTAAGCTTTACATGGAATGTAATAAGTATTAATTTAATATTAATATATTATAATAATAACATATTAAACATTATAGGAAATTAATATATCATATAATATATTACCTTAACATTAATTGAAAATGATAACGTCGTTCATGTGCATGGAAGATTACTACCTCCTAAAGCAATGCGATGTGATTCGTTTTATTTTATTTTATTATTACTATATCATATAGATGGTATATATAATGGTATTTAAATTAATATTATTATATTTATGATATAATTATAAACCTATAAAAATTAAATAACACTTAACGTCTTTCCATTATGATCTTCGAAAAATGGAAACATTACTCATGTGTACGTAAGGCTTACCATCACCATGATTGTAACATAGTTCATTTTTCAAAACCATAATTTATAGTTTATTTAAAAATAATAATTTATGTATAAAAATTATTTTTATGTCGAAATTACCATTATTTAAATTATTAATTAATAACCTATTTTAGCTTAGTTAACTTACCAAAGTGATTTTGGATATTTGATTTGTTTATCATTAAAACATCCAATGTAGAGTTAATGGGTTAAGTAATTGAATATGACATGGTTAAAATAAAAATAAAAGGAATGATAAACATGTAAAAGTTCCTTAATCAATTAAATAACCAACTTAATCTTATAATTGTGGGATATAATGAACACACGTGACAGATTGGGATCAAGGTATGGGATATCTCTAAACCACCCTTTATTTCAGGTTATGAACCTTCTCTCTATAACACACTTTATCTCTCTCTTAATGTTATAGAATTATTCAAAATTCTATAAATATATATCTCACATATATACCTATATTATTCAACCTTCCTTTTTGGGGTAATACTTTCCTTATGATAATTTCTCAAAATTACATCATTATGAAATTTCCTTTGAACATGATATGAAGAAAGATTATGAAACCCATATTATTTATAGGGGTAATTATTATGTTATGCATTATAATTTATTTCATTTATATGGAACAAATATATCATGAACATGTTATGATTGGTGCACCTATATAGCACTCCAATTCATTAGTTAAAGTTGTATTCTCATGAGACATCATGTATGTGATTATAGAGTAAACCTAATCCCTTATGGGACTTTTTTCACCATGTGATAATGGATAAGAAGTTATCTTTGAATCTTGTTTATTTTATTTTATATATTTCTTCCAAATTTCCTATAATTACATGATCTTATTATATTATGTTATTTAAAATATTATTCCATGTGATTATTCATGTGCCTTATTGTTTATGATGTCATGTTATATCTTAATCTCACATATTATGTTTCCTTTTTATGTTTATTCCCTTGCTAGGATTTTTATCTCAACCCATTCATTTATGTGTTCCTCAGGTTATCCCATGTAGTTTTAGGAGCTTCCATGGATTTAAGAGTTCACTAAGGAAATAGAAAAAATATGGATTTAAATTTTCAGTTCCTATTGATGTAATATAAATCTAGTATTCTAAATACACTTTTCCTTCATGATATTTATGTTTTAATAATTGATATTTATGTTTAAAAATCATTTAAATATATATTTAAAAGTTTTGGGTCATCATAGTTGGTATAAGAGGAAATTTTTAGTTAAATTTTGGAACTTGGATGATAAAAATTTAGTGAGAACCCTATAGATAATTCTAAGGATACGACTACGTATAGAAAAGTATCTTGTAATCCTAGTGAAGTATAGAGCGAGTGGTTTCTGAGAAATTAAATCCATGTCTATATACAAAAAGTGTACATTGTTTTAGAATATATGTACCTAGGGGTAATAACTCTAAAAAAGCCATGTCAATCTTGACTCGAGCATTACTTGGTATATGAAAATGAGCCTTACTGTGCATCGGGTTTGATACTCCCAGAGGATATTATTTAGAAATTTAAAAACTCTTTATGAAAAATGATGAATGATTTTAATAGATGATAGCCATAAATGACCAAGTAAAAACCTAAGGTTTCATAGATTTAAATTAATCAGTCATGATTTAGAAATATTATAAATTACTTTTCATGACTAGGTAGTTTCCCAATATGATTATTATTGATCATATTATGTTTTTTGGTTTTAGTAAATGGTGGGAACTAGAAGGAACTAGGATAACCTTGAATATGATACACAATGTGATACAAATTATTGAAGAGAACCCAAATGGGATGATGATTTGAGTAAAGGATATCATGATTACGCCTAATCAGTTATCAGAACATATGACCAATAACTTCTACCGTAACCAACTCTCGAACTCACCAAAGAAGTAATGGATAGATTTCACCGAGATTTCAGGTGTTTTTGACCATGGAGGAATGAAGATTTTGTATCTTATATGTCATGAATATAGGAATAAGTACTTAAGGGAGTGTCTTAAAGGTTCAAGAATATTTTTTACATGTGGATAATAAGGGAACATAGTAAGTAATTTCTAAGGAAAAATGAAAAGTTCTTTTAATGGAATAGATGAGGGAAATGGTTCCCCTAAGTAATCATTAATGGTTGAATGTTTTTGATTCGAAAATAATGGGATTTATTAAAATCTATGTCATATGGGGGAATATCATGAATATGATCAACAATGTTATATGTGTAATGGTTTTGTTGTGGATTATGAAGAGACTACAAATGATATATAAAAGTAACGAGGTCTTATATAATAATATAATAAAGACAAGTTAATGGTTTAAGAATGAAGTGGAATGATTAAAATGTTTATATAATGGAATTCAAGAATTATGTGATCATGAAGTATATATAAGAGTATTGTTATGTTGAATTTTTTCATTAAGGATTTGGAAGAATATGTTTAATGGTACTAATGACTTAGAAATGTGATTTTTTGGTAAGGTTTTACTCTATAAGAAAAAACATAATTTAGGAAAACATTTTTGATGTTGGTGAAGTAGAAACAACTTTTTAGTACTTTATGATAACATGTATTCATAGTTTATAATATTAACAAACTTATTTGAATGAGATGTTGGAGATTGGGATGGTCTGTTGGGGATTCCAAAAATTCTACAAGGTTTTTCTTTAGATTAGGATAGATCTGGTCATATTCTCCACGCATGACTTTTCAAATTCGGAAGATTTAGAGGGTATGGAATAGTCATCAGTACCGTGCTCATTCATTCTTGCACGGGACTTCTTTCTGAACATCCATGCTCTGGTTGAGGTGTGCCTCAATGATGTTGATGTTAGGTAGAGGCTCTTCTACATAGTCTTGTTCTGGGTTGCAAACCCTTATTTTTAAAATTTTGTTAACGTCTGGATATCCTTGGAGTCTTGGTTTTCCGTATTTTACCCTTAAAAGGGGGTTTATCTAAAATCAATAAAAATTTTGGCCTCCGGGCCATTCAGTCATAACAGTTCCCCGCTGTTATGAGAACACAAAAGTTCTACGACATTATTCTTAAATATATGTTTTATAACTAGATGATATAATTTGAGGTACACAAATGATATAGTCTATCAAGGTTAGAGACTCATAGGACTTTGAGGCACCTTTTCATGGTACATTCCCTTGCTAATATCTAGTATGATATTATGAGAACAAGAACTTCCAGTATTGAATCCACATTTATATATATCATTAGATGTTCCTATTTTTGGACATGTATATTGGTACTTAGAATTTAAGATTATTATTAATCAGTATTATGAGTCACATACTTTTATGTATTGATGAAAATTGTGATAACATGTGTTTATGGTGAGGTAGGATACATTGGGTGAATCCTGAGAAATAGGGAATTAATAAACAATGTGAGAAAGGATTTGTCCATATGTTAATTAATGGAAGTTGATCTTTCAGGACCTTTGATAGAAATTATATAGCCTAAATAAATTCATATTTATGGTGTACAATAGGAAATTTCAATTTTTTTGGATGTCAAAGAAAGATTCATCGAGCACATAGTTCAATGGGACTAACATGAAACCTTCTAGATTTGATATATCATGATAAGGGGATTATATTTCATAATTTTCATTCGTATGAGGTATCATGTCATTATGTCATTAACTTCTCTCTATATGGCTATCTTGGCATTCTTCTAGATGTTAAACTTGGACTTTAGGCTGGTTTACCTAATTCCACTGAGAAATATGCCTAGAGGGTAACACACTAAGTGTATCTAAAATATCAGTTAAATAATATATTATTATTTATTTAACAAGTTGAAAAAAATATCTGTATATGTTGATTAATAATTAATAATTTATTATTTATCACATATATATATTTATTTTTCATTTATTGAATATAATATTTATATATTTATTAAATAATAATGTAGTGATATTTATTTAATAAATAAATATTCATTATTCAAGGTTAGATAAATTTTACAGAGGAATGGAAGACTGGGTTTAATGGTCCGGTGAGAAATAATAAATATTGAATATTATTTGATTAAATAATATTAAATTTTATTCACAAGTTAAGCACATGTTGAGAAATAATAATAATATTATTATTTGAAATGGGGTTCCACAGTGACAAAATAAATAATAAAGGGTGCTTGTAGAATTATTTTATTTTAACCGTAGTGATATATTAACCCAATTATATTATTATATCAATGAGATAATTTATTTGATTAGTTGTGCACAATGGATTTGGGGAATCCTATCAAGACCTAGAGAGATCTGTTCTCCAAGAATGATCCTAAGAATGTAGTGCAATCTTCTTCCTCCAACACTCTTGAGTCAAGAGAGATCCAGGAGAATTCTTTGGAAGTGGTTCTCGAGGAAATCAAAGCCAGATGATGAAAGCACTAGGATCTACTGTGATAGCACTTGTAGATTCCTATGATGATGTTCAGATATTTGTGGAAGACATTTGTATCACCAAAAGAGGGAATATACTTTTATTCCTACAACACAATAATGGAACAACGCAGATCTTTTGTTAGATCCATCAAAGAAGAAATAATTCTATCAAAGAAATTATTTATTTAAGTAAATAAACTATAAATAATTTGTGGTGATGCTCTATTGGTTCCTAAATTCTTTCCATTGTCTTTATTCTTTGATTTAACTCCATATATCAAAACATTCATCATTATGTAAATATCATATTGATGATCGATCATGGAAAAAAGAAAAGTTAGGCATGGCCCTTCGCACGCTTCCACTGACCGAGGAACCTACAATTTATATCAAAACAGACACATAATTATTTATAATTATTTAACGATCATTTATGATTTAAGAATTTGTGATTTAGTTTTTCAATTCAAGTTTAATCATTATTTTAATCTGAATTGTGAGAGATTATTATTCCTCCTTTGTTTCTCATAGATCGAATGAATGTGATTAATTTTATGAAAAAAATAAAATCAAAGATCTCATTCAGAGGTACCAAGGATTTTGGCTGGATAACACAATAGTAAACTACATATAACCAGAGTTACGCACCTTGTACTTGTGTTCAATGCATCAAAAATTAATTCAACATGTGTGAATTGATTACGGGTTGTGTAGTTAATTCAAACATTGTGTATTGACCTGGATATCCAGGCACACGATCAGCTAGAGTACACACCGTGTAGAAAACATAAATTGTTTCTAGTCCCTTTGAGTCATAGGTGGGGATGTGAGTTTTATACATGGCCTACCTGACTGGTGACTACGTAACTCAGAGTCAACATTCCATGTAGTCCCTTTTACATGTCGTGTAAGAAATATTTTACTAGGTGTGATTTACAAGTTGAGTCCCTAGGCATGTACCTCAGATAGACAGTGAGATATGTACATGATGTCTATCTATCATGTAAACACCATGTACTTATACCAAATTACTCATATTTAAAATTTATTTATTATATTGTGTAAACCTTAAGATATGTTCTTGAATGTGGTCATTAAGTTGATAGAACATTCCATGTGATGGGATTTTAATATATATATATATCTGTGTGTGTGTGTGTGTGTGTTTAATTAATATCTGCATAGTGTTCAAATTTTTGTATCATGCATGATTTTTATTATAGTTGTTAATCTATGTGCATTGATTCATTACACATGACCAAAAAATCATTTAATTCATGTAATCATTAAGCTGATAATACATATCATCAATGTAGGTGATAATTCGTGTATGCTATATGTTACAAAATTAAAACTGTATATATGAGTATAATACGTGTTAGGTGTATTTGGATGGTTATTTACTGTGTTTACTCCAAATTAAATTTAATTTATAGAATTAATTTTAAATATTATTTTAATTTTTTTTTAAATTATGATGTATGATAATCTAAAATAAATTCAGATATGAATTAAGATAAATGAATTGATTAATTAAAGTTAATAATTAATAGACTCAATCACGATTTATCTTCAATAAGAATTATTATGAATTTAATGCTAGTTTTATCAAATGAATAATTCTCTGAAAGCATATGGATGATCATGAGAATAGACTAGACCTTTGTATGTGATTGGTTTCATTTAATTTATTATTTAATTAAATTGTTGGCCTATATGCCTTCTCTCCTCTTATTATGTAAAGGCATTCATTCCAATTGATTCTTTTATATAAACTCTTTACCCTCACATGTGTGTGAATAAAAGCATTTGTAATGGATGGAGCTCCCAATCTAGTGGACCTGGTTCATTTTTGGGGCCATTTTGAAACTAATCCAAGAGAGATACATAGATGGGTATGTGTAAAGTTGTAACACGAACCTTAATAGGTACATGGTTTTTCCCCCTATGTCAATGGTTAGTTTATCAAATTCTATATAAACTAACCATTAGTAAAAGCTCAGGATCATACCTCTTTATTATTTTATTTCTATCAAGTTGCATGGTAATTTAATAATGGATGTTTTGTAGTGATCATAAAATTTAATGAAATTAACAAGAATGTAAGATAGAACTAAAATGAATTGTCTTATGCATAAATATTCTCTAAGACATGGTTAATCACTTAAGTAAATCCAACTAATATTGAAAATCATGTGATTAATATAATAATAGTAAATTTATGCATACAAGATAAAATTCGTCAATTATATATATTAAGTTGTTATTGCCTTCTACCACTTCTGTTAAAATCGAACCATAGTCCAAAGTGCTTGACCAGCCAAAGTTGGGGTGATTTCAATTATTGGGGAATTATAAATTTATGTTTTGGGTTGAATTAACTTAGTTCACATAAAGGGATAACATCCAAAGTAGGACTTGGTGTAACTTAGAGTCAAGGGTTGAGGAAATCCAATTTAAGGATTTTAGGATTGGGGAGTACACTAAACAGACCAAGGAACTGTGATTTAATGTAGTTGGAATTTGGAATTCTTACCTAATTCCATTAAAGTTTCTTGACCAACCAAATTTTGGGTAATGAGAAGGGGAATACGGATACTTTCTCCTAGAATATCCAATAAACAGGATATTCCAAATATAATAGTGAGGGCTATAGGGTTTCGATAAAATAAGTTGGAGACTAATAAATATAATATTTGTTTGTTTGTTTAATTTTTATCAAAAAATTACTAAAATTATACTTATCTAATTTTGTAGAAGAATAATTAAAATGACATCAAAAATATCATTGTGATCCAAGATTGAGAAGGAAACCCTCTTTACCGGCAGAGATTTTGAAGAATGGAAAAGGAAACTATGTTTCATCCTTTTCTATGAAAGAAACTTATATGTTTTGGAAGAACCATTTCCTAAAGCTTCTATAAATGATGCTAATGATGAAGAGTTAAAACTCTTTGAGAAAAATTTTAATGATTCCATATATGTTCAAGGTCTCTTTCTATCATGCATTTCCAATGAGATTTTGAAGCAACATGAGGACACGGACGCATATAACATGATATCTCACCTTTGGGATATCCATCAAGAGAAAGAGAGATAAAAGAGGTATGAGATTTCTAATGATTGTTTTACAAATAAGCTTAGATAGTCTACTCCAGGTGGGCCTCATGTAGTCAATATTATTGGCTATATTGAATGCTTGGAAATTTTAGGGATTAAATTCCTAAATGATTTGGGTAACAACCTGAACTTTTGAATAATATTGGTTTCTTAATGTTGTGTGTTATTTTATTTTGTACTCAACAAAATTATATCCTTTAATTAATGAAGTGAGTATAATTAAAATGATACCGGTGGGTTTCGACTATTATATGACTATTGGTCAATATGGTCATTGGAAACTATACTCTTAACGTTATGATTATTGTTTATAAATAAAAATGATCATGGTTACTTAATACACAAGGAAGATTCGATGGAAAAATCCACTAGACTTAGGCCATACGAAGCCCATCTGTTAGAGCATGAGAAGGAGGTTGTGTTACTAGGATTTACTCTGGACCAAGCCCAAGCTAAACTTCAACATGTGAATCTTGAATGTAATCGCCTAAGGGAGAAGTTTAAGCTTAAAGAAATCACTACTGAGGAAATGTTGTCTGAGACACCCCAAGATTCTATCACCATAACACACCTTACACTTAGGTCCTATGCAAGTGTTATAAGGATCTATTTAACGAGGCCTTAGTTACTTTGTGTAATCATTTTGTATAAATAAAATTGTTATTTCTTATTATGGTAAACTTTGTGAATTTTAAATGTCAGGATAATTATAGGATTAATTTATAGAAGTTCCATATTATTGATGATTTTTTGGAAAAAAGGTATTTTAAAATATTTTTGTATACTTTAAATAATTAATAATGTGAAATGATTTTCAAAAAATGGTCTTCTACAGTTGTGATTAGTAATAAATTTAGAGTCCAATAAGATCAACTTAATTTGTAGTGAATAGTAAAGTATGAATAGTAATATTACCCTTATGAAGAGTAATGTGACCAATAGAATAATAACCTCACTTAAGAAAGTATAAATATAATTTAGGCATCTTGAATGGTGAAGTGATATAATAGCATAAGTAAATAACTGTTTCAGAAATTATTAGTTAAGTATTAGTATATTTTCAGGTAAATAGTGTTTTTAATTAAAAATCAAATATCTCATGATTAGAAAATTATTTTCATAAAATGGAGTTCATTTTTGAATTCAAAGCATCAATATTAGGTTATGTTGAATTTATGAGTTTTTTATAAAATGTTTTGTTTTTCGGTGAATAGTAAAAATATAGTTTTGAGTTTTAGTGTGATTAATGACATCATTAATGATGTAATAATGATGTAATAATTCTGGTAGAATTTTGAATAGTAATATATGTTATGAGGTTTCCCAAGTTTCCAATACCATGGTAAGGGCCATGGTTTTTCAAATACCACTAATGAGGTGTCCCTTGGAAAATAATTAAATATTCCCTCACTTTTTCTATAAATACCAACCCATTACTTAATTAATTTCATTCCAAATTATTCCTCAACTAATTTATGGTCTTTTTAACTCCCAAGGAGTCCTCCCAAGGTTCCCTCAATCCCCCCAAGGTCCCAACCTCATGTTTTTTAAGTTACTCTTCAAGGTAATGGAACCTTTAGTCATGACTTCCTTTATGTTATGCCTTCTAGTTTCCATTTTATTGTGTGGGAGTATGTTATTCTATAACTTATTAATTTCCATTTCATGTCCAATTGGTGAGATACCCTTTCCTCTCTCATCAACTGATTTTCTGAATTTTTAAGTGAAGATGTTAGGGTTCCAAATTTTCGCAAAAGAAATCATATCTTCTCTAGTTTTCTATTCATGTGGTATGTCATTAAAATATCCATACCATGATATTATTTCAATTTTATTATTTCCATAAACTGTATTATTATTATTTTTATGACTGGGTGACCCTTTTACTCTCTCTTGTTAATGTTTTCTAAAACCATGTTGTATAGTTGATATGGTGCAGAATTTTCGTCTCAAAATATTTCTCTCTTTTTCTCAGGAAATTATATTATTTTTTATGTTAATAACCAAACATATTTTAGTTCAGGGGGTATTCATAAAGAAATAAAAAATATACATATTTATTATGGAAATGACATACATCAAACCCCCATTCTTTTTCCATGCGTTATAAATGACATAATGATCTTGTTTATATAGCACTTTTTAAACGTCGTGATTTTGAAATGAATCCCATATATTTTATTCTCTATGAGTTATTTATGAAATTTTTTATTATGATATATGTGTATAACATGAAAATAAATAAATATTAAGGGTGTGCCCTTATATCACTCCAATGCATTGGGTAAATAATTTAATCTCTAGAGATGAAAAGTTTCATAATACCTTGGTGAATAACCATGGTAATTATTTTGACACCTTGGGGATGAACCTTGGTGATATGTTCATAAATGTATAAATTAAATGTTATAGACACATTTTCAAGTTATTATTCATGTTATTATTTCTATTATATTCATCTTTATCATTCATTTATGATATCCCACATGTTCTTATTGATATCGTTCAAGATCACATGTAATTTGTTTCACTTGTTTTACTTACTGGGTCTTCTTCTCACCCTTTCCTTTGATGTATGCCTCCAGGTTATGAGATTAAATAATTTTACTTAGTATTAAATTATGATAAAGCCTTAAAAGTGTATTATAATAATGTTTTATGTTGTTTTCATGTATTGTTTTCCTGATTTCCAAGACTCTAGACTTTAAAGATCCACAATTTGTAAAATGAAATGAAAAGTAATGTAATAAAAAGGTGGGATTCCATAGTTAGTATCAAAGGGTAGTTTAGTTATTTATGGAAATATGGATATGAAAACATTAAGAATAACCCTATATAAAAGTTTAAATATTGGAAAACATTCTAGTATTTTGGTGAAATATTAAGTAAGTGGTTTCCGAACAAATAAATCTCATTTTTGATATGAACAAGTGGATGTGACTCTGGAACAGATGTACCTAGGAGTGAAAACTCCGACATGGAGTTTCAATCTTGACCTTGAGTATCTTGGTACACAAGAAGGGGCATTTCTTCACTCCTAGTTTGAAACTTATGGGGGATATTTTTGGTTAATCATAAGATTTTTATGAATCATTATGAAAGATTTATAGAGAAATGTAATTTTTTAAGCATGAAGTTTTAAGAAGTAAAATAATTTTTAGTTAAAATATTCATAAATGAAATAAGATTCTCACTAAGGTTTTATTATTTTATAAAATGATGGTAAATAGGAGGAACAATGAAAATGGTGGCCGCAATGGACCATGCATTGACGACCCTCAGATGGAAGCCTGAATGGAAACATTCATGAGAATTATAAATGAACTCACTAACGTTATGGGAAATAACATGAATCAAGTTGAGAGACCAATCTCACCATGAAGGTAACTACAGTCTATTGAGTCCTTTATGCATAAACTACCACCAACCTTCGATGTATCTACCAACGCATAGATTTCTGAATAGTGGATTTTTTTTTTTGAAAAGATCTTTTCTGTGATCCGTTGTTCGGAACAAGAGAAGGTAACACTGGATGTTTACCGCATAGAGGGATAATATGTTCAGTGGTTGGAATTAATTAAAAACACAATGCCCAGAGTGGAGGTTGAAGATATGGAGTGGTAAGAGTTAGATGGATCTTCTTCAGTAAGTATTCCCCTCATTACATGAGAACAAGAATGTAGAAGGATTTTATTGAGCTGAAGCAGAAGGATAGTGAATCTATGGGAAGCTATGAGATAAACTTCAAAAGTATTTGAAGTTACACCTATAGCTTTTTCATGGATCCAAATGGTTAGGTTGATAGGTTCTTCAGTATACTGAGACCTCATGTGTGGAAGAATCTATCCAACTGATACTATGATAGCTATGAGGAGATCATACAGAGTGCAATGAAATTTGAACTGGATTTTGTTGAGATTCAATGGTCTCATAAATCCAATGACAAAAAAATATTGATGGATCCAATATTAGGGTGGACTTTTGATCAAGAAAGAGGAGGCAAGCAAGTAAAACATCCCACGTTTAATAAAAGTGGGAAGAAGCATTCAGGGAACTCCCTCCTCAGGAGCATGAAGTGCTAAAAGTGTGGAAAAGATGGCCATATCGCAAAAAATTGTTGTATTGAGGTCAATCCTCAACTTCCAAACACTAACGACAAAGTGAAGATGGATAAGTCCCTACTTTATGTCCAATGCTATATGTTTGGAAAACTTAGGCACTTTTCCAATCACTATCCAAATCTGAGGGTAGTAGAGGGGAATCACCATCATCCTCAACAACGAACAAGGGAACAAGGTCGTAATTTTTCAATCACTGCAGCTGAAGTTGAATTTCCAAATAATGTGGTGGAAGTTACTATTATTTTTCTATAAAAGATATAAAGTATTCTGTTTGATTATGGTTCTGCGCATTCTTTTATTTTCCCCATGTTTGCAAAAAAATTAGAATCAACCCCCATTTTTCTAAAAGTAGAGTTATCAGTAAAGACTCCCGGTGGGATTATTCAAGCATCATCAGTATTTAGAAACTCTAGTATTTACTTTAGTGAGAACAATCTTATCGCAAATATAGTATTCCTTCCCATTCTAGAATTCAACATTATACTAGGGATGGATTGACTCTCAAAGTATAATTCTAAGATCAAATGCTTAAGCAGGGAAATATCAGTAGTCATGAATTGGAAACCAATAGTTATCTTCCATGGATAGATATCTCAACCTGATATTTGTCTATAAGAACCTCCTATATCTATATTTATGAATTTGATCACTGGATAAGAATAAGGAAATGAGAGTTTGAGGATATAAAATGTCCCCATTGTCCAGTAGTACGTTGACCTATTTCATGAGTAGTTACCTAGACCTCCCCCATAAAGAGAGGTAGAGTTCTCCATTGAACTCATACTTCGATCTCATCCGATATCAAAGACCCCATATAAGATGAAAAATGTGGATCTGGAGGAATTAAAGAAAAAACTCCAAGATCTTTTGGAGAAGGGGTTTATTTGACCGAGTGTGTCTCCTTCGAGAGAACTTGTTCTCTTTGTGAAGAATAAGGATGGATCAATGCAGCTATTTATTGATTATAGAGAAGTGAACGGGATCATAGTGAATAAAAATTACCATCTTCTAAGAATTTATCACTTATTTGACCAATTTTGTTGGGATCAATTCTTCTCTAAGATTTATTTTCATTTCGATTATCATCAATTTAGGGTGAAGAAATAATATATTCAAAAAACTTCCTTTTTATCAAGATATAGGCAATATGAGTTTGTTTTTATGCCCTTCGGAATGACTAATTCACCTGCTATTTTTATGTATTTGATAAATAGAGTCTTTAAGGACTACCTTGATAACTTTTTGGTATTTTTTATTTAAGATATTCTAAAATATTCTAAAATTCATTTGGAGCCTGAGGATCATATAAGGGTTATTTTGGAAACTCTACATAAGGATAGGATTTTTGGAATGTTCAGAAAATGTGATTTCTGGTTTCAATAAGTTGCTTTCTTAGGGAAAATTGTTACCAATAAAGGAATCATAGTTGACCCTACAAAGGAAAATTTTGTAGAGGAGTGGCCTTAGCCTACAAAAATAATTGAGATTCATAGTTTCCTTAGATTAGAGGAATATTATAGGAGGTTTGTGAAAAACATTTCATGACTTTCTAATCCATTAACAAATTTAACTCGAAAAGGGGTCTAGTTCATCTGGATAAAGGAGCATTGAGAATGTTTCCAAGAGCTGAAGAAGAGATTGGTTACTACACCTGTGTTAACTCTACCCTCAAGCAGAGAAGGATTCGTTATTTTTAGTGATTTATCTCTAAAAGGGCTTGGGTGAATCCTCATGAAAAATGACAATGTCATTGCTCATGCATCTCAAAAATTGAAGACTCATGAGCAGAACTATCCTACACATGATCTAGAGATATCTTAGGTCATTTTTGATCTAAATATGTGGAGGCACTATCTTTATGGAGAAAATGTGATATATACAAAAACCATCAATTTTTGAAGTATATTTTCACACAAAATTCATTTAACATTTGACAAAGTATTAAGTTGTAACTTCTTAAAAACTATTATTGATCAATTAATTATCATCCCAGAAGATCAAACAAAGTCGAAAATGCATTAAGTAGGAAAGACCTAGTTGTTATGTCCATGATGAGGATTCAAAGAGATCCTTTGATCAACAAACCTAGTAAATCTGGACATTGGAATTATAAGGGAAGGGACATCATCAAACCTTTCCTAAATGATTTCTCAACCGTCATTACTAGAGAAGATCCAGAAAGCTCAGAAATAGTATACTTTTTTATAGAAGAATTTTGAGGCCATGAAGGATGGGAAGTTTCAAATGTTTAATATTGATCAAGAATGTGTACTAAGATTTAGTACAAGACTATGTGTTCCATATATTCTAGAAATAAAGAGGGAGCTTATGGATGAAGCTCATAACTCTACTTTCTCTATATATCATGGAAGCAAGAAAATGTATAAAGACCTTCGTGATAATTATTGGTGGGATAATATGAAAAGGGAGACTGTTGTCTACACTTTAAGGTGCCAGGTATGTTAGAAAGTGAAGGAACAGCAACAAATTCCTAAAGGGATATTGCAACCACTTCCCATACCAGCTTAGAAGTGGGACAATATCATTATGTACTTTGTCATTGGTCTCCTAGGGACTTACAAAGGAAACAATGTGATATGGGTTATTGTAGACCATCTCACTAAGACTTCCCATTTTATCTTCATTTGGGAATATTTCTATCTTGATCAACTTTCATGGATTTACGTGAAGGAAGTATTAAGAGTGCATGGAGTTCCACTTTCTATTGTATCTGATCGTGATCCAAGGTTCACATCAAAATTCTAGAGAAGTATTAAAAATGTTCTAAGCACTGAATTGAATTTCAGTACGGCCTATCACCCCCAAAATAATGGCCAATATGAAAGTAAAATTCAAACACTCGAGGATAAGCTGAGAACCTGCTCAATGGAATTTAAAGGCGGATGGGATCAACATCTCCCTTTAATTGAGTTCTCTTACAACAACATCTTCCACTCAAGCATTCAAATGGAACCCTATGAATCTCTATATAAGAAGTGATGTAGAACTCCTACTTTTTGGGTTGAATCTAGTGAGAGAAAGCTTCTTGGTCCTGATCTTGTGAAAGAGATGGCATAAAATGGCCCATGCCATCCAGTAACACATTAAGGCTTCTCAGAGTCGGAAAAAGAGCAAGGTTAACAACCATAGAAGGGACATAGAGTTTGATGTTATTGATAAGGTATTTCTTTTAAATTCACCTTGGAAGAGAGTCATGAGGTTAGGGAAGAAAGGGAATATCATCCCTAAGTACATTTCCCCCTATGAAATCCTTGATTGCGTGGGAGCAGTGGCCCATCGGATTTGACTTCCTAAAAATCTAGCACAAGTTCATGATGTATTCCATGTATCACTCTTGAGGAAGTACCTACCTGAACCTTAACATGTACTAAATCTAGAGGTTGTACAATTGGAACATGACCTCTCTTATGAGGATCATCTGGTGGATATCTTGGAACTTAGAGACATGGTTCTTCACAACAGGACTATCTGCCTTGTTAATGTGTTTTAGAGAAACCAAAAATGTGAAGAAGCCATGTGGGAACCAGAGGAGTATATGAGGCAGAAGTACCCACACATTTTCTCTTGTGAGGGTATGAGTTAAAATTTTAGGGATGAAATTTATTAAGGGGGGAAGAATGTAACAACCTGAACTTTTGAATAATATTTGTTTCATAATGTTGTGAGTTATTTTATTTTGTACTCAACAAAACTATATCCTTTAATTAATGAAGTGAGTATAATTAAAATGATAACATTGGGTTTCAACTGTTATATGACTGTTGGTCAATATGAACGTTGGAAACTATACTCTTAACATTATTATTGTTTTTTATAAATACAAATGATCATGGTTACTTAATATAAAAAGAAGAGTCGATGGCCTTATCTAGTAGAATTGGGATATACGAATCCCATCTATCGGAGCTTGGGAGAGAGGTTGTGTCACTAGGCTTTGCTCTGGACTAAGCCCAAGATGAGCTTCAATATGTGAATCTTGAATGGAATTGACTAAGGGATATGTTCAAGATGATAGAAATCACCATTCAGTAATGTTGACTGAGCCTCCCCAATAATCTATCACCATAACACACCTTACACTTATTTCCTATGAAGGTGTTATAAGGGGCTATGTAACAAGGCCTTAGTTACTTTGTGTAATCTATTTGTATAAATAAAATTTTTATTTCTTATTATAGTAAAATTTGTGAATTTCAAATGTCTAGATAATTATAGGATGAATTTATATAATTTCCATATTATTGATCAATTTTTGGAAAAAAAATGTATTTTGAAATATTTTTGTATACTTTAAATAATTAATAATGTTAAATTATTTTTAAAAAATGGTCTGCTACAGTTGTGATCAGTAATAAATTTAGAATCTAATAAGATCAAATTAATTTTTAGTGAATAGTAAAGTATGAATAGTAATATTACCTTTATGAATAGTAATGTGACCAATAGAATAGTAATATCACTTAAAAATGTATAAATATAATTTAGGCATGTTGAATGGTGAAGTGATATAATAGCATAAGTAAATAACTTTTTCAGAAATTATTATTTAAGTATTATTATTTTTTCAGGTAAATAGTGTTTTTACTTAAAAATTAAATCTAATAATTATAATATTATTTTCATAAAATTGATTTTATTTTTAATTCAGAGCATCGATATTAGGTTAGGGTGAATTTATGAGATTTTTATATAATGTTTTTTTAGGGAAGAGTAAAAGTATAGTTTTGAGTGTCGGTGTGATTAATGTCATCATTAATGATGTAATAATGATGTAATAATTCTGATCAACTGGTGAATAGTAAGAGATGTTATGAGGTGTAACATGTGGACAATACCATGGGCAAATACCATGGGAAAACCCTTGGTTTTTCAAATTAATCTAATGAGGTGTCCCTTGGAAATTTATTAAATATTCCCTCACTTTAGCTATAAATACCAACCCATTCCTTCAATAATTTCATTCAAAATTCCTTTTAAACGAATCTTTGCTATTTTTACTTCATAAGGAGTTCTCTTAAGGTTCCCTCAATCCCCCCAAGGTCTCAACTTCATGTTTTTGATGTTACTATTCAAGGTAAGGGAACCTTTAGTCATGACTTCCATTATGTTACGCCTTCTAGTTTCCATTTTATTATGTGGGGTTATGTTCTTATATACCCTTATTACTATCCATTTTATGGAAAATTGATGATGGACCCTTACCTCTCTCATTAAATGATTTTCTGAACTTTTAAGTAACGCAGTTAGGCTGCCGAATTTTCATTAAAGAAATTATATCTTATCTTTTCTTTCAAGTTTCCGTTTCATGTGGTATGTCATTAAAATACCCATACCATGATCTTATTTATATTTTATTATATCCCTATACTATATTATAGGTTATTTATGAGTGTTTTACCCTTTTCCCCTAACTTTTTAATGTTTTTTAAAAGCATTTTGTATAACCGTTATGCAGCAAAATTTTCGTCTCAAAATCTCTCTCTTTTTTTCTCAAGAAATTATCTTATTTTATTTATATAAATACCCAAACCTATTTTAGTTCTGGGGATACTCATCACGAAATAAAAATATATATTTGATTCTGGAATTGACATACATGAAACCCCCATTCATTTTCCATGGGTTATGAATGACATAATGATCTTGTTTTTAAAGCAGTTTTTAAACGTCATGATTTTGTAATGAAACACTTTTATTTTATTCTCTATGGGTTATTTATGAAATGTTCAATTATGATATATGTGGATCACATGAAAATAAATGCATATTATGGGTGATATTTGATAGAACTCCAATTCATTAGGTAAAAAATTTAATCTCTAGAGATGAAAAGTTTCATGATACCTTGGTGAATAACCCTGGTAAATTTTATAACACCTTGGGGATAAACCTTGGGGATATTTTCATGAATGTATAAATTAAATGTTTTAGCCATAATTTCAAGTTATGATTCATGTTATTTTTTCTATTATATACCTATTTATCATTCATTTATGATATCCCTCATGTTCTTATTGATATCTCTCAAGATCACATGTAAGTTGTTTGACTTGTTTTCCTTACTGGGTCTTCTGCTCACCCTTTCCTTGGATATCTGTCTCCAGGTTATGAGAAGTAGTAATTTTACTTTGTATAAAATTATTATGAAGCATTACAAGTAAATTTGAATAATTTTTTATGTTTTTTTCTTGTATTTTGTTTCTGATTTCCAAGACACTATACTTCAAAGATCCTATGTTTGTTAAATGTGATAAAAAGTTATGTAATAAAAAGGAGGGATGACATAATATGTGTATTGATCTCATACTTCCATCACTTCCTAATAACCTATCTAGTTTTATTGTTAATTTCCACATGATAAATAATGATTATACTCATTTATAACTTCTTATATTGATTCACTAAGTGGATAAGGATATGGGGCATGATAAAACCATAGTCCTTATGGTGAATAAGAAAAGTGAAAAAATGAAATGGATCCCAAGTCCTATAAATAAACTGAAACTCCAGAGCACTATCTTTCCAATAAGGGAAGGATCTAGAGACAAGTTAAGTAAAATGGGGCAATGTGTTTTGTGTGTGTAAATCCATGCCATTGGAAGAGGAATTACACCTAGAATCCAGGGGAAGCTAAATGTGCATTTTTTATCGAGTGTAAGCTTTAAATATCTACACATTAATTATTAGATAAAACTTTTGTTGTTCACATATATATCAAAATATATAAACCAAGTATATTCTACAATATATCTAGAGGGGAGGTGGGTCTGAGAGCTACTAAAGGTGTGAGGTTGTCTACTCTTACCATTTTTGAATACCACCATCCATTACCAATGAGAAATAATTTGGTTTTAATATATTATTATTATGTACCGACGGTTACCAATGACATGATTTCTTTATCATGCCGAGATGCAGATGGGTTTATTTTCATGTTTGGAAATAAAAGTTGTTTCATTTATAAGGTTAACATATGTTAGGGTATGACACATTTAAATAATGGCCTTTATGTATTAAATTATAAAAAAAAAGTGTCAGTAATTGATAATGAATCATGTTCACATGATTCATATAACACCCAACTTTGGAATCACCATCTTGGTCATGTAAATAAGAAGAGTTTGACAATGCTATTTCAAAAATGGTATATAGAATCGTCTCATCTAAAACTTCATGAAATATGTCATGATTGTTTATAGGGAAATATGAAAAATTCACCATTTGGTGGATAGAGACAAAGGACCCCAGAACTTCTTGGATTGGTACACACTGATGTGTGTAAACCTCTTCTAGTAGAAGCTAGAAGTGGATATTCTTACTTTACAACATTTATTGGTGATTATAGTAGATATGGATATGTATACTTAATGAGGTATAAGACCAATTCCATTAAAAATTCATGTAATTAAATAATGAACTAGTTAATCAACTTGATAAGAAGATAAAGAATCTTCAATCAGATCGAGGTGGTGAATATCTCAACCCATAGTTTATTGACCTTTTACAAGAGTTTGGGATTCTATATCAACTCACTTCACCATATAAACCATAATGGAATGGTGTTTGTGAAAGGAGGAACTGTACCTTGTTAGAAATGGTAAGTTCTATGATGAGTCATGAAGATCTTCCATTATACTTTTGGGAATATGCATTACAAACTACCGTATACACATTAAACTGAGTTCCAAATAAAGAAAAAAATAGATTTCCATTTGAGTTATGGAGTGTAAAGAAACTCGTTTTAGTGCATACACATGTATGGGGTTGCAAGGAATATGTTATGTCCTTCTCATGAAATAAACTTGAATCCCTGGCACAAAGTGTATCTTTATGGGGTATCTTAATGAAACAAAGGGATACTACCTGTACAAACCCTCACATAAGAGAGTGATTGTTTCTCAAAAATTAATGTTTCTTGATAAGGATAACATCCTCAAAAAGGATAGTAGGATAAATATTGACTTCAATGAATTTTATGATCAAGATAAACAAGATTTTGAGTAGTAATAGGCTCTATAGGTCCCTATGGAAGAATTGGTTCCTGAAATTCAAGTATTACGCAAAGCACAAGAGTGTTAAGGTAACTAGAGAGACATTGTTTTCTAGTCACCATTGATAGTGACTCATTATTGGTTGACAATGATGAATCTCTATCCTATAAAGCAGAAATAGTGAGCTAAAAAGTTTTAAGATAGAAAGAATCCATGAATTCTGAAAAGGATTGCATGTATCAGAACTATGTTTGGGTTCTGGTTGATACTCTAGATGCTGTAAATACCATTGGATGCAAATGGGTATTCAAGATGAAAGTAGATGTGGAAGGTAAATTAAATACCTATAAAGCAAGGCTAGTGGTTAAGGTTTTAAAAAAACATTAAGGAATTGACTATAGTGAAACATTTTCACCAGTTTCCATGTTTAAATCCATTAGAATTCTATTTTCTATAGAATATTACCATGACTATGAGTTTTGGAAGATGGATGTCAAAACTAAATTCCATAATGGAAACCTTCAAGGAGATGTCTATATGACATAACCAGAAGGGTTTATGGCTATAGGTGATTTCAATAATATTTTGAAGTTATAGATATCCATTTATGGACTGAAGTAAGCATCTAGGTCTTGGAACATTCGATTTGATGTGATACAAGAATTTAGTTTCATTAAGAACCACTAATGGAAACATCATCTATACCAACAGTTTAAAACTGTTGGTAATGGCTGGAAAACCATTGGTATAAACTATACCAACGGTTGTCCAAACTGTTGGGCCTTGAGCCGTAGGGATAGACATATCCCAACAGTTCAATGAGAACCATTGGGATATGTCTGAAAAATTGAGTATATACCAACGGTTCATTGAAACTATTGCTAAAAATGTTTACCAATGGTTTAAAACTATTGGTAATATCAAAAATCATCTCTATACCAATGGTTTACAAACCATTGGTATAGACTTTTACCAATTGTTTCCCATAAACTGTTGGTAAATATCAAGTAAGAATACATATACCAATGGTTTTTAAACTGTTGGTATATACGTTTACCAATGTTTTATGGAAAAATGTTGTTATAAATTCTATTTTTACAAATATTCCAATGGGTTTAGACCATTGACATATCCTTTATGTACCTGTAGCATCAAGATGGCCTCCACCTGTGCAGCTGCAGCACTTACACAAGATTCCACCAGCAGGCATACCTCCCATGTACAAAATTCATAAAAAATTATCAATACCTTCATAATACATACAGAATTCATACAACACATAATTAATACAGAATTCTGAATACCTTAAATTCTGTATTTAATTAACCTCTACACACATACAGTATTAACACATAATTCATAAGGTAATTACAGTAAGTATACACATACAAAAGTATACCCATAAAACAGGTATACCCATACACCATTAACACATAATTCATAAGTCAATTAAATACATAAACAATTCAATTTAGAATTCTGGGGGTTGGGGGATATTCAGAGGGTTGGGGTGGCTTTCCAAGGGGGTGGGGGTGTCCAGGGGGTGGGGGTGTCCGAGGGGATATGGGGTGTCTAGGGGGTGGGGGATCTAGGGTGGTGGGGGGTTGTTCATTAGGGAGGGGGTGTCCAGGGGGGTGAGGTGTCCATGGGGTTGGGTGGTGTCCAGGGGGTGGGTTGGTGTCCAGGGGGGTGGGGGGATTTCCAAGGGGGTCAGGGTGTCCATGGGTGTGGGGGTGTCTAGGGGGTGGGGGTCTAGGGGGTAGGGTGGTGTCCGAGGGGGGGGGGGGCTTTCCAGGGGGTTGGGGGATGTCCAAGGGGGTAGGGGTGTCCAGGGGTGGGGTGGTGTCCCAGGGGGTGGGGGCTGCCTTGGGGGGTTGGGGTTGTCTATGTGGTGGGGGTGTCCAGGGGTGGGGGTGTCCATGTTGTGGGGTGGTGTCTAGGGGGTGGGGCCATCCAAGGGTTTTAGGGGCTGTTTAGGGGGTAGGGGGATGTCCATGGGGGTGGGGGTGTCCAAGGGGTGGGGTGGGGTGGGGGTGGGGGTCCAGGTGGTGGGGGTGGTGTCCAGGGGTGGGGGTCATCCAATGGGTTGGGGGCTATCCAAGGGGGTATGGGGTGTCCAGGGGTGTGGGTGTCCGGGTGGCTGTCCAGGGGGTGGCGGCTGTCCAGGGGGGTGGGGGTGTCCAGGGGGTGGGGGTGTCCAAGTGGTGGGGTGGTGCCCATGGGGGTGGGGTCGTCTAGGGGGTTGGGGTTGTCCAGGGGGTAGGGGTGTCCATGGGGTGGGCGGGATGTCCACATGGGGTGGGGAGTGTCCACGAAGGTTAGGGTGTCTAGGTGGTTGGGGGCTGTCCAAGGGGGTCGGGGGTGTCCATGGGGTGTCCGAGGGGATGGGGGTGTTCGGGGGTGGTGGGGTGTCCAGGGGGTGGGTGGGCTATCCATGGGGGTGGGGGCCGTCAAGGGGGGTACAGGGTGTCTAGGGGGTGGTCGGGCTGTCCACAGGGGTGGAAAGGCTATCCAGGGGGGTAGGGCTATCTAGGGGGTGGGTGGGCTGTCCACGGGGTTGGGGGCTGTCTAGGGGGGTAGGGGTGTCCACAGGGGTGGGAGGGCTATCCACGGGGTTGGGGGTTTTACACAAGGGTAGGGGGATATCCATGGGTATGAGGTGTCTATGGGGGTGGGAGGGCTGTCCACGGGGGTGGCGGGGCTGTCTAGGGGGGTAGGGGATGTCCATGGGGTGGGCAGGCTGTCCAGGGGGTTGGGGGTTGTCCAAGGGGATAGGGGTGTCCAGGGGGTGGGGTGTCTGGGGGGGGGGGGGTTTCCAGGGGTTGGGGTTTCTAGGGGTGGGGTTTTTTAGGTGTTGCGGTGGTTTCCAGGGGTAGGGGTCATCTAGGAGGTTGGGGGATATCCACTGGGGTAGGGGGTGTCCACGAGGGTGGGCGGGCTATCCATAGGGGTGGGTGGGGGTGTCCACGGGGGTGGGGGTGTCTAGGGGTGGGGGCTATCTAGGGGGTTGGGGTTTTCTAAGGGGGTTGGGGTGTCCAAGGTGTTGAGTTGGCTATCTAGGGGGTTGGGTAGGTTGTCCACAGGGGTGGGTGTGTTCATAGGGGTGGGGGAGTCTAGGGGTGGGGGGCTGTCCAAGGGGGGTCGGGGTGTCCAGGGGGTGGGGGTGTCTAGGGGGATGGGGGTGTCTGTGGTGTGGGAATGTCCACGGGGGTGGGCGGGCTGTCCACGGGTGCGGGGGCTATCTAGGGTGTACGGGGTGTCCATGTGGGTGGGGGGTTTTCTGGGGGTACAGGGTGTCCAGGGGGTGGGTGGTCTATTCACGGGTGTTGGAGGGCTATCTAGGGGGTAGGGGTGTCCATGGGGGTGTTTGGGGTGTCTATGAGGGTGGTGGGGCTGTCAAGGGGGTCGGAGGTGTGCAGGGGTGGGCGGTCTGTCCACAGGGGTGGGGGTCCATTGGGGTGGGGGTGTCCAAGGGGCTAGGGGTGTCTAGGGGGTGAGGGTGCTCGGGGGATGGGGCTGTCCGAGGGGTGGGGTTTGGGGGTGTCCTTGGTGGGTGGGCAGGCTGTCCACGGGGGTGGGGGTTGTCCAAGGGGTACGGGGTGCCCACGGGGGTGGGGGGATCTCCAGGGGTTATAGGGTGTCCCGTGGGTGGGTGGGCTATCCACAAGGGTCGTGGGGCTGTCCATTGGGGTAGTGGTGTCCAGGGGTGGGCGTGTTATCCACAAGGGTGGGGGTGTCCACAGGGGAGGGGGTGTCCATGAGGTTGGGGAGGTCCAGTGGGTTTGGGGGTTGTCCAAGTGGGTAGGTAGTGTCCGGGGGATTGGTTGGGCTATCCAGGGGTTATTTCGGGCTATCCATGGGGGTGGGGGTTGTCCACATGGGTGGGGTGTCTAGGGGGTGGGGGCTATCCAAGGGGTTGGGGGTGTCCCGAGGGTTGGGGTTGTCCGGGGGGATGTGGGTGTCTGGGGGTGGTGGGGGTGTCCAGGGGGTGGGCGGGTTGTCCCAGGGGGTGGGCGGGGGGGGGAGGCTTTCCAAGGAGGGTGGGTGGGTTGTCCAAGGGGGTGGGACTATCTAGGGGGGTGTGGGATAACCTGCGGGGGTGGAGGTGTCCAAGGGGTGGGGTGGTTTCCAGGGTTTGGGGTGGTGTCCATGGGGTGGGGTGGTGTCCAGGGGGGTTTTCCAAGGGGTGGGTGGGGGGTGTCCAGGGGAGCTGGGGGTTGTCTAGGGGGATGAGGTGTTGTCCTTGGGGTGGCAGGGTGTCCAGGGGGTGAGGGTGCCCAGGGGGTGTGGGCTGTCCAAGGGGGTGGTGGTGTCCACCCCCAAACTAGGGTCAAAGAATCTTATCCCTATCCAATTGTAGAATGATTTAAATCCTATTAAAGATTACTAAGAAGATTATTGGTGTAAACCATGAATATCATACATATAAATCACAACACATCCAATTGTAAACCCACCTCCAAATATCATTCGTGGATCAGATTTTATGACCCAGGTTTTGATGGGACACTTCTCATGAGAGTATGAGCTTTGTTATATCATTAGGTGATATGGATTTTTACAAATGTTAAATTTCTATGAGATCAATATGGATGGTGGATAAGAACCTGAGTGATATTTCTTTATAGGGATCACTTCTTCTAAGAAGGGTAAGAGTGAGTGTTGGTATGAAACTTCAAGAAAAGTCTTAACGTGTGAAAGAAACTATACATTGGTTATATGTGATTCCAATTTTTTTGTCGAGTATCAGAGTGTACAAACCACCCCCTCTCTAGACTGCCCACACCCCCACCACTGTATCCCCCCTACCCCCTTGAATCCCCCCACCTAGATAGCCCCCCACCCCACCTAGAAAATCCCCCCCTCCCACCACACCTAGACAGTCCACCCCCTCCTCCCTGTACAACCCACACCCCCTCCCCCACCTGGACAGCCCACCCCCACCCCCCTTGGACAGCCCAACCCCCCTTGATATCCCACACCCCCCTCCCCCACCTGGATAGCCCACCCACCACCACCCCTAGACACCCCACCCCCTCCCAAGACAGCCCACACCCCCCTCCCATGCATCCCCCTACCCCCTGCAGCCCCCTGGACGGCCCACCCCCACTCCCACCTGGATATCCCCCCCTCCTTAAACAGCCCATACCCCCTACCCCACCTAGATAGCCCACCCATGGACAGCCCACCCCTCCTTGGAAAGCCCACACCCCCTCCCCTACAGCCCCCCACCAGGACAGCCCCCACCCCCCACTTGTACAGCCCACCCCCACCTAGAAACCCCCACCCCCACCTGGACACCCTCACCCCCACATGGACAACCCCCCACCCCCACCATCCCCACCTGGACAGCCCACCCCCCACCCCCTGAACAACCCCCCCTAGATAGCCCACACCCCTCCCCCCTAGATAGCCCACCCCACCCCCTAGACATCCCACCCCTGGGACATCCCACACCCTGCTCCCCCACTTGGACACTGCACCCTAACCCCCCTGGACAGCGCACACCCCTCCTTGGGTAGTCCATACCCCCTCCCCCACACCCCTTTTCCCCTACCCCCCCCCCCCCCCACAGCCCCGTACCCCCTGGACAACCCACACCCACCTAGACATCCCCCCACACCTGGACAGCCCCCTACCCCTCCTGCAGCCCCCCTTAGAGTAATTTTATTTAAAATAATTTTATTCATTAAGAAAAGCAAACCATCATGCATTATCCACTTCATTTTAAACAACCCATTCAATTTATCAAAACATGGAAAATTCAATTTATCCAAACATGAAAATTCAATTTATCAAAACATGACAAATTCAATTTATCAAAACATGACACATTCAATGTATAAGGATCTATAGGTCACTTATGAAATGTCATTAGGGAAAGGGTAAATCACCTTCATTGTTAATTCCAATTTCAAAATTGGGCCAAGTACTTAAGAGGTGTGGTGGTGTCTAGGAGGTGTGGTGGTGTCCAGGGGGGGATTCCAATTGGGGTGGGGGTGTCTGGGGGTCGGTGGGTGGTTGGGGGATGTCCATGGGGGGTGAGGGGTGTATATAGAGGGTAGGGTGGGGGTGTCCAGGGGGTGGGGGTGTCCATGGGGTTGTGGCTATCCAAGGGGTGGGGGTTTCCAGGGGGTGGGGGTGCAGGGGGTGGGGGTTGTCCAATGGGGGGGTCCATGGGTGGGGGGGTTGTCCAGGGGGTGGGAGGTGTCTAGGGGGTAGGGTGGGGTGTTTAGGGGTGGAAATACCCATATAATACCTTAAAAATTACCTATACCCAATCCAACCAACACCACAATTCCAATCAATCACCCAACCCACAACCAATTCATCCTCAATATCAATACCCTTACCATTATTCCTTGAACAAAAATTGTAAATACAAAATCCAAATCAAATTTTAAACAAAACTAAAGTCCATAGAAACTACCAAATCACCCCACTACACAAACCCTTTTCCATGTTTTATGTGTAGAACAAAAAAAATTAAACAAATCAAAGGGTTCATTATTCCACAGACCGTAGTAACTCTAATTTAGCCCAAATAAAAAAATAAAACAGAAAAAAATAGAGGGAGAAAATTAAAACTAAGGTAAAACTTACTAATTTTATGTTTAGAAATAAAAAATTGATTTATTGAAGATATATCTATGGTTGGAAGGAGTTTTGTGACCGATAAATATTCGGGAGGAGCTTTGGATCAGGGTTTGCAATCGGACAGAGTGGGAGCTGGGCTGCTGTGTATTTGGGGGAAAACATTCCCAATGGTTTTTATAAACCATTGGGAAAACCTCTCTTTACCAATGGTTTATTAAAACTATTGGTATATCTTAGAGGAACAAAAGATTTACCAACATTTTTTTCAAAACATTGGGAAATCTTAACTATATTAACACATTGCCAACGGTTTGAAAAAACTGTTGGAAAATGTTTCCTTTTTTAAAGTATACCAATAGTTTGAAGAAACCGTTGGTATATATCGATTGGGAAAACCTATATTTCTAGTAGTAAACAAATGTGATCCAAGTGTTTTTAAGAGGTTTAGTGGAAATGTAGTCATTATCCTAGTTGTATATGTTGATGAAATATTACCTATTTGAAATGAAATGCCCGTCTTAATGTCTAATAAGGACTAGTTAAAAAAGTGTTTCTTAATAAAGGGATTAGGTGAAGAAGATTATATTCTAGGGATCAAGATCATTCATGGTAGATCTAAGTGGCTGCTTGGACTAAGTCAAAATACATGTATTGACAATATTCTAAAGAGTATTAATATAGAAAAATCCAATAGGGGATTGGTTCTAGTGTCACATGGTTTTCATATTTCCACAAAAATGTGTCCTCAAGAACAAAAATAGAATGAGAGAATGATCTAAATCTCATTTTATTCAGTGATAAGACCAGTCATGTATTCTATGTTATGTACTAGACTTTGTGTTTACTATGAATTGATAATGGTAAGAAGATGTAAAGAAGATCTTGGAGAATAGTTTTGGACTGTTATTAAGTCCATCCTTAAGTATCTGAGAATAATTAAGGATATGTTCCTAGTGAATGGAGGACATGGGGAAATGGTCATTAGGGGTGATACTGATTTATGTTTTTAGACAGATCAAAATGATCTAATATTACAGTCAAGATATTTTTTTTATTTTCAAAGGAGGAGCTATGAGTTAGAAGAGTTCAAAGCATCATATTGTCATGGATTATATAATGGATCCCAAGTATATCATGGTTTCTAATGTAGCCAAGTAAGCTATTTGGATTTTTAAATCCTTCCAAGATCATGACTTGGAACCTAACTATAACGACCTTCTCACATTGTATTGTAATAATACTGCAACGGTGGATCTTAAAAAAGAGACCAGGTCACACCAATAGAAAAAGAACATACTTTAGAAGTATCACCTCTTGAGATATTTTCCTCGGATGGGTGAAGTTGTAGTAAAAAGAGTTCCCAAATAAGATAACATGGAAGACCCCGTGATTAAAGGCCAATATCAGCAGAAATATAAGTATCATGTTAGAGGTAGAGGGATGAAGGTTGTTAGTAGTTGGCTCTAGTGAAATTGAGAGACTATTAGATTTGGTTTCCTATAACAAACTTATGTATACTTTATGATAAAATTTATTCATATTTTTGAAAATTAACAAACTTATTTCTAAATTATTATTGTTCTTATGTGTAACATAGTATGTGGTAATGTCCAAAGAGTAGTTATCACACTAAAAGGGCATAACAGTCCCCCAATATGATGAGAACTCAGAAGTGCTACAAAACTATTATTAAATATATTTTCTATAGCCAGATGATATTATTTTATGAACATAATGATATAGGATATCAGTTTTGGAGACTCATAGGACTTTGAGGAACCTTCTCATGGTGTACACCCTTGATCTTATCCAGTAGGATATTATATGAACGTGACTCACCAGTAGAAAATAAACATTCAAATGTGTCATTGGATGTTACTATATATAGACATGTGTATTGGTCCATAGAAATTAATATTATTTTTAATGTTTATTTTGAGTCATGTATTTTGATGTATTGATGAAAACTTTGATGAAAGATATTCATGGAGAGGTATGATATGTTCGGTGCATCACGAGTAATATTTCATTAATGAATAATGTGAGAAAGTATTTTTCCTTTATTTTCTATATCATAAGTTTATATCTTAGGACTATTTATGGAAATGATATTTCCCAAAGAAATCCATGGCCATGGTGTACAATAGGAAAGTTCAATTTTTGAGAATCCAAAAAAGAGGCATTGAGCACATAGGTTGATGGCACCAACAAGAAACCTTCTTGATTTGTGATATCATGATAAATGTATTATATTATATATTAATTTTTCATATGATGTATCATGTAGTTTTGAAATTAACTTATCTCTATATGGGTGCATTGGCATGTTTCTAGATGCAAACCTTGTACTTTAGGTTACTTCACCTAATGCCATGGAGAAAGAGGCCTAAAGGGTCACACACTAAGTGTATCCAGAATATTAGTTAAATGATATATTATTATTTATATAACAATATGAATAAATATTATTCCCATATGTGGTTTAATAATTATTCATGTATAATTGTTCGCATATAAATGTGTATTTTCTATTTAGTTAATATAATATTTATATATTTATTGATGAATAATGGAATGGTATTTATGTAATAAATAAATAGTTATTATTCAAGGCCTGATAAATATTACGGAGGAATGGAAGACTGATTATAATGGTCCAATGATAAATGATAAATATTTAATATCATTTGATTAAATAATATTTAATTTAATTCAAAAGTTAATAATATGTTGGTAAATAATAATAATATTGTTGTTATTTGACATGGGGTTTCATAGGGATTAAAGAAATAATAAAGAAAACTTGTGAAATATTTTTAACCCTAGTGATATATAAACCTAATTATATTATTTTCTCAATGATAGAATTCATTTTTTTGGCTGTTCACACAAAATTTGGAGAATCCTCTAAAAAACTAGAGATCCTCTTTCTCTAAGAATGCTCCCAAGAATGGAGACCGGTCTTTCTCCACCTCCCACTCTCGAGTCAAAAGAGATCAAGGAGATCACATCAGAATTGGTTCTAAAAGAGATCAAAGGTAGACAACATAGGTTCTTGGATCTTTCGTGCTATCACATAGAGATTCCTATGATGATGTTCATAGATTTTTAGAACATTTGTGGATCACTGATAGAGGGAATCTACTTTGATTCCTATAAATCAATGATAAAACAACAAAAAATACTTTATTAGATCCATCTATGAAGAAATAATACCATCAAGTTAATTAATTTTTTAAATAAATCAATTATAAATAAAATGCAATGATCCTCTCCTGGTTCTCACATTCTATCCCATTTCTATATTCTTTGATTCAATTTTGTAGATCAATATGTTCAACATTGTGTAAATATCATAATGATTATAGACCATGGAAATGCTTCAGTTGTGCCTGAAACCTACAAAGATAATCTTGGATACATACTTTATGTTGAGTTAATTGGTTGATTTTGTGGAAAATAATGAGCTTTATAGAAAACCATAGTGGTCAAAAAAAGATTTGATGATTACTATTATTTTTTAAGATGATCACCATACTCTTTATAATGTTATAGGATTATATAAAATTATGAATATGAACATCACATAAGTTGTTCCATATATTTAGAACAATGACAACATGAAATCTTGATGATAACCCATTACATCCAAAAATGTTGTGAGGCTTGAACCCACAACTAAAGAGTGATAAGGGTGAAATTCCTACAATTGGCCTATGTGACATACTTGTTTGTATAACATTGTTTTTACTTATATGGTTAAAAGGTTAAATATTAAGTTGATTTTGGGAAATATATTATGGGATCATGTGATTTGATTTTTGGGTGACTACTGATATTTTGGGAGATATTTTATTAGTTTTATGTATATATAACATTTTTTTTAAATATAAAGGATTATTTGGGAAGAATGCTATTATGTTTTTGAGATGTAAGTTTAAAGGGTGTGATATAACCTTTGTTGTTAAAACCTTATTTCATGTTGATGTTATTGATGTCGTTTGGGATATAGGGTCATTTATTTAAGTAATTATATTTTATAAACCATTGGTTTCATTGTTGAATTTTGGAGATTTATATATTCATATTCATTTATGATATTATCATACTTTGTGTTAACCATTTTGGTTTTAATAAATATAAGATCAATAACTTGGTACTCTTTTATGGATCTTATGATTCATTTAATGTTATTTAGGAATAAAAAGTTCATTTTTTAGAAGTTTATTTCTTGGAGAAATAGATGAAGTAGAAATTTATCTAAGCACAACTAAAAGATGAAATTATTATTATAAAATATAAAGGTATCAAGTAAGTATATTTCCTTATATTCCTAGATAGTAAAAAAAATCCTCAAAATTATTAAAAGGATATTAAAAAATGTTATCATATTATATTAAAATCTGATGAATCAAATGGTCTTCAAAATCATCATAGATTTATGGTTTTGAGCTTATTATATTTCCATTGATCATTCAATTTCTTGTGATCAATGATCTAAATCAGTTTCTATAATTATTGATTGTTTTCTTCCATCTCTATATATTCACATTTCACCAATTTTCTCCTTCATGTAAAACTAATAATGTGTCATTCTAGATAAAATTCATACATCCATTTCTCTCTTATCAATAGTAATTTTTATTAACACTTTTTTTCAATGTTGGTTTCCAATAGTGTTATTTTCAAATTTCAATCCCTTGATTATTGAGATCAAGATTAAATTGAATGGACACAAATTTACTTAATGGGTTCAATGCAACACCATGAGATTTTAAAAGAGTAACATCATGTTAGATATAATATATGACACAAAACACTAATATTAAAAGATAATGTAACACCTAGATACTTTAAGATATATTTATCTTCAAATAAATTCAATCACTTCAATAATTTTTGATATACACACCACCAAGTTTATAAAAAACAAAATACTCTATTACAATATATTTTTTTTAAATGACCATTAAAACTTAGTTATTAAGTTGTTAGGAATGAAAAGAAAAAACATAATTATGAAAATTACATGTTTTACACATGTATAAAATAAATTCAATGGTTATATATTGATTATTAATAAAATATGAACTATTTGAATGAAAAAGAAATGTTTTTTTTTGAAAAACTATATTTTTCTAAAAGGCTGGTTAGTTATGCTTTTCGAAAATAATTTAAAACTAATTTTGACCAATTTTAGAAAATTAATTTTACCAATTTAATTTAATTTTTTAAATCATTATATAATAATTATCTTAGGGTTAATTTTGGCATTAATCTGAAAAGTTTGAGTTTTCAATGAATATTACAAATACTGATTTTTATTAAAAACTAACTTTTCGCTTAAATTATTTTGAAGAATATTTTTATTTTAAATTGTTTTTTCATGTAAAATTATTTAAATTATATATTTTCTAATCCAAATTATGAAATTTCATTCAATTATATATTGTATTTTGATATAATTTGTTTAAAACATTTGAAAATTTTTATTTTGGAATACTGTTTTTTTGAGACAGTTGTGGGTTTAATTTTAAATTAAATTATTCCACTTATGTTAGTTTAAGTTGAAAAAATAGATTCCATATTTTTAATAAAAATAATATATATAATATAATACGTTCAAATTATTTTTTTACCATAATTAATAGTGAAAACGTAAAAATTATTTACTACAGTTAGCGTAAAAATAGATTTACCAGGGGTTAAACATAAATTATAAGTGTTAAAAATGAACCAAAACTTTTCTAATTCATATTTTATAGTCATATTTAGAACTTATATATTAAAATTTTCTAAAAATATCCATTTTATATCTGTTTTTAAAGATAAAAATGTTGGTGTGATTATTTCTTTTCAAAAATACCAAGTGTGTCCTCTCCCCCATTTAAAAAAGGACATTCCCTCTCCTCCCCTTTACAAACTTCCAGAAACCTTTTTGTTCAGAAAAACCCTTCCAAAATCACATTAACCCTTCTATATTCTTATCATATAAGCCTTTTATTTGTTCATAAATCCATCCTGTGAAGGATATTGGTGCAAACCAATCAATGTTTTTTGAAGAATAGGTAACTCCCTTAACCGGGTGTTTATTTTATTTCTTCCTCCACCTATTAAAAATATTATTAAAATTTTATGATATAATAACCTAATTTAATTATATATTAGAAGATTTTTTTTATGTTATTTTCAATACCTATAGCCATCTTCTCCTCCATAAAATGGTAAAAATCGTTGTTCGTGTGTGTGATGGACTACCGTCTCACGAACCGACATAATTTTTTTCCCATCACCGCTTCTCATGGATAGTTATAATTATGTATTTAATTTTTATATATTATATTTATGATATAATTATACATATTTAATTATAATATCATATATACCTTCTTACTATTCTCTCTATAGAGAATACAATAGCGTCACTCGTGTGTATGATAGACTACCACCTCACAAAGTGATGAGATCCGTTCTTCATATATTATTTAGATGGAACATAACAAGTATTAATTTACTATTATTATATGATAATAATTAAATATTAAAAATTATGGTAAATAAATATATCATATAATTTCTTACCATATCATCCATTGAAAATGATAACTTTGTTTGTGTGTATGGAAGACTACCGCCTTGCGAAGTGATGTAAATCATTTTTTTAATTTTATTATTATTGTATCATATAGATGGTATGTATAAGGGTATTTAATGAAATAATATTATATTTATGATATAAATATAATATCATAAATATAACATAACACTTATATTTCATCTATTATAATCAATGAAAAAAGGAATGTTACTCTCATGTGTATGTATAAGCTATCATCTCCTTGATTATAACATTGCTCATTTTTCATAACCATATTTCATAGATGGATTAAATATTTTAATTTATGTATAAAAAATGATAATTATTTCATGGTTACCGTTAGGTATATGATGAATCAATAATCTATTTGGCCTTATTCAACTTACGAAAATGATTTTGAACATATTAGTTATTTATCGTTAAAACATCCAACGTGGAATTAAGCAGATAAGCCATTGAATATGACATTATAAAAATTAAAATAAAAGTAATAATAAAATTTAAGAAGGGTTTTAATAAACCAAATAAATTAATTGTGTCTATTATTCAGGGAGACAAAAAAAGTGTGTGACAAATCAGGCTCGATGTACTATATCTCTCTAAACTAGCATTTTCTTTAGATTATGAACTTTCTATCTCCAACTCACCATTTTTCTCTCTTAAGGTTATGGAATAATTAGAAATTATATATATATATATATGTATCTCAGATATATACCTAGATTATTACCCTTTACATTGATAAGGTTATACATTCCTTATTATCATTTCTTAATTTCCTCCATTATGAAATTTCCTTTGAATATGATATAAATAATGATTATGCAAAAAAAATTATTTTTGTGAGTAATTCTCTTGTTTTTTCCTTATGATATATTTCATTTATGTTGAACACATAGTTCTTGAAACATTTAATATGGGTTCGCCTATATAGTTCTCTAATGCATTGGGTAAAGATTTAGTGTTGTGAGACGTCATGTATAAGAATAGGGAGTAAACCTAATCCATTATGGGACTTTATCTACAATGTGATATTGTCTAGGTAGTAAGCATTAACTAATTTTTATACCATTTTATATGTTACCACCACATTTCCTATTATTCTAGGATATTATAAAACCATTTTCTTTACATTATTATTCAATTTTATTACTCATGTGCCTTCTTTTTTATAATACCTTTTTATATCTTTGACTCAAACATTATGTTTCCTTATCATGTTTCTTCACTTACTGTAATTTTATCTCACCCATTTCATTTATGTATCCCCTAGGTTATCCCATGATGTTTTAAGAACTTTGATGGATTTAGGATATCACTATGGAAGAATAAAAAATAGGGTTTCCATGTTTTAGTTTCTTTTGATGTAATATGAGCCTAGTCTTCCAAAGAAACTAGGACTTTCTTATCCTTATATTGTATTAATGGATATTTATGTTTATAAATAATGTAATAATGAATACAAGAGTCTTGAGTAATCATATATAATAACACTATATATTACATAGAATAGATCAAAGTTATAAA